>OX387222.1:3600000-4321573 GCA_947561695.1 Tyria jacobaeae
ACTATACATTAAGACAGTCCTCACAGTATTTAGATAAAGGAGACTTGGCTCGCTTGGCAGCTTTTTAAGATGTTATCTAAAGCAATATAATCTATCGGTTGTAACACACATTCAAATTGTAACAAATTGTGAATTCCAAAATATCTTAAAATAAGAATACTGTATATTTGAGACATGGATTAAAGCAATCTCCAACAAACCAATTATTATCTATGCATGTGTTTAATTTTCCAATTTTTGGCGCATTGCATACTTTTATGACCAGCTACAGAGTCTGAATGAAAGCTCGCGTGGCTGTGCATAAAGATGCGTTGGTATAAACATTTATGTATTCGAAACGGTATTAAAGTTGAAGAAGCGAGAAAGGTATGTCAGAATAAGCAAAGTGGGCAAAGTGAATTAGCAAATGGAAGGAAGTGGTCTCTTCCTACCCCTACTGAACAGAGGCGTGATATTGTGTATGTATGTATGTATGTATGAAGCCTCTTATCATATATCTCATAGAGGGCTCTTGTATTAAAATAAAATACATGCTTATAAAAAGGACAAAGATCGATTCTATTTTCAAAGAGTTGAAAAGAAATATTTCAAACAGCCGTGTCGACATCGTGTCTCATTATTTGCCGAAAAACCGGAAATCCAAAAATCTGTGAGGTTGAATTATGAAGGCAGTCGAAGAGGTAATTGGAACTCTCTTCGTAACAAGACGCCATCATATATCATAAAAACAAAAAAGAATATATGAAATGGCTTGGACGTTGAACTGTGTTTATGTGATTACTACTATTTTTATTACTTAAAACTTTCAAATTTTCCATTCAACTTAATGAATCAACTTTACCAAATCACGATGTACTACACTTGGTTTACAACCGATTCATAAACGAAGAAAAAATTGTCAAGATATTTTATTTGCAAGAAATTTGGTAACCGATACAAAGGAAGCAATGACAGGGCATCATAAGGGTTTCATCGTGTACCAAATTTACATTGTTTTACTTGTTAATCATCGTCAGCAATTGGTTACAAAAATCTTAATGACCGGCTGAATAAGTCTATTAGGTTATTAGTTAACAAGATAAGAAGCAATTCTTTAATTAAAAGATTATTTAAGCAACTTTGTAGGGTAATTAAGGAGATTATATTCGCTGCTGCACACAAAAGATCGACGGCTCTTGAAATAATCAGTTTTTCAATATATGAAACTCGGTATTTCTATGAAAACAGACACGATGAACTTGAAGCGATGCCATTCTTGGGCGCAATCAACGCCCAAGAATGGCATCGCTAATTTGACAGACTTGTTTAAAATAGTTAAGCCATAACGTTTATTTACAATTGCAAGTTGATGAGTTAAAATTAACAAAAACAAAAAAAAAACGTCATGGCTGCTTTTGTGTGAAAACTTCTACTAAAATACAGCCACTTTCCGACGATATCGGTAAAAACTTCATACTGATTTTATAGAAAATTGATTACAGAATTAAAAGGTCAATTTTACTGTGTATTTTAATTTCAAATAAGAGTTCCAAAAATCAGTATCAGCTCTCCACCCTGGGCTGCAGGAATTAGTACATAAATTTTTAATTGCGTTTCATTCATCATATTTGGCTGAGCGTGTGTACAGTGCAGTAGCTTATTTGCAGTCTAAGAAAAAAAGAAATACACTACAGATCATTGAGTGTGGTGATTTACAACTGATGTTAACTAAATTGAAACCTGTCAATAACGTTTCTTATTGTGTTTTATTTTATATGATATATTATTTTAAATTTTTGAATAATTGCCTTGTACAGTGCCAGTGGGGGATGCTCCAGCTTTGTGTATTGCCAACCGTTTGTTGGTTAAGTTATATGTAATTTTGTTCTAACACTTTGTATGTTTTTTTTTTAATTAGATGTTTTTATTATAACATGTTTTTTTAGCTTTTATATATGTCCATAAACACCTGCAACTCAAGAGCCGTAAGTGCGCTGCCCGTCTTTGTGGGTGATGAGGAATAGGGGGATGCGGGAGGGGAAAGAAAAGACGGGTGATTAGGATATTTAAAAGAGGAGAGGGGGATTAGGATATAGGAAAGAGGAGAGGAGGGATGAGGGGAGAGGAAAGAGGAGAGGGGGATTTGGGCCTCCGTAAACCTCACACATTTCTGGGGAATGCAACGCAAGCGTTACTTCACAACCGGGTTTCTGTGAGACCTAGGTATCGCACCGGTCTTGCCGCCCATTCGTGCCTTAGTATAGCTCTACCACTGTTATTATACAGATAATACTACGATTGAGCCAGCCTGTACGGGCTTGAGCATGGCTCTGCGACACAGTAATTGAACTATAAAAGTTTTCGGGTTTTGCAAACTTTACCTGTTTTCTATGTGTGTACCCTATGGTTAGATTATAGGCAACCGTTAGCTTCCTAAAGGTTTAGAAATTAATTGAAATAGACGTACTTTGACATAGCCTCGATCATCTGATTTGGTATTCAGCGCCTTCAGAATAAGTTTTTAAAAAACTTATTCTTTTCATAGCTTGTCTCTACGATTCAGACATTGAAAATATGCACTCTGACATTTGTCGTTACTCCGAATGTTCCTCGGAATAACTAACAGGCGGAATTCCAGTTTTTATACTGGAAGAACCACGCTTAGGCACGAATGGGCTGGCTCGACCGGAATAATTCCACGGCTTCATAGAAAACCGGTAGACAAACTATGGTTGCATTGTAAGGGATTGAGGATACCGGTGGCCCAACTCTCACTCTTGAAGGGGGAGAGAACTTCAAAGGTGGACAGAGCATTTACGACTCTTGAGTTGCAGGTGTCCATAGGTGGCAGTGGTCACTTAGGTGACCCGTCTGTTCGTATATATTAGTGTGGACAAAATATATTACGTGCTGGCCACTTACCTTGTGAGTTTACTAAAAAGTACAGAAGAATAAAAAGTAGGAACAATATAATCTCAAAGAGTATTTCTGCTTGGCTTATTAAGGTGGGCGTTGAACTACTACACTGTAATGGGTTAATGCAAATGTAAGGTCTGACATATATTGCATAATAGAAAGAGAGAGCGCATCTCACGTTGCAAGTGAGGTACATACATATGTAAATTACAGTAGCTAGTTACTCTGTTATCACTTAGTACAATCATAATAAAACCGTGTCAACTCGAATCAAACTGATTAAATCTCGTAATTTATAATGAAAAAAAAAAAAAACACTGATGAGTTACAATTAAAAATAAATGTTTAAATGAACACGATTTTACAGTAATAGAATATTATTGAAAAACATGTTTTCTTTTAAGATGTTTTGCCTAACCATTTCAATCTATCCTAGGAGAGCTGAAAAGGACACCCAAGCAAAAGAAGGACAGAACACTTTTTTCATACAAACAAAATAATTGTGTAGGAAATGTCAATCAATTCTGTTTCATGCTTAAACTGGTCGTTTTCTATTCGAAACGAATTTAAACTCTACCGCCTGTTAATTATATTGGAGCGAGCGTAACCTGCACTGCAAACGAAACGGATAATTTACTTTTGATTAAATTCATTGCGGTTTCCAAGATTGTAGTTCTGATTAGTGAGAGAGCACTCGTCGTTTATATACTTTAATGTTTATGTGTGGTGTTCTAAAAATACATTATTACTACACACTTGACTGTATTTAAACGTGCTTTCTCTATTGTCGTAACCCGTTGAGTATTCCTCCTTACAGATAGTTATTCCAATACCAATCAATAGTTATTAAGTGATTATTACACTTAATATACAAAAATAGAATAATAATGAATTATCTATTTGTAGGAATTATTAGGTGGTCTATTTGTAAATATAAACCAATAACATAGCGAGTACGTCAAAGAATACTGAAATTCTAATCACCATTATCGTATTATCGTTTGTCTCTTAATTGTTGTAGTAAGATTCTTTAGAGCCGATAACCTGTTTATATGGCTATCAAATGCGAAGGGATTAGAAGTTGAATGAGTGTAAGGGATTAGAGATTAATCCCTTAATCGCATTTAATGACACACATGGAAAAACATTTAGATGAAGTGGTCCTAGTATACTTACGCCACCACTAACCACGCTAATCTATAGTAAATATTATTAGATAAAACATGTTTGATTAAATAATAATCCCTAATACTAGCGATTGGATTTAAAACATAAATAAAAATATCTATTATATATTCGATAGTTCATACACAGTTGATACAGTGAGCGGTCGACAGTAAAACGGTGGTTTCTTATTACGTTCGTCGGACTAAAAGAGAGTGTATGAGTTAGCAAATTTTAATTCCATTCTACGTACTACTTCGAGAACGTAGTATGTACGTATACTAAGGATTATAAAAATAACATAGCACAGCTGTCAGTGTAATAAGACGATACAGGACAATTACTGCGGTAAAGAAAAACTAACTACTCGCACGGTCACACTGGCCATTTCTATGTGCTCCTCCATTAATTTCTTTACTTCAATTTAAACTGTACGCGAACCTTAGTAGCTACTACAATGTTACTGAATGTAGGGGACATTCCTCCTCCTGTTATCTGTTATCTGTGTCTATGTACGTGTATTCAAAAGTGTAAGACATAAGTATGTATATGTTGCCAAAGAAACCTATCAGTTAAGCTTTACAAGTACTTGGTGAGGTTACCGTAACAACTGGAATGTAAAAGTTTTTATTTTTATCAGAGTTAACAGAAAACTTATGTGCATTTGGAAATGGCATCATATATAGGATGTTTCAAAAATGTGAGGAGCGTTATATGTAACCGTCAAAAAGTTGATAAAACTTAAAAAAAAAAAAATGGATTGTGAAAATTTATATTGGATGTTTTTAAAACATATTGAGCTGGTGTTACTCGGAATAATATAATATTTTTAATATACTCCACTCGTTAACACATATTACAGGCAATTAGGTGTTATTGTGGACTAAATAATTTCACATACTTATTAAAATACTGAAACCTACGAACCTCAATAAACTCTTAAATAAACCTTCTCCAGGCGGTGGTGTAAATATATGTATGTCATAAAAACCAAAGCAAACATAATTCTTTATTAAATGCATACTATTTTCTAAAGCTTCCTTTTTCGTTTTGCCTGAATATAAATTCGCAGCAATAGAGGAATTAATTAGACGGATCTACCTAATGAGTTTCTGCACAATGTATACAGAATTGCTTCAAAGAGAAGCCTTTTATATTTCTAATTAATAAATGCACTTTACTGCAAAAGCTTGCTTTGCGGCTTTGAGTGGAAGCCACTAATTTCATGAAGCAATATCTCATATTAAGAATTTTAACTACGCGTCTTGCTGATAAATAATTTTCTTAGGCTTTTGAGAACTTAAAAAGGATTAAGTTGTTTATTGTTTTAAACATACAAACAACGGAAACAAAGAACACACACACTTTTATCCCGTGCAGAAATCGAACCCACGACTTGTGGTCCACCAGGTCAACGTTCATGCCAGATGTCAAGGTGAAAAATCTACGAAATTCCGGGGCGGGATAAAAAAATGATAAGGCAAATGTCTTTTACACAGTGGTAGAGCCATGCTTTGGCTTGGCTCTACCACGGCTAAACAGAAAACCGGTTGTGAAGTAAGGCTTGCGTTGCATTTCCCTGAAATTTATATCACAATTAAATATTCTAAGTGTTAGAGCCATGCTTAGGTACGAGTGGGCATGCTCTGCGGCTCTGTGTAATACCACAGCCTTACAGAAAACCGGCTGTAAAGGAAAGCTTAAGTGAGATTTTCTTGAAATTAGTGAGGTTTCCGGAATACCATCTCCCTCTCTCCCCCCTTCACCCCTTCCCTCTTTCCATCTCCTCATCCCCAATATCTTTTTTCATTTCCTGCATACCCCGTCCTCCATCACCCTCAAAGGCGGGCACCGCAGCTACGACTCTTGAGTTGCAGGTGCCCATGGACGGTGAATGTCACTTAACACCATCATAATCATAACATTTAATTTAAAGACACTAAGATATAAGAGTAATTGAAGTCAAGAAATATTGTTGTATGTTATTAACAAAATATTTCGTTTGAAACCTAAGAAGAAGAATTTTAAAACTATACTCACTATAAAATACGCTTCTTATCAATGGATAACAAACAAACTGGACATTCACCTCTATGTACTGACGTAAAGCCATGCCATGTTGTATGTAATGTAGATTCGTAGAAAAACTTAGACTATCTATTTGGGTCATGCGTCTATATAATGAATACGTTAGAACAATAGAAAATAGACAAATTGGAGAGCCATCCTTAGGCATGAATACGCTGGCTCGACCAGGTCAAAACAGGTAGACAAACAGTGCTTGCATTGCATTGACGAGTGAGTGAAGGCACTGAATGTCCAAATCCCCTTTCCCCCATCTACTCATTCTTCCTCTCCTTTTCCCCCTCCCCAACTACCCCTTCTCCTCTTTTCCATACTAAAGATGGAAACAATAATGTACAAGTTCGTAGGCAGCGTTTCTTTTAGCAATGAATTCTCAATATAGTCCTACAAGTGTCTAATCTAATAAAATAGATTTTAACAACATCCATTAATTTTAAACAGACACAGACAGTTCATAAGCAAAATAATTATACTATAATCAATATTAGTAATAAAGGTTCTTATTATTCAACGTAAAATGTCAAGTCATGGTTTCTAAACGAGTGACGTCAGCATTGTGGAGGGAGTGGGTGATTAAAATGTAACGTTATACCTGAACGCCACTAGAGCTTGCAAACACTGACATCCGAGGGTGGTAGGTAACGTTTTGGTAGTGAGAGGCGGCGGAATGTGACACGGGACATAAGATAGCTATTCGATAGCATAATTTAGGTGATATCTGATGTAATATCTTTTTGTTATCAATTCAAGCCATTTCATTTTATCGTAAGCAAGACTTTTGCCAAATTCAGATATTGTTAATGATATTTTACCTATACGCAGATGATCTCTAAATTTACTATTAAGCTGAACCAAATAAACTGACAGAAGCTATCCATGATATCTACAAGGATTTGATACAAATATGTACCTGATATAGGCATTATGCAATGAAAGTAAATCCATCTATAACTCAAATAAACACGTCGGTAATCGTAGGATGAACTAAATATATGTCGATGTCAGATTTTTTTCATTATAATTAAGAAATGGGTAATGAATAAGTTAGACCCGTGAATAGTTGTCATCGTGGGTGGCTGAAATAATAGTTTGCTTCCCTGCACTAACTGAATGGAATCAACTTGATAATTAATTAGTTTATGAAAAAAAAAAAAAACATTTGATCACAAACTACTAATGAGTCGGATTAGTGCAAGAGAACAAGTAGTCTCTAAGCCTTTAAATTTTCTGATGTCTGAATGGATTTTTGATGTTTACGTATGCACTAACTCTCGTCTTTGCCTTCGAGATAGGTCACTCGTTCCTATCCTTACATACCACACGAACTTCCTCTACTCTACTGGCATTATCCTGTCATTGCGATAGCGTCATTTTTGGTTACTTTTAATCTGCTCTTTTTTAGTGTTCCGTTACTCAATAGGAAAAAAAGAACCCTTATAAGAGCACTCGGATGCTCATCTTTCTATCTGTCTGTCAAGAGCACTTCTCTCGGGAATACAAGTTGAAATTAACACCAAATACGTATGTCTGCTGTCCCTGAAGTTGTTTAAAAATCAAGAAAATCAAAATCAATTTACCAACGAAATATTGAATTTCAACAAATTTGAACATAGTAAAATTAAAAAGAGCAAGAAAACAATCCGAAAACTGATAATAATCTGTCTTATCATAATAAAAAACTTTTGCGGTTATAAACTTCTATTTTGCTGTTCGTCAAAAACGACGACAATGTACGAGAGAGATGAGCAAAATTAACTTTTACTCACGGAAATAAATTTTAAATTTCTTCAAACATAGATCCCGAAATAGAAGAACTGTTATCCCATTGTGTAAAAAGGCTTGTTATGCTTTTCGGTTGTATCTAAGTACGAGTATATGTGTATGAATATATACAAAATACCTTTTCTTTTATAAAACACAAAAATTAGAAGATATCGGCAAAGGAGGGTTTGTGCGGAATGTCCTTCATGCCACGTATGCAAGTATGATGATGTTCTTTGTCACACACCGTAAGAGTTTAAGTGGCTTCATGGATTTCGATATGTGAGGTAACATATAAATAGTCATATTTTCTTGGAAAGCTGCAAAAGAGCATACGGCTTACCTGACGATGAGTGACAACTGCCGCTCATGGACACCTGAAACTCAAAAGTTGTTTTTATTTCTGTTGTCGTTACTTACTATGTAAAAACATCGCAAGCAATGTTAAACATTAACAGTGGTAGAGCCATGCTTGGGCAAGAATGGACCGGCTCGACCGGTGCGATACCACGGACTCACTGAAAACCGGTTGAGAAGCATTCAGCGTTGCATTTCCCCGTAATGAGTTAGATTTCCGGAGGCCCGACTCCCCCTCTCCTCTTTCCTCTCCCCTCATCCCCCTTTTTCTTTTCCCATTTCCTCATCCAACTCTCTTCTTTCCCCTCCCCACATTCCCCTATCCCTCATCACGCTGAAAGGCGGGCAGCGCACTTCCAACTCGATTTATTGGTGGTATGTTACTCGTTATCGTAAGGACAAGTTCATAAGGATTTGTGAACTTTTTTTTTTTTTTAATGAATTAATACTACCAAGACAATTTCAGACCTCTAAGCCGCTAAGGTGTAATAGCAAGGAATGAACAAAACATATAATAACTTTGGCATTTGTTAATTTGGGAGAATGTGAACATGTTTCTCTAATCTATTGAAACTTCGTAACCATATAGTCTAATTGTCTCGAAATTTTTGACCAAAAGTCTATACACGTAAGACAGGAGCGGGTGCACGCTCTTCAAGACCGTCGGAAAGTAACGCCACAGAAGCGGACATCGTTCACCTTATACCAATATCTTCGAAAGTATATTACGTATCAATAAAAAGTTATAGTCAATTTTTGTTTTCTTTTAATAGAGTGTACCTTAAAGTTAAAAACTAAAATTGGCAATATTCTCTATTTTCTAGGTTGGTCCTGCCTGTCCCGGGTCCCTAGCAATAGACGCTCTCATCACGGAACACCGTGTGGTTTTAGTCGGTTCGAGTCCGACATACCACCTCACCGTCAGCTCTGGTGTCTGGTGATGACCCGTAGGGGTTTCCACACGAAAAAAAAAAAAAAAAGGTTGGTCCTGCCTAAATTAGAAGACCAGACCACCACAAAAGTTGTAGATTAAGGAATAAAGAATATATGTTACGCAATATCTTCGCCACCTGTGAATACTTTTCAATTTTTTTTTTTAATTTAATAATTCCATCTCTACAATGTAAAATTGAGGTAAATTTATCACATATGTATTTTATTAAATTCAACCTTACTTTGTTATTAAATAAATAAACTTTCGTTTACTTGAACTATCGGTGCGCGAGTCAGACTAGCATATTGCTAGTATTTTACTATTACTTCTCACTTCTTTAGCAACACTATAATAGTTTCTTAAATATTTATTTCTAAGAATAACGCTAACGTCCCGTCACTATGAACTGCCCTTTTAATGCAAGGAGCGGCAACCATATTTGAGTTGCGCTAATTAAGGTCCGCAGCCGCTATGCAAACAAAGTCGTCATCACAGATAATATTAATAAAAGCCTATATCAGGAAGCAGAATATAACTGTCATAACTATAGATATTAAACAAGGAAAACTGTAAGAGCAGCTGCAGACATTAAAAAAATATGATAAATGTTAAATTTAAGGTAGTTAAGTAATAGTAATATATTTTGAATTTTTATCTCAAAAAGTATATATTTTTCTTCATTTTGTTTATTTTTATTGTGTTAACATTTTTAAGATCCTCGTTACAGATCCTAAAAATATTTAATATGTTATAAATCAAATATTATTTCAAAATACTGATGTAATTAGATTACTGAAATAATATTTGATTTATTAAACATTGTTATACGAATAAGTAAGCTATGTTATAGCTTCACTATCTTTACTTCCTTACTAATATTTTATTTGAAAATAAAAAATAGAAATTACATTAAAAATAAAAAAAAACCCCTACGCCAAAAATACTTATAGTCCAAGGAACAACCCTTAAAAAGTCTCTCTGTCAGTGGTAGAGCCATGCTTAGGCACGAATGGGCCGGCTCGACCGGTGCGATACCACGGCCTCACAGAAAACCGGTTGTGAAGTAACGCTTGCGTTGCATTTCCCCGAATTGAGTGAGGTTTCCGGAGGCCCAATTCCTCCTCCCCCCTTTTTTCTCCCATATCTCCTTTCTCCTTTTTTCCATCTCCTCATCCCTCCTTTCTTCTTTCCGCTCCCCATCCCTCATCACCCTCAAAGGCGGGCAGCGTACTTGCGACTCTTGAGTTGCAAGTGTCCATGGACGGCGGTGTCACTTACCATCAGGTGACCCGTCTGTTCGTCTGTCCCCCTATAGTATAAAAAAAAAAAAAAAGAGTAAAAAATATATGTCTGCTGTGAATTTTCGAAGAGTTGGCTTCTCTGGAGACCATTCTGCTTGCTGCACCAGGTCGAATTTATCAATTAATTGTCATTTAAAGATTACAATGGCGTGAAGCACTTAATCGAGTAATCCCACGCCAAAAATGCCTTACATCATTTTGGAAAAGAGCTGATACTCTTACACTGCTGGACCGATATTAACCAAACATAGGTAAGAACCATCCCAAGGAAACTGGCTTTCAATTGAAACCGCAATTGAAACTTATAACACCCCTCTTTTTGCGTCGTACAACTATTATTACAAGTTTAAAACCTAATAGTTTAAAAGCTAAGCAACTATAATAATTTCTGTATACTTATATTTATATATTATTTATATATATATTTTTTATTTATAACATATTGTGAATAGCGATATTTTATATATATTTATAAATAAGATATCGCTATTATATATATATAAAAGTATGTTATATATAATAAGTTTAAATAAACACTTTCTTAATACATACATACATACTGTTGATCAAATGTTTACTTCGTGCAGCGACTTATACCGCCGCGGAAGGTCACTTTATTCATTTATAAAGTACGGCTTCGAATATACACACATGTGTAAAACCGTATGTTTCTTGATGAATATGTTTATCAGTAATCTGGTTATTATCGTATAAGTGGTAATTTTGGGATAGAGCAAACCGTGTCAATAAATCACTTCTGTTCTGATAAAAAAAATACAGATATGACAAAATTAACCGCTATCTTATATCCCAGTCTTTGTTCGGATGGAAATTGGAATATTATACTACTGAAAATAATCAATCTTAGAAAGTTAAAGCATTAATGCATAATTTTTTTTCATAATTGACCTTAAGCCAGACTTTTAACGAAAGAGATTAACAGAATAACTTGACAACGTTTAAACTTTCCGTAGCAAACTTAGATAAGATAAGGATGCACAAGATATTAACTTTCCTGGGAAAGGTGAGAGCTTGACTATTGATGAGCCAATAAGTACGGCTTCGTCATCTTAAACAGGTAATCAATTTAAAAGTAAGCTTTTCTTTAATTTTTTTTTTAAAGATCACACATTACTAGTATTCTTGACCAAACGGTCGTTTCTAATTAATTGGAAATCTGGAAAGGTGTAGGAAATAGAAGGCAGGCATGGTTTTAACCAAGATTCTGAAATAAGAATTGCATGAATGTTCTTACAGTCAAAATTGGCCAGCATCTCCGGAAAATAGGCTGGAATACTCTGAGCGTTTATGTGGACTACATTAAAATTACTAGGAATATACGAAAACTGCGAGTGTAGTACATCTGCAAGTGATGGTATACTAGAAAAACTATCATTCAAACTCTTTGCTGTTAAAAAAGTGTTTGTGTCACTGTCTGAGTCAATATTTGACGTTGACACAATAATATAATATAAATATCTATACGAGTTTAAATAATAATTATAAGATAGGTAGATAATGTATATGTAGATAGATAATATAAGATATATACTTAATATACTACTTTCTTTTAACTCTATTATAAATACAAACAAAATTCTAAACGATCACTATCCTGTTCACCCACCAGTTGCGTGTTATATTAAAAGAACAATGTTTATATTAAATACAATAATAACAACAACAGTTAATGTAAACTATTCTGATCACCCAAAGTATTTCAAGATTTTGTATTACATTAACAATTTTAGTAAACACCTGCAACATTTAATGAAGGTTTATTGTGAAACAACGAATATTAGACACCGATAATCGTGGTTTGAATTCATTTACATAAAGTCAATATGCTTTGAACACTTGTTAATCGTTTTAGTCGCAAGATTGAAAGGCGACTGCTCTAAGCCGATAAATAAAATATGGATAGCAATTATACTGAGGCAGTGGTAGAGCCATGCTTAGGCACGAATAGGCCGGCTCAACCAGTGCGATACCACGGCCTCACAGAAAACCGGTTGTGAAGTAACGCTTGCGTTGCATTTCCCCGAAATGAGTGAGGTTTGCGGAAGCCCTGCTCCCCCTCTCCCCTTTCCAGTTCCCTCTTCCCCCTCTCCTTTTTCCCATATCCCCCGTCAGCGGGCGGCGGGCGGTCAGCGCACTTACGACTCTTAAGTTGCAGGTTTCCATGGACAGCGTCACTTACCATCAGGTGATCCGCCTGTTCGTCTGTCCATTGTAGTATATAAAACAAATACTATGTTAATAAATCACATAAAATATCAATGTCAATAAAAAGACTAAACTATGAATTCTGAAACTGATTTTTTTATGTTGCTTAATAATCCTATACACTTTATTATGTGATAGAGACAATTTTAATGTACAACGTGGTTCCGAAAAATTAAAATCAGAATGTTTTTAATTATAGGATTTTCTGGTCGATTTTCTGACCTTAGGCATTCACAGGAATGCTATTCTACCTTACTTTTACACAGAAAATAGAAAATACTACAAGCTTTCCGGTGTTTTTGTGTTTCATCCTCTTGTTTCAAAGTATCAAGTCGGAAATAAAATTTTACACTTATTACAATATCAATTAATGCAAGCTAGTTCCATTAAATATTGAAGTACTGTAAGTTTTAGTTTGCAAGTAGGTTATGTGTTGTTGGTGGCTGCGGGATTCCTTAAAATGGTTTAAAAGGAATTGAAACATCTTCCGCACTAGGATTAATTCCTGTCCTTTTACAAACATTCAAATAACGGACCCAAGAAATACACAGACTCAGATCAACAATTTGAGGATTAGCCAAAGTGTAGAGATGTAGAGAGCCCCTGTAGAGATTGAACCCACAACTCTCGGCGCGGTAGCATAATGGCAAGGTGACCATATAAACCACTGCGCCATCGTGGAGTGTATTGAATTGATATATATTTTTTTTTAATACACAGAAATACTGTTCATTACTAAAGTTCCTTATGGCACTATATTACTTATTTGTAAAATAATATTTGCCAGGAAAGTTTATAAATACCTCAGTCAGCCCGCACCTAATACCTTCATGATAGCGCATTTACATGTCCGTGATACTATACATAAAATGTACGCATTTGAGACGAAGTCTTTACCTAAAATTTTATTTTAGTTTAAAAGGATCATGGGGGCTCGTGTTGAAGAATTTTTTTCCATTTCCATACAAAGTGGACAAGAAAATATTTAAAATTCCTACGTGGGTTGACACCCAAAAGGCCTTATTGCCCTACCAAGGCCTTTGGGAGTCAACGGGTCCGTTTTATTACCTATAATAAAACGGATCCACTGCTACAGGTAAAAGAATACAATCGATATAAATGCTACTGATAAAAACAATATGTTATTTTTACACCTGTTCACGTCACTTGACAACAAGCTGCTAATTTTAAGTTTTATGTAGTCAAAATTGTAGTAAAACAGACGAAATATTAATAATATTATTTATTTTCAGGCTGCATAAGCTCATAGATAAACACCTTATCCGCAACATACATATTTGAAATATAACTGAAATCCATGTTAGTACTACTTCAGGCCCCTTGGATAATGTCTTTGTGCGATCGAATGGCGCTTGTCCGAGGAAGCGACGGAACACCAAATCCTAAGGCCAAAAGATTTCGTCCAAATCTGGTGCAGGTAATAGGTAGGTACTCGCACCACAAACGTCTTAAAGTTAACGTTGTGTTGCGACTCCAACAACTGCACTCTCGGCTCGTACTCCAACTTCTGGCTGAATTTTCATAAACATGACTTTTCAGTTATTAATAGTTTGGCGCAAGAGCAAATTGACTTAATTCGAGCCTATTTGTTTTATACCTCTTTAAAAACTTGATAACACTTTTTTAGCTATACAAAACGCTATATTTGTTAATCAAGAATATTCAGCTATTTTCAGATATTTTCAGATATTTTCAGCTTAAACAAAGGTTTTATAGCTAGGCTTTTTTTATTTTACATCAACATTTTTTACTAAACGCCAATTTTTTTCTTAATAAGTCTATATTTACTAAGCACTAACACTTTTATAAACAAGTTCATTGTCCAAACTACACTTTTTTTATTATAGGCAGATGAACAGACGGGTCACCTGATGGTAAGTGACAACCGCCCCTGTGTTTGAGGGACTCAACACATGTCATGTTTAAAAGTATGAGATAAAAACACCTGATATGAAATATTTTTACGTACCTGATACCTCTTTATATTTTCATCGGGTTTATGATGCTAAAACTGCCTTTTTATATTCAAGAACATTGTAAACGTATTTTTACATCATAATACTAAATGTCTGTGTCAGAACTGCATGATATGTAATATACTAGTCTTGTGAGAGGCTCCTAAAGAAAGAATGTGCCATAAAAGGAGTATTATAGTTATAGCTGAAACATGACTGGATTACAACTGATGTACTTTTAAGTAGGACTTTTGAGAGTGTTGCTTATTGATCGGATTGAAGTTAGGTTAACGACTGTATAATTTTACGAAGTCTTATAATTAAAATTGACTTTAGATAGAAAGCCATTAAATAAGGTTATATTTAACAAGGATTAAGTCGGAATTACAATTAACTTTGGTATATTTTTCCTGATATTCTCTAGTTCGTCATATCATCTCCTGGTCCCCTGGCATGATCACGTAACCACTAACTTATTTTGGCTTATAGAATGTTGATATAATTCTTTGAAAAAATTGTTTATTACTCAAATGTGTAAGAAAAAGAGAAAATGAATTTCGAGTGCATGTACGAGTATATCTAGTCTAGTCTGCATTTATGATGACTATTTTTTAAAATGATAAATATCTGTTTGTAGTGGGAGTTTCTTATTTATGTACATTTAAATACGTAACTAAATAAGAAAGTTTATCATACCTTAGTATCTAAATTATTCAATACAGTTTTATAGTAGATTTGACTGCACGGACGGCGTAGGGGCTTAAGTGGTCATCTCGTCACTACGCTGCCGCTAATCCTAGTGCCGGAGTTGCCTTTAAAAAAAAGCTACATAAATATAGCAGCAATACAATGAGTATTGTGTGGTAATCCAAAGGTAGTGAATTCAAAATTGAGTTACTGTAATTATTGACTGAATAATTGTAAAATTATTGTGTTCTAGGTTATATACCTAGAATAAGGGCTTTTTTATATTCTGTAAATATGTGAACATTCTAGTCTACAATTTTACTAATGCAGTACAAATGACCATTCTAAGATTATTTCAATTTCATAAGGATATGTTGAATAACTAACTGATGTTATAAGTTGATAGGTAGTTTGTTTTTTTGTTAGTTACGCCACTGCGCAAGACTAAGGGTATTTGAAATATAAAAAAAAACCTACAAAAAAAACCTGTTATCACTTTTAAAAGATGGAGTTATTCCCCCGGAATACAACCATTGTTACAGAGATGTACCATCCACTTCTGCGACTATTCTTAACAATAATTGTAGTGACACTGATGACAATCGTCTGATGATTAGGATGAAGCGGTCATTGTTGAAGAAATTTAAGCTTTTATTTATTTTTTATCGTTGACTAGTGCGGAATTGAAAGAGAACTTGAGTTGAGAAAGTATTTAGCAATACTCACATATTTATAATATACTTCTTTTTGAACCTACACGCTCGAAAATATTTAACAGCTTTAAAAAACCTGTAAACAATTTTTAAGGTTTACATCTATCAAGAGATCAAATCTTGGTGCACAAATTCTATTAAATGGGGTGTTTTATAATTGTTTAGTAATTTCTCAAATGTTATGATTATATTGATGTTGCTATATTCAGATATCTCATGAAAAGATGAATATTTTTTTTATTATTTTATTTGTTTTCGTATGCTCATGACTAAATGAAAAAAAAAAACATCCGTCCTTTAAAATTTTCAATTCTGTTGTTAGTGCGATTGTAAACAAAAACATCAACATATTTGTAATGTATCTAATAGATATGTTTTTTTCTAACCCTGACAGTTGTCATATGTACTTAGTTGCAGATATTATGTAAAATATGTTATCATGTCAAATTTTAAACTTTTTTCACTGGGACTAATTATGTGTAAACAGTAAACTATTTGTAATCTTCTAAATGATTGATGACGACTTAAATTCGCAGATAATGCTGGTGTAAAGAATAAGCAGAGTCAAGCGTTCAAAGAATATATCAAAGAAATTAATAAATTCCAATACGTGTATTTAAATAAATACTTACACACAAAAAGCAATACCCGATTTTTTTTAAACTTTGAATATAGAGGGAACTGACGAGCTGATGAGCAACTGATAGTAGGTGACAGCCGCCGTGCATGGACACCTGCAACTTGAGAGTCGTAAGAGCGCTGCCCGCCTTTGAGGGTGATGTCATGTGATGACTGATGAAGGGAGGGGAAAGATGAGATGGGGATGAGGAGATAGGCAAAAGGGACAAGGGTGAGGAAACAGGAGAGGGTGAGTTGGGCCTCCGGACACCTTACTAATTTCGGGGAAATGCAACACAAGGGTTCCTTCACAACATTTTTTTTGTGAGGCCGTCGTATCGCACCCCTCGAGCCGGCCCATTCGTACCTAAGCATTGCTATACCACTGTTAAATTATAAATTATATGCATATTATGTACTTCCATAAATGACCTCCGTAAAAAGTTCTAAATATATTGTATCTTTTGTTTTTTCTTTCGAAAAACTAAATTAGCAAGCTAAATGTGATATTCAGTAGCTTCAACTGACAGTTAGCATTAGGTTTGAGTTCTCTGATGGTACGAGTAATAGGACGTAATCTTATTGCCATCAATTGAACTCCCTAGGAATTACTTGGAAAAATTGGGAGCGTATTTAAAGGGACAGCGAGGAAAATAAAAATATTGAGCTAATGCTATATGGATTGATTCAGAGCCTTCTAACCAAATAATTTCATTAAAAGCATTTGAAAGCTTACCACGGTAAAAAGAATAAGTGACCGTCTGCTTGTTTGATACCTCTGATACAAAAGAAAATAGAATTGGTTCGATGATGTGTAGAGATTTAGGAATCCCGTTATTTTTCTTAACATGAATAAAGCATAAAATAGGTAGTTTAAGACGTCATAGAATGTCATTATAGAAATTACTAATAATAATTTGATTAGATTCTTATAAAGGGTCAAGTCCCTGCAAGTGTCGACCTTTACATTTCGTGTCTTTTATTAAACCGAAAGGATTCTGAAAAAATTATATCGTTGAGGCTTTTATATAAATTTCATTATACGATTTTAATTTATTTTTAAATTTTAAACCAGTAAAACAACCAGTGTTGAGGATGGAGTCTCTGCGAATGTGATAAAAAAAAGAAGCAAACCTCGACATTCGCTTTAACACATATCTTTGAATGATATTACTTAATAGTAACGAACGGCTATTGTCCTATAAACTTATTATTTCAACTTTAAGTACCAGTTCGTACATTATCCAAGATCACTCTTAAAAAAAAGTTTAAAAAAAATTTCGTTATGTCCTACTTTAACTACATAATAAACAAATGAAGATACTGGCAAGTTGTTGTGTATGTAAAAAGCAGTGTGTTAATAGCTGTCACGCGTTTCACTTGTCCCCGTGTTAAGTACCTAACACTGTAAGTAAAAACAAATATATTGCTTATCGTGTTTAATTTTTGTGCTTATTTATAAGGTATTGCATTACCTACTAAAACTTAGAAAAGCTTGAGAACAAAGTTTATGATTGAAATAGTGAAAAAATGGTCTCGTATGGAGTATCCTTCAATGAAGAACTTTTATAATTTCATCATGTCCGAAGGTCCGCCACCGAGCGACGGCCGCTACTTGTAGCTTATGTTGCTTGATTTAATACACTTATTCTTACGAAACTTCTAACTTACGAAACGAATACATAAAATGTTTTGTGATGTTGGCAGTATAAACTACTTATTACAATAACTATAATTTGATCCTACGATGATATGACCAGTTATTAATATCTTTCCTACGCCATGTAAAATATGTTTAGTCTCGATCGATGCACATTTATATCAAAAGATAAATTACTTAAAATCTAGAAGCTATGAGGCCACAGATACACAAGACATGAACTTTTAAAATCCCTTTTGCGTCAGTAGTAAAAACAAAAGATTAAAAACTTATAAAGAACATGGCATTTATTACCCGATAGTTGTAGAACCAAAGAAAAGCTGACTATATATTTAAAAAAATCTAAAAATTTGTCCATTTTATTTTTAAATCATGCACATTAAAAGAGAACTAACTAAGCCTGGGTGTGGTAGATTAAGTGATTATCATGTGTGCCGTGTAAAGTGTCCTGTTACAAGGAACGAACTCTTACGACAAAGGAACACGTGATAAATTAAAGTTATTAGCTTATCGTAATATACTTGTGAGCAAGTTTACTTTACCTTACACTGACTTCCTTACTTTACACTTTCGGTCCTAATTTATTTTTAACATTGCTCTTATTAGGCTGTAAAGGAAGAGAAGAACGCAAATTGTACAGCTCTCCTGCTTAACTTTCTGATGGATGGTGACAACCACTAAGGTTGTGGATGATTCTAAGTTCAGTTCTTATAAACATGCCTTGACTCTTATGGTCTTGCCTTACAGGCTTTGTCAACAAAGTAATTAAAAAGAAATATAAAAATTTATACATTTGTGTTCCATTGATTTAAATAAACCTAAATTGTAACTAAAGATATTTTCAGAAACGAACAAAAATAAAATAGTTTATACGATTACGTGACCGTTGGATTGGTTTAGTTGACAAACTTGATAGTAAAACTGAGTAAAACCTGCTGCGCCAGCTGTGGTGCGACACTTGCGACCCAATAGAAAAAATACAACTTTGTTTAATAAAATACGAAACCTTTGTCACTGTCTCGCCTCTTGTTTAAGTTGACCTCATGAGGACAAAAAATATTTAACTTATAGCGGAGAAAAATATGATATTGTTATTGGGTTTATTACCTGATTTACATTAAATTGAAAATCTTTTTTTTTTTATTTGGAAGAGAGTTGCAAAGAAATTTGGTGAACTTTAATGGGATCGAATTGCAAAAATAAATGTCGTACTTAGCACTTTCATCTATGTCCTATTGTAATATATTCAGAAATATCACAAATTAAATCGTTAAATGTACAAAGAACTGACAGCTTTTTTTTCTACTTCAATGGAAGTTATTAAGTTTGTAGTCTTATTACTTTGAAAGCTTCACTCACACTTCTTCAAAAGCTCACTTAAGCTTTGTAGGCCGTCGAGTCAACACTGGTCTAGGAAGTGTTTAGTATTTTTTTCCATTTTTTATTTAAATTAATCTTCGAATATTTGAAGTAGATAAGTCTTGGAAGTACTTAATTGGTATTTAAAACAATAGTATCTTTCGAACTCGGTAATTATTAGGTTGGCAACTAATAAACCCGCCATCTTTGTACATAATTTTATTTAATTTTTTAAGTATACAAAATCAAATTATTTCTGAACTACATAAGCACCGTCGTTTTCTATCACCTGTCGCCAACGCCCTGGCAGAGACATAATGCCTTCCTCGTAGAAGTTATTAGGCTTTTGATCAAAGTAGGTGGTAAGGTCACTTTTAAGCTGGTCTTCATTCTTATATTTATTATCTGCTAGGTAGTGTGTTAGAGAACGAAATAGATGATAATCAGAGGGCATAATGTCCGGAGAGTACGGTGGGTGAGGAAGGACAGCCCAGCCAAGCGAAAGTAATTTTTCACGAGTCGCTTTTGCTACATGTGGTGGTGGTTGATTTTTCAGTTGTTCACAATAAATGTTGGCCGTGATTGTAGTTTTAGATGTCAACAGTTCCCAGTATATAATTCCGTTTATTCCTCACCACACACTTATAAGAACTTTTTTACTCGTGTCAGATTTTGGCATCGGTACTTCTGCTTCTCCAGGTCCAAGCCACTGGCGTGTACGTATTGTGTAGGTATTAAGAGAAAGGAAAGACTTATACTTTATAAAGCGACAGTAAAAATATATTGTCCGTATACACAATAGGTAGACGGCATGAGTATAAATAATAGTTCACGAAACACAAGCACAGTACAGTTTATAGAAGGCAAGATAAAGTCCGAAAGAAGAAGGAAATACACTATATAGAATGCTAGTAATGGCATAGACGGCCGTAACATAATGAGGGCTTTTGACATGCGCTCGGCGTCGTAATATGTGAGCGACTGACTTGACCTCTGCGCGAGCGCAGGGCGTTGGCCGGTCGGGTCTCGGCGGCAATAGGGTTAAGCCGTTGTCGATACTTTCGTGTCGACGGTAATTCGACTGGCCGCTACTTAACAAAATATTTAAAGTAGGAAATTAATAAATATGTTGGAAATGTAAATTCGTTTAATATTTTGTGGTATGTATAATAATGTAAAATGTACATATGTATATAGATATAAATCAAATCGCTTAAATAAATAAATGTGTTGTAAGGGAGGCTACAGGTACAAGGTCTGTAATGTTCAAATGGGTCACATTTGCATTAAGTTAAATTACGCTACAAGAATGTTCAACCCTTCTGGGCCTAAAAGCTACAAGGACTATTGGCAGGGATTGAGAAACAATAAATCTAAAAAAACTCATTGAATGATTTCGCAGTGACCATTTTCATGTAGAAGTTTTTATTTTAAACAATTTGAAAACACACCACCCTGATTTAATGCAGGCATATTATACAAAAATTAAAGTTGAGGTGATATTTGTATACTGAATAGTTGCGGATCCCTCATAAAACTATTAAAGGAGATTAACATACTGACGGTGCCTTGTCAGTATACCTTATGAAAACAACATCAAAAATCTGCTTCTATTTATAAAGCGATGTGGAAGAAATAATTATATTGCGAAAGAGAGAACTATGTATATTAAGAGAGGACGCAATAAATTAGTTTAACCAATATTTAGATTAACAAACTAAAATTTCATGGTAAAAAAAGTGTTAAACTATATAATAAATTGTATGCGCTGTAACACAATATGATATTGTTGTTATGACCATGTGATATTCTTAATCTAAATAAGAAGGAATTACAACATTGCTTAAAACACACGCTTTGTAAATAAACATATTACAAAGTAGATGATTATTTGGTTTACAAAAATGTCTGGCAATTTGTTGGTCCTGCTCCACAGACACTGTAAATGTATAGGTATTGTTTTTTTTTTTAGTTTTTATTATTTGAAATTTAATTATTGACATTAATATCTTTTTATATATAAATTTTACTGTACGTGTGTATGTCACTGAACTCCTCCTAAACTGCTTGACCGATTTGAATGTTTTTTTTTTGTATGCGTTTGGGTGGCGCCCTGGATGGTTTAGATTCATAAATCAGACCCGCAGATGGTGCTGCAGTCGGTATCTAGGTTATTTATCTATACTTCAACTTCAGGACAACGTCTGTCGGTTCCGCTAGTATACATATAAATTATATTTTTAAAAATAACATAAATACAAAATACATTTAAAAATATAAAAAATAGACCACCGGCATCAGGTACAGGCACAGGCACCAAGGGACATTGAGGGCCGTGACGAAGAGAACTGCCATCCGTATCAGTCCCTTCATCCAGCTATCTAACGACACCCTCCTTAAGGTATCGATCAAGGCTTTTGTCTAATAATCCGTGACTAGCGGAACATTGATCGCCGAATCGATGTTTCACATGTCGACTATCTCGAGAGAGAAATCCAAATATTTTATTTGTTATGAGCAACAGCGATATCGACAATCATTGCGTGGCGCTCTAATCGGTCTATCACCACCATGTCAGGTTTATTGGCAATAATAGACCTTTCAGTAATGATAAATCAATCAGTGGCATGCCGACATATGTCGACCGTACCGTTTTAAGGATACATTTCCGATAATTATTCATCATGACAACTCCATAATTGCTAAGACAACACCTTCTACGTCTCCAAAGAGATGACCAAATATTAGCCAGAATGTAGAAGCGTTTAAGTCTGCATCCAGCCTATTTTTGGCCCGATAGATCCAACCATAGAGGTCTTTGCCTTTCCATACCTAATTCCGACCATTAATACTAAGTATTACAGGTTTGAGCCAGTTCTCTGCAGCCACTGCTACAACATTACGATGCAAACCTCATAGCTGTGGAGAAAATATTCTCTAAGGTTTTATATCTCGGGATTGTCTTATTACTATTGTTAGTGCAACAAGAAAATTGTATAAAATATTTGAAAACAAGTGCCGTTGGAGTTTTTTGCCTGTTCTTCTCCATTGGATCTACGTATTGGAACACGCAACGAGCTTCACAACTAACTTAGTCTGGCCAACTTCTTTTCTTGAAAATTCAAAAATATCTACTAGTTTACTATTACTTTAATTGAAATAAATGGTTTTGATTTTGATGACACATTATAGTCACATACTTACAGCTCGAACTGTCTCTTGGAGGGAAGTACAAATCCTCCAAAAAATATACGAATTTATTTCCTAAGTGAAATAGAGTTTGTAAAATTAGACTTTAAACTCACAGTTAGAAAAATAATTAAACAGGGGAAAAACACCACTTACCCTGGATTTGTTGACCCCAAGAATAGTAGCAGCCGAATTTAAAGCTTAGCGCATTGATAGAGACAAGAAATGCAAATACCCTCAACAGTGAGATATACGTACTGGCAGGCACCTCCAGAAGCCTTAATTTTGCAATTTGTTTGTTTTTGTTATAGTGATACAACACGTGTTTCGTACGTATGCTGTTTTTATACTATTTAATCCCTACTCTTCCCACCACTGGCAAGCAAATCTAGTAAAGAAGGAGAGAAAAAAGAGAAAGTGGTAGGGAGGAGTGGAAGAAGTTTGGAAAGAGATTGTTTAACAGCCGGATTTCTGTAAGTAGTAGAGTAGATAATACTCCGGTCGAGCCGGCCCATACGTGCTAAAGCATGGCTCTCCCACGTTAAAAATATATACACAGTGGGTCAACTTGGAATTGATTTGATGAGATTATTAGGGGTAGACCTGAAGTTATGTAGAATGTTGCTGTTGAAATTTAAAATCATCAAATTATTGAATTCACATAAAATTATATTTTATATTATGAATTTAGGGAAGGAACTGCAACGCATCTACGGGTGTGCTAAAATTGTAAATAGCCGAAACACGTAATTTATCAGCCGATCTACGATGGTTCGTAGGAAATTCTTGCTATAGCTGGTTTTGGTATTCAAACCATTGGGTTCGAGAAAATCGATCGGGAGAATCTCTGACTGCCATCCGTCATATTGAGTACTATTTTCTGTATAAAAAAAGTATTGTTTTTTTTAATTTCTATACTAAATGTACTACTAAAACCATTCCAGTCATATGAATTTCATTTTTTAAGAAACTCCGATATTGGTACTTACCGCTACAGTACCATGTCAAACTGACAAGATCATTATACGCGTTGTGAACATAATAATGTATGTCATGCCACCTCTACACGTATGTAAATATTTTTGTTACACTCGAACTTAATATTTGATCCCTGATATATAAGACTTAGGTTGAGCCCTCTTATATGTTCATTACCTAAACAACTTGGACATTACATGATATATAATCAGTCATACTTTTTCATATAACATGTTTATCATGATGAAATTTTAATAGAGCTATAAAAAAAGTGGTTCAGATCAGGTAAGGTAAAAAAAAAAAAATGCTACCGTTTGAGTCTTACCTGTTATGAAACAGGTAAGACTCAAACGGTAGCATTATTTTTTTTTACGTACCTTATTCTATAACATTAAATTTTCATAGCAAAATGGTACGCGTAACCGATAAGAGGCAGTCCTGTGGAACTGGGGTAACATTTTACTCCACATATGGTTTAGTTTAGTTTGACGTGACTTGGTAAAACGTGTTTATTGCCCATTGCGGTTGGTCTACAGGTATAGTTTCCTGTAATTGGATTTTAGTACATGTGGTTAGCAAATAAGTGAGAAACCTTTTTACCGGTACTGAGCCCTTACTTGTAGAAAATGCTTTGAATAATTGACATTTATTTTATTTTAGGAATTTGTTCTTCGGTTCCGTTTGTATTTAGAAATCATCCCGCAAGCACCAATGTATACTATTTTGTTTAATTGTTACGTGCTAATCTTTAAAACTACCAGTTAGATCCTTAAAAATATTTTTGTAATAAATAGTAATGCAGAGTAATCATATATATCAAACATTATGCTACTTGTGGCAGGAGCGGAACAGTGGTCATAAACACATTTGAAAATACAAGGAATGGCTAGACATTAATATATGTACAATAACTTTCAACACAAAGCCTGTATTTCTTTTTGTTTCAATTCGATACTGGTAATATTAAGGTACATACGAGGTACATTCAGACAAAACTATTTTCGTGTTGGAACATTGGCCTCTGCCTACCCCTCCGGGGACATAGGCGTAAATGTATGTATGACATTTTAATTTGGGGTTGTATTATATAATGATACTTTGTTTTCAATACAATATTAATTGTTTGCTATGCTCATGTATTATCGTAAATAACTGCGATAGTTATTATGAGGATGAGATTGTTGGCCCGATTTTTTCTCAATGGGCTCAATAGGCCCATTTGGAAACGGGGCAGTTATAGATCAACACAGGTTTGTATTGAATTATTTTATCACAATCTTGACAAGGCAACCTATAGTTGCTTTGACGCTGTGTTGGTCTTTAATTTTCAATATTAAATAAAACGATTTGAGATAATTCTTGAGCAATTTAACGAAATAAAGAAATTCAATTATGTTTAATTTATTTTTATGTATTTCTTTTTAATTTTCAATAGTTATGGATTTTGTTTCCATTAAACGAACTTATAGGAATAAGAATAAGCCGCTTAAATTGTGATAACATAAGATTTCATACCCATAATTCAGTCCCAGCACCGTCATAGATAAGATGACCTGCTCCGGAATCACAGACCGTAATAAGAAATGTGAAGAGGTTTCGCTCCTCTAAGTAGATTAATATGACAGTAATGATACTTAAGGCAGATTTTTGTTACTGATTTCATGGGTCTCGAAGATCTTACAGGTTTACACTTTGAAGACTCGTGCATGGTAAATCGTTGGAGCCTAACGTGGTGTTTCAGGGGGTTTGGTACAGCAATCGTTTTTAATTGCACAATGCTGCGAGACGTTCGTCACTACTTGACGAACGTCTCGAAGCATTTTTTTTTGTGTCCAAGCTATAATTGCAAGCAGTTTCATGGCACGTTTTACCCGATCGTGCAAAGATAGCACACATTCAGGGTAGTAGCGATCGGCGCCGTAGTATCGGAATCTCACGAATGGAAGACATCAACCAGTGAGCAACGGTAGCAGTGTGCTAGTCTCCATTTATAACGGTTTAAAAAAAAATGTCTGCTGACGTGATTGCGAATGCTCACGCGAGTTGGTTAATAGCCACGTTTATCGGAGGCTCTGCGGGGTTGAGCGGCTATTAATTTCTTATAATGAGTTGTGTGGAACCGGAGAATGATGAAACAGCTTCAAAACATGGCTTCAGAGGTTCACATGACACACATTTGCAAGTGTATAAGATCCGGCAGAGGCATGCGCTTGCTGAGCAAGTCGCACGAACCGTCGTGTACTAGCATTCTGTCATGGAATCCATGCGCTGGTAACTCCAGCCACACCTTCCAACTTATTAAACAATAACAACCTATTATAACATATTAAACATTGAGCTCAAAGTATCTATGCTATGGATTTAAGGCCATGGCGTGTCTCATCTTCAACAACAAACCCCTTGTGTACTCAGTTACACTCGCTTTACTGCATTGGTCGCTTTGATTTCCATTTATAATGAACAGACAAATCCCACTGCCGTCCTTTTGACGTCATCGACATCGTCGTTTAGATACCTAAACAAAGTAAAAATAAATTATCACAATGTGTAATTTTTAGTCATGCAATGTCTCTTAATGATTTAGAGATACAATAGTAACAACTCAAAAATATATATTTATAACAATCAATTGTCAATTGTAAGTGTTTTTGGGGTTTGTTCACTTATTCCTGTTCAATGACTACTTCGCCATATTAATTGGTAAGATTCCTATTATTAACTAATAACATAATAAAAATGTATTGCCTTCGACACAATTCATTATAAAAAAATGAGAGATATAGGAGAAAACAGCAGAACTTAAAAAGTCTTAAAATAAAAGTATTACAAAATATACATATGTACATATATGCATAACATTCATGAATACGAACTCTAATTATTTTGCCACTTTAATTATTGAATCTTAGAATTACTGAAATCAGGTAACATTGTAACCCAATGTAATTCGTAACGCTCGTACACCGGTTTGCACTATACAAATAGGCAGGCGCTCAGTTTATTAATTTATCTTGTTCGGTTATCCATTTTACGCACGTAGCTTAACTTAACACTGCATTAGAACTGCAAAGCATGTTATGTGTATTTGTAAGAATTTTATATATATATATATATATATATATATATATATATATATATATATATATCACAGTATTTAAACGTTATCAAGGAATGTAAATATTAAATTTCGATGCATGCAATATTTGCCAAA
Organism: Tyria jacobaeae; assembly: GCA_947561695.1. Lineage (NCBI taxonomy): Eukaryota > Metazoa > Arthropoda > Insecta > Lepidoptera > Erebidae > Tyria > Tyria jacobaeae. Next base: position 3,627,115 of record OX387222.1, read on the forward strand.
GACATTATCTAACAATAAATGACTTTATTTAAAACTATTGTATCATTACTTTTTATTTTTAGTCTTTACACCAAATTATACCAACTCACGTGTGTATTTCAGGGATACCCGAATAGTTACCCAGGTTTTACCCTTTTTACACACGTGAGTAAAACCGTATATTTAAAGAAATGTGAATGTAACTCACGAAAGTTTTTATTCTAATGTAAAACTTAAACAACACAAAACCGGCCAAGTGTGAGTCGGACTCGCCCAAGCACAAGAATAAAAAAATAAGTTTGTTGTATGGGAGCTCAAGTTAAATATTTAACAAAAAATCATGTTTGTTGTATCGGAACCCCCTTAAATATTTACTTTATTCTGTTTTTTAGTATTTGTTGTTATAATGGCAACAGAAATACATAATTTGTGAAAATTTGAACTGTCTAACTATCACGGTTCATGGGATACAGTTATAGTAATAGGGTCCAGTTTTGCCCTTTGGGTACGGAACCCTAAAAAAGGAAACAAATATTAAACCATAAAGGCTAATATAAATTAAAATAGTATTAAAATCATCATCTTCATTGAGCCTGTCGCAGTCCATTGCTGAACATAGGGTTTAACAACTATCTATCGTAGCTACCTTCTTCATAATCCACTTCTCCACTCTAATCATCCAGTCTAACCCAGCTACCTTCCTCAGGTCGCAAGTCCACTTGGCTGGAGGGCGTCCTGTCTTCCTGATGATTTATATTTTCAATTAGCTTTTTTCCAACTTATGATTTTTTATACTACAAAACTAACACAAACTAAACCATTTGGAAACGGGCTCTTAGTGGCCAAGAAAGGCATATATGACATTTAACAAAGCAACCAATTATTGCAGTATGTTTTTTTTCTATAATTCTTGTTATTATTTAAAAAAAAAACACGACTTTGAAATAACTGTTAAATTTGAATTTAAACATAAAGAATTTACACCTGTTTCTGGTACATAATAATATTAGCCTTCATAGAACTTTGTATGATAATACTTTGTTCAATTTTAAAGGTACTCCATAATTCCTATTTAATATACGAAGGTTTGAAATTTATATTAAATTCGTAGATGAATTGGGTGATGTGTAAATAATATTATACAAATTTTGTAATAAGATACAGTGTAACAGATGTTGGTCAAACTAATTTCATTTCGTCGGCATAAGTCAGTGTGAAGTTTGGGTGTAATTAACTTGCAATTTCAACGATGGCTGGGATACAAGGGTCGCAATGGACAGTTTTTTTTTTATGCGATAGGGGGCAAACGAGCAGACAGGTCACCTGATGGTAAGTGACTACCGCCGCCCATGGACACCCGCAACTCAAGAGTCACAAGTGCGTTGCCGGCCGTTTAGGTAGGAGTACGCTCTTTTCTTGAAGGTACAAAAGATACAAGGACATTTATTGCTGCGTAGCGTAGAGTCCTGCTACTTCCAAGACAACAGAACCGGGCAGCTAAAAAATATGTTTGAAATATTCTAAATTAAACACAATTTTATTAGTAATCATTCTAACATATAACATGCTCATTCCATAACTAATGATAGGCCACTATTAAAAAACTGCGCTATAATGATATCATTATCATTCAGATTATCGCAGTCCACTGCTGGGTACAGTGTGCTTAGTGTGAGTTTTTTTAACTACTCGATTGCGTTAAAATAAACTCTAATTTGTATGGAGTTGGATCAGCGCCACCTAGCTGAAAGTTTGTAAGACATTTTGTGAGTGCGAGATTGTTTGTTAACTTTTTGATCGTGACCATCGAGTACCTTTATCGAAGTGAACATTTAAACGAGCTCGAATGACACTTTTGCGAGTGCGAAGTTAGGCAATTTTGACAGTTCTATTGTTAACTTCTTCACTTGTGAGCAAATTAACTTTGACACTTAGCTTTCAGTAGTGAAAGTGAAAACGTTAAACGATAATTATAATTTATATGTATATACTTTTTCTTTTTACAAAGCTTCTTATATAATTATAACAAGAGTAGAAGTACAACAGATAAAAATTAAATATAATAAAAAGTACTTACACACCTTATTATCATAACAATTCGACTTCTAATCTTAAACAGACCCACATAATCCTTTCACACTGCTTTTATAGACTTCATCCCTCCTCTCCACGAAACGCCCCTCCACAACTCAATGTTGCCAGCAATAACTTTAGTAGGTATTTACTCTACTATAAAAGTTTAACAGTTCAAATTAAATGTGACTTGTTCTCATTTTACTTCATCGTTGAGATAAATAAAATAATTTGCTACACAAGTACAAATACGCCAATCGTAATCCAATTATTTTTTGATAATAAAACGCCTGCATACAAATAGCGTTCGAAAATCATTATTTAATTTGGCGCGTTTATCACATACGCTATAGTACTACCAACATTGACAAAAAGTATACGTTTTCACGATGAGATAACGCCAATCGTAGCGAAAGACTTGGTAAGCACTCACACTAGCTAGTATTCAATTGTCGATCCGTTTGACGTAAACTCGATTTACGAAGTGGTTAAGTCACTCGATTTGTTATGCACTCAGGTTTCTTGAAAAGTACGCCATAGCACTCGGTCCAATTCAAATCCAATATATCCCACCCACATCACTCAGGTCGTCAGTATTAAATGAAAATCCCAATTACTTACCTGCCTACCCACTCCGATCTTAAACTACCTACGTTTTTACCCAACTACGTTAGAAAGAGGGTTGTAATTTTTGGGTTTATTCTAGACAGTTTTATGGATTCCGACATGTGAAGTGTCATTTGAATTGCATTAACAGTGAAAGTAACATAAACAACATTTGGAAATCACTTCGGGTTTTTATTTTTTATTTATTAATTTTACTTGTTCATACGTGTTCTTGGTTATTGCTAAACATGATACTGTATTACAATACTAAGGCAGGTAGAGAGTACACACGTCTTCATTTTTAGTATTGAAAGATTGCTTCCACACCGTTTCAAAATAAAATTTCTACCCGACACACTACTGATCAAATACCTACCTGCTTGTAAGATATAGAGTATATATATAGAGTTTATATAAGATTGTACAAGGTATGATTTAAATAATATAAGTAGACTCTGAAGACCATCGGTATGTACATATACATACACTAACGCTTGACTCCCAGAAGGGGTAGCCTGATACGTTATTAACGCCAACGCCAAGAACAAGCAAGCCAAGCAGCAGGTAAGCCTATTGGCGCAGAAAAGCGAGGATAGAAATGGAAATAAAGGGAAATTGCTCATATAGATGGGTTGGCAAGTATAAGCAATAGCTCAAGCAAGTCAGGGTCGCATACTAATATATATATAAACTGGAGCTGGCCCGATGTGCCAGAAAATCTGATCCCTCGAACTGAGCCGATTTGGGATAAAATAATAAAACCATGTAACGTTGACCGTTTTCTGCGATAGCGATATTTCAGAAGTGTTATACAACATGCAGCTATAAACCCAATGAAGTGTTTGTGCAACACAATGTTTCAAAATGATTAAATTATTTTCATGATCGAAATTACTAAATATGACAGCGACAATGGACGTAGATAGTTTTATTTACTATCCAATTAATGAAACATGTTTATAGTCATATTATATATATTACCCACTTTACAAGTCTCTATTTTCTTTTTCTGATATACTATGACCATTTCTAAATTAAAAATACAGGTGTGGCCAAAAGGGATTAACAATTAGATCCTTGTAAAAGGATTACATTTCAATTACTAAAAGTGCTAGTTTATTTAATTGTTTTTTGCTGCGTTAGATAAACCTTCACTGTTTTGTAATTAATTAAAAAAGAAAGGCGTCAGATGGTACTGTGTAATTTTGTATATTGAGTCTTCAACTAAAGATTTAAAAGCCATGCTTAGGCACGACTGGGACGGCTCGGCCATTGCGACACTACCTTACAGAAAACAGGTTGTGAATCAACAACGCTGTTGCTTGTTGCATTTCCCCGAAATTAGTGAGGTTTCCGGAAGCCCAACTCCCAATTTTCTCATTCCTCGTCTCCTCTTTCTCCTCCTCGCTTTCCCCCATCCCTCATCACTCACAAAGATGGGCAGCGTACTTGCGACTCGTGAGTTGTAGGTGTCCATGGACAATAGTTGTTACTTACCACCAGATAACCGCCTGTTCGTCTGTCCCCCTGTATAATAATAATAAAAAAATATTTTGTGTACGAATTTAAATGTTCATTCATTATATTACTAACTTTTGATTTTGATCAGACGTTATCCGCTGCACTGCTTAGGTACTCTAACTAGGAGGTAGAGCATTTCAGAGGAAGACAGATTGATTTAGGGAGGAAGATAGACTGAAGGACATAACATCTCCTGAAATCGGAATAGCCCCTAGTCGCCTTTCTTTCAAGACGAAAGTACGAGCTCACATAGTGCATAAGCCGACAGAACTGCAATAAAAATAATTCAGTATATGTCTATTATTTTTATATGTATGTACATATGTAACTTAATAGTATATTTGTATATATGTATACATTTTATTGTGCATATATATGATATTATGTTATATATCCATTCTTCATTCATTCATTGATTCCTCACTGTTAATCTTGGCATTTGAAAAGTCCACTAAAACTTATACGGTACCTCTAATTACTCATTAATATGGTTCTACTTCGGAATTCTCAATTCCTGCCTGGATGTCACCGGTCGGTTTCATGGGACAAGAAGTCGTGCTGTACACGGGTCTGAACCCTGATCGAAAAGGGCTTAGTAAATTTTCGATATACGTATTGCGGTAACTCCTGGTATACACAAGCCTCCAGCACTTCAGATAAAAAGAGAATTATTAACTTCACGTCATTCGGTTTTTCCCATAACATCGTTGGAACTCCTCAAAACTTATTGTATATATATTCCCCAAATATTTTGTCATGCTCGAATTTATATAAAAGTGATATAGAATTATTGTAAACCTACAAATTGGTTCTAAAACATGGATAAACATAATTCCAACATTGTATTTGTCAATTTATACATGAATTTATATGTAAACCATGTAAACCATGTCCTCTGACTACATTGGTCAAAAACAATTAAAACATAAGGAACTTGACCCGTAAAAGCGACTTCTTGGCGGGAGTCAAGTATTTACGTACGTACGTATTTTCTCGCCTAAGACACGTATGATGTGCATATGATAAATCCTGTCTTAATAAAATAGATTCATCATATTATGATTGCTGACTGTTGACACTTCCGGGGAGAACTCTTTCTCCAATCATTTGTCATAGCAACAAGAACTATGAAACATTATATATCGCTAAGCAAGGCTCGCTTGCCTGCCAGAAAACTCGCTGAAAAACCATAATTCTACCCTACAATGCGACTCTGAATATATATGTATATTTCGGATGCCCCGTATTACACTCGCAAACTTGCTTATAGCACAGTATAAAGAACAAAAACGTACCGATAGGTCATCACCTTTAAGGTCCAGAAAAAATACCAACAACGTCCAGACAGAATGCTTTTAACGAGTCACGAGTATACAATATAGGAGGAATCTGGGAACAGCTTTATTAAGACATCCGGACCCCTCCTAGTGCCTGCCCGCACTATGCACCACCTACGGGTAACCTATCTATAAGCCTCCTCGCGGTCATCACCTCCTCGCTTGCAGCTTGCCTAAAGCGGGCGGAGGGAAAACCTGTCCCGACCACCCGTGGATACACTCATGGTGGTATTAGGCGCTGGTAGGCGCGCCTCCGCCGCCCGTATCGCCGGCGGCAACAGCGGTAAAATTCCTGTCTCTACTGGCCATTCGACAATGACGGCTAGAGTGTCTCAACGGCGGCAAAGCCAGCACGTGCAGCCTCCAGCCGGGACGACCAACGAACCAATGTGGCTCGGCGTGCGGCCTCACACCACTCGCGTACCTCTTCGGGCGGGGGCCGACTGCCGCCAACTGACAGGAAATCGGCCGTTCGCCGATAGAACTCGGCGAGCACTTCCGCATCCAAATCTCACGCCAACATGTTTATTTCGAGTACATACATAACTTTTTTAAATATAAAATAAACTATAAAATGTCTTTTAGCTCGGTGTCCCTTTTGTCAAAGACCTCCTCTAATTATAACCATTATTATCTTGTCTTTTTGACTTTTCTACTTATGATTCTGCCACTTTTGCAGATGAATCCGTGTGAGAATGTTTTTTTTTCTCCCCTTTTTTCTTATTTTATCCCGACGTTTATATCTCATCGTGCGCCTCTCCGTTGCTCTTTGTATTATAGCAAGCTTTTCTCTCAGTGCTTTTGTGACTTTCGTAACCTCACTTTAGACAATATGAAGGAGTTGAATGTTTTCCTTTTTATAGACATGTTAAGTCTTTAGGCTTTGTTATCTCTTTCAGCGACCAGTATTTCTTCCGACTAGTTCCGATTCACTGATTAACTTATTTTTCATTTGATTTTCTATATGTGCTTACCTTATTATAATATAACTGGATCCGAGTTCATGTAGCCTTCCATATAATACAAAAATATCCTTTTATCCTAGTTTTGGTATGTTTCCACTGTGAGTCATCAATTTGGTTTTAATGGTGTTCATTCTTAGTCCAACTTTCATACTCCCTCTATTTTGATTCTTGATTCAAGGCTTTCAGTGTTTTCCTCCAGTATTACTGGGTTGTCAACGAATCTTAGGTGATGAAGTCTTGACTTATTTATATTGATACCATATTTGTCCTAGTTTGGCCTGCAGCAGATATTTTCCAATACTGCAGAAAATAATCTTGGAGATAGAGGATCTCCCCGCAGCACTCCTCTTTACAAAATTCTTTTCCTAAATATTCAATCTGGATTCTGGCCTTACGGTTCCAGTAGATAGTTTTTATGATTATATGTACCTGGTATTCATTGACCATCGAAACTTTCCCAACTGTATTCATGAGGGCATGAGGCTATTAATAGCCTTGATATAGTCTAAAAACTTTAGAAATCGTTTTGTTGTATATCTTATAATTTTTTTAATTTCTGCTTAAGCATACGAATATGGTCGTATAATAGTCGAATAGCTTTATTGAAAACCCCTAAATCATAAAAAAATATTTGTTGAAATTGTAGTCAGTGAATACATATACACATATTTGCCCTGATTATTTCGTTAGTGACTTTATCTGGCATTTGTGATTTCTACATTCGTTTACTCTGTATTGCCTTCACTCCACTTCACATATATCCGCTATAGATTCCGAGTTCGTTTCGTTGGATTCACACTCTCATTACTGATTATTTATATTTTATTTATTGACTCGCAATCAACTTGGTAATATATTACCATTATTAAGTTACTATCTACCTATTAACACAAATACAACGTATTACTTCACATGTCCCCCAAATGTTTTTTGATTTATACAGGTACCTATAAAATTGACATGAATTACGTATTCAGTATACCAAAAAATCCTTTATAAGATACCGACTATGAAATTTAAAAAATATGGACGTCCAGCCATATTGGATTGAAAAAAAAAATACACGCAAACATTCAGCACTAAACAACATCATGTACGTGTTTGTTTGTATTTATGGTGATTTTTAAACATCGATAGCCATATATTATAAATGCATTTAAAAAAAATATCCAAGTAATACTGAAGTACACAGTCACAGTCCTACAGCACAATTCTTATTCACAGTTTTAATAATTTCCTAAATAATTAAGCAATTCTGTGCAATTCTAAAATTATAGCAAACGGTTGAATACGTCAGCTCTAAAAGATATTCCCGAGCTACTAAAAAACTTGGTTTTCAGCTCGGGAAATACTCTATAAGGCATCAGGCTTCGTTGCCCAACATTATGATCTTTCGATTATGCTTATAGCTTAGCTATAAAACTATCGGAACTATTTAAGCATTTCGTTGTGCTTATGAATAAGATTATCCAGAGCTTTGTGAAAAAATAAACCGTACTGCAAAACTTCTGCTTGAAATATATGTACGTGCCTGATAACAAAGAACTGTGGTGAAGCCAACTTCTCTGGCGTAGTGTTGTTTTTATGTTGATTTGTTTCTGGTCGTTTCACTACGATTTTACGATTACAGTGATTTATGTAAAAAAAAAATACTTACTAAAATTGTTTCTTATAGTACTTAGCGTTTTTTACATGAAACAAAAAAAAAGAATAAAGTAAATAAACATTCCACTGTACAGAGAACCACATGGCATGATACACACCTCTATACTCATAATAATTATCATCAGCCTGTCGCCATCCACTATATATAACATAAAGTGGTTTTAACGTATCCAGGTAAATATTATACTGAAAACGGAACAACAGTTAATATTCCTTTATGCAATGCAATATTTAATTGTGCTATTCCGGAATACAGACGTAAAAAATAGGAAAATGCATTTTAAATCAGATAAAGTGTTAAAAGAACCCGCGAATTGCGAGAACGGATTCAAAGTATTCTTATTTGTTGCATCTCGCTGCTTCATTTGCATTTGTGAAAGCGCTATTCTTAATTTACTTTGTTATCTTTCCTTTACTTTATTCCTGCAATGATGTAGTCCTAAAATATATACATTTATTTTTATTGTTTTTAAAACACTCCGAAATTTGTGTTATTTTTTTTTCATTATTCAGTAGTTTTCTGTTACAAAATTAAGCTTGACGTGAGAATTTTCGATTGAAAATTAAAAAAAATTAAAAAAATGTAAATACAAAAGTTTTATATCTATTTAGTACCTACAACTTTGCTATTTAACTTTTTTCATAGGACTTGTAGTTTAGCCGGAAATTGAGATAAACCGATTTTTAACCCTAAAAACTCACCTTCCCGACCTCAGATCGCCCGTAAATTATTTTTCCTTTAATTTTTGTTATATTCTCTTCCTTTTCCAATGGGTTTTATCCTATTATGATTTTTTTTTGGTTTCAAAAATTATCGACAGTGGTCTATTACAAAAACGATGTCAAATGTTAATCTAGAACAATGACAAACACACACAAAGATTTTGGAATATCTCGAAACTGAAGATGACAGCTCAAATAAAAACAAATTGTGTCTATAGCCAATTAAACACGCTATAAATCAAGGTAATTGTATTGGTAACTTTGTATAACATGAATAATACAAAGTGACCAATACAAAACTGTATAAAAAAAAAACTAATCTTAAGTTAAAACTAAAATTCCATGTTATCTCGTATACATTCGGATTGCAAACTGCCAAAATTTGAAATAGACCTTTTAGAATTATATCAGCTAATGTTTGCACTTTTCGTGATGTCAACACGTTCTAAATATAAGGATCTAGTTTATCTGATTTTATCAGTAGATATATAGAAATAATTATTGTCTTCCTGGGGTAGTTCCTTTGCCTGGAAATGTACTCATTAAAAATACTCAAACATTAAAAAAAAAAAAATATTGATTCTGATTATTAACTACGTATTTAAGTAGTTATACATATTGCAACAGTGGTTTCAACATGCTTAGACACGAATGGGCCAGTTTTTTACTGGTGTGATACTACGGCCTCACAGAAAACCATTGTGATGCAACGCAAACGTTGCTTCTGCCTCTGCGCTTCTATTCTTTCTTCCTCGCATCCCCCATCCTTCATCACCCTCAAAGGTGGGCAGCGCACTTACAAATCTTGAGCTGCAGGTGTCCATGGACGGTGGTTGTCACTTATATATATATATATATATTTATATAAGTGATCTGTCTCTTCATCTGTACCCATATAAATATATTATAAAAAAAGGGAACTCAGATAAGAACTTAACTTGAATTAAAGTTACCCTCTAAAGGTTCTTCAAATGTTCTTAAGTTAAGAAGGCAACAAACGAATGTGTATTGGGCAATCGTGTTCTTCAATAACTCAATGATGTTTGAATGCAGCTGTGGGAGTATATAAGATAGAACAATAAGTGGTATTACACTACTAGACACTACTAGACAGAATCAATAAATGTTTTTTTTTTGTTTTAGTACTTTTCGTACATACAAAAATAACGTCTGTCTCCCATCCCGGTAGGCTAAGACAAAAGCCCACCACTTGCTTCTATTTTGTTTATATCAACTTTTTCATATGACCCCGTCACTTTCGGGTAAGTCTAACTTGTACTTTCTTCAGAACATCAACATTTTGTTTATTGTATTTTCTGCGTGGTCGACCCCTACCGGTAATCCAGTAGACATTTGTCTTATATAAATACTTGATTTGTCACCGCATTCATTCTTTCCACGTGCCCAAAACCATTTCATAACCCTCTCAATTTCTGTAACTACGTCTTATTTTAAACCATACTTCTCCTGATTATCTACATTTGTACTTTGAACTAGCCTTTCTCCACACAAAAACTATCTAAGTTCACTGAGTTAGTTTGTTCGTTAATCATTAAGTTGATAAAAATTGGCAGGGGTAATTTTCATCTAAAAAGGTACCGTTCCCGCGGGTACGACAAAACTATTTTTATTACTTACGGGCTAGAGCAGATTTCACATAAATCCATGAGATGAGATGAATTTATATGAAACCTGCTTTAGCCCGAGATGCTGTATTTATACTAAACATACCCTTAAAACAAATCTTTGTCGTCTAGAATATACAGATAGCAAGTTTTAAGCCTGATTCCTCCATTGAAGTACTAGTTGGTATTTCTTGGGCTGAGTGGTATCGCAGTGTATTTAAGAACACTCAATATCGATATTTGTGAAATCGGCGGAAGCTTTGTGGTGTGTGCTCATTGAAATAATATTCTATGACAAAGTTTTTAAAACTTGCAGGACCTTTTTATTTTATTATCATTCTAGTTCAATACATATGGAAATAACGTCATATATCTATCTCTTACTTTCCACTGCTAAACGGCTAATCTGATTCTGAAGAAGGACGTGACGGCGTGTGAGGCTGCGGAAGGAAGCTACTACATTTATAAATATGTCCAATAGGAAAGTAACAACGTTGTTTGTCGTGTAGAATATAAGGAGCTTTCAGTCACTGTTGTAATGTATATCGATATTTTCTGTTCTGGCGGCAGATTATACAGAAGATCGAAGAATATAATCAGCCCCTGTGTCTAGCATTCGTGGACTATGAGACGGCCTTTGACTCGATCGAGATCTGGGCTGTTATGGAGTCCCTGCAGCGTTGCCAAGTAGATTGGCGATATATGCAAGTGATGAGTTGTCTCTACGAAGCCGCCACCATGTCCGTCCAAGTACAGAGCCAACAAACAAGGCCAATACCATTGCATCGAGGAGTGAGACAAGGGGATGTTATCTCCCCGAAATCGTTGACAAATGCAATGGAGGACATGTTCAAGATGCTGCACTGGAAAGAGCGTGGCATCAACATCAACGGTGAATACCTTTCTTTCATTTGCGATTTGCAGACGATATCGTCATCATGGCAGAGACGCTGCAGGACCTACAGCAGATGCTGTATGACTTAGCTGACTTTTCTGTCATCGGCCTACGGATGAACTTGGATAAAACCAAGATCATGTTCAATAAACATGTATTCAATAAACGTGTTCTGGAAGTTGTTCAAAGATATTTATACCTCTAGCAGACATAGCAGTTAGGTAGAAACAACTTTGAGGACGAGGTGAACAGAAGAATTCAGCTGGGTTGGGCAGCCTTTGGGAAGCTACGCCGAGTCTTCTCATCGTCGATCCCACAGTGCCTTAAGACGAAATTCTTCAATGAGTGTGTACTACCCGTCATGACATACAGAGCCGAAACGTGGACACTTACGATACGGCTGGTCCACAAGCTTAAAGTTGCGCAGCGTGCTATGGAAAGGGCTATGCTCGGTGTTTCTTTAAGGGATCGCATCAGGAATGAGGTGATCCGGCGAAAAACCAGAGTAATTGACATAGCCCACCGGATCAGCAGGCTGAAGTGGCAATGGGCTGACCATATTAGCCGCAGAACCGACGACCGCTGGGGAAAACGAGTTCTTGAGTGGAGACCGGGACACAGGCCAGGTGGAGTGACGATTTGCGCAAGATAGCTGGCAGGAGCTGGATGCGAGAAGCCGAGAATAGATCGAAGTGGCATGCAATGGGAGAGGCCTATGTCCAGCAGTGGACAGCGATAAGCTCATGATGATGATGATGATGATTTTCTGTGACAACCCTCTGAGGACCCCTTAAAATCAATGATTGAACATACATATGGCGACAACTCAATACTCACCTAAAAATTAGTAAATTGAAAAACTTGTAATCGGTTAAACATACTGAGCATGTACGTGTGATTAATTGATTGACTGTCGGTCTGTAAGTTTCAAACAAATATTTTATTAATAACATACAACAATATTATATATATATATATACATATATGTTAAGTGACATTCTTCGTACATGGAAACCTTTTTTTTTTTTTTTATCGTGTGGAAACCCCCACGGGTCATCACCTCACTGGACATGGACACCTGCAACGCAAGAGTCGTAACTGCGGTGCCCGCCGTCGAGGGTGATGGAGGATGGGGTATGCGGGAAGGGAAAAAAGATATTGGGGATGAGGAGATGGAAAAGAGGAAAGGGTTGATGAGGGGAGAGGGGGAGGTGGTTCTCCGGAAACCTCACTGATTTCAGGACAATGTAACTCAAGCATTCCTTCACCGGTTTTCTGTAAGGCTGTGGTATCACACAGAGCCCCAGAGCATGCCCATTCGTACCTAAGCATGGCTCTAACACTTAGAATATTTAATTGTGATATACATTTCAGGAAAATGCAACGCAAGCCTTACTTCACAACCGGTTTTCTGTTTAGCCATGGTAGAGTCAAGCCAAAGCATGGCTCTACCACTGTGTAAAAGACATTTGCCTTATCATTGTTTATCCCGCCCCGGAATTTAGTAGATTTTTCACCTTGACATCTGGCATGAACGTTGACCTGGTGGACCACTAGTCGTGGGTTCGATTCCTGCACGGGATAAAAGTGTGTGTATTCTTTGTTTCCGTTGTTTGTATGTTTAAAAAAATAAACTTAATCCTTTTTAAATTCTCAAAAGCCGAAAATTATTGATTAGCAAGACGCGTAGTGAAAATTCTTAAGATGAGAAATTGCTTTATGAAATTAGTGGCTTCCTGGCTCAATGCCGCAAAGCAAGCTTATGCAGTATAAAGTGCATTTATTAATTAGAAATATAAAATGCTTCTCTTTGAAGCAATTCTGTATGCATTGTGCAGAAACTCATTAGGTAGATCCGTCTAATTAATTCCTCTATTGCTGCGAATTTATATTCAGGTAAAACGATAAAGGAAACTTTAGAAAATAGTATGCATTTAATAAAGAATTATTTTTGCTTTGGTTTTTATGACATATATTAACACCACCGCCTGGAGAAGGTTCATTTAAGAGTTTATTGAGGTTCGTAGGTTTCAGTATTTTAATATGTATGTGAAATTATTTAGTCACAATAACATCTAATTGCCTGTAATATGTGTTAACGAGTGGAGTATATTAAAAATATTATATTATTCCGAGTAACACCAGCTCAATATGTTTTAAAAACATCCAATATAAATTTTCACAATCCATTTTTTTTTTTTTTAAGTTTTATCAACTTTTTGACGGTTACATATAACGCTCCTCACATTTTTGAAACACCCTATATATGATGCCATTTCCAAATGCACATAAGTTTTCTGTTAACTCTGATAAAAATAAAAACTTTTATATTCCAGTTGTTACGGTAACCTCACCAAGTACTTGTAAAACTTAACTAATAGGTTTCTTTGGCAACATACATACTTATGTGTTACACTTTCGAATACACGTACATGGACACAGATAACAGATAACAGGAGGAATGTCCCCCACATTCAGTAACATTGTAGTAGCTACTAAGGTTCGCGTACAGTTTAAATTGAAGTAAAGAAATTAATGCAGCACATAGAAATGGCCAGTGTGACCGTGCGAGTAGTTAGTTTTTCTTTACCGCAGTAATTGTCCTGTATCGTCTTATTACACTGACAGCTGTGCTATGTTATTTTTATAATCCTTAGTATACGTACATACTACGTTCTCGAAGTAGTACGTAGAATGGAATTAAAATTTGCTAACTCATACACTCTAATTTAGTCCGACGAACGTAATAAGAAGCCACCGTTTTACTGTCAACCGCTCACTGTATCAACTGTGTATGAACTATCGAATATATAATAGATATTACATTTATATTTTAAATCCAATCGCTAGTCTTGGGGAATATTATTTAATCAAACTTGTTTTATCTAATAATATTTACTATAGACTAACGTGGTAAATGGTGGCGTGAGTATAATAGAACCACTTCATCTAAATGTTTTTCCGTGTGTTTCATTAAATGCGATTAAGGGATTAATCTCTAATCCCTTAATCCCAGTTTTTTTTCTAATCCCTGCGCATTTGATTGCCATATAGTTCAATCAGGTTATCGGCTATAAAGAATCTTACTACAACAATTAAGAGACAAACGATAATACGATAATGGTGATTAGAATTTCAGTATTCTTTGACGTACTCGCTATGTTATTGGTTTATATTTACAAATAGACTACCTAATAATTCATACAAATTGATAATTCATTATTATTCTATTTTTGTATATTAAGTGTAATAATCACTTAATAACTATTGGTTGGTATTAGAATAACTAACTGTAAGGAGGAATACTCAACGGGTTACGACAGTAGAGAAAGCACGTTTAAATACAGTCAAGTGTGTAGTAATAATATATTTTTAGAACACCACACATAAACATTAAAGTATATAAACGACGAGTGCTCTCTCACTAATCAGAACCCCTCAATGAATTTAATCAAAAGTAAATTATCCGTTTCGTTTGCAGTGCAGGTTACGCTCGCTCCAATATAATTAACAGGCCTACCGCCTGTAAGTTAGGTAAGTTTAAATTCGTTTCGAATAGAAAACGACCAGTTTAAGCATGAAACAGAATTGATTGACATTTCCTACACAATTATTTTGTTTGTATGTAAAAAGTGTTCTGTCCTGCTAATATTCTATTACTGTAAAATCGTGTTCATTTAAACATTTATTTTTAATTGTTACTCATCAGTGCTTTTTTTTTTTTCATTATGAATATTGAGATTTAATCAGTTTGATTCGAGTTGATACGGTTTTATTATGATTGTACTAAGTGATAACGGAGTAACTAGCTGCTGTAATTTACATATGTATGTACCTCCCTTGCAACGTGAGATGCGCTCTCTCTTTCTATTATGCAATATATCTCAGACCTTGCATTTGCATTAACCCATTACAGTGTTGTAGTTCAACGCCCACCTTAATAAGCCAAGCAGAAATACTCTTCGAGATTATATTGTTCCTACTTTTTATTCTGTACTTTTTAGCAAACTTTCTGTACTTTTAAACTCACAAGGTAAGTGACCACCACATAATATATATACCTATGGACACCTGCAACTCAAGAGTCGTAAATGCGCTGTCCATCTTTGAAGTTCTCCACCACCTTCAAATTGGGAGTTGGGCCTTCGCTATCCTCACTAACAATACAACCATGGTCTGTCTACCGGTTTTCTGTGAAGCCGTGGTATTGTTCGGGTTGAGCCAGTCCATTCGTGCCTAAGCGTGGTTCTTCCACTATAAAAACTGGAATTCTACTGGACTGAAGCGTAGAGACAAGCTATTAAAATAGTAAGTTTTTTAAAAACTTATTCTGAAGGCTCTGTGATACTAACACGATTAAGTTTCGGCTAAACCGAGTGGGATTAAATTTAATTTGTGGATATTTCGAACCCTGAAGAAGGACGTGACGGAGTGTGAGGCTGCGGAAGGAAGCTACTACTGGTATAAATATGTACAATCGGAAAGTAGCAACGTTGTTTGTCGTGTAGAATATAAGGAGCTGTCAGTCACTGTTGTAATCTATATCGATATTTTCTGTGACAACCCTCTGAGGACCCCTTAAAATCAATGATTGAACATACAAATGGCGACAACTCAAAACTCACCTAATAATCTGTGAATTGAAAAACTTACTGAGCATGTATAGATGGACCCACTATATGTGGATCCCTTTACCGTGTTCTGGCAAAGTTTAAGGGATTAATTGATTGAATCACTGTCACTTGGTTGAATAGTCAATTTAATTAATAAATAAAATAATAAAATATAATATCCTTAAGATGAGGTGATACAATGAGGTATTACAGTGTTCACACATTTCATTTTATTTGCTGCTATAGACCATGTAACCAGAAAATTTTATATTGAAACAGGTAACTAACTTCACGAGTGACTTCTTCTTTTGATTCTTTTAATTTGATGTTGTATCTTTTCTTATTTTTATTTATATATAATACATTCAGCTGTTGGGGTAGCTGACCCGATAAGTTTTTAAAGTAGTACTTTTCCTACATCGTCTGTGCCAGATGGCTGATTGAGGTGAGGATATCTACTTAGCCAGCCAGGCTGTATGAGCCGTCGAACCGTAGCTAAGTAGATAATACTAGGAGCAAGGAAAGGTGCCTATGTTAGCCGGCCAGATTGGTTAGTTCTTGAACCGTAGCTACTGAAGTGAAACACCAGGGAATGGTTGGAATCGACTTATATTTGATTAAAAGTATGCCAATTATATTCACATTTTTGACCATTAAGTAATGGAGTTAGTTTACCGCACAATATATGGATTAACCAATAACATTTCTTATTCTATATTTACAATATTTACTGTGTACGCAACCAATCAGCTTAAGTTGCTGTTGTCGTTGTCTGTGTGCGTCAGTATAAATTATGCATCGCATAAAAACGCGGTGTCGCGCGGATCGCGTTCATTCGCCGCTTGGTATACTGTGCGAGCGGATGCGTGCTGGCATTTTTAGAGCTTTACAGTACGTGGCATGTGACGCCACAACATCATACATTATATTTTTATTTTATATAAAATATTACTATTTATATAACGTATAAAGTTAAAACGTAAAAAGTATACAACCGACTTCAATATGTCTATCATAAAATTTAAGACTTATATCATCATGGATGCCATTATCAGAACCTAACTAAACTCTCATCTAGCTACCCTTGAAGAACATCCTTTCCAATAAAAAAAAAAAAAGAATAATCGAAATCGGTTGGCGTGATATTGAGTTATTCGTCCATTTGTCGCGCACATACTTAAAGCATATTTAAGACTTATATGATTTTCTCATGGATGACATTGTCAGAACTGGACCAAATTGAAATGGGACCATACGGAAAGCACCAGCTTTCAACAAAAAAAATCAGTCGAATCGTAAACCTCCTCCTTTTTGGAAGTCGGTTGAAAAGCAATGTCAGGACCAGCGTCTTGAAATAAGTTGTTAGTTAGAGAGGCAAATAAAGTCACGGCTTTTCAATTTTGTAAGGTGTTTTAACAAACCTGAAATTTAAGCTTTTTTTTTATATAACGTACAGGGTCAAAAAAGTAAACGGGTCCACTGATGATAAGTGACTTCCGCCGCCGATGAATACTTGCAATTCAAGATTCACAAGAGGGCTGCTCGCGTTTTCTGGTAGGGCAAAGGGAGGAAGGGAAATAGCAGATAGGCAAATGCTATCTGCTATTTCCCGGACGTGACGTGACGGGACGGGGGAAAGGGGAAAGGGGGTTAGGCTTCCGGTAACCTCACTCACTCAATGCTTGATTTGTTTAATAGCCGGTTTTCAGCCGGTTGTGAGCCGGTGTGCCGGATGTGTAAGATCACCTCCTCAATAGCTCTCAATCCTCTCATCTTGCAGAAAATGTCAGGATGGTCCAGGATGAATGGATGATAATAATGAAAGAATAATTAACAAACGAATGATTGTGAAACTGAGGTTCAACACGGTATTAAATGTTAAAAATATTTAGTAGAATATACAGAAAATCGTCAGAGAATGTAAGAATGTTAATATTTTATATTGAATTTTTTGGAATCAATTCTACTTTTACCTAATTTGTAAAGGTTAAGAAATAAATACCATAAAAACAATATGTCTTTTATACACTTTATTATCATAATGACATCGAAATTGCACATATTTTCGTTTCCATTGACTAATTACAAGGGAGTTTAAATGTATGTGACTATATACACTTTAGTTACTTACATTTTACAGTTACAAAAATACTGTTAGTATAACATAGTTCTATAAAGCTATATCTAAAGACTATACATTTATAGAAAAAAAGTACATGCGTCAAGGGGCTCAAAGTTCATTTTCGAACTACAAAAGTGACGTAAATACTTTTATTCTTACTAACACAATATTTACATTAAATATTCAGTTACTAGTATTTGGATATTCTAAACATTAACAATCCTCGTATACTTGACTATGTACACATAATGTCATTAATTATTTTTGACATTTTTAAGGAACATACATATAGATAGTTCATATTTTATATGGTTAATTTGACTTCTAAAGTATTCTTAACCTTAAATTTCTTAAATTTACTATTTAATTATATTAAGAATTATCTTAAATATGTTTCTTTTAAAGTAACATATTCAGAATTCCACAAACAGAATTGTAATTTTTTTAGTGCTTTACAAATAATATGTTTTTACTAAAAATAGTGACAAAGTTATCGTTCCAACCTTGTAGGTATTCCGCCAACTATACTCGTAGAAACGAGGTTACATCGTTCCAACCTGAAAAGAAGAAAAAATCTTTTAAGAATTTTGTACAAGATAATGACTGTCAACCAAATCGTCTAATCAAAAGCAAACGAAAACAACAGATTAGAAGAAAAAATAATAAATATTTGATTTAAAATAATCAATGACATAATAGCATTGTTAGACATGACAATAAAAGTGAACAGCTCTGTTTTAAGCACGTGATAGATTTTACAAATGGAGATGAAGAAAAAATTTAAAAAAGAAGGCTAATTTATTCTTATAAATTTTTAACTTATGAAGATACGAATTTGATAGTTTGTGCTTTCTTATCTCTTTATATTTCTATCTTCTTTATAATTTCTGGAACAAAGATGTAGAACGAATAAAAAGTTTGCAACAAATAAGCTAATTTTTAATTGCTTAACATAATAAATAATATACACCCTGCTTCTTAAAATATTTGAAAACTTTGTACAAGAACCTTGCGTCTTGGATTTTATGTTTATTATTAACAATATACTGATAAGTTTTTTTAACAAATTATTTGGGATGTTAATATTAATTCGTATAACGTTCATGAATTTTGTAGTGAAATTGTTTAGTTGAATAGTAACTCAGGTAATTAAGATCAATAATATGTTTATTGTAATAAAACAACGACCTATTTATGTTGCCTGACCGTTCAACCAGATGGCCCTGACCGCTGTCACAGGCTATCTGACTTTATAATCTTATATCACAGCTGAATCTGTTTGTGCTCCCTGAACACATCGTCAACCTATGGCAGTCCACTGCTGGACGAAGGCTTCCCTTGTGACCACGTCCATTGCAAACTGCATAAATATCGCATTATTATCCCCGCTGTCTTATAGTTTTTATAGTATAGGGGCCAAACGGATAGAGGGGTCACCTGGTGGTAAGTAATTATCACCGCCCCTGGACATTTGCGCTGCACACCTGTAGAGGGAGGGTTTAGACGAAAGAAGCAAGAGGGGTATGGTAGGGATTTTGTATCTCGCTCATCAGTCCTACAAAACAACTTTCTGTAATGTAGTTTTTTCAACTAGATAAAAAGAATAATACATTATAATAGTACTGCATTAATATTTAACCTAATATCTATTACAAGTAAAAATTTATACTGTGATAGTTACTTTTGAATATATGTAAGATTTATAAACTTTCTATTTTTAAGAAATTATATAAAATTGTGAAAAATACCTGAGCCTACTTCAAAATCACTTAGTTCAAAGTAGTTTTTTGAGGTAAAGTAATTGCTTAATTTAACTAATGGTCTGACAACGAAAGTAAAAAAAATAGTTTATTTAGTGCTTACATTAGAGCTTTTTATGGGATAGGGGGCAAACGAGCAGATGGGTCTATTAATGGCAAGTGACTACCGCCGCCCTACTCTTGAGACGTCCATTCTCAGTCTGAAAATACGACAGGCGACAGTTTGTTCATCAGGCTAGTTTTATGAGGCAAAAAACTTTTGGAGAAGCCCACAGTGGTGGAGTGTCAATCATGTGGGTAATAAGTATCAAAATATTTTCACGTAGGACGATAGCAGAAACCAGCAACCGGTATAAGTCCGAACAGTTCCTTCCATGATACAATTGATAGGGAATGTAAAGTGAAGCTCTACGCAACGCCAAGGTGTCAAACCGATCAGACATTCTTGGTCGAAGAAGAAGCTGGTACTAGGATGCCCCTGCATAGAGATAACAATAGGATTCCAAGGGCGGCCGAACCTGCGCCTTGCTTACTGCTAACTTGCAAGCGGTGGGCCGGAGTGAACTGTCTCAATCTGTTTAGAGCACTAAGCTTTTGAGTGTTATATACTTATTTATAAGTAGGTTAGTCTAACTTAATACATTTTATATTTTTATAAACCTAGCACCATGGTTTTACCTGCTAATAAAGGTATCCGACTTTTAAAAGGACTCCTAGATCAACTACTAAAAACGAGCGAGTCGGGATAATACAACTAGCGACAAGTAAAAGTGGACCTAGATTACTCAAAGCGTAATTTAGTCAAATGCCACATGGCCTGACTAAATCAACCTTATCCCTAAATCAATTTAATTTCAACATTTCTTTTTAGTACTCTTTTGGAAAGACCCTGGAGTAATCTCAGTGGATCCCTTCAAAAGAAATGGACTTAAACTGCTTCAGTAAGGAGTTGTTACATCTCAGTAGCCTAATAAGCTGATCCAAGCTCTATTTCTTAATTATAATTTTTTTTTTAACTAACCACGTTACAGTATCTCAATAACAAGAGTGTAATTTACGTTACATAAAGTGTCGGATACGATACGAACTCAAACTTCCAACCTATTTGAGCTATTGGTTACACTCCACAATCCATTCTTATAAGCAATTTCCCTCTGCTTTATTTTTATTCTGCTTTTCTTTTTCAATATATTCTCATCTTTCTACATTTAATTCCCAAAATGCCCGGCTGACGACAATAGGATTTTATGTAGTGTTCATTATGCTTCTACCTTTCGGAGATACAGGCTTGAGAGTATTTTAAATATAGTTATACAAATATGGTGTTATATTGCTATTTTTAATTATGGTAAGTGTGTGGTGTGCGAAGTTAGAGCTTAACCATTTACTTATTTTTTAATAATCATGGGAATACTGTCACTTCAATAAACATGATATATCAATTACTATAGACTTTTAATGTAGGTATGCTAATTAATGTGTCTGTGTTTAAAGTGAATGACCTAAATTCAATTAAATATTGGAATTGTTATTTCAGTACTACATTTTATGTTTTTACAACATTTAAACATAGTATAAAATAGCATATAAATTATATATATACGTGACATTTTGTAATGCCAATTAAATGTAATTAAACTTGAAAAATATCTTGGATTTGTATATAAAATACGAAAAGACTTTTTCTTTAACCTATTATTATAGACTGATCATAATAAATGAAGGTAGCTTCACACATGATAGACTGATGCATAAATAATAAAGCAAACAAAACAATGTGTAAAACCGTACGCTAAAATCTTGCATAGACAATGTTTATGAGCTATAAAGCAGTTCAATCTCCATTGGTATAAACAGGAACTTCGTAAACAGCCAGACGATATGAAATGTAAATATATAAATTAAAAATGTTTATTTTTGGAACGGCTTGAATGTGCCTTTAGATAAGGAATTATTTGAAAAATATCTTGAAAATTTCGTAATTGTTCTTTTTTCTTTTTGAATAAAATCATTAAAAATCATAAAGGTGGTGTCCTGCCAGGAGTATGCCTGTAATATAACAATTCATGAATCAATTTCAATTTCACACACTTAGATTTTGAGTCTTCCAATTTTGTCGTATAGTGCAGTGTGGTTGACAGTGGGGTAGAATCCGTCTTCCTGATGGGGTCCTAAAAGGCGACTGAAGGATCGGACTGTTATCTATCAGACAGTATGTATACAGACGTAAAGTGCCCGGTGGAAGGTAAAATGTGGGTGTGTAATACACCTCTGCTTGCCCGTTATAGGAAACAGGCGTGGCGTATGTATATGTCGAATGAGGCGGTCATGTTAGCGTATGTATTTTTTTTTTTTTTTTTTTATGCGATAGGGGGCAAACGAGCAGACGGGTCACCTGATGGTAAGTGACTACCGCCGCCCATGGACACCCGCAACTCAAGAGTCACAAGTGCGTTGCCGGCCTTTTAGGTAGAGGTACGCTCTCTTCTTGAAGGTTTGAAGGTCGTATCGGTTCGGAAATACGGCAGGCGACAATTTGTTCCATAAGCTGGTTGTGCGAGGCAAAAAGCTTCTCGAGAAGCGCACAGTGGTGGAGTGCCAATCGTCCAGGTGATGGGGATGGATATTTTGTCGCGTAGGACGATGGCGGAAACCAGCAGCCGGTATAAGTCCGAACAATTCCTCTGAACACTCCCCATGATACAAGCGATAGAGGATGCAGAGTGAAGATACATCTCTACGCAACGCCAAGGTGTCAAGTCGATCAGAAATATCTTGGCAGTCGATGATGCGAGTCGCTCTCCGTTGAATGCGGTCAAGAGGCAGAAGTTGGTACTGGGGTGCACCTGCATAGAGATGAGAACAGTATTCCATGTGCGGCCGAACCTGCGCCTTATAAAGTTGCAGGCGGTGGGCCGGAGTAAAATACTGTCTCGATGTATGTATGTATGTATATGTCGATTGAGGCGGTCATGCGGCTTGGAAATGTTAATTCAATTAAGTTGTTTAAATAATCAACGACAGTGAGTTCATAACTTATTTTTGAATCATCAAAATAATGGCATAGTGCACGTTGATGTAACATATTGTACCATAAGGGTGTTACAAAATATATCATAAAAAATAGAGTAATGTAATGCTCGAATGTGAACATAACAAGCGAATGCTCCCGGTGAAGGATCACCTTTATATTTTTCACTTGACTTTTGCCTTTACTTGTTTTGCCTTTTTGGTGGATTTAAAACTCCTAACAAATCTTATTAGTTAGCAGTTCTGTTGAACGTTTTTCCAAGCAAATGCTCATTACAAATTACGAAACTTTTCCCTTTACGTAACTGAAAGCTATGTGCTATGGAAATTTTAAATACCAGTTTGGTTCAATCAAGCACGTAATGTTTTGGTTTAACTTTTCTAAAAGTGAATTATAAATGATTTAATTGACTTGGAATGAAGCTCATCTCAATAGCTCAGAGTTGTATTCACTGTATGTTAGTACGATAGCGAAGTATGATATAAGACTGTGACTAAATAAGGAAATAAAAATTGTATGAGAGGGTTTAGTCAGCAGGAGAGAACGAGTGCGGGACGAATGACAAATCAAGTATACAACGACTACGTAGAACATATACAGACTAGATTGGTAAGGTTTTAAATAAGAGGCAGGTCAGATATTCCCAAAACCGTTTTATAGGGAGAGCCATACTTAGGCACGAATGGGTTGGTTCGATCGGAGTAATACCATGGTGCCACAGAAATCCGGGTTTTCTTTTTTATTGTATAAGGGACAAATGAGCAGACGGGTAATCTGGTGCTAAGTTGCTTCCACTGTCCATGAATACTTGCCACTCAAGAGTCACAAGAGTGCTGTCCGCCTTTAAGCGTAGGGGGGAAAAGGGGATAGGTAAATAGGGCGGGAACGAGAGGAAAGTTGGGAAGGGAAAGGGAAAAGCGAGTTTGGCCTTCATTAACCTCACTCACTCAGTCACACACTGCAAGCATTGTTTAACAGCCGGTTTTCTGTGAGGCCGTGGTAATACTTCAGTCGAGCCGGCCCATACGGTACAGAAATAATCTTCTTTTTTGCATGAGGAAACCCCCATGGATCATCACCTCACCCGAGCAAACTGTGGGAGGGTATGTCGGAATCGAAACGACTGAAACCACTCAGTGTTCCGTCACAAATTGGTCTACTGCAAGAGATCTGGGAGTAAGAAGAAGTCTAGGGGAACAGAAAATCCAAACTCCCCCTTTCCTCTTTCCCCTCCTCTCATTCCCACTTGTCACCAAGGAGGCAGCACACTTACGACTCTTGAGTTGCAGGTGACCATGGGCGGCGGTTGCCACTTACAACCAACCACTTGGTCTGTCTACTCGTATATATAATAAAAAAGTTGGGTTGTATGAAAGGTATGATGACATCAGATGAAATCATAAGAGATGTAAAAATAAAAGCAAATGGCGGGCTTCTGGCTCTGCCAAAACGAAGGAAGCTGAGCTTAAGTATGAATGTGTGTATAGAATACAGCAAGGCAAACCGGCTTATAAGAAGAATGGAATTAATTAGCACTATTTAGGCTCGTTCTTTGTATTTAAATCCAAGTCTTACGCTCTATGAAATACGGAATGTAATATCGTAAATTTTAAAACCGTATTATTGTTAAGAAGTAGCAAAAACGTACGGTTTCCATATTAAATTATATCGTGCACGACCTTAAATAACTGAACAAAGTTCTGTTTCTAAACAATATTTAATGTGATTTTGTTGTTTAGATATATAAGAATATTTTAGACCAGATTCTAACTCAGAGATGAAAGAAGAAAATATTCCGCAACTATAGCGTTTAGCCCCGACTCGTGACGACGACATTAAATTTGAGTTGGAGTTGACAAAAATAAAAGATAAATGTTTCCTTTAGCTAGATTTCAAAGGAAAATATTCCCATGTTTACCTACAATTATGTCATTTATTAACGCTGGTAGATGAAACAGTAGTCTCAACTTATATACATAAAATCGTTTAACGTAACAATGCAATTTATCAATCATCATTATACTTAAGTATATAAATTTATTACGAAATAATAAAATGAAAGTTGAAATTTATACGTTAAAATAGTTCAGTTGTTTTATTTTGATAGCCGCTAATAAAATCACTTATTTACTTTTATATAGTTTACAATTACAATATTTTTATCTTGATAGATGTGTTTACAATTTAGTTCGGTCAGTACCTATCGAATTGCAAATTTGAAAATTAATGGCAAGATATTTTTAAGTCGACAATAAAAGAATAATACGCTTTAATAAAATCTATATCTTTCATTTTTATTCATTGATCCTTAAGCTAAGCTTTCTAAATATTTTCGAAAATTTATTTTTATTTATACCATGTTTGGTAAGTATGTGTGTGTGAATATAATTTTCTATATAAAATGTATAAAGGCAAGGCTTGTAAAGGCATACTATGGAGAAGATGAAGATGGAGCTTGTAAGGAACAAGTAGTGGTTAATGAACTTAATCAAGTTGATGGCTTAGAGATTCGATTACATCAAAATTCCGTATCAATTAATCAATAGGGCATAGTTTTTCTTTTACCAAGGAAAAAATAATTTTCTTTATATAAATGACAGTGCCTAGCCTAGACTAGACGTTTAGGCTAGGCACTACAACAATAACAGAAAATATTTTATTCTTTTCAGAATAACTAATGTTTGTATTAAAGTAAGTTGGGAGCGACGACTAAGTTGTACCCGAAGCGCCGGACGGGGTCTACGGCACTACGCCATTAACGATTTCTTAAGGGCGCTCGTGGCCTTTCGCGTTCCGGCCGGAAACGGCCGCACGTGACGAACTCACCCTCGTCCCATAGCGGAGAGGTCGCTCTCTGATATGTGTTGGGGGGGCCGCATTGCATTAATAAATAAATGCATAAATAATTAAAAACTAAAAAAATGCCAACTTAAAAAAAAATACGATAATATTATTTTTAACTACCGCGTCAAAACATTAGTTTATCGCAATGACGAGTCTACTTACCAAATAGATTACAGTGCAGACACAATGGGCTCCTTATCCGAACTATTTACAGTTTTATCTACAAACATATACATATTAACGCAGTCTTCATTAGGACTTGGATTGTCTTCGGGTTTCTCATCTGGACTAATATTTTCTACGTCATTATACTCTTTTAATTTATCATTGAACTCAATTTTATATCTAACTGAAGGTATTTTACTAACAGTCGATGTTAAAAGTGATTCTTGAACAGTATCGTTACCATTACACGTTTTTTCTGATCGATACATCCCTGTCCTCTCTGATTGATTGATCGCTCTCTTCGATCTTTTTGTGACCAATGCTCCTAAGCATGGAAGTATCTGCATAAATTCTTTCCTAAAGTTTTCATTTAACCATGCATACAAAAACGGATTATAGCAAGTGGAAGACATAGCTATAAAGTGCGCAACAAAGAAAAACACCATATAATACTTCCAGTCTTCTGTGAAAGAGTAGAAGTCACTGCAAATGTTTATAAGATTTAGAGGTAGCCACGACAAACCAAATATAGCTACCATGGCTATCAACATTCTGTTGGTTCTTCTCTTTCTTTCTCTTTCCGCGTCTTCTTTTTTACTATTTTTACTTCCAGGTCTAGATTTTAGCCTATCGTTTAATTTAATGCTAACACAAGTATAACAAAATGCCATAACTATAAAAGGAACTACAAATTGCATGATAGTAGTGACTGCACCAAATGCTTTGCGTATTTGATCTGAAGGCCATTTCTCTGCACAAAATAGATCTTGAAGAGCCATGTAATATCCGTATGGGAACGTGACAGAAAGAGAAAATACCCAAATAAAAACTATCAAAAATATGCATGTCTTAATTTTCATGCGAGGTTTAAATGGATAGATAATGACGAAAAATCTATCTATTGCTATGGAAGTTAGAGTAAGTGTTGATATATAGACGCTACACCCTTGTGCATAAGGCATTATATGACACAAAGGGCCTCCGAATACCCATCGGCCGAGGAAGGTGTAAAGTGGTGTAAATGGTACTGCAAATACACAAAGTAGTATATCGGACAACGCAAGATTCGTGATGAAGAGATTAGTGACTGTTTGCATTGCTCTATTCCTGATTACAGCGTAGCATACTAGCGCATTTCCAAAGATACCGACTATGAATATAATCGTATATGCTGTTCCAAAGGCGGCTTGAACTGTTTTGTCATCGATAATATTGGTTGCATTTTCTAGGTATTCATCTCCATAACTGCTTAGTTTGTCACTATCTGTTAGATTATCGGTTGTCCATTGGTCGATCGGCATAATTTTGTCTTGTTTTTAACTTGGCATCATAAACCTTTTTGGTTTACTGTTACTATCATATTTGGTATGTATTGTCTTATTTACTTCTATGTCGAGCAGAGTGTGTCTCATGTTATTTGTATTTACAATCAACTCTGTTTGTGTTTGTTCTCTCTAGGTATGTTCATAATTTTACGCACTAATGTTTACATCCAATAGATCATTCTTGATTGATGATTGACATCTGAAACAACAATATTAATTTTATGAGATTGAAATAGTATAAATAACACTTACAGAGTAGAAATAGTTTAGGTAAAATATATATGAACTTGTTTTTATGGCGAAAACAGGAAGTCAAAATAGTCTCTTTTAAAAGCGTGTACGCTGACGCATCATCATATACACAAATTCAACCAGTGGGTAAGTGTTTTAAATCGTAAAACTAAATCTATTGGAATATTTTAGTGTAGTCTAAACGTTAAATAACTACGAATATAAATATAAACCTTAAGAGATAAACAAGAAAACGCTTAAAAACAATTAAGTGCCATGTTTTGTCTCGACCGGAGTATTACTACGATCTCACAGAAAACTGGCTGTTAAACAATGTTTGCATTAACCGAATGAGTGAGGTTACCGGAAGTCTAACCCCTTTTCTTTTCCCCTCTTTCCCCTCATTATTTGCCCCTCTCCTATTTCCTCCTACACTAAAAGGCGGAGAGCACTCTTGACCCGTCTGCTGGTTTGTCCCCTATGCCAAGAAAAAAAAAGAAATAGCGATTTGAATATTTTTTTCATTATGTGTTTATATCTATCTATATATATCTAGCTTTTTATTTTATTGATTGTTTAAACGCGGTAATCATTGAAACTACGGTATAATTCGAATAGTTTTTACATTTTTGATTGCAGGAACAAAATAGTTAACTATTCGTTATAAGTACAAGTGCTCTGAAATAGTTATTAGGTGTTCTTTAATTTTTTAGTTATATACTGCTCAGCAACCTTATAGCTCTCCACGGTAAAAACCGTACCTTTACAAAATATTTGTGATATGATGTAGTTTATTGTTTTATTGTTTATTGTAAATTTGGATATAACTTACTTTACGCTATCATTTTGTCATCGTATGGTGAGAGAGACACAGAGTAAGCTTTTTTTTTTTTTATATCAGCCTACCTAATTCGCCTATATAATGACTCCACTCTGCCTGATGGAAAGCAACAAGTGGAGTCTAAGAGTGGTGGTCACCATCCTCATTGCATGTGTAGTCAATGTAGCATGTAATATATAATATATATGCTGTATCATAATAAATGGTTGATAGAGGATTACAGTTAAGTGTAAGCTTCTCTTTAATTTGTAAGGAGTTTTAGTCGGGTTTCGTAATATTTCAATAGTAAACGTAAATATAAAGATCAAAGGTAAAAGCTTTATATTGAAAACATTTTGAACGTTAAAACGTTGACCTTAGGTTTAACTTTCCCACTTAAGCATCATCATGGCCGCACGAATGGCGTAGCGGTTTAAGTGGTCACCTCGTGGGTTCGATCCCCGCACAGTACAACACTTTGTGTAATCCTCAAATTGTTGTTCTGAGTCTGGGTGTTCTTTGTGTCCGTAGTTTAAATGTTTGTAAAGTCAGTTAATTATACCAATTATATAGCAATCTTTGACTTGTTGGATTTGTCTCCGCCTCTCCGTCCGAAGAAGCCCGAAAATTTTTCATTGTACTTGATATTAGGCATATCCTAACGTAATCATTATTTAACTACCAACTACTACTAAGATAGTACTTATAGCTAATAGATTGAAGAAAAAACACAGACAAATACAAAATATTGACATCCATATCTTAAACGTCAAAAGGAAAAAGAAAATTACAAAGAAATATGTTATCGCTCTCGAAAGTGTAACAGTCCGGTGATTAAATGAATTATTTACACCCAGTAATTTGATTATCGCTTTCAAAAAATAATTGAGAGACAGTAGGAAAAACGTGAAATCGCCACGAGATAAAAGCTCTTATTCAAGAAAGGCAACTTAATTTAATCATTTGAATATGAAATTACCCGTGGTGTGAAGTATCAAAATATTACCTCTGTACAACAGGTTCTGATCATTTATTTATTACAGTATTAAATCCAGGCTGCTTTAAATAAAATGATGGAGATCACTTAAAAAAAAAATAAGATATTTTTTTTTTTCAAAAAGTCGGATACAAATGAAATTGTCGGCTTGACCTGAAAGTTTTGATCAACATTTGAAACATGATGGAAAATGGAAATATAGAATATTCGTCTAGACTTTATTAGCAAAGACTTTGATAAAGTCTTTGGTAAATATATTACTACAGAATGAGTGGATAGATCTGGCTAATTTCAATTAGTTTTTCTATATCTCTTTAATATCTATATATATAATATATATTTTTATAATTTTAAGTACGTTATATAGGATTGCAGGGAAATTCGGATTTTCTCAATGGGAGTGATTTTTTTTATGAAAGATGATTGCTTGTATATATCCCCGGTCACAATTGTTGTCAAGTTTAAGAGAACAGTTGTCCATGTGGGGCGGTAATCTTACAGTAAGACCGTCTGCTCGTTTGCCCCATTCGATAAAAATAATCTTCTGAAAAAAACAATTACTAGCTGTATCTCAATCAATCTTTAATTGTGATGAAAATAACTGTGTCACTGTGTCAAAGATACATCGAAATTTGTTACAACAAACAACACATTTAGAAGTAGTCGTGGTATAGATGAATTCACATACATGATATACGACATACAATTTTGTGGGCAGTATAACAATATCACGAGCAGCGGGTTTTTAAGTGGTTATCTACCTACCAACAGACTTGAGCCATATTTAGATCCTGATGGTAAGGAGTAAGATGCCAACATTAAAATAAAAATTAACAACCCTGTCTCTCCATCTATATCTACTTACACGACGACGATAACGTTCACGTCGTAAGATATAAGAAGAAGACTTTAATTTAGTTAACGAAACGGGGTTTGTAATACGTTTCTTCTTACCCCTTCGGGTACGATAACAGGTGTGAAGTCTATAAAAATGTAGTAGCTCTCCAACAAGGCTCGCAAGGTAGCCGGCTTGACGCTGACGTGTAATCACTTTATTGCTTTAGCTAGGAGAGATAATACCCTTGAGGATTCCACAAGCAAAATGAGATTCTCTCAAACTCTTTTCTTTTCTCTGTGAAATTAATAGTACAGTAAGTTAATGTTTAACTTATAAAGTGCCGAAATCATTCCACAATAAACATAATTTACTTGACTTTTGTTGCATTAATGTGTTTATACAAGTAGTGGTCAAAACACTATTAAAGACATGCAAAATATAAGTAAATTATATCTAAACATACGTTTCATTGCTTAAAATGGACATTAAACACAGACATTCATATTACACAATTCGCATAATATTCTATAAAGTCTCCAGTCCGCCTCCATGCAGTATCAGATAACACAGATAGGCAGAACTGGTATAAAATTAAAATACCGGTGACTCAAAAATACCGTCACAGATCAGGGATGTCTTTTGAACGCCTAATAGGTTTTCTTGAGTTATAGTAAACTCATCTATTCAAATTTTTCAAAGTAATGAATAATCAGTCGCTCGAAAAAGGTCGTATATTTTAACGATGCCAGTTTATACTTTGAGCGCACTACACTGACTTTTCTTATGTTTTATAATCTTATATTTACTGCCATCATTTTCATCTCATGGTAAAGCATAAGATGTGATTTAATTGGTAACATATAATACATATAATTGGTTTCCCTGTGTCATCAAAAGTTATTGTTGGTTATCATATCTGTATGTCCTAGTTAACGCAAAGACTTAGTAAATAACTCAAGAAAATGTATAAATTTCTCGATAGCCAGTCTAAATTCCTCAATGACCCTTTAGATAACAACCCTGATTGATTCTTCATCGTTTTAAAAATATGTTTGATATTAGGCTACGAATGCCGAATACAAAAAAGAAAAGTTCAGACGATCAATACTCATAAATTTATGTCGGAATCCCACTTCCGATGCTTCTAATATTTCTATGAGAACCGATGTCTGATACATACTTATGTGATGTATTTTGTGCTATTCTTATAAAGGTTATATCATTGTGGTTTCTGTTAGCGAGTCTATAAATAAAGGATACATACATATATACATACTCTCACGCTTGTATCTCCTAAGGTTTGGCAGAGGTGTATAAAACACTCACATCAAAAAAATGTAATCGTATGTTAAGTCGTGAATAGTTTGGGGTAACGAGTAGACGGGTCACCTAATTGTAAGTGACTATAGCCGCCCATGAACACCAGCAACTCAAGAGTAACAAGTGCGTTGCCGGATCTCTAGGTAGGGCTATCTATATGATCCTAATTATAGGTCTACTTCAAACCAGTTTCAAATAGTTTATATGTTAAGTTTCAGGCACATTATAAGTTAGATTTTGCACGTTTATAAAGAGCCGCCAACAGATCACTGGTTTATTAATATGGAAGCAAACTCTACTTGATAAATTACTGGCGTAAATATCCTTCTATCATAAGCAAGAATAAAAACCACATCGAAGTAAAATTATTAAAAAATATAAAACTATTCATCATTAACTCGGACTTTTACATTTTTGCTGATGTTACCTAGAAATATTCACTCACACTACTAAAATGATTCAAATGGCACCCACCTTGTTGAAATCTATAAATCCGTCTAGGCTGCGCTGTGACACAGAAAGTTCATACACAGAATCAACCATACATACATTTATATGTACATATGTATATTCGTATATACGCATAATAAACTAAACTAAAACTAAATTTAATATAAAACTAAATTTATATTAAAACGATAAATTTTATTAAAAAAAAAATTATAAAAACTGCTAGATCAAAAAGTGTTAAATGAGTTGTTGATACACGTAATTGAAAATTTAATTATTTTTTTCAATAATTTAATTACGCTTTAAAATAATTATTTATTATTGTTCATTTAAGTATAAATCATAATAAAATAAATAATAAGAAATACTAGTTATTTCTTATTATTTATTTTATTATGATTTTATGATCTTTCCGTTAAATTATACGAATATAAAAAGGTAAGGCTTTATTTCAATTTGTAAGCTGTCAGCCTGGTTTGAATTATTTTACGGTAGAGCCACACCTTGCATTATTTATTACTTAAGGTGGCGCCTAAAGTATTATTTTTTTGGAACTTGGAATATTTCGCTGACCCTGTCGTACCATTATGAGTATAGTTTAAGGCAGGTTAATTTAGTTTAAACTCATTAATCAATAAAAATATCACGGATTTTAATGTGTTTTTCTTATATTGGGTATAATATTTAATGAGTAATAATATAGGCTTAAAAATATCACTCTACGTCCCTGAAGAGTGGAGCAGTGAACATAAAAGCAGGTGAATTAAGGGATAACGGCTAGTGTTTAATTTTATTTTCATAGTCATCATCTTCAGCCTATCACCGTCACCATCTATCACTTTTTAATAAAAAAAAAATCTGTTTATTAATGCCGCAGAGATAGCTTTGACAAGAGCCCTAAAAACGCCAGCGAATCATTTTTAACCTAATTGCATTGAATATGTTTTACTGTTAATATTTCCAATATGGCGAGAATTCGTAAGTATTCGTTTTATACTTCTTTACTTTTATCATATGATTACTTACCCAGAGGGCAGATAGTATAGAAGTAATTTAAATTAATTATTTTAAAAGTAATGACTGCTTTAAAATATATTGTTAGTATAATACAAAAATTCTGTTGGATACACTACACTCAAATGCTTTTGATAAACCGATAGTCAAATCAGTCAAAACCTTTTCAATGATAACATATCACAAAAAGTGCTACACAAAATCTGATATCTGATAACTGTAGAACAGATTTTGTACATTGTCAGTACACATAAAGTTTAATACATTCATATACATGGCTAAACCACCCACAGTACAGGCGAAGGCGCTTCAAACGCCAATATTTTGCTCACCGTGGTACAGTACTGTAACAGTGGTAGAGCATGCTTAGGCACGAAAGGGCCCGGCTCGACCGGTGCGATACCACGGCATCAAAGAAAACCGGTTGTGAAGTAACGCTTGTGTTGCCTTCCCCGAAATAAGTGAGGTTTTCAAAGGCCCAACTCCCCCTCACCAATTTCCTCTTCTCCCATCTCCCGTCTCCTCTTTCCTATCTCCTCATCCCCCTCTCTTCTTTCCTATCCCCGCATAACCCATCCCTCATCACGCTCAAAGGTGGGCAGTTGAGTTGCAGGTGTCCATGGACGACGGTTGTCACTTCCTATCAGGAGATCCGTCTGTTCACCTGTACCCCTATAGTATAATATTTGGATAGAGAGGCATCTGGAAATGTTTCGATTTCAGTAGAAATAGGTTCATAGCTCATGTAAAATGATGAAATTCTAAAAAAGTATGTTATTAGAAGTAATTAGAGGTATGTTTAATCGGGGCGTGGAAAAGCATCACACCAGGCCACCATAGTGGGGGTCACCTGCGGTTAACAACACTTGTAACGAGGAGGGTGACTCTTAGACTCCACTTGTTGCTTTCCATCAGGCAGATCGGAGTCATTATGGTAGGCTTATATATATATAAAGAAATAAGAATGTAGTGCAAAAGTAAATATGGTGCAAAGGATGTCAAGTAAGTTATTTGATGCATTACACATTTTACGATATTGCAATAGCTTGCAAATATTATTATTATATACCAGTGTTCCTGAACCTCACCCTGCGTTCTAAATCGTATTTAGAAACAGGTGCATTTAAGTGTTGGCACTACTACGTACTTGGCAATAAAAATCCGGCAGCTTGTTCGGTTAAACCATAAAAATAATGTATGTGTACGGCAAATAAGCAGAGAAAATTGAATGCTACAGGTCTAACAATCTTTAAGACCCAGTTTGTATACGTGTAAACATAGAAACATATATTTCCAGTGATCTCCGGTCTCATGGAGCACTTTCCTAAAAGAGAAGCGTATAACTGTACTAGTAAAACTATACTTGAAATGGCGACAAAACTTACTGTGATTTTTTTCTATTTTTTTATATTAATATTTAATGACCTGGTATTTGACTGGCATCTAAATTATTACCATCATGTAGAGGAGCAGTCTGCAATGAAAATATTTGAGCTTAAATTAGTTTGATTTCACTTTAACTTTTGACGAGACTATTTACAACGTAACGTAACTTTAGAAGGTTCGAACTTCTCGGCACTAGCTAGTTCGACTTTTTTTTATGGGATAGGGGCAAACAAGGAGATCAGTCACCTGATGGTTAGTGACCAACGCCGCGCAATTGCTTATACTCCTCAATCCGTATGTAAAAGCAATATGCCTTTTAATCCTTCTTTTTATGTCAATATTCTCCAAATTTTTATATCTGATTCATAAAAGTTCCTGGATGATGGCTAGAAAGCTTTCCCCTTATTATTGATTGGAAGTAAATTGTGATGTCTATCTACCTATATTTTCGTGAACTAGGTCCGGAATCCAGGTTTATCTGTATTCATTTTTACGTGGTAACGATTTGCCATATACAATAATACTGTTGCTGCTATTCACCACCCCCATAACTGTGTTTTCCATTAAGCAAAATACATAAAACTAGCACTTGCATCAGATATGTCCTCTACTGTAAACATTTAATGTGCTCGCTTTTATGTCTCCAGTACAAGTTATTCACAACTCACTGACGTTCAATGGTAAATACTAATGTTAAGAAAAAAGTGTAGTAAAAATGTCACTTAACTGCTTAGAAGCACACGAACTATCATTCTTTTGTTTAGGTATTTGTTAATTTTTTAAAAATTAAGTTAAAAGATCTACTTGTGAGAAATCAATTTACAAAAAAAGTTGTCCTCAGCTTCAGCAGCAGGAGTCTAACAATATATATATATATATTTCTTTTATGAAATTCATCTCCATCTCGGATTTTAAAATTAATTTAGCTGTCACTCACAAACAACTAAATAGATTATTAAATGAAGCGTAAGTGTATGATTTATTTTCTCGATTAGAATGACAAAATGTAGTGTGACATTTACTCTGCTTCAACTCAACATATTCCAAAGTTACGTCAGTTAAAACAAAGCTATAATATTATAAATATATAAAAAAGGTTAATTTGGACCTTTCCTCTGATATCAATTATTCATAAGGCAACTATAATGTAACGAAAGTAGAATCTCTTAGTACGCGTTGAAGACGCGCAGAGTGAATGCTCATCATTTATGATGAGCATTTGTCATCAAAGCATAAAAAATATGGTGTGCAAAGCCCAGCGTTCATGGGCGGCGGAAGTCACATACCAACAGGTGATCCGTCTGCTCGTTTGTCCCCAACTGCCATAAAAAAAGGCCGCTATGAAAAGCTGCCACCAGTATAACATAAATTATAGATAAAAAAAAAACAACTACAGATATTAAACATGATTTTATAATTCATAAAGATCAATTTACCATAGCTTATAAATATAGTATCATTATCAGCTGTTTATGTGTTTGCTTCTAACCATCCTCATAGCCTAGACTAAATATTGACTTTGCTCCTCAAGAGATTGTCCCCAGACAATACTTTAATTATAACTTAGACACTTTTACCCCTAATATTAAGATATAGTAGTTCCAAATATCTTTTCTAGGTTAACTCAATATTCATGTCTGAAAATGATATTTTAAATACCGAACAATGATCGTAATATTTTCATATAAATTAAATGATCACCCCAGTACTAGCTTCTCTAGACTGCCAGGATATTTCTGTTGAGTAGAAATGTTGCTTCACTCTGCATTCTCTAAAGCTTGTATCATGGGGTATTGTTCGGACTTATACCGGACGTAGGTTTCAACCATCATCCTACGCGACAAAATTGATGATTGCCGCTCCACCACTGTGCGCTTCTCCAGAAGTTTTTTTCCTCGCATAACCAGTCTGTGGAACAAATTGTCGCCTCCCGTATTTGAAGAACGATACGCCCCTTAAATCTTCATGAAAAGAGCGTACTCCTACCTAAAAGGCCGGCAACGCATTTATGACTCTTGAGTTGCGGCTTTGCATGGGCAGCAAAACTCAGTTATCATCAGGTGACACGTCTGCTCTGCTTGCTTTGCCCCCTATCTCATAAGAAAAAAAGTAAATGTCAAGAGTGAGTTGGGTTTATTAGTTTCGTTAAGTGAGTTTGTTTGTTTATTGCGCTTCCTCTTTGGCTAATCAATTACATAAAATTAAAAAAAAAAAAATTGTCAGGTGTGCACTAAAGGATTTAAGATACCTTTCATTCTTAAAAATACTTTTCCAGTGGACTTACGAAAATTTGAGATAAAGTAAAATATACCTACATATATATACGAAAAATTATAACTAGTAACCAAATACTGCTTTTCTCGCATGCCTTTAATACAAATACGTATGTATAAATAACATATATAATGCCATGTGTTTCTTAGTGGACTATAATAGGGCCACCCTATTTCATCCCATGGGGGTCGCAAAAGTCGATGGGACTGTTACCTATCAGACAGTATATTATTTACAGAACTCAGTTGACACTGCTGGACCTCTATAACATAAATAGGACTAAACGTTGGCTAAAAGTGGGCGTTTCATACCCCATTGCCTACCCGTTCGGGGATATAGGAGTGATTATATATACATATATGTAGAAAAATCCAATAGTAGATATTCTTTTTTTG
Organism: Tyria jacobaeae; assembly: GCA_947561695.1. Lineage (NCBI taxonomy): Eukaryota > Metazoa > Arthropoda > Insecta > Lepidoptera > Erebidae > Tyria > Tyria jacobaeae. The sequence continues at coordinate 3,664,089 of OX387222.1, forward strand.
GGTTTCGTTGAGCCAGAATAATACTCGGTACCCTTAAATCACGGCATGAAGACATGCGTTAAATACCCTAATTCCATTCATAAAACCTCATAAATCCTTATATGAATGTAAAAATTCAAGCCTATATTACACTTTAAAATCATTTTTATTTAATAGGTCAAAAGTAATCTTTTCAAAACTAAAGTTAAAAAAAATTTTTCATACTCAAATAATCCATCATCGTTATTGTGATCATTTACGAAGGAGAACAGTATTATTTAATTTATTTTATTTGAAAAAGGAAAACTCTCGCACTAGGAGGTATTCCTTTGACTTTACAAATATACAAACGACGAACACAATGAACCCCTAGACTCGGAACAGGTATTTGTGGATCACATAATTTTTTGTAATAGGCATAGCAGTCAGGGTCACTAACTAGGACAATCATTATGTTGTCACACTGAGTAATTAACAACCCATACAATAGTGGATTGTATTTGGTATTCTGCATTTCTTGCCGAGCAGCCATGTACTTCTCGGGGGTATAGAATGGAATGAAAAAGGGATCGGGCTGTTATCTATCGACAATATATATATATATATACAGCCATACAACGCCCGTGTGACAGCAATAGGCTTGCCCCTTTAACATTAGTGGTACTAAATTATGGTTGCAGGAAGTGGGTGTTTGAGACGAATCTGCCTACTCCTTTAGGGATTTATACGCGAGTGTCTGACTGTATGTATTTATGTATGTGAGAGCTGAACTAATTGAAAGATCTGACTAGAACGAGACAATGGTTCACGTTAGAAAATAAACATAAAACATAAAAAAAAAATACCGTGGACCACGTACCTTCAATTTTGTGTATTTGGAAAACACAAAAAATCAATAAACAGTATATAGTGTCTCTCTTATCTTAATACCATCCAAAAAAATAATACAAAAGTTGAGACAGATGGTTGATATACTTAATCACGCCAAAAACCGGCTGTGTGAATTTGGAAATAATTTGGCATAGAAATTAGTCTGAAATAGCATGTACTCTGTTTATCCCGAAAAAAATAGAACGATTTTAAATTTTCTGCGCAAATGTAGGTGGAATAGCTAGTATTAGATAAGTGTCAAATTGATAAACCCTTTTCGTGAGTCGGTAAAAAAGCAGAAGATACTTGTTTGTACACACATCTGCAAGTCTATCATTCACATCTCTAAATCCCTTATACGCATTTGTAATAGTATAATATGTGAAGTATTTATATATAGAGGAATTCAAAGATATTTTGGTCTTGCGAAGATCACAGAAAATAATGCTATGAATATTTTAGAGGAAAGAGAAACGAACATTAAATCCTTTGATCTCGCCTTCAGCGTAGCAAGTAAGGTGTTTTTTGTGTAATTTTTATTATGACCGGCTGTCGATATTACACTGTTTATGTTATAGTGGGCGTGTTATATTAAAGTTTATGATATAGATTTGGTAGAGGATGATAATATAACATATCTCAACAGGCCTGTATGTCTACTGATTAGTGATTCTGATTGCTGACCCGAAGGTCGTGAGTTCGATTCCAGCACTGGACAAAACATTGCGTGATCTACAATTAGTTGTTCCGAGTTTGGGTGTTCTTTGTGTCCGTTGATTGAATGTTTGTAAAACAGAGGACAAACGAACAGACGATGGCAAGTGACAACCGCCGTCCATAGACACCTGCAACTTAAGAGTCGTAAGTGCGCTGCCCACCTTTAAGGGTGATGAGGAATACGGGGATGCGGGTAGGGGAAGGAAGAGACGGGGGATTAGGATATGGGAAAGAAGAGAAGGGGATTAGAATATAGGAAAGAGGAGAGGGGGGATGAGGGGAGAAGAAAGAGGAAAGGGATTTAGGCCCCCGGAAACCTAACTCATTTCGGGGAAATGCAACGCAAGCGTTACTTCACAACCGGGTTTCTGTGAGGCCGTGGTATCGCACCGGTCGAGCCGGCCCATTCGTGCCTAAGCATGACTTTACCACTCTACCTAACGCGGGAGTTGTGTTAAAAAAAAGACGACATGTTTCACCATTACATGACTTTGGAACTGGATTGACTACAATTATAACTAAATTTTAAATCGTCTTAACTTCGAATCGATTATATTGAAATTGTATTTTTAAAAGATTACTTAGGCATAATGAATGATTCTCGTGCCGCGAAAGTCTTTACAAACATTCAAACAACGGACACAAAATACAACCAGACTCGGGACATATATTTATTAGTAGATCACACAAATGTGAATCGTCCCTCGTAACCTTTGGTTGGCTCACAAAACTTCAGACCGACAGGACAGTCAAAATATACTGATATTTTTTTTCTTCCAGGAGCGTGTTGTGTGAGAGCGTGTTGGTTTTTGGTTATACTAGTGGGTAATAGGCATAACTTTACAGAGCTATAGTATATAACATAATTTATAGATATCTATATACTTAGAAATCAGAAATTGATGTACCCATTGGAACAATGAGTATATTTCGCTCTTACGTCACTGACGTGACACAATCAAAGTAACCCTCTAAATATGACGTCATATCAAGATACACGATATCCTTGGCTGAACCATTGTGCGTTTGACATTTAATTTTGTAACTTCTGTAATTATCCTAAAAGTGTAATTACTCAAATATTTAATCTGTATTGTGTGAAGTAGTCTCTTGTTGACAGCGTGTAATTTACTTCTAGTGTATATTGTTTAACAAATGTGAGAATATGATTTTCATTTATTTTTTATGATATAAGGGCAAACGAGCAAAAGGCTCACAGAAGTGACCACTGTCGCTTGTGGTCAACTGCAACTCAAGAAGGGGGAGAACTCCATTTTGAGAAAGTTACTAAAAATTAAAAGCATTTATTTGAATTAAAGCAATTTTAATTATCAAGAGTCTAATCTAAATCTAAATCAGTTGTTAAATAAAGAATATGTAAATTATAGATTTTAATTAATCAGATTTCTTACAATGATAAATTAATTGAAGTATGCATTAATATTGACAGGCAAATTATTAGTAAGGAGAATTTCCTTTTAATATCAACAGATACTAAACTATATTATTCTACTAATAACATTTCAAAAAAGTTTTGGTGAGTTATGATACATATATAATACAGTTTTTTTCCGAAACATGATAATTTGAAACAACGTTTGGATCATAAATTTTACAATAGCAATAAAGAAAACTATTAATACCTCGCAATAAACAGGGGAATTTAAGTAAACATCGAAGGTTATTGCTACCATAGAAACTATTTTAAATACATGCTCAAAGGTTTTATTATTTTCAACAATGTTTCAAAAACGTTTTGAGACTGTCATGATCAGTTTTAGTTAAAAGGGGAGTACTACGAGAAATTTTGTTTGTTTTGCATTTATTATCGACCCATTTGGGGATAGAACCGGTGGAAAAATGGCCAAGCAACCTCTTGATCAAAACTACGGTTAAGCTCCTGTGTATACAGACGAGTAAACAGACACTCACGTTTATATCTTTGAAGGGCTAGACAGACGAGTCTAAAGCGCCAGCTTTTGCCAATAATAATTTAGTGTCACTTACGTTTTATGGGGTAAATCTGTGGCCGTCATCCTGCCACTATATGATTTTGTATATTATACTGTCCGATAGATGACAGTTAGATCCCTTTGTCACCATTAACGACATCCATGGGAAGACATGAGTCTACCCCATTCTATTAAAGCAAGACGTCTATTAAAGCCACACGTCTTGAAAGTAATAATAATATTTGGAAACGACGAAACATATTACGTATATATATATCACATACAAAATAAACAGCACACAACAGCTTTTAATATAAATATATTCCTCTGAAAGACATCCCATTTTCCACTTCTGTGGACTTGTGGAACTAAACCACTGCGTTGGTCAATGCCATTAGAACTAATATGTAAAAGGTTTGCTCTGAATGTGCAACCTCAAAATATTGATTTTAAAATTTGATAATATATTAAAATTAGACTTTGGCTATTGTACGTGTAATGTTTTTAAACAAATGATGCATTTTACATGAGTAGTTTCTTTACTTCATCTGAAATTATAAAATAGAAGGTAATTTTTTTTTAAGCTTGTGACAAAGTTGCAGGTATGTGTGTACTTTTTAACAACAAATACCACGACGTCGTTTGAACATAAGAAATGTTAAGTGATAATAAATTAAACTAATTTATATGTACATATGTCTAATAGCCTATAATTTTAAAACCACATATATTTTCTTTGTTTTAATTTTATCATTGCTATTCAGATAATTCATTAAACGTAATAGATGTTAGTATTTACATATATTAGTGGTATTAAATTATTTTTTCTATTACTTTAAGATGTAGACACATTTCTTATAATTAAATTAGATAATTTGCTTAATTATGTTACGTTGGTACATACTTATTTATAATTATATTACATAAAACAATTATTGATTTGAGTTTAAGGCGATGAAATTTTATTTGAAAATAATTTATCATTATTTCTATTTTCAGATACAACAGAGTAATCAATTAAGTAATCAATTAAGAGACCCTTTTTGGACACAAGTGCCTATAAGAGCACTTTATAAATAAATTCATTAAACCTTCAAAAATTATTTATGTGGAATACAAAGGTCTCGTTGATATAAAATGAATACAATTCAATCAAACGATAAGAAACCAAATTTATTTTACAAACATTTATTGTAATGCTGGTGAGTGTTTGAAAGAACAATGATTGAAAAGGTTTTCGTGGAATTCTCAAACCTCGACAAATATCATAATTAAATATTTTTATAAAACAATATAAAGGTTTATTGAATAGTTTATTTGTTTTTATAATTATTAAAAACAGTCTGAAAATAAAATATATTTTGACTTGTAACTATTTTAATGGAAGATATATTGTTAAAATTTTTCTTAATAAGTTTCAAACTCATTACTCGTTGCGATTTTACATTTTTTTTATTCATGATATACGGGGCTAACGCGAAGACGGGTCAGCCGATGGCAAGTGACTACCGCAACCCATTTGCACCCGCAATGACACACCGTGGTGAAGTGCCAATCATCCAGGTGATGGGGATGGAAATTTTTGTCACATAGGACGATGGTGAAAACCTGAGGCCGGTATAAGTCCGAAAAAGACCACTGAACAAATTGGACAAGATTAAGTCGACCCCAATCTGAAACTTTTTTTAAAGAAGTTTTGAATCGGAGCATGCACCGTCTACCGACCTTGATGCTGCTGTTTGTAAGAAAACTATTGATCCAGTTGCTTTACAAGAAGAGCTTTGTGGCAGACCCGATCGAAGGCTTTCGTTACGTCCAAACTAAGTGTCGACGCTTCGCCCTTTGTCTGGGAACAAGAGTGTGAGCGTTCATACGCGTATGCATGCATGCACACACTCATGCTCTTATCTTCAAGCCACTATTGTATTAAACACTTACATTTTGCCGATTGAAATTTGGTCCCACTAACGCAATAGGGGGCAGGCCTATTGATACCAACCAAACACTATATGGCTGTATTTATAATGTGTGATGGATAACACATCAATCCGTTAGTCGCCTTTTACGACAGCCGTGCGAAGAAATGGTGTGGCCTTATTCTACTCCACCGAAAACCACTCGGCAATTGTAAAAAATTGCAAAAAAACATAACACAAAGAAGAGAGCTGACAATCGGAAAAGTTATTTATTAGATTCTGATGTACCTTTAATTTAAGTACCAACAGTTTTGGAATGAGTAAAGTGCCTATAAGACCTTGTATAAAATGATGTTAAACTCCGAATCTCATAAAATATGAGACGCAATTTTCACCTACTGCTTTCAAATTTATTACACGCATAATGGTTTCAAATTTAGACGATACTTTTACTTAAGACGGAGCTGGATGGATGGACGGTGCAGACACGGTTATAATAATAATAATAATCAACATCATCATCATCATCTTCCTACTCTTGTCCTATAAGTATTTGGGGTCGGTGCATGTATACATTGCAACTGAGCCTTGGCTAGTCTTTGATTATAATTATCGGCCCCCTGCATGACGCTAACTCTCCTTAAAATGTAGTCTTTTTAAGACGGGATAGAAGAAAGAACAGGAGGTTTCTAGAAGGAAACTGATTAAAGGCAGGAACCTGATGTAAGTTGCACGTGTCTGATAAGGAAAGGTGGACTAAGACTGCAAGTCAGGATCGCGTCAAGTCGCTAAGACATGAACACCTGCTGGCTTACGCAATTATATTATTATGAATGTAGCTGTAATTTGACGTGTGGTTTCGGTGGAGTGGAATAAGAACACCCCATCTGTTACCACGTGGATCGTAGAAGGTCACTTTGGGATCAAACTGTTTGAAACGTCTCTGCTTACCCCTTTGGGGATAAAGACGTGAGCCTATAATATAGTTGTTGGCAATCGGATTTCGTAAAGCGTTACAAAAATCTTTATATTATCATTATTTTCTCGGCCGTTTATTACTAATCATTGCTTTGAACTCTTATATTATGAGGAATGTGGTTTTAAAAAATCTATATACATACAAATACCCACGATGGTATCCCTGAAGGGATAGTCAGACGTGTATTGATCGTCCACATATTGCCAACCAGAAATTGGTATTAATGTAATAAGGGGTAAACTAATTGCCATCAGCCACCGCACCGTAGGAGTTAAAATGTTAGAATTGGCTTATAAATGGAACTAGATTATATGCAAAACGTAGGTGTTTAAAACGCTTTTGCCAACAATTTAGGGAATATAGGCAGCAGTGTGTATTTTACATACATAAGCCCATGAAAATCTTGTCTTGGCAGTGAACTAAGAGAAGAAAAATCGTTCGTCGACGCTCTTTTTACAAAGATAAGTCTATTTAATAAACAAAGCTGTCTCTTATTTTCATAGACACTTCTGAAAGTGAACGTAACCTAAGACCCTTCGTTTACTGTTGTCAAATAAATCTCAACACAGTTTACAGCGTGCAATAAAACGGTGACCAAAACAACGAACGAAATTTCCTTAAACAATGTAAATGAGATGTATAATTTAACGATCTGGTTTATATACAATTTTATTTACTGAAATCAGGCAAATATAGTGGTGAAATTAGTAAACGGGTTGTTTGTATTGGCGAAGCTGTCTAAAAACTACTGCCTGAAAGGGAACATAATGCTAATAGAGTTCACGTATGTGGGTTTCTTTATTCCGACGAAATAGATAAACGGGGTATCGTTGGAATACTAACGTATCTCAAATGATGCCGGTTATATATTTTTTTTTATTAATAACTTGCATTCCCCGGAATAGCAGCAAGGTGAGTTCGATCCCCTATCACGAAGCTTATTTTTTTTTTGCAATTTATGTATTTGACATCAATTAAAACTGTACCATTGCGGACCGAAATACCTTAGTACACCACTCAGCACTCGCACGTTTTTCACTTAAACTTACCTAGTAATACCTACATATGTACGCGTATAGAATGGGCACCGAAGTGTACCAAACATTACTCATACGTAACCTTTACCAAACATTACCTTTGTCCTTAGCCCTATCCATATGTGAACCCTATGCTGAGGGTATACAATACGTATATAGATAGATGAATGCTATCTGTTACCTACCATTTCGGTCAAGCTGGCTGACAAGACTGATCTACTGACGGCTAATTAAGGTGTCTTGGTAACAGCGAGAGGTTGGGAAGGGTTATAAGGCAAAGTCGGTTTAGAAAAAATTACTGGTTTCCTCGGTCTAATGATACAGTTTATATAGTAATCTTATACTAAGTACACATAGACACATGGTTATTAATGTCCGTCTATGCGAATTAACGATTCGGAGATATCGAGGCAGCTCTAGATATAGGAATAATGATGTCATGAATCTCGGTCATGCTGAGATACATCTCAGCATGACCGAGATATGACCGATGATGACGGTATAATAACTAATAAAATAACGCACGCTGCTATTGCTGCTTGCTCACAAATGTTGATGAATAAAAAAATATCATTATTTATCGTTGCTGGAAATCATTGTAACGATGGATTGTATGGAAACTAACATATTTTAGTTAAAGGTTATTGAGGGATTGCAAAATTGTAAATGCGATTATATGATAGTGGCAGATTATTGATTAGACCAGATATAGAAGTTCATAAACAGCTGCATTTGTATATATTCCTTTATTAACAATTTAGATTTACGTACCTAATATATTAAAAATAAAACAAATAAAAAAATCTTATGAAAATAACTTTTCACAGTTACGATCATTTCAGCTATAGGACGTCAACTACCGGACTAGGTCATTCTTCCTAACCTCCGAGGAAGTTTTATTATACCAAAATAGCATAGAAATAAACTTAAAGGCGTTTGCTATGGAGTCATACCCAAATATAATACCTGCATATAGCCTGCGCTTTGAGGCATAAAACGAGAAATTTAATTGTACTTCTTGATTACATTAGCCGAGAAGAAATATTTAGTTTAAAAGACAAAGACTGACTTTAGAACCGTAAAAGACTAAAATATGCATATCATTTGGACGTAACAGATTTGTAGACAGGGACATCAGGGACATATAACTTTAATGGCTGTGCAGGGAATTTAAAAAAACATGGCTTGCAAAGGCAGGCATTTGAAGCTTCTCAAAAATCTTATTTTAATAAGAAAAACTCTTTTGTGTAAAGATAACGCCTGTCAGGGAACTGTTTTTATTTTAAAGGATATCCCTCGTGCTAGTATTCATTCCTGTATCGCAGGGGAGCCTATTAAAATATATATTTTATACGTATTTTTGTAGTCTGTGGAAATTGTCAGGACAAGGGCTTTATATAAGTAAAGCCCTTGTAAAGTTATGAAGTTTCACCTCCTTCCTATATTCTTCTTTGTCATATATCCCCGACTCCATGCAGCCAGAAAAGAGAAAATATACGAAAAAGAGCTATTTCTTTCACAATGAGACGACCTCTTCAGCGACGGCTCACGCAGTAAAAAGGATCATTAAAAAAAACAAAAAAGGATCCATTAAAACAACATGTCAAACAAATGGGTAAGTCCATTTCACATTTCCCACCAATACGCGTGACGAGAGCTTTATCAATCAAAAATAAAAGTGTGGTTCTAATTATTTGCTGTATAGCGTACGCGTATAGCGTAGTTAACAACTTATTAGAAAATGGTACAGTTTATAGAACATAAATCGTAAATATGTATGGATGTATGTTTCAGAAAGTACCCAACAATACAATAGAACACAAATGAAAAGGTTAATCTCCTAACGTTATTATTGTAGATCACGCGGACAATTGAGCGAACAATAGATATTTAATAATGAAAAGACCATAGTTTACCAACCAACATTATTATTGTATAAGGTTGGCAACTAATAAACCAACCATCTTTGTACATAAATTAATAATTTTTTTTAAGTATATATTATATATTATATAAGTATATTATTTCTCAACTATATAAGCACCATCGTTTTCTATCACCTGTCGCCAACGCGCTGGCAGAGACATAATGCCTTCCTCGTAGAAGTTTTAGGCTTTTGATCAAAGTAGGTGGTAAGGTCACTTTTAAGCTGGTCTTCATTTTTTTTTTTTATCTGCTAAGTAGTGGGCTAGATACTGCAATAGATGATAATCTGAGGGCATAATGTCTGGAGAGTATAGTGGGTGATGAAGGACAGCCCAGCCCAGCAAAAGTAATTTTTCACGAGTCGCTTTTGCTACATGTGTTCGAGCATTATCGTGCAAAAAGTATAATTTATTTTGAGTTTTCGGTAATCTCGCTGGTACTTCATTCAGTTGGTCACAATAAATATTGATTGTAGTGTTAGATGACAACAGCTCCCAGTATATAATTCCGTTTATTCCCCACCACACACTTAAAATAACTTTTTACTCGTGTCAGATTTTGGCGTCGGTACTCCTGCTTCTCCAAGTCCAAGCCACTAGCGCTTACGTGAGAAATTGATGTACATAACCTACTTTTTATCCCCCGTTATTACATAACTCAGCCACTCACATTAGTACGATGATAACTAAGTAGTTTCATGCACACGTTAGCTCTCTTCTAAAGTTGAAACGGCGTCAACTCATGTGGCAACCAAACTGAATATTTCCAGGTCTTTTCTTAAGCGTGGAGTTGTTTTTCTACTGCAGCATGAGAACCCTGAAGCTGTTTTGCCAGACAACGTGAAGTGAACATAGGATCCATTTCTATGAGTCTTTTTAACTCATCTACATCTGTTGTAGGAGGTCGTCCTGAATAAGGTTCATCAGATAGGTCATAATTTCCATCTTTAAATCTTCTGTACCAATGTTTGGTGGTATCGTAAGAGAGCACGCCTTCGCCCATCGTTGCACATACATATATTGCGCACTACTTCAGTCGCTTTTCGACCTAAGCGAAATTCGTGAAGTTAAAGCAGCCGAAGTTCTCTACGAGAAATGTCCATAATATACTGTAGTTTTACTATTCGAGATCCAGTTTGCAACTGATTTGATATTCATCTCTTGCTTTATTTATATACTACTCCAAGAAATTCGAGATAGAACGTTTTAAAACTGATCAAAATAGTGGCGGGTTTATTAGTTGCTAACTTAATATAAATATTTTTTTTTTCATGTGGAAACCCCCACGGGTCATCACTGACAGTGAAGTGGTATGTCGGACTCGAACCGACTAAAACCACACAGTGTTCCGTCACAAGTGGGTCTATTGCAAGGGACCTGGGTATACCCTAGGAGGGATGCTTCCAGGAACAAATATAAATAAAAGCTGATCCGACTAGGCTTTTTTTATCATTGTTCATAAGATTGTAAAATATACGTCTTAGAACCTATGTCCTAAGACGAAGAAAATTTTTGTTTTTGTATGTAAAAAGACAACGACCTCAAAAAAAAATTACTGAAAAGCGAGCAGTACAAAGTCTGATAGACAATATAAATGAAAATTTAGAGCACCCAGAATGAAACTAAATCAATGTTGACTAGCCATTGTTTATTGCAACCAGCATACATTACATTGACAAAACATAAAGCCTCGTGATAAATTGCAGTCATAAATATAACACATACCCGATTGACATATTAATGGAATAAACACGTGCATTTTAACTGCCTTTGTTTCTTATATAAACATTGAGCGCAGATTGTACACTACTAAACAGGTCTAAAATGAAAAAAAGATGTGTGGTGTCGTGGGACACCAGATAGGAATGAAAATTATCTTAACACCTTTATATTATCTACAATAATTTATGAAATTATATAATAATAATATACAAACAACTATTTACATGAATAATAATAGCAAACTGTAATAATAATAATAGTCATCCCGTAGACTATACATTAGACACTGTATTGCCATCATAAATAGACTATACAAAAAAATATCACCCTTTTTTTAACGTTACGGACGTTTTTTGCCGGCTAGGGTACCCCTCCGCAATGCCCCATAAGGAACTTCGTTCCAAAAAAGAGTGACAGTAAAATTGAAAAAAAAAAAAAAAAATACATCTGAGATACGTCATAGACACGATAAGCATATTGTTGATGATATATAGGGAATAAGCAAATCAAGAGTCAATGAAGAATGTACATATCTGTCGTTAGTAACAATTGTTTACCATCTTAAAATGAATAACAAATGTTACTGTTACGACAGGCAGAAAAGGTAAGAAGGAAGAAATACGATAGAAGAAATAATAGTTACCGTTTAATTTAAGCAATTATCACACATAAAAATAATTTCTCCTGTATTTAGAATACCTAACTCTATTCTATACTCTGTATTACTAGCTTTAATCTTTAACCACACTCGGTATTCCATCAAAGTTCCATAAAAGTTCCATCAAGAACCAAACGGTAACACCTCCTTCCATTGCCGTACCAAGCAATATGGAATTCTTTACCATTTCACGCCTTTGACTTACAGCCTCGGGTACTTTGAGCGGGGCGTAAAAAATGGTTTCTGCTTTCAGCAAGTGACTATTGTGGTAGCCCTAAATTTGGCTTACCATCAGTTGGGTCGAGATTTTATGACTATATGCCACCTTTATCACTTTGACATTTTTTTTATAACAGTCGCGAGGTTGGAAAACATATGTCATGTAAATGACCATTTAAATCAATATTGACTCGTTCTAAGGCGCAATCTTAGGAAATTACAACACAATGATATTATTTTTAAAATAACCTTCGACCAATACTCACGGAGGCGTTTATGATGGAATTATGAAAGTCGGATGCTAAATAACTGACGACTAATTTATGAAATAAAAAATAAACCTTACGTTATAAGAACAGTGTTCTATTTTGAATGCAAAGATAAGGATATTTTTTTAGAAAAAAATGTTGGTAATGCTTGTTACAATTTATTCCTTGTAGGGTGGGTTGTGAGGGTTGTATCTACTGAACAATTAAAAAATCGCCAAGGGAATATTTAAAGAGAAATTCTTGGCATAAAACAAACCAGGTTTGACCAGATTTTTGATGCTTTTGGATGAGCTAATGGAATGAAGTGAAACCGCTGCTATTGGTACATCGGCCACTCGGTCATCTATTTTTTTTTTATGGTATAGGGGTACAAACGAACAGATGGGTCACCTGATGGTAAATGACAAACGCTGTCACAAAAGATTGGCAGGTGCGCCCCGCACCTTTTAGGGTGGTGAGGGATTGGGGATGCAATGAAAGGAAAGAATAGACTTGGACAAGGAGATTGAAAACAGGAGAGGGAGGTTGGGCCTCCGGAAACCACACTAATTTCAGGGAAATACAACGCAAGCGTTGCTTTACAACTGGTTCTTCTGCGAGGCCGTGGTATCGTTGAGCCGGCCTAATCGTGCCTAATCATGGCTCTACCACTGTACATTATAATCATCTCTCTGTCATCTGTATATTAAAATCATCAATAATGTTTATTTTTAAATTCTTGGTTAATACTTTTATAGCCTATATTATTCGAAAATACTATATCTAAACAAAAATGAATCTGAAAGTTTCAGATGTTAGGCCGTGTAAACAAACTAACAAAAACTCTTTATCTTTAATCCATTGCCAAAACTTAGATAACTAATACTGCTTAATAAAATAAACAGACAAATATTAATATTTGGAGTGCTTTATTCCCTTTTCGTTTTAAAAAAAATTCAATGGGTATTATTCTCGTATAGCAGATGGCAAAATGCGATATTTTTATCGTAATGGGTTCATTTCAAAGAAAATATGATGAATTATCTACATATGTATGTATATGACGTCAACAGTTGAATTCTATTAAGGATTATATCGACTGAGGAGACATATTTCATCATACGACATTCATAATAACCTGTTGTACAAATTCTAAGTGATCCGTGACTAATAAGAGTTTATTGTGTTTGCACAAGTTTTCTTTGCTCACATGTTTATTATATTAATATAAGTCATAACTTCATACTAATACGTCTCAATTTTAATTATATTCTGTGTCGTGTGGTACCGTCGTCGTTGGACGACTTACTCCTTGAAAAAGGCCTCCTGTCGAGACCGAAACTAGTCAGGCATCCCCGAAATACACACGTGAGTAAAACCGTATATTTAAATACATGTAAGTTAGTATCTTGTTTAACTTGTAACATGGTGGTACATTACATTGGAGGCTTGGGCTTTGAGGTGTTTCCGGTTTTACTTATTTTCACAAATAAACGTTTCATAGTTTACGAGGGTTTAAGCCAAGTGAAGGGTAATTTTTAAATAATTTACATTTAATGGGAATAAGCAAGCGCTTGCTGTACTTTAGGTTTATTCGAAAGTTCAGAGATGCATGCATCAATTTAAATTTTCAGTTACCCGCTTTAAAAGAAGATTCTTGTATTAAAATCACAACTTTCCTAAAACTGGATATTTATGCTATATGAGTCATAATATATTGTGTTAGTAGTTCGAACATAAATATATAGTAAGATTAGGTTCTAATTTCAGAAGCTCAGAAGGGGAAGGGGTATGTCGGACTCTTATCGACTAAAAACCACCCCGGTATTCTTCTGGTTGCCTATAATCGCGGGAGCGACAATCGCCGTGGCATTCTTCCGCTGCCTCCGACCGGCACTGACCCGTCTCACCCAAGACGGGTCCCGTCACCCGCCGTGACCATCACATTTGATCACAGTACCGAAGCACCGTGTCATCGGGGCAGCCATCGCAATGCTACAGGCCTGTTTCATATTTGTTAATCCTATTGTAATTGTATCTTATCGTTTATTTATTTATAGGCTAAAAAACTAAATACATGCTAAAAAACGTATTTAAAACGTATTTATTTAAATATAAGGTCTCCTATCGGGATTCAAATATACATCCCGAAATACACACATGAGTAAAAACGTATATTTAAATAAATATGAATGTAACTCACGAAAGTACACAAATTAAATACAAAAAATAAGTAAGCACTGTAAAAATATTAAATGAACACAAATTATCTCTTTTAGAGATAGCAGCAGAAGCCTTATGTTTTCAAGTCTTTGTTTTTACTACAATATAAGAATAATTTATATTTAACTGTAAGATACTTGTGTCACTTTTTGACATAAATTCGAAAGCGCTGATGGTAAATGAAAAATGCACTCTATTTTGTGCATGGTGCAATACTTTTTCACTCTGTTCATTTTATTCAAAACACGTCACAACGCCCGCCGTAGTCATGCAAATTTAAACAAAATTATCGATGTGCTAAATGTGTCGTTACTTCCTATTATGATGAAGTGCTACTAATGTGTTAATTAAATAATAATATTTTGTTATTTATATTTATTTTCTACTTAGTGACGTTTATTTATTTTCTTCAAGGTACGTTTGGCACGATTATTATATGACAGCGTTTGTATCTCACTATGTATCACCGTGACCAGCTAATGTCAGTTACATGAGTAATGAGTCATGAGTGTTACCGTTCAATGCATATATGAGCTTAATAGAAAAATATTACAAATAATATATACTTTTTGTCCTCTTAGATAGGTGCAATCAAATATGTACACTCATTTTGGTTTTCATACTATGCGGTTATAAGCCCCTGCTCTAATTGTAAAAATAAGTTCATTTTAGCAATTAACACGGAGCCTCCAGTCAGGGCACCCACTGTTCCATAATACTGCTTGGTATTATGGAACAGTGGGTGCCTTATTTTAAAGGTAGTTAGAAATATAATCCATTTATGTAACTCTCAAAACTCTCTGGAGTCAATGTTTGTATTTTTGATAGTGAACAAAACAGACACTTGATTATAACATTGCCTGTTAATTGTTTTTAAACTGTGGGTCTCTAAAGGTAAAAGAAGCAGCAGAATTATGCGCATCTCACACCCTGATTCGAAAATTATAATTTTAGATCCACGTAAAAATAAACCTGTTACTCAACACGTTTCTGTTTAGAATACAGTGCTTTCTATTTCTTACATTCCTAAATACAAAAGTCTGAATCCTGTGCTTTTTGCCCTTATCTAACAAGAAGTCATCCATTTCTGTTTTCAAACCAGACACTTTGTCGTAAGTAAATACTCTTGCTATTTATTAATTATAACCGATATAGACTGGCCTGTTAATTACGTGTTTAGTGACCACGACGGCTGAGTCTGAGGTCATGGGTGCGATTCCCACATAGGCAAAAAAATTGTGTGGTCCACAAATAGCTATCCCAAGTCTGGGTATTTTGTATATCATTTACTTGTATATTTGATCCTAGTGCGCTTTCTAGAGTTTTCTTAAAAATACCCTTCATTACCGACATAGGATAATAGAAGTGACCTTGTCCTTGCTGATGCACGTGGAGCTATAGTAAGTAACACATAAAGGAGATACAAATGATTAATAGAGCTTAAATCTCAACAACTGAGGGTCCTTTCAGTCAGTCCGTTGTTAATGTATTCATGTGTAGTATGAGGGTTCCAAAGGAATTCCGTTGTTAGGTGACCTCGAATTTTGTTATAATGGAATGTAATTTATTATATACTTTTGATAGATATGAATCTTAGTAATTGAAAGATCCAATTCTTAGAATCGGTAATTCAATAATGTATTAAACAGAATAATAATAAATGTCCTAACAGAATAACCGACTATTCACGAACCATGTGTTGTACCATCTGACCGATATAACAGAACATAATGAATTAGAATTAGTTAAAGATAGAATAAATACCAGGAACGATAAAAAAGTAATGATAATGAGTATGATTGATAAGGATTCTGGTTAAAAAATATATATTAATATTATCCTTTATAGTCTCCTAATAAGTCGATACGTCTAGTCCATCTTTTTTGTAAACTTAAAATACCATTTAAAAAAAAAACTTTATCTAGTCCTTCACAAAATGCCAAATGTTCCAATTTCTTGTCCCTGAGGTCCTTCTTAAGGAGAGGAAACAAATAAAAGGAAAAGAAAAGAAGAAAAATCACTGGAGGTTAGTTCTGTAAAATAAGGTGGGTGTTCGACCAGTTTGAGGTCTGCCTCTTGAATGGCAGCTATCGCAAATTCGGCTTTGAGTGCAGGAGCGTTGTAGTTAGCCGTATATAGAGCATGATGAAACATGACTTTTGCTCACAGTTTACCTCGTCTATTTTATTTTATGGCTTCTCGCCATCTTCTTAATTTTTTCAGCGTAGTAAGAGCCCGTTGTAGTAGCTCTTTTTTCCAGGTAATCAACTATAATTATTCCCTCATCCAGAAAGAAATTCTTAGCATTTCACAATCTTACCCACCAAGCCCGAAACTTTGAACTTCTGCCGATGAGAACGGTCTTTTTGAAGTCATTGATTGTTGTTTCATTTGTTTCGTATGACGGTTATTCTTCGGACTGTCAATACGATATCTTTGTCTTTTTTTTACGTTTTCATCAGTGAGGGACGCGGTTGGGCGTCCTTCGCGATTTTATCTTCTGTGGATGTTTTACCCAGATTAAACTTTTTTATACTACCGTGCCACTACTGTATAATAATAATCAACTAAATAAGCATGTATCTCTTTGGTGGACTTCTTTTTCAAACAAAGATACTTGATGATGCATCTGATTTTATGTTTCTCCATTTTCGTGTCGTCGCTCCGACTGCTCGTATTCAAATGAATGTAGATCCTCAAATGACCACCTTTTAACACAATTTCTTGGCTGGGAAGTAGTAGTAGAAGGACCAAAGAAGTGAAAAATACCTTTTTGCATTTTTATGTTTATCGTATTTGTAGTGGTATCACATTCCACAAACGAACAGATTAACTATAAAACACACTTTTACTACCAAATTATTGATGTGTATCAAAATATATTCCATTAAACCTGTTTTATAAATATGTGTGGGAACACGCTTTCCTTATGTTCGGTTTTATATGTATATTCTTTTCAACTGACGAGAATATATTTTTAGTATTTATGATGAAAGTACTATATATTTTATGATTATATATGTGGGATATTGGTCTTTGACATGTGCCATAGTACTAGATTGATATTTTTTTGTCATAAAACTGGAAGAAACCGAGTGGCAGATAGATTTATATATGAATGCAAACCGGTGTTTCGTTGATACTTCCATACGAACTATTCTACGTCTATGATTATGCTAAACTTTAAATAGTCGAATTCTTTATATTGCAGGTATTTTAAAAGGTACATCACAGGACTTACTTTTTAAATGTTTAAATGACTGTCTTGTAATACAGTATCATGCTGTATAAAATGTTTTAAAACATCTTTAGGAATTTCGGGCCGCTTGTATCTTTATATCAAAGTTAATAAAGTTAAAATTAATTCATAATGATAAAATCTACTAAAGCTTATAGAGCCCTTTATGATAAAAACAATTATGACTTATGTATGCTTAAAAGTTTTAAGTAGGTTAGTTTCCCTAGCTTAGGGTACCATGTAAGTTATTAAATTTCATTAAAGGTAGTCTTGATCTTATTTATCGCTATTCATTATTGAATCTTATTAAAGATAAGCTTAAATGTTAGAGTAGGGGGAGAGGAGGCTTAAATGTTTGAAAGCTCTAGTAAGATTATTGTAGAACAAAATTATTTAAACAATTTATTATTAAAAGTTTTATTAAACACCAGCCGGAATCTCTCGTAATTTAATTTTAGTAATACTTTTATAACGTCAATAAATACAAATTTCTATTTTCTTCTAACAAATAAACAGGCGAACATACTGACACGCTTAATTTTATTTCTACAAAATATAAAAAAGCACCATTACACCATAAAACCCGTTTATAGTAAAATTCGTTGATTTGTTAACGACCAAAATTGAAAATAAAAAAAAAACTAAAAAAAAAAAACTGGCTATTGTGAAAATTAAAGACTATAAATGTTGCATGAACTGCACTTGCTTGCAGCATTTATCATTGGAAATGATATACATATATGAATCCATAATAAACATTCAAAAGGACCTAACCGATTAAAATCACAAGATACTCGACAGCTTCGTTTGATACTTGACAAAGGCAGAAGATAAATTAGTATACAAGTAATCATAAAACCTTTTAAACGTAAACAACAAATATTATTTAAGTTTCAAATTCATTGAAATAAGAACTTCTATCAATATTTTTATAAGTTTAATCTACCCAGCTAGTTATTTAAGAAGAGGCCAAACAAAAAGGTGAGATGGATGAAAAATAATTTACGAATGTAATAATATTTAAGGAAGACGTTGTATTCTTATGAACTGAGGAAAGAGGTTTAGGATGACATATGAATGAGTTATTACATGAATAGGAAAGCCAAAAGAAAAAAAAAATTAATGAATATACAATTTTCACAAGATGTGATTCTATGATGTTAAGATGAAAATATTGATTTCATTTTTATCGTGTATCTTCAATACATTTAAAATTTAATAAATTAATATTATAACTTATGATTAGACTAACACAACTATATGTGCATGCAGTTCATACATACGGCTAAAGTATTTAGTACACCATTTTATCTATTAATATTGTAGAGTATACTTTAAAAAACCCTCTATATACCTGGTATAGAATATGATTATGTAGGTTTATAGAAGAACATACACATGTGTATTGGTGTAACTTTAACAGTGATAGAGCCATGCTTTGGCATGAATGGGCCGGCTTGACCGGTGCGATACCACGGCCTCACAGAAAACTGGTTGTGAAGTAATGCTTGGATTGCATTTCCCCGAAATGAGTGAGGTTTCCGGAGGCCCAACTCCTATTCTACTCTTTCCTCTCTAATCATCCCCCTCTCCTTTTTCCCATTTCCTCATCCCTTCCCTGTTTTTTCCCCTCACCGCAATCCCTATCCCTCAACAGCTTGCGACTCTTGAGTTGCCGGTGTCCATGGACGGCGGTTATCACTTATTTATCATCAGGGGACCCGTCTATTCGTCTGTCCCCCTATTGTATAAAAAAAATGATATATATAGAATGTATTAGTGTATTAGTTTTCTTCTACAATGTAGGTTTACCATTCTTCATGTTGTATTGATGTGGTTGATGGTTGAGGTTTTGCAACGAGCCAGCTGTACCAGTGTAGTTATCAGTACATATTATAGTAATGTATATAAATACCTATGTAATAATATAAAAAATATCAGGAACTACAGATATTTAAAAAAAAATCAATTTAAACGGTTAGACCAATAGAGATGACCTCGTAATAAAACGCGCTTGCCTTGTAACTTGGACCAACTAAACGCAATAGGTATCCCGCTTTATTGACTGACAATAGCGGGCTTGATAGACATGAACGCTACGAGCATAATATATAGGATGGGTGGTGTCAATGCGATCGGTTTACGACTGTCCATGAATTTGTTACGTAAAATGAAACGGTTGTTGTTCGAATATATTTTTATATATTTCATCGCGGTAACAAAACATTTTAAAAAATAACAGTCTCTAGATTTATAGAAAATAATTAATATTATTTTTAGGTTCTACGTTCCGTTTTAAATTTTATAGACATAAAAAAAATGGAAAAGCCATACTAAGGCAGGTATCGGCTACGACCCATTGTTTTTCACGGGACTTGAAACCCACGACCGTTGGACTTCCACATCGTCGTCAGTGGGTTGCGGATGACTGTCAAGCACACTATCAAATACCTGGGTTTGGTCCTTGACAGTCGATGGGTCTTCCACCCACATTTCAGCCAGCTGTCGACAAAACTGATGAGTACTGCGGCCGCGTTGTCTTCGCTGATTCCCAATCTAAGAGGGCCTACCGTGGCGTGTCGGCACTTATATGTACGGGTCGTGCGGTCTATGGCCCTTTATGGAGCCTCAGTATGGGCCGACCATCTGACGGAATGGCGGGTGCGACTACTGCGTCAATCGACTCAACACCATGGAGGCCATCCGGCAAGTAAATGGTTGGGTGGAACGGGGGCACGGCCCCCTGTCATATAGGGTGACGCATGTGCTTACTGGTCACAGATGTTTTGGGAAGTACCTGCGGGACATCGGCAGGGAGCCGGATGCCCGGTACCACCACTGCGTCAATTCCGAGGCAGACACGGTCATACAGTTCAAGAGTGTACTGCATGGGAAGAGCCGCGCCGTGACTTATAGACAGAAATAGGGGCTGACCTCTCGCTCACAGCGCTTGTGCGTGCCATGGTCGGGAGTGAGAGGTCTTCCTTCCTGTGAAAATCCTGTGAAACAATTATCTCACAGAAGGAGGCTGCGGAAAGGGAGAGGGAAAACACTACTACTCTCCCCATCCGGAGACGACGCACCGGACGTCGAAGGAGGGCCGACAATGCCCAACTCCGGCTTTCGTAAATGGACCCGAGGGCGGTGAACCTGGGGTTCAGTTCACCGCCCCGATCGCTTAGCGGGTCCGAGGTTGGAGGCGCGCAGTGTTCCTCGCGCCTCCCTCAAGGAATAATAGTGAGGGGAGAAGCATAATCCTCTCCCTCCTTCAAATCGAGATGGGGTCCGCTCTTGCGGACGGTCACCTGCTGGTCGCGGAAGAATGTCGTGCTCCCGCGGCCCTAGACAGCAGGTGCGAGGAAGGAACACCGTGGCGGTTTTAGCCGGTCAAGTCCGGCACGGATTTCCCTACGTAAAAAAAAAAGGTATCGGCCACGACCGTAGTATTAACACGGCCTCAGAGAAAACCGCTTGTTAAAACAAAGCTTGCACTGTATTTCACCAAATGAAGAAAGTTACCGGAGGCCCAGTCCCTTTTACCCCTCCCTTCCCCTCAAAGGTAGACAGCGTACTTACGGCTCTTGAGCTAATGGGAGCGGTGGTCCAGAGTCACATACCATCTGCTGACCCGTCAGATCGTTTACCCCCCTATATTATAAACAAAAAAGTTGGTGATGTAGTGTGTCAAAGTACTACATATTTGAACACCTAATTGGCTCCAGAAGTAGAGATATACAGATATTTGCAAGTGCTAGTTGATGGCTCACGCGAAACTGCACCCTGGCATACTCGTGCCTAAGCCAGGTTCTCTTAATTCAATTAATATAAATGTAATAGGAGAGAGCTATTTTTGTTATATTTTTGTCTTGAGAGTATCAGATCGTATTACACAATGCTATAAGATTAAAATCCCATTGCAAGTTTGCTTACTAAATGTATATGACACGTACCATCTCTTCACTCTAACAACGGTCATTGTAGTTTAATTGTACCCCAATTTATGTTCCTTTGTTGAGAACTGTTCACTTTTACTATCTAACATTTAACGTTCATTACATAAACTAAGCTATAATTTGTATAAATGTAAATTAATACGATGGTTCCTTTAAATATAGCTTTTTAAAATATGTATAATAATCTATTTACATGGCTTTAGTTGGCAAATATTTACAAAGTACAGTAAAATAAATAACAATTTCCAGTATTAACATTCCTCACAACAGTTTAAATTAAATTTTAAGCCTCCGGAACTATTTGCACAAACCATCATTCGAGTGACTGAACACAGTCAATAACAATTGATGTTGTAGCTTGGTTTCACCAAAATAAACAAAAGAAAATTAAATAAATCTTATTGAAATATCTTTTGTGTATTTGTGACAAAGTGTGCCCTGCATGAAACGGTGTAAAGGAACTTTGTGCGTTGACTAGTTCGTTGATTGAATGCTGTCAAGGATTTGTAGAAGGTCATAAAGCTTTGATGTAGTCGCATATCTATTGTGACGTAGTAGTTAGGCATAACAATATATAATGTATCATGAAGGAGAAGGGATATTTAATAAACATAACGCATAAAAATCGACACCGGTGCTTACAGTACACAGTATCCATTGGAAAAAAATAGCTTTAGATCTAAATTAATAAAAAAATGCATGTATAGAGTCATATAGGTATTCTATATAAAATTAAAATAAGTATACTGCGTGTTTCTATAACTCTTTCCTGATAGAAACAGCTGTCATGCTGAAACTAAAAACTGTACGGATTGCGCAGAGGTTTAAGTGGTCACTTCACCACTATGCGTTGCGGGTCGATCCCAACACAGGACAACACTGTGTAATCCTCAAATTTTTGTTCTAAGTCTGGGTGTTCTTTCTGTCCGTTATTTAAATGCTTGTAAAGTCCCCTGCGAAACAGTTCTCTTTAAAAAAATAGGAATGTAATTTAGTGTTAGTACACTAAGGCATACTACGTTTATCGTGTGGACACCCCCACGGGTCATCACCTCACTGGAGCTGAAGGTGTGGTGGTATGTCGAACTCGAACTGACTAAAACCACCTTACCCTACTTTGTGATCAGAGAGGCGCGCGTCACGTCACGCCACTGTCTCAGGCCTGCCTCTGCTAGGGTAGCGGTCAGACCGACCCGCTACCCCATGTACCTAGACCTAAAAAATAAACAATTACAACAGTAAAGAAATAAACCTATTTCCAAAAAATGTATATAATATAAATAAAAAAGAAAACTTCAGTTACTGGATTTTCTAAGGATATATTGTGACCAAAACCTGGCTTCACTTTTCGTATAAAAAAATCTTTAGTACATCGTTAGTATTCCTACCGAATTTATTCTTAGAGACTGACCGCCTGACAAAATATTCTTCGGTCTCTTTAAAGCTTTGCCTGGGGATATCATTGTAGGAGGCTCATTACTCGGGACCATATTCATTAACATACTCTGTGAGTTGGCAACTGTTTTGGGTAAATAGAATGTGCAATCATGCCTCGTTGACCCATAGACATTATCAGCTTGAGTGCTAGTTTCATTTGCCCTTCTATATACAGATATATTGGTATCTTTGTATATTGTAGGCATATAAGTATTGTATTAAATATATCTTTTAATTTTATTAACATGCACCCAACTCAGTTTCAAGTGGGTTCACATTTCAAAATACAAGTATCTGAGAAAACACTTTTAAAAGTCTCTAAAGCTTTATGGAGGTTTTAGCTCTGATTTAAACGTAACTGTAAGCTAAGATATGCAATAGTTAAATATAAAAACATAAGTGTATTCGGTCAGCATACGACCGTGTACACTTATGTTACGGCCGAATATAATTTTGTTTTTAGTGGAGATTATGTTATGCAGGCACATTTATAATGACTTTGAGTTGAATTTCAGTCCATTTTATTTTTACTCGTAACGAGAACTACGAAGAAAATTGTGTGACTTTTTTTTCTATTTTTTGTATGTTTTTTCTATTTGATGTAATATTGGTAATACGCACGCTTAAACAGCATGTAAAGTATTATTAATAAACAAGTGAATATATGAAATAGATTTTATTTGTATGTATACATACATATATTTATTATGAGTCCTTTGTTAAATGAACGGTTGATGTTATTTTGTTACACGATAAAAACGTTTTCATCAAAACAGTAATGAAGTTTTTATCGGTTCAATAAGAAATAAATAGAGTTAGTACGATTTTCTTCGGCTGATTTTATTACGTAAGACAGTTGGCAGTTAACAAAAGTAAAATGGAAATGACTTCATCAATGCTATCGGTTTATTACTATTTTGTTAATTACACTTTTCCTTTTTAAGGTTCCGTACCCAAGGGGTAAAACGGGACCCTATTACTCAGACTCCGCTCTCCGTCTGTCATTCTGTCTGTCTGTCTGTCCGTCCGTCTGTCACCAAGCTATATCTCATGAACCGTGATAGTAAAATAGTTGAAATTTTTACAGATGATGTATTTCTGTTGCCTCTATAACAACAAACGTTATTTTTATTTAAGGAGGGCTCCCATACAACAGACATATTTTTTTATATATTTTCTTTGCTAAACAGAGAAGCAGGTTTGTTTATTTGCTTTAGTTAAATAAGTTGCTTGTTTTTTTTACTTATTAATTAATAGACTTGCATCTCCAGTATAATCTAGTTATACAATAAAAATAGATTTACTATATTTGATGGGTAATGTTTTTATACTACCGTATGGTTAGTATTAAAATACCTACTTAACTAATAGAGTATATATAAACTCACATTATGTAATAATTTATGAAAAACATTCAAAATATATTTAATACCGACTGCACAAGCAAAGTCCTTCTGAGTTTCGTTTTTACAGTATATAAATGATGTTTCCTCGTCACGCCTTAAATCATAGACTTTAGATTTGAGGTGCCATTTGAATCATCTTAGGAGTTGGAGTATTTGCCTATCTTTGGAGGGTTGTGGTCTTTTTCCCGATCCATGACAAGTCAGCTTGAAAAAAATAAAACCGCGTGGTGTCGTGGGTCACCAGATAGGATTCGTTCTTATCTGGTGTCTAACGGTGGTATTCGTTATTATAAGGAAAGGTTCAAGTTTCCGTTGTTTGTAATACTTTTACTAGATGGCAGTGTTACACCACATTTTGTTTTAAAACAAAAATCCCTAAACTTCTTTGCAGTTCATAATAGAATGACTAGATATTATCAATAAATAAAAAATCTTACGCTTTTTTTTTGGTTTAACGTTACGGACGTTCTTTGCCGGCTACACCCATTTGCCGCGGTCTCATAAGGAACAGCGTTACAAAAAAAACATTATCTGAGTGGTATCTAATAGATGGCAAAGGTCGACAAGCGAAACGTTGGAATATATCCTCAAAAGAGTTGCTGGTCCAGAATGGATCAGAATTGCACGTGACTGAGATAGATGGAAATCTTTGAAGGAGGCCTTTGTCGAAGGGCAAGCTGTTGTTGAAAAAACCGATCGTCATTAATAAAAATGTATTAAATATATTAAACTATTGTCAAGCAGCAATAAATGCTTATTTTATTTAAATAGTTGGAGTGACATAAGGTAGCATTCGAGATGACTGATAATGAATATAGTCTAATACAGTCGGGTTTTATACATAAAATTAATTAAATAAATGTAGTCTACATTATTATATTCCCATCGGGCTCCTCGCTAAGTTTAGGCTGAGACTTAAGATACAGTGTACTCCTAGAAGAATAAGATCTATTCTCTATTCTAAAGAATATAGTCACCAGTGGGCCATGGGAATGAACACAGGCAGAGTGTCATGAGTGTCATAAGCATCAGTGCTGGTGTTGTACAAGTTTAGGGGATTGTTTTCGAATATGATTTCTCGAAACATGAAAATGAATGAATTTTATCTTTATTTGTACATATAAATAAAGATAAAAAAATAATTTAAATTTGTGTTATTTCTACTTGGAGGTACTCTTCATCAGTTTATCATTTCTAATGTGCAATATTACTATTTAGTCAAGCCACAAAATAAAGCTTTACTTTTAAGCACACTTAAATCCAAGGAAACCTGAATCGAGAATTTGCATTCCTTTTTAAAGAGAACCATTACTGCTGAGCTATACCGTAACTGGTAAAACCATTTTCATTTTTATTGAAACGAATGTTTGCACAAAACTAATAGTTTATGTTTTAGCATTAAGTTGGTACCTGGATCAGAAAATGTGACATATAAAGCCACTGAATTATGTTAATGCAAAAAAAAAACGCAAATCAGATTAGAAAATGAATGTAGGATAATGCAATTTTATTTATGAAGAAAAAGAAAAATAACTGACATGTGATTATTGTTAAACATAATTTTTTGGTCTTATAATCTTTAATAAACATGTATAAGAAAAAAATATATTGAATTATTTGTAGTCACAGGTTTTATAATAAATATTAAGTATATTTAAATGTATATGTAGTATAAATCGGTACATAATATCTTCAATATCA
Organism: Tyria jacobaeae; assembly: GCA_947561695.1. Taxonomy (NCBI): domain Eukaryota; kingdom Metazoa; phylum Arthropoda; class Insecta; order Lepidoptera; family Erebidae; genus Tyria; species Tyria jacobaeae. Next base: position 3,690,269 of record OX387222.1, read on the forward strand.
CGAAACTTACTTTCCACTCGTAAATCTTCTACCCATGAAATACTTACGTTATATGCTTTCCAAAGATAGAGCCATGCTTGGGCATGAATCTACCTCTACCTCACTCCACTCACAGAAAACCGGTTGTGAAGCAATGCTTGCGTTGCATTTCCCCGAAATTAATGAGGTTTCCGGAGACATAACTTCCCCTCTCCTCTTTCCTACCTCCTCGTCCCCCCTCTCCTCTGTCCCATCTCCTCACTACGCACTTACGACTCTTAATTTTTTTTTATAGGAATAATTCCTGTGTCGCGGGGTCTTTACAAACATTCAGCCAACGGAAACAAAGAACACCCGGTTCAGCAGTCAAGGCACTAACTACTAAACCAATAGTCCCGTCAAAGTTGCAGGTGTCCATCGGCGGCGGTTGTCACTTACCATCAGGTGACCCATCTGTTCGTCTGTCCTCCTATATTACAAAAAAAAAAAACTGTTTAGTTAAAAACACTAAAACGCAATAAGGGTGTAATAAAGTTTAGTCATGTTTAAAGATGTTTTGGGAATTTGATAAAAATAATTTTGGTTTGTAAACTTTTAAACTTTGTTGTTTTTAAATTTAAAGTTTTCGCCTTTAAGGGATGGCAAATGGCAATAAAGCTGCCAATTGTACAACATTTTTTTAATACCAGGTTTTGTTCTTAGGCTTAAACTGCAGTTTGTAAGTAAGTTTATAGACATGGATATAAATTTATATTTATTTTTTCTTTGATGTACAATATAGAGTATCTAATGTGGGTATATCTATTTTTAACCGGTACTTGTCTATGTAAAATCTAATTAAGCATCTATTTCAAGTGTTCGTATCTGGTTTGTCTTAACCACGAGTACTGCTACTACGGCTGCTATGTTGTAATTATAATTGTTTGATGTATTATTTGAAACTTATATATTTTTTATTATATGTAGAGGGTAAGGACCTCGGTCTACAGCGAGTTCGAGTTACAGTTTCTTAAGCTATTACTTATAGTTCCAAATCCATAACTTTAAACAACATACCTTAACTAACTTTGTGCCCTTTAAATATGCACTCAACATTTCACCAACTCATTAATGTAACCATGAAAAAATACGGATAATGAACAATGAATAATAATTTCATAGTATAATTGACAGTTATTCACGAATTAACAAACTCCAGGAAATTTTTCTTTTTGAAATATGACTTTGAATTTATGACATTGTTGCTAGTAATTAGCTAATTGATTAATTATGCTAATTATATAATAGACATTTTACGAACTAAACGTCTAATTGTTAATCTACTGATTTAGACCAAACATAATATCGTAATTATCAAAAATAATAAGGTTATTATCGCAACTCTTCGAAGTCAGAACAATTTCTGTATATGTCGATGTTTGATAGGTACATTAGAAGGTATTGACCTGTGTCAATACCTTATAATGTACCTATCACACGTCTGTTGTATCTGTATATCAAACATCATTTTGTTAACCCTTTAATGTCTTTTCACCTACTAACAATGTCTGTGGTTTTTCCTTCTTGTAGCTACAGAAGTTAAATATTATAGAAATGAATATACTATATTTCTTATTTACACATTACTTCGAGAACGATCGTACCCATACAAATATCATTCTAAGAGTACTTTTTAAGTTATACAGAACTAAAATAAAACAAATCAAAAGTCGAAGAACAGTTTGGAATTGTTGGACGAAATACTTGCGTACCTGCTTGTTGAGTTCTGCAGTATGTTATAAACAAAACCTTTTCTAGAAGTTTCCGCCTTTCCGTTTGCTTGTTATGTACATAAACGAAAGTTGTGTAATTAGGTTCTAATTTGACTAAACTTTCGCAAAATTTCACTCTCACGCAGAAAGACAATAAAATAAATAAATACATTTGACTACAAACATTGCCTGCACGCACCACGAACTCCAGGCTCCAAAAAAAATTAAGTTGTTTTTAAGTCAATGTGCTCCATTTTATAATCAAATTACTGATAATGTTAAGTCTAAATAAATAAATTAATTTATTTAAGTCCACCATAAAAGATTAATAATTAGTGGTGGATTACACGGTGGATAGACGTGCTTGGGATTTAACTGTTAAAAATTCACAGGCTATTTGAAATATTCAATAAAATGTTATGTAAGCTAATATGTTTTTCATTTTCTTTTTCCTTTTTAAGTGATTTGTCTCTGCTTTTCAGTTACCTTTTTTAATATTCTAATTACAGTTTAGTTATTTATTAGTCTAATAAAAACAACATGTAAACACAATACAACACTGTTACATGTTTAATACATCTAATTGTGTTGTGTGTTGTGTAATGTATACTATATGTTGTACTCCAAATAGCGATATTACGGTCTCACAGAAAACGTCTAACGGCGGACAGTACCCCTGTGACGTTGAGTTGCAAGTGTTCATGGGCAGCGAAAGTCTCAACAGAATACCATTAAAAAAAACAGGATGTGAACATTAGTGAGGTTTCCGCAGATTCAAAAATCTTCCCCCATTCTTATTGATAGCGCTGTTAAGAAAAATTATACTCCAGGGGGGTTGAGGCCGAGATACAGTAGGAGAAGCACAGTATTATTAATTTATAAAATGTATATACGAGATGCGTTAATAAACTTGTTTAAACAAAAAACATTTAATTTTCAATTTACCTCTTAATAAAATATTTCAACCGCTTATATTATTTTGTGCAGTAACAATAACATTGCAGAAGCTGCCTGACCCCTAATCATTTCTGAGAACTAGTGACGCACACAGATACGCATATCTTTCACATCACAACCACTACTTCTGTTCAACCACCTTCGTCAGATAAAACTACTGCACTCTTCTACCGTCCACCTAAGACTGCATTGGCCTGTAACCGCACTTAGTCCGAACCAATTGTTTCAATATTTGATATTATTGACGAAACACGTACCGTGTTTTGTACTTTCTATTCACGAAAGCATTCCATATAATTAGGGATTCTTTAATTGAATTTGGATCCAGTTTATTTCCAGTCAACATACCCTGTCTTGATCCGTTGGGTATTAGAAATTTAGGTATCGTCCACAGCGATCACATGGCCAATACTTAGTATAGAAATAATGTAAAAACAACAATTTTAATAAATTTGAAAAACTACCTTGATCACTTATCACCACTATCAGTTCACATGACTTATTGAAAAAGAAGGTACGTAATTTTTATTGTCTGTTAGAAACGTAACTATTGACCTTTTTAAAGATTGTTCCCTAGGATCGTTTTGACTTTGACTTTGATAACCAACAATTTATCCACAAAATTTCCATTGCTGAGCTCATGTTATCGGCGCCAACGAAATGTAAAGCGCTATAATCTTTACAGGAGATAAAAATTAATAGTTCTGATATCATAGAGATAGGCCTTTGAACAGAAATTGCTAAATAATACGCATATTGGTAATACAATGACGTCAGCGAGTTCTCGCAATAAATCGTATCACTATTATACATTATCTTTTGTTGTTGCAGTAAAATGTAATGTAATGTAATCTACAAAACAAAAATGCATTTCAACAAGTTTTTTTATATTTGGCTCTATTGTTTTATATTTTGTATATTCTCTCTCTCTCACTCAAACTCTCTTACGAGTACGAGCTGCATAATAAGTGTTCCGTGTGACGAGAAACTTCTCGCATACATGGGTTAAGCCTATGCATGAAACCCAGACATAATACAGTATAATAGAATACTCAGTAGGTTAACTTCCCCTTAGTTTGAGTGGAAAATGACAAAGGTGCCTATAGCTATTTAATGAGGATAGTAGCTGTCACCCGCGATTTCGTTTGCATGGAAATTTGGAACCATACATTTTTTTATGGTATAGGGGTCATACGATCAATCATCATCACCTGATGTTAACCAGGCCCACTTTGAGGTTGACGAGGTCGAGGGAAGGGGAAAGAGAAGGGGATCTTACGCTCTATGGCACTTTAAAGGGCACCTGTATGGGCAAGTACTCTGACAGCCAAAAATATTACGATTTTGCGAAGGCCGCAACGTGCGATGGCTGTCAGAGTGATAAGAGGGTACCGTACAATCTCCTTCGAGGTGGCCCCCCTATTTGCTGGATCCTGGGATGGGATCTAGATGCAGTACAATACAGTATCGGTGTCTCACGGATGCTCTGGATCGGCGTGAGCTGCCAGTGCCTCGAGTAGTAGAGGCACATCGGGTTGAGCTCCACCCGATATTGGTGGTGGAGTGGGAGCAGCGGCTTGCGCGACCCAGTGCAGGGCACGCAGTGGAAAGAAAACACGAAATCCTCACCTTCCGGATGACGCAGGTGCTTTCCGGTCACGGTTCGGCAAGTACCTGTGTCGGATCGGCCGGGAGCCGACATCACGGTGCCATTACTATGATAATTGCCCTGATGACACGGCGCTTCATACGCTGGCAGAATGCCCAGCTTGGGCCAGCTAGAGTCGTGGTGTTGTCGCGGCAATTGGTTCTGCGGGTAGTCTCTCGCTTCCGTTGGTTCTGTCCATGGTTCGGAGTGAGAGCGCATGGAGCGCCGTCGCTTCCTTCTGTGAGGAAGTGATATCCTCAAAGGAAGCGCCGGAACGGGTGAGAGAACGCATGGCTCATACAGCTCTCTCTGTCCGCAGAAGTAGGGTACCGGGGGACGGAGGGCATTCGTCGATCTGCGGCCACCCTAGAAAGTGGCCTGCGGGCGACGATTTTGGGGAATTCGTCAACCAATCAGTTACAGGCCTAAGTGGCAGCACGCAGTGTTTCGTGCGTGCTTCTTCGAGGACTGCGAGCGTAGGGTGACGGTTGCATCGGGTGACGAGACCCATCTTGGGTGAGACGGGTCAACGCCTTGGGGGTGGCGGAAGAATATAATTTTGATTCTCGCTCCCCCATCATTGGCAAGAAGAGGAACACCAGGGTGGTTTTTAGTCGGTAAGAGCCCGACAGACCCCTTCGACCTCCCCAATGGGCAAGGGACATCCATGAGGATCTTCCACCCAGTAAACAAAAAAAAAAAGAGGGTAAAGAGAAGAGAGGGAGTAGTACCCTTATTCACTCAGCAATATAATGCAAGCATTGTTTGTCTACTGGTTTTCTGTAAGGCCGTCGTATTACTCCGAACGAGCCGGCCCATTCATGCCAACGCATGGCTCTCGTACGGCAAAACTAATATTTTCTGGGATAGAAAGTATTAGTCTATAAGCGTTTCATGCAGATCCATTAAGTCTGTTATGTGAATAAAGTTTATTTTTTGGTAAATATTTTTTTTTGAATTTTTACCTACTTTCATCTACTATTCACGTTACCTTTGACTTAATGTATAGGATCATATACTATGCCAGTTCTGCAACACGTGTCTCTACTTACACTCTCCGCATGATTGCTTCATTTAAACTTTGTTGACTGTTGGATTATTCAGACTGTAGGTGCGCAGTTTGTAACAAATTTCAAGTAAGTGACTGTGCAGTTACTTACGTATTATCAGTTTATTATTAGTCTTAATAATGCAGGTGTATACAGTGAATTTAATAGTTTATTTTTAAGACATTTTTGTATATATTTGGAATACGCTATATTTAAAAGCGCTATTGAGTTGCTTACATAAAAGTCCTTGCCGCAAAAAAATTTACTGTTTCTATCTAGGATATTCCTTTATTTCTATATACACCCTTGCCGTGTAGATGGCGTTACCAGTTTTAAAACTCAATGTTCGACATATTAGATTTTGCCTAGGTACCTACATTTAAAAAAATTATGCACGACTACCTACCGTAGCCATGTTTAGGCACGAATGTGCTGCTGCTCGACCAAAGTAACAACACAGCCTTACAGAAAACCGGTTATCAAACAATTCGGACATTCGGGCATTGTTTGTACCAGAAGCCAAACCCCCGTCATCTTTTGCCTTAGCTTCCTCACCCCGCTCAAAGGACGACAGCGTACTTACAACTACAACCATGAACGGCAGTTGTCACTTACCATTAGGGGAACCGTCTATTCTTTTGACCCCAATATCATAAAAAAGTAAAAAAAAAAAACAGTTGTATGTTCAGTGGACTAGAATATGACATCCACATCTTTTATCATAGATGTAGTAAAAGTCAATTAAGTGTGCGACTGTTTCTATCCAAGAGTATGAATACAGTTTATAGAGTGCGCGATTTTATTTTTATACTATAGGAGTACAGACGAACAGACGGGTCACCTGATGCTAAGTGACAACCGCCGTCCATGGACACCTGCAACTCAAGAGTCGTAAGTGCGCTGCCCGCATTGGGGATGAGGAGATAGAAAATAGGAGAGCAATGGCTATACCACTGTTAAAAAGTTAATAAAGTTAGTAGGACTAAAATATACAGAGATTTGCAAAATGTGGCCGTTTGATGTGCCTTCGCTTATCCCTTCGGGGTTATAGGTTTGAGTATGTGTTATTCAAAAGTTTATGTATTGTTTTTGTATAAAAAATATAGTGTAAACAGAGATGAAAAATACTAAGGGTTACAGAATCCGTTGTATAAATAACTTCAAGTCAATAATCACATTTGTTTTTTGAGGTTGCGTTTTCTTCCACGAAGATGGCTATGATCCAAAACACTATATTTATTTATGTTGTATTTTATTGATTCCATTTAAACATCTGTTTAGAAACAATAGTTAGTATAGGAAAACACTTACCAACTGATATATGACAGACGTAAGAAGGTCAGCCAATGTCAGTAGTTAAACTGTTTGGAATGCATTCTTAATTTTGAATGTATTGACTTACCTGTAAACAGAGAAAAAAATATTAGGTTTTTAACCTGATGGTAAGTGAGCACCGCCGTCCATGGACACCCGGAACTCAAAAGTCACAAGTGCGGTGCCAGCCTACCGTTAAACACTAGATCACTAGGCTTGTTGCCAGTCTTTTATATATATCCATTTACATACATATATTTAATGACAATTTGTATTGCTATAAATTGGTGATTACGAAAGAGTTCAGTTAAATATTTAAAGTATAATCTGTCACTGAAAACTGTAAACAGCCTAAGAAAATATTAAAATGTGTTTAAAGTTTTCATGGTGAAGACTCGTTAACTCAGTCCCGGCTGGATCAAATCGGCTCAGTTAATTACACACGGCTATAAATTCGGACTGGTGCCAATAGGTTCCAAGCAAAAACAACTATTTTAAACTCTACGTCCGTGAAAAATAAAGTATAATAGTAGAGTAACAAGTTAAGACAGCGATACTTTTTTAAATACGTATATACTTAGAAAAGCTAAGCCAATTAAAAGTGAATCTGCAACTGCATTAACCCATATCACGATTAATAACAAACATACATACTCTCAGCTTATTTAAACTCACATTTCGCCAATTAGAATTTGGTACCACTATCGTAATAGGGGGCAAGCGTATTGCCGTCAACGGGCACTTTTTGACTGTATACATACTGTCTGATAAAAACAGTCTGATCCTTAGTCGTCATTTACGACTCCCATTGGAAGAGACCGTGGCTCTATTTTACTCTATGTGAACTGCGCGGCTACGATTAGTTATTATATTATTTATATACCTAGTAGGCTTCCATATAATCATGAAGGCAGTAGGATCTGTCACATAATGTTTTCTATTTAACTAAAAAAATATGTAGAGGACTGCTTTAAGTTAAATATTACGTATTTTTTTATCTGTACATTACATGTTTTTTTCATAGAAGTAGTGTTTTAAGTGCAATAATCGTAAAATAAGATGAAGTATATTTGTGAGCGGTAATGATAGATAGATAGATGGATAGATATGCTATATTGTGTTTTGTCTAAAGATAAATTCTGGATACATATAAAGTTTCTTTGTATCATATAGGTATACAAAATCAAGATTTTGTTTTTAATTTTAATTACATATAATATCATTATATTATATATGTGCCATTGGTTCACTAACCTGTTCTGCACCTGTTTCTAATTTGAAATGGTGAAATTTTTGGTCACAAAAATGCGACAAGTAGTTTTAACAGTCCTCTCTTGTTGTTAACCTAACACAACCCAAAGAATTCTGAGAAGACCAAAATTTCATCCCTATGAGGGCGACTAGGGCGAGCTGCATTTGTGACATCAAAATTTCAATTTCCAATGAAAAAACCAACTTCGTGCTACTCTTACTGACAGTACATTAAATCGCCATTTTTTTTCGCGGCCTGAGTCGCATTTTTCTCTTTTTTGTAATAAAACTTCACAACTTATCCAGTTACATATTATGGCGGCCAGAAAAACAATTGAATAATGGCGGGAAAGTGATTTTGACTTTTTATTTTTCTTTTTTGATTGATATTACAACTAGCCAAATACAAATAGTACAACTAAAGAGAGGTTTGTTTTCAATTTTATACATACAAAATACGAAAAAACTTTTCCTCTACCTATTATTTGAGTTTAAGTACTATAACCAAATCGTATTTTGCTAAAGCACTTTAAGTTTTCTCAGAGTTGCTCTTTGGAGATAATTTAACTTCTAAGAACTAACGCGATGGACTTGTATTTGATGATGGCTTTGTATTTGATATTTAGTAGTTTTGCTGGTGTTTTGGAATGTCTTTTAAATTACGTTCAGGAGAGCAAATAATAATACTAATGTTTTTGTAGTAGAATCAAGAATATACAATAAGTTAACATGCTAACGATATTTGTAATATATTACAATGAATGTATAAAATTGTTCTTAAGAAACAAAAAAATATGTAGTCAAATATAAATAGGGTGGCCCTAACCTACTCCACCGGGCATCAGACGGCTTAACTGCAGTTTTTAATTGATATTTAATTGATACATGATTAAAATTATATACTGAGATAGCTTTGGCTTAAATAAAAGGGATAAGACACGTTTGTTACCTTTAATGCTTTTGTAGAATAGCTATTCTATAGCTCATTTAAATATTTTGGATCCTCCAATATCTTCCTATATCTCCTTAATTCATTACAATTCTGAGGTCATGGATATATTATGACATGTGTACATTGTCAGTTCGTTCAAACGTGCGTGTCTTGGAAATTGTCGAATGTGGATATGACTCTTGACAATAAATTTATGACAATAGGTCAAATACTATAACGTCGTTGTACCTAAATTCATTGATGAAATATTAAAAGTAAGTTTATAAGAGTTAAGTATGAAGGCTATCGAATGTACTACTATTTAGAAATAGTTTGGTACAGAGGAAATATAAGTGATACGTACGTTTAAGAGCATTAGTAGGTAAACAAAGCCAAGGCAAGACAAGACAATATGACCTATAATTTTATTATATTTACCCTAAAAGTTAATATGATTATTTTACACTAGACGTTTCTGCAGTTTCACCTCCTGGGTACATAATCAATACTCCACTGACATCGTGTTCCAAAAATATTTTTTAAATCGGATTAGTAGTTCCTGAAACAAGATTTCTAAAAAAAAATATCTCTGTGTAACTAATATCTACATTTTGGTCACCTCGCGTGTTCCTAGACAGATAATTTGTAAAGTGTAAAACTACAGTTATTAATGAATTTGACACTATATTTCTGGCAGGTACGATATCTTTCTATATCTGGCAAACAGCCAGTATAAATACATATGTATTTATATACATAATATCACAATGTATCTCACTGGATGATGTACGTTATGAAACCTTTTACTTGAAACATATTCATAGCATCTATAATGGAATAGGTACTAAAAATAGCTAGATCTACTACTCTCAGTCAGGTTCAAATGTGGAGTATAATGGCAAGTCGTAAAGATGCCGATATAAAGTTACTGAGCTTATGGAGTATTCTTTATAATATAAAAATATAATCTTTTATAGTGATATTGAGCTAAAAAAGCTAAATCGTTGTAAAACAGTGTATGTGTGTAGGTCGTGAAGTGTTCGGATTAAGATAATCTTAGTATGACATACGATCGGGTGTCTGGAAACGAGATTATGTACTTTATTTATTATTATTAGGTCAGATAGGCTTAATTCGTAGAAGTAACTTACTCGTTTTCAGAAGTCATAAACAAAATGTTGTATATTGATTGTTTTGTTAAATTAAGCAACGATAGCGTAAAGCTAACTAGTAGTGTATGAACTCTTTTATTAAAAAAGAAAACATTTTCCAAAATTAATACGTGTATGTGACTGTCGATATGTTCATTTTGTTCCACAGCAAGCGTAAATAAAATTAATTATTTTTAATCTTTTTTTTATAATAAAGGGTCAGACGCACAGACCCACAAACCTCACTAATTTCGGTAATGTGAGGCCGTATCGCTCCGGTCGAGCCGGCCCGACTGTACTCAAGCATGGCTCTGCCACTGTTGACATACATACATAAAATCACGTTTATAACGTCAATGGGATAGACAGAAGCGTATAAAATACTAAAATATTAAACTGATGAACTGTATATATTGATGTTTTCAACTTTTAAAACTATTTATTTTGGTATTACTCCATAAGTTCTTTATAACACGACATTCGATTATTTATAATTATTAAAAAGTCTCATTAAAACGCTTATTACGACTTTTAGATATGTGACGATGAAATAATGGAATCTTTGTCTGAGTCTAACAGTCCAATAGAGACCTCGTGGCGGCTATCGGTGTGGGTAGCCTCTCGCTGGAGACCATGATTATATCTATGGTCCAAAGCGAGGGTGCGTGGGATTCCGTCGCCTCGTATTGTGAGGCAGTGATGGTTGACAAAGAAGCGGCGGAAAGGGAACGGGAAAGAGCTAGTACTCTTCCGTCCCGCAGAAGACGCACCAGGCGCCGGAGAGAGCAAAACGATCTCCGGCCTCCATAAGCGCTTGCCTGAGGGCGATGGATGGGGATATCCATCGCCCTAGCAGAAGCAGGTCTGAGGTGGTGGCGCGACGTGTTCCGCGTGTGCCACTATCTAAATCAGAGGTAGGATCACACCATAGTGGGGTCGCCTCGTTAAAAGGCGGCCAAGTCTGCTGGGGTCACAGGGTTTTCCTTTCTAGGGTATACCTGAGGTCCCGGCTACAAGACGCGATGATGGAACACTGTGTGGTTTTAGTCGGTTCGAGTCCGACATACCACCTTACCGGTCCCGGTAGGGTGATGACCCGTGGGGGTTTCCACACATAAAAAAAAAAAAAAAAAAAAAAAGCAGTCCGATAGAGGAATGGTGAGGTTTCAATAAATTTGTTTCGTGAAGACTTGACATGTTAAACAATTTGAACATTTAACTCACTGGCGTCATGATATGAATAGGACAAAAATACTGTAAGTCCATAAACCAATTTTATTAAACTTCCTTGTATATTGTAAGACAGTGTAACCATTGTACAGGCTATATTCTAGAACGAAAGTTGAAGCGCTGAATAATACATAAGTATATTAAATGTCGAATTTTGTTTAAACTCTACTGAGGACATTATTATAAAGTGTAGGTACTAATAGACATTGAGACGTTATTTTATCAAATTTGAAGGTAAATGAAGACGGCTATAGTAAATGAAGTTAATTTACTATAAATTAAGTTTCGTCCAAATTTAAAGGATGGAATCTTAAATATGTTGATATTAATATCTAGTTGTTTTATTACTCTATCATTTTATTTATTAAACAAAAGACACAAAGAGCTATAAGCTAAATGAGCTCAAATAACGTTCACAGAATTTATAAATTCTAAATCTAAATCTATGTACTTTATATTGAACACAAGAGGAGTCCCCGTAGACTGGAAAACATACAATCTTGAGCTAAATGGTTCGGCTTTTTCTTCCTGTGCCGATCGGTTAAAGCCTGAAACTTACTACCAGCGCACGTGTTTCCCTCCCACTTTGATCCCAGGTCTTTTAAACGGGGTGTGAAAAACATGTCTCTAGGCCGGCATAGTGTGGATCACCATGCTGCATTACCTGCATTGGCAAGGAGGATGGGGATCAGCACTCTTGGACTTCACTTATTGCTTTCCATCTCGCAGAGTGCAATCATTTTGGTAGTCACCTATAAAAAACCCAAACACAAGACAAAACCCTATACAACTAACCAAGAATTAATGTCTAGATAAATTTATGATACAATATAAAAATAAGTATAATAGATCTAAACCACATAAAAGCCATAATTCACGGTGCTTTATGCTTCTTCATTAATATGGGACCAGCACATACATACCCCATTTACTATATATATATATACATATATATATACGAGGGGAGCTCAAAAAGTTCGCGGAATGGCAGGGAAGGACATCGAAATAAAACACTAAACTATTTTTCCTTTTCAATGTATTCTCCCTTAACCCTAACACATTTATTACATCTGTCAAATAATTAATTAATAACGTGGAAAAAAAAGATTTGTCTTGGACGTCAAAATAGGCTGAAATAGCTGACTTCACTTAATATCGTTGCAATTTTCTTTTCCCACACAGTTCTTCATTTCTGGAAACAAATAATTGGCAGGTGTCGAAACATGGCTTGTGTGCACGGGCGCATTGTCATGCAAAAGGAGCGTGTCTTTTGTAAGCTTTCTTTTGTAAAAAAGGCGAGGAAGCCTTTTTTCTTCAATAACTTCTTTTAATTGATCTACTAAAGAAGGTTAGTATTCTCCCGTTATGGAAACACCACGTCCCTTACAATCAATCAAAAGGATACCTTGTGTATCCCAAAAAATTCACTTCTAAATCTCATTTCATCGGTCTGCTACAATCGGCTACAGCCAACACCATGATCTTTCTGGCTGATTTAGACATCTTATACTTGTTAGGTGGGGGTGTGCCTTTTTTATGTCACTGCATCGACTCTTGCTTTGACTCAGGTTCATATTGGTGAACCTAAGTTGTTTCATCGCCAGCTACGATTCGGGCCATAACTTCATCCCTCTTCTCTTCAAAGCCGTCCAAAAACTCGCGAAAATTTTCGACGCGCTAGCATTTTTCATGCGCAGATAGCATTCTTGGAATCCATCTTGCACAGACTTTAGTTATGCTAAAGTTTAGTTATGTTATAGGTGTTGATGTAAGATGTTTAATATTGTTTCTGATACTCCAACTAATGCTGCAAGATGTTTTTACTTTACAAGTTTTTCAACTTTTTCGATTATTTCTGGCGTGGTAGCCTCAATGGGCCGTAGGTCGGGGGTCGTGTTCAGTGGTGTCCCTCCCTTGTTTGAAAAGGGCATGCAATTTATAAATTATGGTCATATGATATCTCTTAAAAATAGTTTGAGGTGTCTTTCCTTGTTTAGTGAGGAACTTAATGACGGCATGATATTCAATTTTCTCCATGCTGGCTAGTTTCTTACCGATTAAATTGTTTAGTCGTTGATATCGAACTTTTTGACCTCCCCTCGTATGTGTAACGAAATGCCGTGACCATGTAGTATTGGGAACGTGGCTAAACTGAAATAAAATGAGGCTAGATGATTTGAGCGATAACGACAACGATGTGAAAGATCAGACAAAACTGAAAAGGAACCAGGAATTTTATCTTGCAATAATATCTGGCCGAAAACACAGCATGACGAACTTTCTGCACGTCGCCATTTATTTACCGAAAATTCTTGCCTTGAGCTTTTTCTTTTAAATCTAAAATGCCCGGATAAATAAATAAGACTATAATCTTCGCATTAGCACACATTTGTATGTCAGATGACAGACGATAAACTTTTATGAAATTGCTTCTTGGGCTGTTACACCGCAAGATTAATGACCGTATTTTAGGATGTAACAGATTACGTCAACAAATTAGTAAACTTGCAAATTTTGTCCCCTTTTAATCCAATTTAGAATATCCAAGAGATTACACGTGCGCTTTATTAAACTTTCTGTTTAGTAACATTCTCACCTGAATGCTCATAAAGAATAGATACTCTAACGACTGGAATTCGCGCAGATTTAGAATAATAGTATTTTAAAAAGAAGAAACATATTTTTTTCTAATTTTTGTATCTGGAAGTCTGGAAGGAAATCGAAGATTTTTATATTAAAGTTTAAATTTTAAGATTATGTTCCCCAAAGTGGAATAGTTACAAATGAATTTCTTACTTTGAGCACCGAGAACGATTGCAAAACTAACCATTTTATCGTGTGTATGCCCAATTTCGGTTTCATTTTAAATTTAAGATCGCAATATAATTTTAGTTGACTGCACGGATGGCGTTGCGGTTTAAGTGGTCACCTCGCCATTATACTGCCGCGCCGAGTGTTGTGGGTTCGATCCCCGCACGGGACAACAGTTTGTGTAATCCTCAAATTGTTGTTCTGAGTCTGGGTGTTCTTTGTGTCCGTTGTTTGAATGTTTGTAAAGTCCCCCGCGACACAGGAATTAATCCTAGTGCGGGAGTTGTCTTTTTAAAAAGAAGAAGAAAAAATAAGTTATTTTATACTTCCAATTCATACAAATATAATGATGAGTGGAAATAACGAATGAAACGATTGCGTATGTTGGCATGACTCAGTATGTCGCTAAATATACTGCATGATTTAGCTATGTAGTTTTAGGAAGTTGTAAATTGTAATTGTAATGAAATCTAATTTAAGCTTTACAACAATTTAATCTACAATTGTATCTTTTTTTTTGCCTAATCACTAAGAAGTTATTTTTGATTAAAATCAGGAAATGTTAATTACCATAATGGAGACATCATCACTAAGACTTTTAATACCATCATTAGGAAACTGGCGATAAAAAGCTGTCTAGTTTGTCAAAAATGTCTTAAGCTTTTTTGTCTCAAAATACTTCAGATTTTTATTTACTAAACATAATCTTATTACATTATATTCAAATCCTCATCACGCTAGAAGGAGAGTTATGTTTTTCGAGTGCATGTATGTATGTATCATGTTTTATTGATCACCGTCAGCTTAGACTGTTGGATAGATTTCGAAATTTGAGGAATCATTTGAATCGTCTGAATAGTCGGACTTTAATAGAGTTTTTTTACGATTTAAATAATTTTAATAGTGCAGTCGAATTTTAATTTTTTGTAACATTAAGAAACTTAAGTTTTTTAAAAATTAACATCTAAGAAGTATAATGCATTCAAAACGTTATAGCTCAAAAATAAAAAAATATTTTTAAATTCAACTGAGGAATTGCCCCTTTCCTTAAGAAACAGGATGGCCACAGAACTGTGAAGTGTAATATTTCTAGTTATAAATGGGGTCGAGGCATATCCATAATGTGACTTTGCTCTTTGGTTTTGTGAGACGCGAGGGACTCCTTTGAGAAATTTATCTTCTACGACTAGAATAAGGCTACAACTAAACCATTCCTTCCCTAAAAATATAAAGCGACGTGAAAAACGCAGTCTTGTCAAAAATGTTGTTACAAGAAAAAATTTTTTTTCTTCTTTTGCATAAAACATTAATTAGTGTATTGTGTGTTAGTTTATACATTTATACAGTAACCTTAATAATTGATTAGTTGTCACTAGAAACATACGCAATCTTCATTGGAAAATTCTTCACTGACAATCTATGACAAGTTATAGTAACAAATTATGGTTTGTTTTAGGTATTCTAATATATCATGCAATTTAGAGCAAGCCTCTAAAACTGATCATAAATCAGAATCCAGCGGTTTAAAATCGTGACTAGATAACAGCCAGTTTTCAGCCGTGTTTCATTGTACTAATACTTGTGGAAGGTGAGTTTTAAAAATTGCATTTGGCTCCATACCCACTTTGTGTAATGCTGTCACAGCTATTCGGTACCCTTTTATCAACCCAATCCATATTAATATCACAAAGATATTTAACAACGATGGGTACAGGGACCAAGCTTACGGTGGTTAAGGCCCCAGAGATAGGAACCTCCTTATAATACGTTTTGGATCAAGAAAAACTGCCTTTTGCATCGGTCCCATCACTCAGCTATCTAACATGAGCCTCTGAAGGTATTGGTCGAGCTCTTAGCTATTAGCTCATGGGCTGGTATTACTATCGGTACAATGATTGCCTAATCCACATCCCAAATGTTGACAACCTCATGAGCCAAATCCAAATATTTAATTTGATTACCTTTTTCAGTTTTTATGCGATTGTCTTTGTGGGAAACGGTAATGTTAACGATCATTGCTCGGTGCTCTAATAAAAATAACTCGATAAATTGTTAGTTTTTCAATCGTTCACGGTGCTCAAAGTAAGAAATTCATTTGTCACTATTGCACTTTGGGGAACATAATGTTACAATTTAAATTTTAATATAAAAATCTGGGATTTCTTCCAGACTTCCAGACACAAAAATTAAAAACAAAATATTTTTTCCTTTTTAAAATAGTATAAATCTGCGCGAATTCCTGTGGTTAGAGTGTCTATTTTCTTTATGAGTATTGAGGTGAGAATGTTACTAAACGGAAAGTTTAATAAAGCGCACGTGTAATCTCTTGGATATTCTAAATTGGTTTAAAAGGGAACACAATTTGCAAGTTTACTAATTTGTTGACATAATCTGTTAGATCCTAAAATACAGTCATTAAGTCGACAATCTTGCGGTGTAACGGCCCAAGAAGCAATTTCATAAAAGTTTATCGTCTGTCATCTGACATGCAAATGTGTGCTAATGCGAAGATTATAGTCTTATTTATTTATCCGGGCATTTTAGATTTAAAAGAAAAAGCTCAAGGCAAGAATTTTCGGTTAATAAATGGCGACGTGCAGAAAATTCATCATGCTGTAATTTTCAGCCATGTTCCCAAAAACTATATGGTCACGGCATTTCGTTACACATACGAGGGGAGGTCAAAAAGTTCGCGGAATGGCGGGGTTGGCGAGGGTGAGTTTACTCATGCAGGTAGGCGCTGATTGAGTGACTCATTGTTAGTATATATACAAAGTTTCAGTCTAATCGGGTCATTTGCTTTTGAGTTATCAACGAGTAAACAATTTAATCGGGAAGAAACTAGCCAGTATGGAGAAAATTGAATATCACGCCGTCATTGAGTTTCTCAACAAACAAGGAAAGACACTTCATACCATTTTTAAGAGATATCATTTGACTATGGGGACTCCGCTCCTGGGAAACCATGATTTATAAATTGCACGCCCTTTTCAAACAAGGGAGGGACTCCATTGAACACGACCCCTGGCCACCCCGGCGACCTTGACGGCCAATTGAGGCTACATTGCCAGAAATAATTGAAAAAGTTGAAAACCTTGTAAAGAAAAAACATCTTGCAGCATTAGCTGGAGTATCAGAAACAACCATTTTAAACATCTTAAATTGATGATTAAATTCTACCTCTAACATATATGATAACTAGATATTGCCGGAGCGTCGCAGTCATCAAAAACATCAAAATCGGTTCACCCAATTGAAAGTTATGATACCACAAACACAAAAAAACCGTAGTTTTTTTTTTAAGACGGTTTAAAACAGTCCGATCTCTTAGTCACCTCTCTTTCTATGCCACGCTCAACTTTGAACCCAGTGACATAACTACATTTCTCATGTATAGCGGACAGCTTTTACATGACATACATACATAAGTAAGCGAAAACAATCACCAATTGTAAAAAAATGGTTCATAATATTTTTTTATCACATTAGTTTGATACTTTCCGTATGCCGTAAATAAAACCTGGACTGGACTCGACCGCAGGCTTATAAATACTTTTTGCAAATTAAAAAAAATACGTAAAGAAAGATACATACAGTCGGTGCGGCTGACGGTAAAACTTAATAACTAGCAAACAAAATAATCATTATTCATCAATGGAACGAGTGATTTAATCTGATTTTCTGACACCTGACACCTACAACTCAAGAGTCCTAAATGCGTTACCCCCCTTTGAGGGTGATGAAGAAGGATGGTAATGGGGAAAAAGGAGGGGGATGAAGGGAAGGTAAATAGGAGAGGAGGGTCAGTTGAGGGGAAAAGGGAATGGGGAAATTGGCCCAGCGGTACCTTTACTCACTCGGCAATACAATGTATACATTATTTGTCTATCAATTTTCTGTGAGGCCGGGTGAGCCGGCCCATCCATATCTAAGCATGGCTCTTCTTCGGCAAATGGAAAATGATAAGCAGAGTTTAGATGTACAATTCTTTATATGTATAAAAATCCCTGAGATAATGACATGATTGATATCTATGATATATCACGTATCTACTATGAACGTACATATCTACTATAAATCTGATGTCAATGAACTATGCAATAAACAACACAATTTGTATGTAAGGGCTCTCGATCGATGATGGCGTACAAATTACTGTTAGCGCCAAATTGTCGCACCGCTCCACATCACAATGAGTATAATGAGAAGCGACGCAGTTTAACTATCTATTAGTATATATTCGACCGGTAGTCAACCACAATCATTATTAAAGTTTTGAGGAAACATTTGGTTGTTTATAAATTATTATTTCATAAACAAGCAAATGTATTTAACTTAGGCTTTCAGCTCACAATATAGTTAGTTAAACAGAAGTAGAGTATTAGAATAAAGTATACTCTTAATGTAAGAGAGCCATGCTTCGGCACGTATGGGCTAGCTCGACCGGAGTATTACCACGGCCTTACAGAAAACCGTCTGTTAAACAACGCTTGCATTGTGTGATGGAGTGAGTGAGGTTGTCGAAGGCCCAACTCCCTTTCCCCTTTCCCTTCCCCTCCCTATTTGCCCATCACCTCTCACCCTCCTCCCTTTTCCCTAAACGAAAAGGTGGACATCACTCTTGTGACGCTTGATTTGCAAGTGTTCATGGGGGTTCATGCCCCGTTTGCTCGTTTGTCCCTCTATACCGTAAAAAATAAACTTTGTTTTTAAAAACCTTTCACATCGTACCTTACTTTGCCCCTTCTGAAAATTTTGACTCCACATTTTATTGATAGAAGACAAAATACTTAATTTATTTCGTTTTCAATAAGATTGGACTACGAATGTTTATTTCTACTATTTTAATTTATTTCATATAATAGCACGAGGTTCGACACAACCCATTTTTACGCTATCTAAAACTGTTTAAACTAACTTATTATCATATATGTATATTTGTAATTCCCTGTAAATTTACTTCATTTTGTTACCCTCTTCGATAAGTTCATTTATCATTTTTTACTAGCGTAAGTAATACGCTACTAAAAAAAACACAAAAACATATCAACTTAGACTTCAAAATTTTCTCGTCCAAAAGCCGCCACTTTTTTTTTTAAATACCTGTCTAAAGGCACTTAGGTTTTTAAGACAAATATAAAAATAACTGTATAAGATACGAATCTTGCATACGGCTGGATGGATTTCTTCGTTAATGCCTCGAGGTCATGAAGAAATTTAAATATACAAGATACTAGTGAAAAAGATAACCCGTCCTAGTCGGTTAAAAAGAGAACAGTTATCTGTCAATATATCTATGGATAAAATTGCTGGTTGCAAATTCTAGTTACTAAAACATTTCTTTCACTACACTTTTTTTCAGTGGTAGAGGTGCGATACCACGGCTTCACAGAAAACCGGTTGTGAAGTAACGCTTGCGTTGCATTTCCCCGAATTGAGTGAGGTTCTGACGCCCAATTCCCCCTCCCCTTTTTCTCTCCCATCATCTCCTTTCTCCTTTTTTCCATCTCCTCACCCCTCCTCTCTCCTTTCCGCTCCCTGCATCCCCCATCCCTCATCACCCTCAAAGGCGGGCAGCGCACTTGCGACTCTTGAGTTGCAAGTGTCCATGGACGGCGGTGTCACTTCCCATCAGGTGACCCGTCTATTCGTCTGTCCCCCTATAGTATTAAAAAAAAAAAAAAAACACTGACTTTATGTTACGATTTCCATAAGCGATGTAAATACAACATTATACGGAAATAAACTTTATACCTGATATCATTTGCCCTCAAAGTTTGAATTTTGCTATATTGTTAGCAAGATCAGTTTAATTGTCTTGTGGTAATCGTATTAATGCGAGTTAATTCAATTATCAGAAGGAATATACTCGTAAAATTAACTACTCAGTGTTTGGGATTTGTTTTCGTAACAAGAATGGAAACTTTTTAGATTATGATGACATCAGTGACTAGCATAGGAGTGAATTACAATAAAACATTAGCAATACATAATGATCATTTCAGTTAAAGGTAAGAGTTATTCTTATGTTTTCTAAGAGTAAAATTTTGGAGCGTAAGCACCTTGATAGATTTCGATTGTGAGCTGTCAATTAAATCATATTAATGGTTTTCAATTGCTTCTAGTTCTTCCTCATCTTAGAAGTAGATTAACAATGGTAGGACATGATCACAAATAAAGTTTGAAATTAATAACTAGGTTTGAATGAATTGCAATGATGACCCAAATACTGCAAGCGTTAGAACACTAACTAATGTGTTCACACGCTAGATAAAATCGATATAAATCGATAATCATTTTGTTTCTTGTTTATACTCATAGGGACTAAAGTTGTCTATTACTTTTCGCGTGCACGTCATGTCAAGAGTGAGAACGAAAAACAATAACTTTAATTTCGGGCATGTAAGTACTTTTAATCTTATGGGAAGAAATTTCTAATCATAGACTGATAGGGTACACAGGTAAAGTATAAGTTGTAATCAAGGAAAAATATCAGCTAGTATATGAAAAATCATTTGCCAAAAGGAGGAATCAAAGACCTAAATAGCAAAACAAAATGGGTGTACTTAAATGATTAAGAAACTTCATATCATTGTGGACACATTTTAGATATATGAGTGTAGAGTGTAGTGATATGAGTGTAGCGAAAACCTTTTAATTGCTTTAAATGTGTCTAAAATAAGAGAGCTGTTACAACCAAAAATAAAATGGGAAACAAAAGAATATTAAAGTTCACCATCTGTCGCCTGCCATAACCGTTGCGTCGTTACTTTCGCATAAGCTAGGTTATAGGCATGCTCTTATATTTTTATAATTATAACCCTATGTTTGTTTTAATTAGAAAAATCTTTGTATTACTTTCTACAATCTCGTTCTTAAGGATCTTTAAAATACCCTTTAAAGTGACTGACCTGCACGGGACTAAAATTTGTGTGATCCATATTTTATTGACCCGGTCTAGGTGTTATTTGTGTCCGTTGTATGAAAGTTTGTAAAGTCCCCCGCGAGACAGAAATTAATACCAACGCGGGAGTTGTCTTTCTTTTTAATAAAAAAATAAAAAAAACCCGTTCGTAAATAATACTATAACATGCAGCTTAAAGATCGGGATTCTCTTTTAAAAGTCTTATATACTGGTAGTTGTGAGCGGTCAGCTCAAAACTGAAATGGTTCTTTCTTATAAAAATAATCCTGTTTAAATTCATGGAAAATTTTCTTTCATCTTGTATTGTGTTATCTTTCTGGTAATGTTATTTATTAAACGCTACTCTTTATTGTACACCATTAACTATATCCTATAGTTAAGAGTATTTCAAATAAATATGTAATGGTAAAAACGGCGGTCTTATTCGTTTTTTGCGATCTCTTACAGACAACCTGGATAATGGAGAGATACAATGGACTCGTTTATAGGACAGTTAAACATTACTATTCACAATGGTAACAACACAACCGGTTTTCTTTAAGGCCGCGGTATCAAACATGTCGAGCTGGCCCATTCGGGCCTAGGCATGGCTCTGCCACTGTTATTAAGCATGGCTCTACCACTGTTATTAAGCATGGCTCTACCACAGTTATTAAGCATGGCTCTACCACAGTTATTAAGCATGGCTCTACCACAGTTATTAAGCATGGCTCTACCACTGTTATTAAGCATGGGTCTACCACAGTTATTAAGCATGGCTCTACCACAGTTATTAAGCAAGGCTCTACCACAGTTATTAAGCAAGGCTCTAACACTTGATATTTTGTCTGTTCATGTTTGATTGCAAAAATAAAGTTATTTATCATTTGTGACGAACTTTTTTCTTGCTTTGCTTTATTCCCAAAAATAATTTTGTTGCACAAGACAGAGCAATTTTTGTAAATCAGAAACATTCATAGGATTATTATTCAGTATATTGTATTACAGTGAAGGCTATCTTTGAGAAAATATAATTCTCCTAATTCTATTTGTAACTAGTAAAGCGCTAAATAATAAACAGACTAGATTCTTAACTCAATCAGATCGGGCAGTTCTCGACGGATCTTGAAGGACAAGCAAAATATACTGTAATGGCCAATTAGGCACCTTTAACTGAATAAATAATTACACAATTCCATCTCCAAAGGTATTATTAGTAGCTAATTTAAGTGAATGTCGGAGATTGTTGTAATATATGAGTATTGTTTTAGTGTTTTGTATTTATATGGTATATTTAAAAAATGTAATATATATGCATGTATGCATTTAAATAAAGATAATAATAAATTGTAGTGATTGCCGTAGGTGGTTCTGGTGCAAATACTGAAAGATTCAAACATTCCATAATGTAAACGTTTAAAGTTATATCACTATATATGTACATGAGTAAAATATACGAATACACTAACCATATACATACATTCACAAATACATACATAAAAATATAAACATACACGTACATATATATAGTAACTTAATTTAAAGTGTTTATGGGTTCGAACCCCAACCAGTGCACTACCGTCTTGAACCATTTAACTTAGCTGCGGGGACTTAGAGACAAGAATACTAGTATGTGATGCACGTTGCTAGAATTCTTTTTCAGAAAAAAAAAATACATACATATATTGAAAGGCACTAACACAAAAACATATCACTAGCTTTTCCGAACATTGTCAAAGATTAATTTTTGTGACAAACGATTCGGAAAATATTTTTTGGACACTGCGAACGTTAGCAAAATGTCATTTAGGGGAGGCAAAATAATCCTGTGTATTTTGGCAACGTTCGGGTAGATTCGCAATTAACCCATGACCCTCGTATTAACCGTCGGAACGCTGTGCAATACTTTACTTTTATGACGAGATATTTATTTAAGTGGATCGGGCAATGAGTATGTAATTAGAATTAGGCGTTAATTATATTTTTATTTAAAACGTTTCTGTTAAATTGAGGTTTAGTTTTTTATTGGACAATTTGCTTGGGGATTCAAATTGTGCTATATGATAATACTATCTTCTGCTCACGCTTAGCCTGCGTGATATGTCGATGAAAAGAGCCCTTTGTTCTTCCCCAGTGTTTCAAGTATAATAATAATATTGATAGTAAATGTGATATAGTATGATAGACCGACTAAAGCGCCGACTAAGGATTGTTGACATTACCATAATACATTCCAAATGACGAAAATCTCAAAAAAAGCTGAAAAAAATAAATAAATGAAATATTTGGATTTGGCCCATGAGGTAGCATATGGGATGTGAATTCTGAAATCATTGTGCCGACTCATATCAGCTCATGGTTTGATTGCCAGAATCTAGACCTACATCTGCAGAGGCTTACGTTACACAGATGTTGTTAGGACCTGATGCAGAAGGCAGTATTTATTTTATTTAATAATGTAATTTAAATGTATTTTGAATGAAATAAAGAGAATAATAATAATAATTGGATTCAGCAATAATTTTGGCGATATGCATGTCAGCCCATGGGTTAATTGCTAAGAGTCTTGACCAACACCTTCTGAGTTCCCGAGAATCCAGTATTTATTTATTGTATATAATAATACTGGATAATATAAATAAATACAGGATTTTATAAAATAAATAGCTTTCTTTGAATTCAAGAAGTATGCCATTGAATAAAAGGTATTTTCTATACGCCATGTTTTAATACATATATATAAATTTATTAAGTGGTAGTAATGGTAGTATACTCGTAACTTATCTGTTCAGGTTTCTAATGTTTGTTCGCTTGGTGATCTTTGGCTAATAAGGGATCAGTGTGGTGGGAAAGAGGATCTAGTGACTAATACAGAAAAAAAGTATGCTGTACTGTTTCGGTCATATCAAAAGGATGAATGAAAGAAGTCTGTCAAAAGGTATTTATATAAGGTATGTGTCCATATACGTCATTTAATCAATTCAGGTTCAACATTTCAGCCGTAAGAAGGTAATCTGTTACCTGTAAATACATGCATAGATGGAGTTACATTCGCATTTATAATAATAGTATAGATTATAAACAAGACGTGACTTTTGTGCCTGATAGTATACTTCTGAAGTTCAATAATAATAAAGATAAAAGAAATAAACATACTAATAATATACATACATATTTAGTCACAATAAAAATTATTTGAGACTAGGTTATTTGAGGCTAGGAAAAAAAAACCTTAGAAGTTCACGTAACCTCTGTAATTTAGAAAGTAGGAAGCTTGCATTTACACAGTAAAAAACTAACTACGCCTATAAATAGCAACATACACTAAGATACTCCCATATACGAAGTAACTAGTACTAGTAGCTGTAGCTAACAGTTGGGTCATTAATAAACTTTTTTCCACTTAATGAGAATCGTGACGAACGGGCTTGCTTAAGGTACATAGTTCGTTATTAAACAGGAAGAACCGATAGCAATCTCTCCTCAAGGGACTTTTGAAATATAGAACATGTCATGCTGTCATGTACAGTGTGGGAGGCAACGATGATTTCGGATGTTAATTTTAGGTCCCAAAATTTTATCGTCGTAAGCGTCATGTTCCTCCAACACACAGGGGCCTTCCAACCAGACCTTGTCTAGCGTTATGCGGCCCGACGGTTGAGAAGTTATGTATACTAATTGGCAGGAAAACTTTCATATCGCAATTGCATAGTTAAGCTTATCTTCGCTATACTCGAATAATGTCAATGTCTTCACAAAATAATACTTGTATAAATTGTTGTCTCCTAAAGTCTAAAGAGTTGAAAGCCGTTTTACCGACGGGTGATTTTTTCTGCCAAATATGTTACTAAAAAAGATACTTGTGATACATATCTACTAGAAAATATGCACTGATATCAATCAATCCTTTAATTGTCGGTCCGCCAGGAACCGCTCCGAAATGTGAAAACGAGCTCAAAGTAAATTGCCTTATATGGTAGCTGTGGCTTGAACAGACGCTGCCATAAAAGTAAAATGTTTATTGGGCCATGAACTTAATATACATGTAATAATATAACGTGCGTGGAAATAGGAATAATGTAAGACACGTAAGGGAGAATAAACAAATCTCATTTGAAATAAACTGTAAACCTTCTTATATATTTTATAATTCAATTTTAATAAAATCACAATATTGAAATTTATTCTTGTGCATGGTACCAACTTAATAATTTATTTATTTTTAATCCTTGCTCATAAATTTTAAAGAGTTTGACAGGAAGAGGATCGATTGACTGATAAAGTATAGAATGGCCTGGGTAGCTCAAGCTCAAACTGGTCACGGTTGCATACCATATACCTCGAACAAGTAGATTCCTCAAAGACCAAGCTCTCTATCCGAGAGTCACTTTAATTAGATTGTCTTCAATATTTTCCATTTTCAAATTTGTTTTGCGACGTCTTCTCTTTTAACTTTCATCATAACTTTAAAAAAAATAGCATTACATGCTCTACACTTTGATGACAAAAACAAATTAACGTATAAAAACAAAAAAAAAAGTATGAAAACCCTAGCAGCCAGGACATTATGATGTCAATAAAAATACCACAACGTTGTATTATCCTCTTAGTCGTAAAATAAACGTATACACCTGAGTTTTCAATGTTAAATGAAAACTCTATTAAATAACTTCTAGAGAATGCGTTTCGATTTTTTTCATACGTAAGAGAGATATGTAATACTCAAGTAGTTGGGTACATTCATGGTTAAAAGTTGTCGTAAATATTTAATTTGGAGAGCGATTCATTCTCATGATTGGGTCGGCTCGACCGGAATAATAGCACATCATCTTTCCCACCACACTCTCAAAGGCGGGTAGTGTACTTGCGACTCATGAGTTGCAGGTATCCATTGGCTGCGATAGTCATTTACCATCAGTTGACTTGTCTGCTTGAATGCCCCCTGTTCCATAGAAAAATAGATGCAATACATTCAGTTTTTTTTTTATTTGATACTTAAAAAGTTTTTATCGTGGTATAGCCATGCTTATATAATTCGTTTGGGTTTTTTAATGGTTCACAAAATAAAATAGAGGAGCTTTTATGTTTGACGTAATTTTATTCTGCTGACTCAGATTCATACTATATTTTTTGCTGGACTTAATATTTTTATCTCACATACCGTTTTGCCCTGTTTTTTTTTTTTTTTAGGGAGAATAAGCAATCAGAACAGAGGGAATTTCCCAATGATATTCACCATATTCCTTTTTTTTTGTAGTGGAACTTTACGCTAAAGTCATATAGAAAGTGTTTCATAAGTATTCAGTACAAAAATGAAGTATTTGGTCATCGAACGCTATTCGATATCGTGATATAGTAGACAGTAGATTAGATATTAGATAATGAAGACAGAGTCATGTTATTTATCTCTGCATAATTGTGACATCCAAGAGAGGATAATCCACCACATTCGCATACGCACTGAATTTACAACGAAGTTAGCACATTAGCATACATCGATCCTAATAGTAAACTTTTGCTAATAATAGTTATTTAAATAAACGGTTTTATTCATGTGTGTATTTCGGGGATGTTCGACTAGTTTGTTAACAACTAAGTAAGGTTAATTGAATTGCTCTGTTGTGACGAACGTTATTGTTTTATGTTAGCGATATTTGAATGTAAATCTCATAACTATCGAACACCTATTTTTCAAGCACCTTTGTCGCAAAGTCCGTAAGTAAATGTCTCTGTACTACCACTGCAGGGGCTGCTGCTAGGATACCGCACTCCTCACTACGCTTGAATGCTCTACGTGAGCGCAGCTGGTTATCTATGGTCCAGAGCAAGCGTGGCTGTAATTCTAGAACCTCGTTCTACGACGCTGATGTCAAATAATCGTCTGAGAAATAATTGTAGAGAACTAACATTCGTCCCGCAAACGACACGGCACGTGTTGGAGATTATAAAATGATCTTCAACCCTCGCGAAAGCTTGCCAGAACGTGACGAACCGGGCTATGCATCGCTCTAACAGAAGCAGGTGCGAGACGGTAGCGTGACTTGTTTCGCAGGTGTCTTTCTAAATGAAAAGCGGCAAGAAGCATGATGTGGCCATCTCATTTAACATGCCGTCAAATCTGTCAAATTACTAAGTTATACCTGAGGTCTTAACGATAAAATTGGTGACCAAACACCGTATGACTTAAATTGGTTCAAGTTCAATATTATCATTTTGTCGTCTAGACCGGTATGGGTTTCAACACGGGAAAATTATAATTGAACAGGATCGGCGTAACTTATGTCCGTTGGGAAGTAAACAATACTTCTACTACTTTGACTGCACGAATGGCGTAGCGATTTAAGTGGTCACCTCCTACGCTACGAGGCTTGGCACCGACTACGCTGTCGCGCCAATTTTGTGGGTTCGATCTCCGAGCTGCACAACACTTTGTGTAATCGTATTTCTGAGTTCGCGGCCGTAACACATAAGATGGAACTTTAGCCAAAAATAATTTATTATTTAAAGTTAAAGATTAATATCGAAAATTTCAGACTTTTTAAAAAGCAAAACATGACTAGCTAACAAACATGTATTAAATAAATAACAAGACTTGAGCCTCGTTTATTTAGATGTAAGCTTGTGGTGTGGGATTTGGTGATGAGGGGAGGGGAAAGAGGAGACGGAGACTTGGGCCTAAGGAAACCTCACTAATTTCGGTAAAAAAAGAAGAAAGAGTTGCTTCACAACCAGTTTTCTGTGAGGCCATGATATCACACCGGTCCAGCCAGCCGATTCCTGCCTAAGCATAGCTCTACCATGGCTCTACCACAGCCGGATGTCTCCTACTATAGAAGTGGGACTAAATTATGGTCTGCCGAAATGGGGATTTTGAGATGCCTCTGCCATATATTTCTTTAAATAAATACAAGGTTGAATTACCAGTTTCATACAACAACTGTTATCAATGTTAAAATCCCTTAAGATATATCTCTAGAAGTTTAGGTGGCACACTTGATAGGATTTTTGACTAATTCATTTGTAATCTTGTCATTTATTAATTGAAGTTTAACAGCAAATAGAAAAGTAGTATACGGGGAAGCCTATATATATAGCCATAGGGCCTTACAGTATTTAGCATCCCTTAAATAGAAACGTAATTACCTACTTTATATATTTTTACATCCCCCAAAGGCACTGAATAAAGTGCATAAAGTGTGAAATAAATATTAAAAAAAAATTGTTTAGTTTTATTTATTTACATGAACCTGATGACAACCTATGATAGCGGACGATATGTCAAATAATGTCTATCTATTGTTTGAGATAATCACCAATCTGTTATCTATGATCTGGGTTATCAGAGAATATGAGATTTTTGTTTAGTTCCGTGTATTACTTATTGCTTACTTAACTCAAATATGTATAGGGCTTGGCCCTAGATGCAACAGCTAGTTCACGTTCCGAACACCTCTTGCTGCTGCTATAAAAAATTAAATTTTCCTTACATTGAAGTTAACGATACTTCTGATCATCTCATCTTTAGTTCGTGAAATGTTGAAGGCAAAAGACTTGACCCCTATTAGGATAGTGGAACCAAAATCTAATTAGGGATACATGCGTGAACATATAAATGCGTGTAATAAAACTGTGGTTCTATTGCGTGTCTTTTTGACATAGTCAAGCTGCTAGTTAATCGTAATCTATTTCAGAACGTCAAATTTGTACTTTGTTTGTTATAAATGTGTGTCCCGGAGAAACCCTCAAACATATAATTTCCGGTTGTTCTCGTCTCGCAAATGGTGAGTACTTCCAAAGACATGACCGAGTGGCCAGTATAATAATGAAAGCCACAAGGTTATATCTAAGTTGCTGATAAACTGTACTGGCCCTCCCAGTTCTAAAAAATAATCGTGCACTTTTGTCTCCAATAAACCATGTACATATATGTGATAGACCGATTAGAGAGCCGGTTCAATAAATGATTAATATTTGGATTTTGCTCAGGAGGTTGTAGATATGTGGGATGTGGATTCAGCAATCATTGTGTCGTAGTCATATCAGCCCACTGGCGATCAACGCTAAGAGCCTCGACGAACACCTTCCGAGGCTCACGTTATGTAGCTGGGTTAAGGGCTTGATGCAAAAAGTAGTCCTTCTTGATATGGCAAGTATTGTGAGGAAGTTCCTGTCTCTAGAGCCCTAACCATCGGAAGATATCTCCCTGTACCCGATGGCAGTAGGACACTTTTTTATATATTTTAAAATATATCTTATTTTTCTTTTATATTTGAAATGTAATTTATATGTTTGTTTAGTTGAATAAAGAGAATAATGATAATACTGCACTTGAAAAGTAATTGTTCAAATTAAATATAACAATACAGTGCCGAAAATGGGTTTTAATAGGGTTTTGATGATGGGGTAATAATAGTATCTACCACAAGCACAGGTACTTCTGTTATAGCCACACGTAACATATACATAATGAAATACTTAAATCCACACTTTATGATCAGGGCAATATTTAATTGTTTCTTTAGAACTGCAATCCAGCCAATTCCAGCCACAATAAACTTAGAAATAGGTTACGGAAAGAGCTAAATCTTAGTGAAAGCGGTCAACGGTGCAAGCTACTCTAATTTAAGTGAAAAATGTTCACGGATAAAGTAATATCGATCGAATAGCTGCACGAAGATTTAAGGAATAACTTTTCGTATGTGTATTTTAGAAAAATATAAAAAAGTTAGTATCATGGGGAAGTAATGTGACCTCTTTTGTTACCCCACTGTGTAAGAGAGAGAGTATGTATTTTCGTTAATGTTTATGATAATTACGGAACGGCTCATTCGTCATTGGAATCGTTTTAATAATGGAAATAGCATAGACCATGACGTCACTAAAGGACCAGTTATTTAGGTAGACGGGTTGTACCTTCTTTTAATAATAAACGCAATCAAAATTACTATACAAACGTTATTCTAGAGGGATGCGCATAAGCATGACAAAATTCAAATATCAACGATAATATTATCAGGTGTATAAATTAACTTCTCAATAGATTAAATTACCTCTTGCACTTAAGCTGACAGTCGGTATCGGAATGACAATGCACCCCAGAGAGTTTTGAGAAAGATCTTTTTTCTATGTTTGTATGTGCCATGGTCAGGTACAAACTTACATACAGGCTTATATGCCAACTGCCGCGGTGACGTGACGTTCTCATAAAATAGAATCTTTTGAATTATTGAAAGAAGAAAAGACAGTCATATCTAGTCAAAAAATCATTTAGGGTAATTAATAATAATAACAATATGTTTTAATAATCACAGTCTCAACAACACACATTTAAACAATGTTTTCAAGTATAGAACTAAATTTAGACCCATAACATGAGTAAATAATCATAGTCAAATCATTGTTTTTATGAAAATTTACGTAATTGCATAACATACGCTTATGTAAAACTTTTTCTAAATGAGGATTTAATTCGTTGTAGGCATATGAAACATAACGTGTTAATGCATTAGCGCTTAATAAATGAAGGATCATACAACAAAATTCTTCGTAGTCGATATTAAATTATTATTAAGTTTACCGAAATGCATTCAGATTTATTTCATTTAATTTAATATTTTTTCGTGTAACTCTCGGTGGAGTACAATCCACCGCCACCCATCTCGTCGTAGGTGTCGTAAAATGGGACTAAGAGATCGGACTGCTTTCTATCTATCAGACAGTATATGACGTATGAGGGCAATAGGCTTGCCTCTTAATACGTAAGTGATACTAATCTGACTATATTTTTTTTATGTTGGTTAGTTGGTAAGTGACTTCCACCCCCCATAAACACTTGCGAATCAAGAGTCACAAGAGTGCTGTCCCACGTTAAAATTGTAAATGGGCGTTAGTGTTTGTATCTTTATATTCATTTTATCATAGCATTTGTCAATTAACGAAGAAAATAAGAGATAACATACCAATATATATTTTTGTTTACTAAATTGTCAAAAAAGTTTAGATTCATCAGTAAGAGAAGGATCAGAAGGCTGCCAAATCGCTAGTCACTCCAATCTATCATAGCAACAAAGTACCGTAGTTATTATTAATTTAGCAAGGGTAAGAATAGTTTGAACTGAAAAAAAAAAACTGTTTTATTTTCGGTTCATTCAATCAAATCACTTCATTGATTAATGTTTTGACTGGCCTGTTAATGAAGTTGTTAGGCATCCTGACTGCTCCTGTCTGCTGAGCCAGCGGTCGGGGATTCCCATACGATACCAAAAATGGTGTCATCCATTTCCGGAGTCTGGGTATGCCTTGTGTCTGTTGTTTATATGTTTATAAAGTCTCCCGTGACACAGAAATCGTTACTAATGCGGGAATTGTGTTTTTAACATGAAAAGAAGAAAGAAAAGAATTACTACCTTACTAAATTCTAAGAACCTCACCCATGAATATTTGCGGTGGTCTTATATACAGACTAACTAGTGTAGACATATTAACTTTCACTGTTTCAAACCCTTAGAGGGGTCGTAAAAAATACCTATTCTAGTTAACGCTTTTACGACTTCGTTTAGTGTCTGTGATTAGCTTCTAAAGGGTGAAATGGGCGTTATTGATTTTTCCTTATACGCTTCGATATACAATCTCTATGTAATTTTCTTCCTAGTTGAGTGTGAAATTTTAGTGTTTACCTACCTGCGGAATCACGATTTATAAGTAACCAGTTTAGTGTTGTTTGTATATCTACTCAATTACGTATATCTCCGAAGGATACGCAAAGATCTATTAAACATACAAGGAGAATTGAGAATTTGGAGAATTCGTGATACTATTAAGGCTTGTATGACAGTTTTAATTTGAAGGAAGTCGCTTCCTTATCGATATTCATAAAACTTTTTTTTTCAAGTTAATTAACAAGTAGAAAACAAACCGTCATGGTATATAATTTCCGTTCATAACAGGTCTATATATATACAGGACTCTTTTATTTGTTTTCACATTATATATAAAAACGAAAAATTGATCCAAAAAATGTTTTTATTATTTCTTCTTTTTGTCATAAAAGACAACTCCTGTGCTTAGATTAATTCATGTATGGCGGGGGACTTTACCAACATTCAAAAAACACACTCAAAGAACATCCAAACTCAGATCAACAATTTGAGGATGACACGAAGTGTTTTCCCGTGCGGGGATCGAACCCACAATACTCGGCGCGGCAGCGTAGTGGCGAGGTGAAACATTAAACCATTGCTGGTTGTTCGTTTGATTGAGGCTTATATTTTAGTATTCATTTTAATTCTTTCTAATTACAAATTATAAAACAAATAACGGCAATTTCATATTTTCTATAGACATTTTGGGTAGTAACTCTGTTACAAATGATTTAAAGACACGCTATCACTTGTAGTCTGTTAATCAAATATGCAGACTACTGAAAACCAAGCATTAACCTAACGCCATAAAAATTTCATGGTCGTTTAGAAATTTCTGAAAACACCGTAGTAAACAACAGTACCTGTTTTCAGCAAGAAAAAAGAGTTTGTAAAACTAACTTTGTGTAGATAATTGTATATAAAATATTGTAATAATACAAATTAACATTTATTGATAAGGACTTGCACAATGTAATAACACATTCTCGTAAAGTATAATAAATTATTTTAAAGTCTTAGTATTCTTAAACAATAAAAGTCTTTATCTAATCGACAGAAGTCGTTTCACATATTAAGATAAATTTATTTAGATATAAGAATATTTACGTAATAACTGTTTCGAGAGTTATGAGAAGATAAAAATTAAATTAAAAGGTTAAAAAACGTACGCAAAAAATAATTATAGTTTAAGGAACAACCCTTAAAAAGTAAAAAAATATATGTCTGCTGTGAGTTTTCGAAGAGTTGGGTTCTCTGGAGACCATTCTGGTTGCAGCATCAGGTTGAAATTATCAATCAATTGTCATTTAACGATTATACTGGCGCGTGAAGTACTTAATCGAATAATCATACGCCAAAAATGCCTTACATAATTTTAGCTGATACTCCAAAAGAACTGATACTCTTACACTGCTGGACCGATATTAACCAAAGATAACTAAAAACCACGGCAAGGAAACTGGCTTTCAATAAAAAAAACCGCATCGAAATCGGTCCATCAGTTTGAGAGCTACGATGCCACAGACAGACACACACACATACAGACAGATAGACATTGACGTAAAACTTATAACACCCCTCTTTGTAAATGCCCCAAATTTTGCCAACCACAATTTTACTCACCAAGAACCACAAGTCTTTCCCGACTCACACTTACTCTAAACACAATGACATACTTCTTCACTTATATTAAATCTGCACACGTAACATAGAAAATCAAGCTATGCTAAGCTGCTAATTTTGGTAGCCAATCAGTTTTCTAACGAAATGAGACTGCGCCAGAAAAGATAATACGACTACGTTCCGTCAGTGCACCAGAAATACTTTCTTGTTTATAACTAAAAATAGGACTATTGTCTAATAGACAGTATGTATATAGTCATGCACTACCCGATCGATGGCAACAAGCATTTTAATTAACAGAATGTGGGTGTTTAATACACCTACCCCTACCCCTTAGGGGATACAGGAGTGAGCGTATACGTATATATCTATGTATGTAACAATAATTGAAGTCTCCTTATCTTTCCGTAGTCGACACAAAGAAACTCATGGAGAAGTCAAATTAGATTACGTTGAGGTAACGTTTAGGGATAAAGGAATCTTATCCTTAGAAACAAATGCAAAGAGCTGTTTCTCATTTGTTGTTAGCTAAATCTCATATAGTTTATCAGGAAAAAAAAAATACCTTCTTAAAAAAAAATGTTAATTGTTTAGAAGGAAAGGAAAGTATATATATTTCTTAAAGTAACTGGTTAAAAATAATTTCTAATAAAGAAGGCTGTTCTATTTTTCGTTACTGCATGTATAAAAATAATAGCTTGTATTATGGTAACCAGACTGCTGATTGCTAACTACACACTTACTTATTATATATAAATTATAGCTAGATACAGCATGAATGATCATACTCATTACACAATTTGGGGCCATTCAAGTATTACGCAAGCTTTAAAGAAGACCGGGGATTTGGAGCGTGATTACGTCAGTAATATTTATTTCTTTTTTTTTTCTGTAAAAACAAATGTCCTCATGGATTTCATTTTTACTTGGACTTCATATGCTAAGATTTCAATAGGATAACATTAAAAAGGTGTTAATCGTTGATATATTCAACAAAATCCCGAAAGCTATAAGAGATCTCCCATTAACTTGTTTTACACAAACATGGCTTATCGACAAATGTTTCTACATTATGCATTCTAAAGATAAGATTTTCGTAATGAGTAAGGAATTGCAATTCATTATATTATTGATGACATTTTCTTTTTACTATTTTATATACACTTAATTTTTAATAATATTGCAACAATTTGATATATTTTTATAATTGATTTTAACGTTGTTTCCATTTTCTTTTCAATTATGTTTTTATGTGTTATAAATATAAAACTGGCCTTTTTCAATGTAATAATCATCTATGCTAGCCGCAGACATAATAAGAATTTGGGGCACCATAATACACAGCACCAGGGTATTAAGTATCACGAAGGTTCATTTATTTATTTTATTTACGTTAAGCAAAGATTCATCTTTCTTAGTCGTGACTCAAAAACATACGTCATTAAATACGTGCACATCGTCAACTAGTAGCGTTCCCAAGCTATACTATAGTCCAAATTACTGGTAATGCCAATTCGTTGAGCAATTAATTCGATTATTATTACATATTATTATCAAAATATTGATATTCTCAGAGTGGGTTACATATTGCCAGCTTCTATTTTCCATAGATTAGTAGGGAGGAGCCTACGACCAAAATGTAGAAATGGTAACTAACTTCTGTAAAGGAATCGACAAGGCAATTTATTGGCAATTTTTTTATTGATAAAGTGAAATATTAGAATACATTAAAGCACGTTTAATGTCCAAGGTCTAACAATAAACAAATACACAGAACGTGTTATTTACAGTGGAGCAACAGGGCCACCTCATCTCTCTAACCGCGGGAGTAGTCAAAGGCCATTAAGAGATTGGACAGTTATCTATCAGACGGTATACTGAGTTAAATTGAAAAATAAAGAAATGGCCCGTTAATATTTTTATTGATTTCCGAAGTAGTCTCAGTTCGTTTCTAAGCAGCGATGCATGCGATAGAATTATTTTTGGAAATAAATAAAAGCTAAAGTAACGTTTAACAGTGGTAGAGCCATGCTTACACATGAATGAGCCGGCTCAACCAGTGCGACACCTCGGTCTCACAGAAAAACGGTTGTGAAACAAAGCATTTCACCGAAATAAGTGAGTCCGCCGAGGTTTCTTGCCTCTCCTATTATCCCTCTCTTCTCTTTCCCATCTCTTCATTCCCCCTCTCTTTTCACCGTTCCCGCATACCCCATCCCTCATCACCCTCAAAGTCGTACAGCATACTTGGGACTCTTACCATGTCACTCAAATCATGTCACTTACCATCGTACGTATCGTATCGTGTACAGTCTGTTTATCTTCAGTAGTCGACGTAGAAGGACGTCTTTCTTAAGAATCATTACTTCGTTTTTGAAAGACACTTTTTAAATTGATGCCAATTTATAAAAAAATATGACATGAATTTATTACACATCTACAGATTCCCAGAGTTCCTAATTCGATATTTAAATTAATTTTTATCGTCTTCTTTTCTTACTGGCCTATTCTTAAAACTTTCAGTGTGACCCATGTATGTACATACATACAATGCTAATCTAGGACTCTTATTTAAAATGAGTCAAGTCGTTTCTTATAATAACTATAAGGTAGATTGCTATAGTTAGTACTGAGGCAATGAAGTGGTATATAATATAATACTAAGTAAAAACCCTTATTACTTCCAAGTCTCTGAATATTTTATAATTATCAAAGGTAAGAATAATAGTAAATCTTTAATATCACTTATGATCTCATTATATAGTATCGTATTATTGAATTAAAACTGGGTTTTATATTTAAGTTTGTGTTCAACGCATATTAACAACGACATTTTGAAAGCTCCGCGTAGTAAGATGTTAAAAATTAGACGCTGCTAATGAAAATTTTATAATAATCTTTGTAACTTGTAAACGAAATTTTAATATATAATAAAATAAAAACTAACGTTACGATAAAATAACGTTTTTCTGCAAACTTTTAGTCGTTAATCCCTTTAATATATGATTTCTGACAAATTTAATTTTCGACAAATTCATAATTTGTCGAAAAATAAAATATGTATTCTCTCATAAGAGTTCATTCATTCGACCTGTTATGGGAGATCTAGTAAAGTAAACTAAAGCGGATTGAACGAAACGACCATTTTAGTTCAACTTTTTTTTTTTTTCATAAAAAGGTGACTGATTACAGAAAGTCAAGCTCATCCTAGAATCATCCAAGTTTTTTTTTATTGTGAACATCATTTTGCCTTTCATCTAGAAAGAAACAAAAAAAAGAAAATTCGCTTTTATACCAAAATCTTACTTGAATTCCAATAAAATAATAATAATTACGACACTGAAGCATTTCATACCTTTTTTTTTCTTTATACTATATTCTCTTTATATCACGTCTCCTTATATAGTCCAACTAAGAGTTGTCTGTAAGAGATCGCAGCCGATAAGACCGCCCATCGTTAACTTGTACCATTTTTATACGCATTAGAGCATATTTAACTAATTTTTTTTTACATTACCTTTTTTTTAAGAATATTTTAAGATTATACTAGTAGCAGAGAACTATTAATCTACTAATTGATGAATCGGTGACCTGATATGTAAATAAGGATTGAAGAGGCTAGACATTGTATTGTGCATAGTGGTAGCAGTGATACAATTGGTACCGAGATACGCATCGTTATCCACCTAACCTTACCACGAAAACGTCCATGTAGATGTTTGTAAAATCAAAATATGAATTTTTTTTATCTTTTGATAATATCTTTGTATTTTGAAATGGCAGTGAGTGAAGAAAAACGTGTAGGTAATAAGATAACATATTGCTATTGATCATAGGAAATGTACATATATATGCTGAATAAATATTTTATAGATAGCTGCAGCGGAGTTACCGCTCACATAATAATACTCTGTAACTGTCTTTAGGAGAATCCAAAGTAATATTATAAATGAGAAAGTAAGTATGTTTGTTTATTTGATAGCTTTCACGTCTTCACTATACAATGGATCATCATGACATTTCGCATACTCGTTATCAGGGTAAAAAGTAGATGGACACTCTCCACGGACAAAAATAAAAGTAACTTTTAGACGGTGTTTCAACATAACAAAAACAACTGTGATGTAAATAAATATCATCACGATACTTCAATTACACAGAAAGGTAGAAGGTACTTATAATATCCAGACATACAAAAAAATATCCGTGAAAAAATTGTTCCCCAGAGATCTCGGGCACAATATTAATTAATCCGAGAAATGATTAATTGATTGCCAAAATATAAATTCGAGAAAGTCGCGGGCAGATACTAGTCCTAAATAATATTACAAATGCAAAAGTGAGTTTGTTTGTTTGTTTGTCTGTGCAATGCACATACATGTTTTATGGAGTATAGAAAAGGACAGGAGATACCCTTCATAATGAAAAAATGAGCTGTTCTCGATACCGAGAAAATAAATTTTACGCGTGCGAAGCTGAGGCCGAAAGCTAGTATAAAGTAACCTTATTAAGTCACGCATCGCTATTCAAATTGGATAATATATTACGGCCTATAAGATTTCAAATGCTGTGTGATGGGAATAATGTTATTCTCTCTCCCTAATCTAACTGAAAATATTAACGTGACGTCTTATATTAAAAGTTATATTCCCAATTTTTTATTTGCTTTTAAAATGAAGTAGACTTGAATTTCAACACCTGTATTAGAAATCCACATCTGTAGTAAAAAATCACTGAAAAACATAGGCTGTTATGAGGCTTTTGGAAAAAAATACATTGAATACATAGGTAACAAAGGAGCTGATTAGCCTTCTTCAGAGAAAGTTCGGGAAGCATATTTTCGGGAGTTTTTGATGAATCTGGTCTAGTTGTTAGTGACCCTGACTGCTAAGCCAGAGGTCGTGGGTTCTATTCCCACACAGGACAAATATTTGTGTAATGAGAATGATCATTTGTTCTGTGTCTGGGTGTAATTTATCTATAATATGTATGTATTTAGAAGCATATAACTCTGTTTATCAGCGGTCTGGTTACCATAGTACAAGTCTGCTTAGTTTGGGATCAGACAGAAGTGTGTGAGATGTGTCAAGATTATATTAATTCCACAAAGTTTTACCCAATACCTTTATGTATTGGGTAAAACTTTGTGGGGGTGTACAACATCCCATGCAAGAAAATATTCTTTTCAGTTAAAACGTTTAGGTATAGAGAAACAGACAAGTAGCTGATACGACTGTGTAGTGAAATTTGTGATTAATTTCAGTTTTAGAATACATACTTAAACTCGTTCCTATATCAATAAAGATTATATATATAAATATATGTATATGTTGTTGAAACAATTAATATTTCAATGATTTTCTCGATTAATGGAAACAAAGGGCAGTATACGCAACTATGTAGAGTGTGACGTGATAGATGATGACGTCATCTGGTTTTAAATCTAACAGACTCGAAAATAATCGTCAAGCAAACATTTGAGCTATAACCGGGACGATAAAGGTGTTTGTTGGTTACATTTTATATCTTCTAAAGAACAAGTTATGAACATTTTAGGATAATGACCTTCGCTGGTTTATTGCAAATTGATTTTTACAGTCATAAAGTGTTTTTTATTACTTTTATAGTACTCTGTCCTCGATTTGTAAGTGGTTACAAGTACTCATTATATATTTCTTTCGCTGGGGCCGTCATCCTACCGGGGTTTTCGGTATCACGGTGTGTCGGAATCGGAACGACTAAAACCACACGGTTTGCCATACTGCGCCTGACATAGGAGAAATCCGGGAACAGCTTTGGTAAGACGCGTCTAGCGCCTGTTGCCAGCAACCATCCAGCCACACCAAGATGTCGCCTAATAGGAAGTAATATTTTTTTTTATTCCAAGCTTTTGTTACTTTATTTTAATTCATTAATCATTTACATTGTTTCAATTTTTGGTACATGCAACAAAAAAAAAATCATAAAGAAATAGAAAATACATACACACATACACACACGGTTGTATCTCCGAAGGGGTAAGCAGCATTTTGCATATTAAAATTAAGTCTATTTCCATTGGGAAGGCAGGCCATATATAGGGCAAGAATTTTGCCTTCATCTGGGCACCTTTGCGAATCGGATGGAAAAATTTGGAGTATGTTTACTGGAAAAGGATGATAGAAAAGGAAAGGAAGGGATATTACTTATTCTGATGTACTGGGGAGTATAAGCAGTAGCTCAAGTAATATAGTTCATTAAATTTAAATTATCTTATTCTAATGACTATTGATTTTAGTGATGATTATGATACGATTTCAAAAAGAGGAGATATTGTAAGAAGTTGTATTATTTCTGGATCTTTCTCGTTATTGGGAGTTAATAAATATTTTATTGTAAAATTAAGTGTAAATAAATATTTAAATAAATTCAAAATAAGTATACCTAATATTTTGAATGATTAAACGGACCGATAGAAGTCGGTCAAGACGTAACTATCACCGTGGAAAGCAAATCAAAATGTTAGGAAATTATTTTCTTTAATTATTAAATAAATACTGCTAAGGAATTAGTATACTAATTCCTTTGCTGGTCAATCAGTGGAAAAGAGTAAAATCTGATGACTAATTAATTATTTAAGATTTATTCATGTTTTTTGTATTTATTTTTTTAATATACTATCAATAGTAGACCAACTTGCCACCCTCCTTTCAGTTAGACTTTCATGTAATTTTTAAAATCACTATTGAATTAACAATAGTGGTTTTTTATTATGAACCTTGGCTTGTGGGAATCGAATGCACGACCTCCGGTTCAGCAGTTCGATTCACTAATCTCTGGCAAATAGGCCCATCGTAGTTTTAAACTTCAACTAAGAACTAGTTCTTCGGGAATCGGGAGACTGTCCCGTGTGGGATTTCAACATCAAACACTAACACTAAACGCAACAGTGGCACAGCATTATAACCATGACGTCATCCATACAGTAAATACGCAAATTATACACAAAAGTAATAACGAAAGAAATTAAATTGTAAAGATCATAGCGCACATATTACTTTTGACGGTGCAGCTGGTTTGGCATACGTGTTTTATCATTAAAACAGAAGTTCTATAATACAGGCCGTAAGTATCATACACCAAGCCCTTGGAGTAAAGGCAACGCACTTGTGACTCTTGAGTTGCGGTTGTCCATGGGCGGCGGTAGTCACTTACCATCAGGTGACCCGTCTGCTCGTTTGCCGTAACTCAAATTTTGCAGAGCAAATTATCGCATAAAAAATAAACAAAAAACTTCAAACGGTCAACTTACCGTGGAAGAGCAATGCTTAGGCACGAATAGGCAGTCTCGACTGGAGTAATAACACGGACTCACCGAAAAATGATAATACCGAATGCTCCACTCCCCCTCTAGACTTGCCCCCCTCATTCCCCTCAAAGGTGGACAGTGCACTTACCACTCGAGTTACAGGTATCTATGTCTAGTGTCTAGGCGGCGACTGTCACATGGCCCTAAAATATCTTTGTATGTTGAACCCGCTATACAAGGGACTTGCGTATATCAAAGGATTTCACCTGGGAATTTCACACATATCATGAATAGTGAAATCTACCAACGATTTTAACAGTGGTAGAGCCATGCTTAGGCACGAGTGGGCCGGCTCGACCGGTGCGATACCACGGCTTCACAGAAAACCGGTTGTGAAGTAACGCTTGCGTTGCATTTCCCCGAATTGAGTGAGGTTTCCGGAGGCCCAATTCCCCCTCCCCCCTTTTCTCTCCCCTCATCTCCTTTCTCCTTTTTTCCATCTCCTCATCCCTCCTCTCTTCTTTCCGCTCCCTGCATCCCCCATCCCTCATCACCCTCAAAGGCGGGCAGCGCACTTGCGACTCTTGAGTTGCAAGTGTCCATGGACGGCGGTGTCACTTACCATCAGGTGACCCGTCTGTTCGTCTGTCCCCCTATAGTATTAAAAAAAAAAAATCGATGTTACACAAAGAAGACATGTTTTTAATCTCGTTGAAGTGCGACATTATATTCTTTAATTTATTGTACCGCAACTAGTGGGTATTTGTTGTTTCAACTTTGAAATATATGGATATAATTTATATATATGAACCATACTAATGTGATTTACTAGCTGTCACACTGTTTTCATTTTATTGTATACTTGCTAAATTTTATGTCTATCATATCATGCAATTAATATTATTCATATATATTTATATATATGTATGTGCATATGTATTAATTGTCGTATATACTATATGTGTTTTCAGATTTATGGGTAAATATGTATATATATTTAGTTATATAAAATTATTATTTTATACACCTCAGCTACCCGAGAGAGAGTTCTCTCGATACTAAATCCATCCTAAGGTTGATCGAGTTTGGCGATAAGACCGCCCATTGTACAATACGTTAATGTTTAATAAAGATCAATTGTATACAATAAAGAATATTCTAATATAATCTAATCGATATCATTCAATAATGATTAATTAACCTCTCGGTGAAGTGTTTAGTGATTCTGAGATCGTGGATTCGATTCCCAAACAGGACAAAAATTCATGTCATCCACAATTGGTTGCCCGAGTAGTGTTATTTTTTTTGTGTCAGTTATTTCTTTGTTTTTTCAAGTCACTTTTTCCTCTACCCACTCTGACACAGTAATCATTGCTAACGCGGAATTGTCTCTAAGAAAATAAAAAATCTGAATATATATAATAATTCAATACGTAGTATTGTTAATATAAAAAAAATCTTCAAGTACCAACAAATGCCAAGGTTATATATAGCACGATTTATACATTACGGATATAAATAAATTTATACGTGATCAATTTCTGTTTTAAAATTTCCGATCACAGAAATACCGCGATTCTCTTTAAATAAAGTGTGCAGATAGTGACAGAAAATCCATAAAAGTGATAAGATAAACACATATTACAGTTAAATCCTTCGCTCAAGCGTTCACAGTTATCAATGCCCGACTGATGATCACTTAATCCATCAAAGCATTTATCACTGGAAACAGCCATACAATACACGATACGTTACTTCAGGTTTTATGTGACTCATAGTTCGCGATGCACAATGTGGAAATATTAAATAATAAAATATGTTGCAGTGTATTAGATAAAGTGGAGGCTGGTAATCACGGAAGGTAAGCTAGCACCAGAACATGATATGAACCAACGAATGAAAAAAGCATTAGGACATTTGACAGTATATTAGTTTCGATTCGGTTTAAGAAAATTGAAAACCTTTGTATGTATATATTGTTTTATTGGGCTGTTTCAACGTAGAAAATGTATGTATTTAGAATATAAATAATAATAACATCTGACATCTCACAGATCGCCATCTGATCCCAAACTTATCAAAACTTATAATTTAGTAACCAGACAGCTCTTTTTTTATTATACATACGAACAGACGGTTCACCTGGTGGTAAGTAACAACCTCAATCCATGGGCACCTAAAACTCAACTGTCGTAAGTGCGCTGCCCGCCTTTGATCGGGATGAGGGGTGGGAGGGCGTGGAGGGGAAAGAGGAGTGGAAGATGAAGAAATAGAAAAGAGGAGAGAGGGGATGAGGGGAGAAAAAAAAAAAACCTCACTAATTTCGTAGAAATGCAACGCAAGCCTTACTTCACAACCGGTTTTCTGTGAGGCCGTGCTACCGCACTGTTCGAGCCACCCCGTTTGTGCTTAAGCATGGCTCTATCACCATAGAGATACATGATATTATAGAGGACGATACGAGACACGATAGAGACTATGTTCAAGAGCCAATAGTACAAGCTATGCTAACATGGGGTCTAGTAAGCGTATTTATAGAATATCTTAAATTTACATACTTAAATTCGTACGCATATGTCTGTAACGATAAGAGGTAGTCAGTAGCGCATACAGGGGTGCATTAAACACCCGCACTTTGCCAATTAGAATTTGGTCCCATTGATATAAAAGGGGGCAAGCCTATTGCCGTCAACCGG
Source organism: Tyria jacobaeae (assembly GCA_947561695.1). Lineage (NCBI taxonomy): Eukaryota > Metazoa > Arthropoda > Insecta > Lepidoptera > Erebidae > Tyria > Tyria jacobaeae. The sequence continues at coordinate 3,733,492 of OX387222.1, forward strand.
GCATTGTATAACTGTATATACATACTGTTATACTGTTATATATGCTTATAGATAACAGTCCCGGTTCCTTAAAAGCCTTCCACAACTCTCACGGAAAAAGATGTTGGGACCTTATTCTATTCTATTCGTCATTTATTGGAAGCAGAAAAAAAAGATGATATTGATTAATAATTACTAAATTAAACTAATTAAAATTATATATTTATAGAACGATCATAAATCTGTCACTTAATGCTTTGATGTGAGGTTCTATGGAAGAAATAAAAAAATAGAATCGTATACGATCAGAGGTTTACAAAGCAGTTAAAAATAACTGGGTCAAAATAACATTCACTGCGTGATAAAAATTACTGAGAGTTTGTATTATTGTAAATTTCTCAATCGCTGCAAAAAGTTGTTGGTTTTCTTTTGCCTGCATTCATATTAATTTATATGATAATATTTTGTAGTCTATTTATTAAATAATGGTTTTTGTGTTACCTAGATATAACCTAGAGCGTGAATACACGTGATATATGTATGATTGCTGCTTTTGTTATTGAATAGGTTTTTATGGTACCCTGAAATTTATATAACTATCACACAGAACACCTAGACTAGAATTATTCGTAATGCGAGACTTTTCTGTAAAAAAAAGGGAAAAAAAAGTTTCAAGGGTTTCTAAGAACAAAAAAAAATCTTTCAAGTCCGAGGTCCGAGTCTCGTGACAAAAAAATGCATTTTTTTGTTGAACTACTAAAGTCCAATAGGCTTTGACAGGATTTAATGTTCATTTAATTTCTAATTATTTACTGGCAGACTCTGCAGGCGTGCGACGCAATAAGGAATGAAATTGAGTTAAGTATACACCAAATGAGCTTTCTATTTTTTCGGACGGATTACGCAGTCTTCAATAAATCAGAGATAAACATATTTTTTGATCTTTACATTTAAAGTCGGTTAATAATATTGCTAACCTGTACATTTGTGTGCAAATACTGGCCATGTGTCATGCTTCAAAAATACATCTATAAATATGTTTATTAGTTGGAGCGTGACAACTAGTGCAAACTGGAGGGATAATGACGATGAATTGAGCCGTTTCATTTATCTAGAAATGTCATTACAACTATGACACATGAAACTTAGTTTAGCTTAGCTACATATCAAGCAAGATGCATGAAAATAAAATAATGTTAGGGTTCATTAAATGCTGTCACAACAAAGTGATCGATTACGTAGTATCGATGAAAAACAGACCATTCGTTACATATTTCATTAGTTACTTACGGTGTGATTCCCGCGTCACACGGAAATTTATTTTGTTCTGTGTCTGGGCTTAAGCTATGTATGTAGATGTTGAGAATTATATAAGTATGTTTGTCGTCCAGTGCGGTCACTATAGTACAAATTATGGTAAATAAATATTTCTATCAGGATTAAATGTTTACAGATAACATGGTGAGCATAGGAATGTATGGTATTGACCACTCATAAATAAAGACTATGTGCGGTCGATAGCCTTAATAAAAGATTTACAAGGATGAAGAATCTTACAAGGCATGATGACAGTCATCAACAGAGGAGAATTAAAGCCAATTTAATATTGGCGCTACAGAAATAATGAGCAAGTGGTTTCGTCTGCATACCCTCCAGAATATTACCGACGTAAACTCACTCGCGACACAAGCTAATTGATTATTTAGCTAACTAATCCACTTAAGCTGGACGAGTTAACAAGAATACTTGTAATCTGTAACGTAGCCATTTAGTAGTTTTTATAAAAAAAAAGACATTGTAGCTAAAGCTAGATATATATATGTATATGTATACATATTTCACCCTCCAAAATTGCTGTTTCTCTATTTTGTTTCATTTTTTAAGATGAAAGAGATTATTTTCAAGGAAGCTAGTATATTTTAAACCGAATCCAAAAAGGAGGTTTCCAAATTGACTGAATTAGTGTATGAGATCCGCGTAACATGACGCGATATCTTTACCATTTCTAAACATATTTCTATATTTTGTTTAAAAAAGTACTTAAATTTGGTTCCATTAAAACGTGAAGAAAATAATCCACCGTTAATTGGGAACAAAATTAAGGGACAAAAGATACAAATTTACAATTTTGCATAAATTAAGAGCCAGAACTACATTTTAGCCTATAAAGAGAGCATTGAAGTCGTCATTAATACTTTTTTAAACTAAAAACAACAAATGAACTAATACTTATTGAAAACTACACTCTCAACTCTTATTCAGCAACCATGACTGAAACCTTCGGTCGTCAAGTCAACCACCGTCTCCGTTCTCCCTCTCATACCACAAGGCTTGTTGGTTCTTCTTTTCAAGTTCAGTCTGTCCTTCAGTGGAATGCGCTTCCTCTTGAAATCAAGAGGCCGATAAATTTTCGTAGCCCTGCAAACTATGACCATTCGCATTTCCTAGTGAAAGTTATATATCTTGCACATCACCTTTATGGGTTTGAGCTTGTATTACTTCCCCTTTTTAATAACATTCTCATAATAGTTGTTATGTAATTATTATGTTTAACGGTCTCAATGTAATAGTTTAGAAATATGAGCCGGGGTACACTCGTTCCAGGTAATTAAATAGGTAGTTGCCAAACAGAAATCACTACTAAGCGATCCGAAGGTTTTGACTATTCGACATCTCATCTTGTCACATTATTTTCATAAAACCAAATATTTATATAGTGTTGACATGGCTTTTATTTTCCAAACATAAAATTGATAACATCAAAACAAACACCTAGAAATCATTTATACTTTTAAGTCATTTGAAGTAAACTGTCTTAGTAATATTTTTCCAGAGTTCCAAGGAATGATTTCAAATTGGTACCTAATTGGATTGACATAACAGAAGCCAATTTTTTTATACAAAATAAAATCTCTAACTTACAACTAGGTGGACCGTGTGCTTAGTTACTAACTGAATGTTTAGCGCATAATCCTCTTCACAGATAGTAAGAATGAGCTCACTTCGTATTTTCATATCAGCTTTATTAAATTAAATATATTTAAAGTATCACCACTTTTTTAAATTACAATCATAGATCATTTGTCTCTTCTGTAATATACTCAAATGATTTTAATTTAATTTTTAATTAAATTAAAATCGAAAAAAAAAAAATTTTAAACGGTATCAAACGTATTTCTAATCAATAAAACTAGGTACATATGAAAGTGCTAATATATATAATAATAATATATATTCAATTTCAAGTTTAATAGGTATTTACTCTTTTAATATTTATATTCATTTATAACAATAAATATGTCATAACCGGAATATAATCAATAAATTGACTGAAAAATTTTCAGAAGAATCTGTCTGTTTTAATCCCAATTTATTACCTACTTAAATAAAATACATATTGTGCAGCTATAATTTAAGAAATGAGTAACTTTTTTATTATAGAATCATCTAGGTCAAACCCCCACACTTAGATTTTTTTAGGAGTTATAATATTCTTAATTTGTAGTACGTTTTACATAGCCATGCTAAATTGTTAATATGCTTCTTAGAGGAGAATGTTTTTAATTCGTCTGTTTTTTTGCGTATGTTAAGCAATAAGTTTGATAGATATATATATGTATATATTCATTACAACAATTACTTTTTAATTGAAAGGTTTGTTCTCAAGGTTTGCCAAATTTCAACTTAAAGAAAATATTTTACTTCTAAGGGTGGGTCTTCGATTTAGGCGCTTTGAAGGCAACTCTATACTTTTCTTAAATGATAAAAAGTTTGAAAACAAATAGTTTTAGTGTAAAAGTTAACATTAAATAAATATTTAACTTACCAAAAATACATATTGGTGAAGTAAATCAACAGCCTTCTTAATTAAAATAACCTTAAAGTTCTCACTTCGAATCAAAACCTCGAACTGACAGTGGCATTAAAAGTTCAATGAGGTTGTATTTTAGTTATAACCTTTATACTTTACAAAGTTCGCGCGCGTTTGTTCCGGGGCCAGAGCGCCTAGTCGTGTTTACGCGTCAATGTTCAAACTGAGACTGGTTTGGTTGGTCATACTGTTAGCAGTCTCACGTCTACCGACACGCTGATAGGAGTACGTCACATCACTAGAATAAAAACCCAATGTTCTATTCTTGAAATATGAATTTCAAAACATTTGATTTTTTCAACGTAGTAGGTATTCATTTGTTCTATTTTTTTCTTTTTTGGAACTTCCCAGTACATGTGAACGAATGTCTTCAAAAGTCGATTCGAATATCAGTTCTGGAATTGTAATAAGCTTAATGGAATTTCTTGTTTGCAAGGAAATTTACATTAGCTGAAAACTAAATTAAGACCAAAACAAAGAGAACCATTTCATTTTATTACTATCCCGTCAGTTTCTGTTATCAAAGCGACGAATCCTTATCTGCTTGTAAGAACTATTACTTAAGAAATAAGACTCGTTGCTGCTATAGTAATGCTCAGATATTGTGTGTAAATGTTATATAATCCAAAGTTGTAAAAAAAGGTTGGCTTTATTTACTTGTGTAAGTATTTTTACTAAAAAATAGTTTTAATGCAATTTCTTACTACCTATGTATTTGTAGTAGACTCTTTTGACATACGATAACTTAAACGTTCACCGTAGTAGCCGCAATTATGTAAATGTTGCAAGTGGTTGTACAATTATAGGTATATAGTTTAAGTAAAAAATGTTCTTTATATGTGTACGTGTCTTCGTTCTGGGGAACTTCAACCTCAAATCGTAATGAATGTATGGTGAAGCTGTTTCAATGTGGTTACAATTGTAGAGCCACATTGGATTAATGAGAATCCTAATATCATTCAAGATTTTAGATATGAGTATTATCTTCAGTTTTTTTTAATAAAGTACAAATTAATTTAATAAAAATCTATTATTATATTAAATTAAAATTTCAAATCACATAGTCATTATTATATAATATAACTAAGAGTAATTGGCTGTTGAAATCAACCGGATTTAATTAAACCGGTAAGGCAGACAAGGAGGAACTCAATAGAAAACTATTTTGCTAATACGGATGGATGGAAATACTTCTTCTCTAATAATATACAAGAACAAAAAAATATGTAAATATATGTGTTTTTTTTAAACTTATTTTTTTTTTCAACAAGAACTCCCGCTTTAAGATTAATTCCTGTGTCGCCGGGGACCTTACAACTCTCGGCACGGCAGCGTGGTGGCGAGATGACCACTTAAACCGCTACACCATCTGTGTAGTCATACATAGTCATACTTTTTTACATCATATTTAGCGTGGTTATTTAGAGCGGTTACGGGACGATAGGCTAGGCTGTGCCAGTTCTGACAATAATAAAAAAAAATCTATGTTACTTAGTTAAGTGATAGTAGATTTTTTTTTGAAAATCAGTCATCCCTAGAGCTTATATTTAGGTATTGTATCAGTTAATATATTGTTAAACGTGTGATATACATATATGTATGTGTGTGTGTGTAAATTCTGACTTTAAAAGTTGTATAATATAGATTGTTGATTAATATATGTCTATTTCATTTTGTAGAAAGAAATATATATATATATATATATATATATATATATATATATATATATATAAGAAAAAAATATACGGAATACACATAAGAGAGATGTAGGTGTTAAAAATAAAATTCGATGAAACCCCAGAAAAATAATAAAATATATTATGAGAGTTATCTTTAAGAAACGGAAGTGTATAGAAACTACAAATAATGGTTTACTTGAAACCATTAGATTCATATTGCTATAGTTATTTATCGTTGCTTGCCACGAAATAGAAGTAAAAAATAGTCGACGCCTTAATTAAAAAGTTTTTTGTTTGTCTTTTTGTCTTTTGTTTCTCGGTGACACTTGCAAGATTTGACTTCCAGCTTGTAGATATGTATATTTCAGGAGGCTGGGATTGTTACAGAACGTATATTTCTTTAAAATATGTTTTTTTCCTGGCGTTTTCATTCATTTGTTTCTCTATTTATTCATTCATTCATTTATCATTCATTCATCATCTAATGATTAGGGGTATGAGTAAAATATGAGCGACTGCGAAAACTCTACTCTGATCAAATGGGTGATGTTCAGAGAATAAGGGCAGTTAAGAACTAACCGAAACTGCTCTTGGAGTATATAAGAACAGAAGAGAAAATTACGTGGTTTTATGTATATAGTAGCTCCCACTCGCAGCTTTACCAGATTGATATGTCAATAAAAGGTAGCCTTCCCCAGAGATCAAAGTATCCACTCGTATAAGGATAGAAAATGTAACAGACAAATAGATAGATGGCACTTTTTTCGTCCAATAACATACCTATTTATATTAGACTGACGTGTAAGTTTAGTACACAGTGATCCTGACTTCTGAGCCAGTGATCATACTCTGAGCCCCCACAAGAATGATTCATAATGCGGGAAATGACCTAAATTAGTTTTGCCTTTGATCATTGTCATAACACTAAGACTGCACCTATTCCATATATATGAGGGGTATAGAAGCCAGAGTGACATTCTCTACTTTTGTTGATTTTGCATAAAACGAGAAAAATCTGTAACATATAAAGCTAGTTTGAACCAGATCGACGCACACTGGTCCGAGTTAACGAAATGAGGGACATAGGGGTCAAGGTCCAAATTTTTTAAATCAAGGTATTGAGGTAATTGTAAACAAAACACTTTTAATAATAACCTTTTTTGATATACCTGCCAGTTTATAAGAAAAAAATATTTAATATTTTTTTTTTTTCGTGAAATTCGTACTTTGACCCTATGTCCCTCATTTCGTAAACTGTGACCAGTGTGCGACGTGGAAGTTTTAGGATATTTAAATTTAAAAACAGCTAAGGTTAGTAATAATATAATATTATATGGATTTATTATTTTACTTGTCCTAAAATTAAGACTATTTTGTTGCAATACAAGATACTTTATTGCATAATTAATAAAATATTAATTATTATCCCCTCTTTGATGGGATAGGAACTCTTCTATTATAATAAGTTGAGTTAAAAATGGAATTATTATTTATTAATTGTTAACTAAATTTGGAATTATTATAAACAATTCCAACATAAAAAAAATGTACATTGACAATGGACATGTTTTGACTTCGTTTTAAGAGTCTTGATTTCTAGCCAATAAAGACATTGTGTATAACAATGGTGGTTTGAACGCTCACAAGCTTTCAATCCCTACAGTTAGATGGCACTATTAGCCAAGATCTCGAAACAAGATGAGATCGGCACCTTTGCTTCTGTAGTCATTATTATAGTCTTATACAAGTAGCTTTGTATATTGTATGACCGAATTTATTGTTCTTATACTCCTTAATATTAAAAAAGACTTACTACCTAATCAAAACATTAATACTACAACAATGGAATAAAACAATAAACTGTACCTTTCACGAGAGAATTTATTTCAAACCAAAACCTACGCTTCTTAAAGTTGAACAATGGTCTTGAAATAATAGCGAAATACTAAGAAGTACCTATTTTTATTTTATTCTGTAGCTTTTAAGACGTAGGTAGAAATATAGAATAAGAAATCGTTAATAAATGATTGAGCAAAACATGAAAAGGGTCTTATAACAGTGAAATATATTAAATGTAAATTATAAAACAATATTTTCTAACAGTAAACATGCATGGGATACGAACATGGCTGACACTGTGAGTATGTATTAAATAAATTAAAATATTTTATAAGATGTTAATTGAATAGACAATAAGTATTGAATAGTTTGTCTGTAATCATTTCCGATTACAACAATATTTATATTGTATTTTGCTTGCTTTTTAGAGCGTGAGTTTTAGTTTTTACACTTATTTTTATTTTTTATAGTATAATATTTTATGGTATTCTACTGTGAGGCAATGCCTGTGATATTCAGCCTGTCTGTGTGCTGCAAAAGAGGCTATCCGAGCAATTTATAATTTAAGTAATCGATTTTCGCTGACGCAGAAATTAAAAAAATAAACATAATGATGGTGGCATGTCAGAATATATATGAAAACTTAATTACTTTTATAAATATAAAGGTCTGTTTAATAAGGAACATGCCTCCAGGCTTCAAAAAAATAACAAGTCGTTTCTAGGTCAATGTGTGCGATTTTATAATAAAATCCTCGATAATATGCAAATGTTAAGTCTTAATAAATTTAAGTCCACAGAATAATGAAAGTTGTGCCCTTAAGGATATTACTCGGTGGTGGATTACATGGGGTATAGAGGCGCTTGGGATTGAATTATTAGAGACTTACAGGCTATTTTAATTACTCAATACAATGTTTTTGCAATATGTTTTAATTTTCTTCATTTAAAATTACATTTCCATGAATTTCAGTTACCTTATTTTAATAGCCTGATTTTAGTTAATTTACTTTTAGTAACACATAGCACACGACAAACGAGTGTTGTATTGTAAACTATATCGCGCTCGTTTCCAATATACTATATATAATGTATTGGAAACGAGCGCTTATATGTCGATCTACACATCTTTAAACGGTTTTATTTAGCTCACCCCGTTTGTTTTATTTATTATTCTTGGGTCAAATTTAGTAATTCAAATTTCACCCTCTTCCTGTCAACCGATTAATCTGGAATTTTGTATACACTTTGGATTTTGGTGACAATACAATTATGTTTATTCATTATCATTATAAATTCAAGATGGCCGCCGCTACAAAATGGCGGATAATTTATGTTTTATTAATCCCATCAATATGGGTATCAAATGAAAGGGCTCAACAAGCAGAATACAATATACTATAAAAAATTGAAATCCAAGATGGCGGCCGCTACAAAATGGCGGATAACGTAGGTTTTATCGATCCCATCAATATGGGTATCAAATGAAAGTGCTCAACCAGTATAATACAATGTACTATATAAAATTAAAGTCCAAGATGGCGGCCTCTACAAAATGGCGGATAACTTAGGTTTTATCAATCCCATCAACATGGGTATCAAATGAAAGGTCTCAACAAGTAGAATACAATTTACTATGCAAAATTGAAATCTAAGATGGCCGCCGCTACCAAATGGCTGATAACAATTTTTTATCAATCCCACCAATATGGGTATCAAATAAAAGGGCTTGACAAGAAGAATACAGTGCACTATACAACCTCAATATTTAAGATGGGCGCAGCCACCAAATGGCGTATAATAATAAGATTTAAATTTAGAAATTGAATCTGTAATTTAGGTATCTGATTAATCCAGCCTGAATCCACCACCCAAGTCAAGATTTTGTATCGTGTTGAGGACTGTGTGGCGTTAGGGTGGCTAAAAATGATACGTTTTTTTTTTTTTTTTTTTGTTTTTTTTTATGCGATAGGGGGCAAACGAGCAGACGGGTCACCTGATGGTAAGTGACTACCGCCGCCCACGGACACCCGCAACTCAAGAGTCACAAGTGCGTTGCCGGCCTTTTAGGTAGAGGTACGCTCTCTTCTTGATGGTTTGAAGGTCGTATCGGTTCGGAAATACGGCAGGCGACAATTTGTTCCATAAGCTGGTTGTGCGAGGCAAAAAGCTTCTCGAGAAGCGCACAGTGGTGGAGTGCCAATCGTCCAGGTGATGGGGATGGATATTTTGTCGCGTAGGACGATGGCGGAAACCAGCAGCCGGTATAAGTCCGAACAATTCCTCTGAACACTCCCCATGATACAAGCGATAGAGGATGCAGAGTGAAGCTACATCTCTACGCAACGCCAAGGTGTCAAGTCGATCAGAAATATCTTGGCAGTCGATGATGCGAGTCGCTCTCCGTTGAATGCGGTCAAGAGGCAGAAGTTGGTACTGGGGTGCACCTGCATAGAGATGAGAACAGTATTCCATGTGCGGCCGAACCTGCGCCTTATAAAGTTGCAGGCGGTGGGCCGGAGTAAAATACTGTCTCGATCTGTTTAGCACACCAAGCTTCTTCGAGGCTAATATGGCCTTACTCTCTAAGTGACCGCGAAACTGGACTTCGCTTGATATATCGACGCCAAGGATTCCGATACTGGATGATGCAGTTAGGGAAGTGCTCTCAAATTGAGGTGATACGACCAATGGCATCTTTTTAGCGGTGAACGCGCAAACCTGTGTCTTCGTGGGGTTAAATTGGACAAGTTTAAGTCGATCCCAATCTGAAACTTTTGATAAAGAAGTTTCGATTTCAGACACAAGTTTGGATCGGCTTTCGATGACGTTTACCCGAGAAATGTTAGCGCGGCCGGTGTAAAGGGCATCACTCGTGCTATCGTCTGCATAGCAATGGATGCTGCTAATCTGCAGCATGTCGTTGATATGCAGAAGAAACAGCGTGGGTGATAGCACACAGCCTTGTGGGACACCAGAATTAACAGACTTCGAGTCGGAGCATGCACCGTCAACGACGACCTTGATGCTTCTGTCTGTAAGAAAACTGGTGAGCCAATTGCACAGTTTCTCGGGAAGCCCATAGGAAGGAAGCTTCGCAAGGAGCGCTTTGTGTCAGACCCGATCGAAGGCCTTCGCCACGTCCAAACTAACGGCCAACGCTTCCCCCTTGGTCTCGATCGCCTGTGCCCACCGGTGAGTCAAGTATACGAGAAGATCACCAGCTGAACGACCCTGACGGAAGCCGTATTGTCAATCATTGAGGAGCTGGTGGTCTTCTAAGTACCGGAGGAGCTGGCAGTTAACAATGGATTCCATTATCTTGGAGAACAAGGAGGTGATGGCTATGGGTCTGTAGTTGGACGGATCCGAGCGATCTCCTTTTTTAGGGATTGGGTGCACTAGAGCTGTCTTCCATTAGTTCGGGACTACGCCAAGAGAGTAGGAAAGCCGATAAAGGCGCGTTAAAACCGGTGCTAACTCTGGAGCACACGTCTTCAGCACGATAGGAGAGATTCTATCGGGCCCACTCGACTTATGAACGTCGAGGGAAAGAAGCGCTTTACGCACTGCCCTTTGTGTAAACTCGCACTCGTCTCGCACTGCGGTATGGTTGGCGGTGCGTTTCCCCCGTCGTCCAGGGTCGAGTTGGACGCAAAGAGTTTGCCCAGAAGATCGGCTTTATCTTTAGCGTCGTGGGCCAACGAATTATCTCCTATGCGCAGAGGTGGAAGGGATGGCTTACAAAAGTTCCCCTGGACAGCTTTGGCAAGAGACCAGAATGCACGAGTTCCGGAGGGGAGACTAACTAGTCTCTCGCCAATTCTGCCGATGTGAGCCGACTTCGCCCCAGCAATTACTCTTTTGAGGGACCTGGAGGCAAAGTTAAATTGCTTCTTTAATGTGCTGGTCTTTACATCCCGTGCTGTCGCTGCATTAGCCCATGCTTGGTAACATTCCTGCTTTCGGCGGAACGCCGCTTTGCAGGTTCGACCAAACCAGGGCTGGGACTTGCCACCTGTGGGAATCAGGGAGAATGGAATGAAAAGTTCCATACCCTGAAGCACAACATCCGCGACAGAGTCAGCAACGACACTGAGATCATCCGGCGAGAAGCAAACCTGCCTCCATGGGTAGGATGCAAAGAATGTTCGCATTCCATCCCAGTCTGCTGACCTATAGTGCCATACGCGGCGACTGCCTGTAACTCGCGGCCGCAGCGAGTGAACGAGTGGCACTATACTCCTAATCAGGCAATGGTCCGAAGAGCCAAGAGGGGCCTCAACGGATACTTTGTAGCCGTCAGGATGTGAGGTCAGCAGAAGATCCAACAGTGAAGGCACGTGGCTTTCTGCATCTGGGATTCGCGTAGGCGTTGCTACCAGCTGCGTCAAGCCATATGCCAAGGCGAAATCGTGAACAGATCTTCCCGCATGATCGGTTTTGCGCGAACCAAGCCATTCGGCGTGATGGGCGTTAAAGTCGCCAAGAATCACGATCTCTGCGGATGGGACCTGCTGGAGCACTGAGTCTGTAGCCATTTGGACGTGTTCGATGAGTCGGTCCGTTTCGGCATCACCGCTATGGGACCTGTAGAGGCATAGGTAGATGCGGGGATGGTCGCAGTCTACACGTAGCCATAAGATGGAGAGGTCCCTACCTTCAAGATTGCCGAGGCGGCGAGAAGTGATATCATCTCTAACGTACACGCATACACCAGCCTTAGGAACAAAGGAGTGTTCCAGTCCGTACCCAGGGTAGCAGAGGTAGGATGTGTCCGCTGGAGATGATATCTGCGTCTCGGTTAAAAAGAGCAAGGCCGGCTTTGCTGTCTCAAGGTGGTGGTGGACAGTGTCGAGGTTCGAATGTAAGCCCCTAATGTTGCAAAAATCCACGGTAAACGTGACAGGGGGTGCCATGGTATGCCTTCTCTTGCCCCGAGCAGATTTTGAGAGCGCAGTTGAGCCCCCCCCAGAGTACGAGGGGCAGCCTGGGCGTCCACGCTCAGGCATAATCCGTACTGAGGGTGGACGTCCAGGGGGGGATTCTCCAACGCTACTCTGGTACCCCCCTGGGGTATCCTTTTCGTTAACAGCGCTATCATTAGGGGGGGTGGGGGATTTTGGGCCTCCGGAGACCTCACTCATTTCGGGGAAATGCAACGCAAGCGTTACTTCACAACCGGTTTTCTGTGAGGCCGTGGTATCGCACCGGTCGAGCCGGCCCATTCGTGCTTAAGCAAGCATGGCTCTACCACTATAGCTTGACTACTAGGTTGTTTCACTGAGCTTGCTAGGTTGTTTCCACATTCTAGCCCTACTTATCACACGTCCATCGTTGTCGGTTGAACAACTGCCTAATTATAGTGTAACATTACAAAACAAACATTTTAATCAACGATTGTAGACAATTGACGTGCCCCACGGTTTTATTTTAGTCTAGTCTATGCATATGTTTATAATTCCCACGACTGTATCTATTTTATTATTTTTTGGTTTTTAGTACATTTATCTTAAACATTGCAATGTATGTTTAACATAAAACCGTTTAACTTAAAAAGTTCTTTTACCTATTTTTATTTTAATATTAAATTTACAATTCAGAAAAGCAAATTATAGTTGCTTTAAAATTTTATTATTTGAGCGGTTGAGCAGTTTTATGAAATGAAATAAATAAATTGGATTTCAATTTTACAAGATTTTCTCAAAAGCTACAGATCTGATTTGGATGCACTGTCCGATATTCAAATACATATTTTTTAGAAAGTTTTTTATATATAATATATAACGATCTGATGAAGATCTCCGGAGATAGACAATGCAACTCTCTCTCTTTTCTTTTTCTTAATGGGGTTGAAGATCCACAGTCCACACATTTTGACACATTTTGAGAAGATGCAACGCAAGCTTTGCTTCACAGCCGGATTTCTGTGAGGCCGTAATATCGCACTGGTCGAGCCAGCCCATTCGTGGCCAAGTATGACCCTGGCGTGGGTGTGATTCAATATCATCACTCCGGATAAGAAACTTGATTACGTTCGACAAATACGGTTTCAGCCGCACCGTTCTGAAATACTTATTTAATAAACTATTATCGGTTTCGATATAAACCAAGTCACAGGGAATTCAGTTACAGAGTCAACGCCTTTATATTATTGTTATTTTTGCTTTATAATGTTACTAGCTCGACATAAAACGATACACAAGTGTGTTACTAAATTTTATATAACAGTGGGTAAATAACAACAACAACAAAAACAAAATTAATTCTTGCTATAGTAGAGCTAAGCAATATTCTTGAAAATGATCATTTTATTGATAGTAATTTTTGAATAATTTTACATAGTTTGGAATTTAAGTTACCTATGAAAAACGCTTGAAGAAATACACGCATACGCTCACGGTTGGGGATATACCCGTCAGCGTATGCGTGTATTTCTTCTCCTTCTTAAGAGGTAGGTGGAGATATTTTAAACACCCACATTTTATCAATTACAATTTGGTCCCACTAACGTATACGTACGTGGGTCACACTTAAAGTTTTTAGAATAGACTAGTAAGAAAAGCAGCCGATAAAATTTATTTAAATTTCGTATTAGAAACTCTTTGGAAATCTGTAAATGTGAAATGAATTCAGATGTGTGTATATTCATATGCGTAATTAATTCATATGTAATACAATAAAGTACTCTTTATTGTATACCATTAAGAATAGTTCACAGTATTTTAAACATATAATGGTACACACGCCTGTCTTATCGCTAGTCGCGATTGTTACATACAACCTTTAGATGGACAGATATAATGGATTGGGCATATTGGGCAGTTAATAATTGTACTTAGAAGATTAGCTTAAAAAAAAAAATATAAATGGAAAAAAAAATTGGAACATATATAAACATCCATACATACCTCACATACATACATATATACATGCCAATGTAATTATTTAAAAAAAATGGCCTCAATTTAAAAAATGTCTGTCGTGCATCGAAATGGATAGATAGATAGAGAAAATATTCGCTCAAAGATTTATTACGACTTTCGTTGTGGTCTTACTCAACAATAATATTACTTTTATAATTAATTTTATATTAATTACAAAATTTTGAAATATTCCTCAAAATATATTTAAGATTTGTGTCGATTAATTTGCGACGCAATTAAAGGGGCCTTTCCTGTAGCTGTAACATTCAAATAATATATAAATTTTCAAGGCTAGTCCAATTGTGACTTTAATAGCATGTTATTATTATTGCTGTGAAAGCAAGTAGGAGCTATCAAATTTAATTTCGTTATTCGAATACAATATAGGTATAGAATATGTAAATATAGGTTCTTGTACAAGAAAAAACAAATTGAATAAGACATTGGTTGTTAATTATGATAACATACATAATACACTCACGCTTGCTCGAAGGAGTAAGCTTAGCATACTAACCCCTCATAGAAAACTAGTACTGGTTGAACCGAACCAAATAAGCGGGGGTATCGGAGGCCCAACTGCTCCTCTCCCCCTCACCTCGTCACCCGCAAAGGCAGGCAGCGCACTTACGACTCATGAGTTGCAGCTGTCTACAGGCGGCGGTTATCACTTACCATAAGGTGATCTTTCTGTTTCTTTGTCCTCCTATAAATAAAAAACTTAACACGTAATAAACAATACATAATATAATTAGGGGCAAACTTATTGGGCACTTTTATTATAACAAGTTTTTTTTTGTATGTTGACATAAAGGGAAGGGTAGGGATATTGATCATACAGATAGATTTAAGAGCATAAACAATAGCTCAAGCAAGTCAGTGTCGTACCATACCTATAACTCGAACTGGCTGGTGCGGAGAGTCCTAGTCATCTAACTAGTCAGAGTCCTTCAACTGTAGCATAATATCTCTGTAAGAAAAGGCGCAGGCGGACTTTATTTAGGAACGATTTTGAAAACATTTGTACGACATGCGAGGTGTTTTTATCATACATAAAGGATAGTTGCAAGCAAGCTAAATTAGCATGAACCATAATATAACTATATTTACTATAGAGACCAAACCTAAAGCTTTGGTTTTCAAACTACATTAATATCATTTCAAGTGTTTTTTTTTTTTTAAAGTCATTAACTTTATGAAAACAGTCGCTTAAAATTTTGATAAGGACCGTAGCAACGGAAACGTAGAAAATACATAGTTTTAGTTATTGTATCAGCAAAACTTTTGTTTGGCTGTTTTCTCACAAATCCTTCTAACAAGAATATTTAGTTAAAATGTTATCTTGCAATGTATTTTCCCTAATCTCAAGTTATGGACAGTATTTTGACTCGCAATTCTATACCTATTATTAATTTTATTTATATAATGTCCTTTTCCTAAAGCTAACTCCGTAATATTAATGATTCGTGTGTCGTTGGGAACTCAACAAATATAGAAACAACGGACACGAAGAACACCCGGAATCAGAACAATTATTTGGGTATAACACAAATTTTCGTCCCATACGGGTAACAAACTGGCTCAGCTGTTAGGATCGCTAACCACTTGACATACGGGCCAGTTTAATTTTTTCTCCTCATTTTTTACATTCGGTTATCGTTACTAATCAATCAATGAATTAGTCTACTGCAGTCCACTGCTGGACATTAGGCCTCCACCAATGTACCCCATAGCTGCCTCACCCAGCACTACTCTATACATGCTACCTTTTTAATATAATTATATTAAATTTTCTCTATACTATTTTCTTATTAGAGTTGACATAAGTAAAGAGAAGAAGAATAACAAATAAATTATACATTTATTATTAAAAAAAAAGCAAGTAATAGTAGAATTTAAACAAGGACACAATTTAACAGTTAAGAGTGAATTAAAATAAAAAAAAAATCGTGAATCGGCTTGGAAACAGTTCCATTACAAAATTGAACTTATAATAAAAATGAGCTTCCTTGTAAAAGTTTGTATATAGTGGTCACATTTAATGATAATTTTCTCTACCCTCCTACAGACACAAAAAGATTTTAACACAGTAAGGCTTACGTTGTTTGGCGAGAAATCCATATGCCTGTACTATATACCGTACGAGGACCTAATGAGGTGCGCAATAGCACGCGGTCCGCAGTCTTTTGCATCTTGTGTATTAGTATTAAAATATATTTTAATGTTTATTAGGTACCAAGAGAATTAGGCCAAAAGGCGAGTCCAACTTTCCGATATCAGCAAATTCGAGGAACACGGTGCCTATTTCTTGCTTGCTTGGACTTGACCTATTTCTTATTCAGTCCACCCGTATAAGTAATACGCTGTCGCTTCCTTTCTATACCCACCTTTTCCTTTCACACATCTAACTTCATCCTTTATTTCCTATAGTGCCTAGATACTGCGAACTGCAAAGAGCTCGCCTCTTATTACGAAGAGTGTGGTCGTTTTGGTACGCCTTTGCTTCTGCCTTCGGCGATACAGACTTGAGGTAATATTCGTAACAAAGTTATTTATTTAAATATACGGTTTTACTTACGTGTGTACTTCGGAGTGCATCGTCCGGTACCGTCACGGCTGGATTTACTCTTACTTAACTTACTCGTTAAAAAAGGTCTCCTGTCGAGAACGAAGCTAGTCGGGCATCCCCGAAATACACCTGTAAGTACAACTGCATATTTAAATAAATATGAATCCAAGTCACGAAAGTTTTTATTCTAACATAGTTATTTCCCATATGTCTACTCTAGTTAGTTATTTTATAAAGGAATAATTACATAAATTTCTGTATTGACCTCCCAGGTCATTAGGATGATTAACATGTCTTCTTTTAAGAAAAATACAATTTTCATCGTTTTCTTAAATAATAATAGAAAACTATTTTCCTGTATGATTCCTGTAGTCGTATTAGTATTAAGAACTTAGCTAGAACTGCAATTATCATACGAGGCAAATATTATACCGTAATTAATCAAACACCGAACCGCACGGCCAACCATATAAAATACTTTGGCAACTCAGGGTTTAGGTCTTAATGCAAGAGTTTGCACGTATCGGTCCCGCTTCATTTTACCCTCTTTATTCGAAAACCACTGATTTATAGCACATTAATCCTCAGACAGTATAAGCGCCGTGAAGTGATTTATACACCGTAAATAAAAGGAAGTATTTTGGCATTGTTTGAAGTGGAAAATACATTATGTATCGGCTGAGACCTGAGCTTTTTGTTGACATAATCAAAATACGATAGCTCTGCTTTAGGTGTGTAAAAATTTGAATTGTATATACATACATTTGAATTACTTAACTGTATCCTGGTCTCAGATTGATTTACAATTAATGTACGTTTTTTTTTTTTTAATTATCCTTTACTAATTAATAATTATACTTTACTTACCGGAGCATAACCACAGCCTCACATAAAACCGGCTGTTGAACAATGCTTGCATTGTGTGACCGAGTGAGTCAGGATACCGGTGCCCAACCCCCTTTCCCTTCCCTTCTTTTCCCTCCTTTTTTTGCCTTCCCCTCTTAACCCTTCTCCCTTTCCCCTACCCTAAATGCCGGATAGTACTCTTGTGACCCTTAAGTTGCTCATATATACCATATAAAAATAATAATCGGTCTTTAAGAAAGTAAACAAACGACTTCAATGCGTCTATCATAAAATTTAAGACTAATATGGTTTTCTCACGGATGCCATTGTCACAACTGGACCAAACTCTCATCTAACTACCGTTGAAGTACATTCTTGCCAATAAAAAAAGAATCATCGAAATCGGTAGGCGTGATATTGAGTTATTCGTCCATTTGTTGCGCACATGCTTAATGCAAATTTAAGACTTATATGGTTTTCTCATGGATGCCATGGTCAGAACTGGACCAAATTAAAATTCCACACGGGAAGCAACAGCTTTCAAATAAAGAAAAATCGTAGATATCGGTTCACGCAGGCGAAAGTTCTGAGGTAACAAACATAAAAAAAGAAAAAAAATACAGTCGAATTGAGAACCTCCTACTTTTTTAAATAGGTTGAAAATTGCCGTCATCCGGGCACTTTTGGGAATAAGATGGGAAAATTTTGAGTATATTGACAGGAAATGAGGATAGAATAAGTAGGAAATGGATATTGCTTTTACAGATAGATTGGGGAGTGAAAGCAGTAGCTTAAGAAAGTCAGCGTCACATGCCTATAAGTTGAACTGGCGTAACCAAGTCCTCTAGCGAACTAACCTATACTGGAGAAGTATCAATATAAAAGCACCCATAACCGACGAACGTGTATCAGAAGCCTTATGAATATTTATTTATTTATTTATTTATTGAAAACCAACAGCGATACAATATTTTTTAACATAATAACATACACAGAAAGTGTGGCCAATAATAGGTTTTCCTCGTTAACTAAAAACTATGTATCCAGCATGCGAACGAGAACATGAAATATGACATAAGTTTCAATACAGTCAACATAAATAAATATTATAAACTTAAAATTTAAAACTCAAAATTTTCACTGTCCACTCAAAACATTGGTGATTTTAAATTTAAACAATTTTTTGGAACATGAGAAGATATCTACCTCATGGAAAAAAACATTATATGTACGCGAAATACGGGTAAATACACAGTTCCTTGCGTAGTTAGTTGCATGACGGGGTACATGAAGCATGGGCGTATGTCGGGTGCGACGGGATGGGGTGTTAAAAACTATTTGTGAAACCAATTCGGCACTATCGATATTTCCATTTATGACATCATACAACAAACACATGTCCAGGACCATACGTCTGTCCTCAAGAGTCAACAAGCCATGCTCTTTACAACTTTGACGGTAAGTAATAACTGGTTTACAGAAACGATAATTAAGGTGATCTACCAGTTTTTCTTGTATATGTTCTATTTGATTCAAATAAATTAGATAATAAGGGGACCAAATAGGGCAACTATACTCGAGTGTGCTACGCACGTAAGCAAAATAAACAGATTTTAGCGATTCAATTGTTTTAAAATGTTGACAAGATCTTAAAACAAACCCAAGGTTTTTATATGCTTTAGAGCAAATAGTGTCAATATGTTCAGAAAACGAAAGTGTACTATTGAATATAACCCCGAGATCACGTACAGCAGTGACTCTTTCTATTTGCGTGCCGTTAAAATTATATAAATAGTGTAATGGTTGTTTTTTACGACTGTAAGTGACACATTGGCATTTATTAATATTTACAGAAATGTTATTCTTACTGTAATAATCATACAGATGGTTTAGGTCAGATTGAAGTACCAAGCAATCGGCAAGGCACCCAATCTTTAAAAATATTTTTTTATCATCAGCATACATTAAGTATTTAGAATTTCTGATGGCATCATTAATGTCGTATAAATATGCGTTATATAATAGCGGTCCCAAATGTGAACCTTGTGGCACACCACTGGGGATTTCACAGAAATCGGAACGGTACCCTCCCATCACTACTGCTTGTGACCTTTTGGCTAGGTAAGACTGAATCCACCTCAACAGATCACCACGTATACCGAGTCTGAATAATTTGTTAAGCAAGATGACGTGATCCACCCAGTCAAATGCTTTTTCAAAATCCGTATACACCACGTCAACCTGCCCCCCACCATCCACATTTTTAAATACATAATTAGAAAAACAAGCCAAATTTGTGACCGCAGAACGTTTTTTTAAAAATCCGTGCTGCGAGTTTGGAATCCCAGCCAGTATCTGAGGGTATATAGCATTATATACGAGTTTTTCGAAAACTTTGCCCAAGGTGTTAAGTATAGAGATGCCTCTGTAATTTTCTATCTTAACCCGTGAACCTTTTTTATGTATAGGAACAATATGAGCTTTTTTCCACATATCTGGAAAAACTCCTGCCTCCAAAGAGCGATTATAAATAGTTGAAATAGAAGCCGCTAAAGATCTGGCACAGCCTTTCCAGAACATAGGGGGAATGCCATCGCATCCAGGACCCTTGTCAGTATTTAGAGCACCAATTGCTTTTTCTACAGTGCTGGCACTCACTCTCAATTTACATATGATATCGGAACAGATGTCGCCAGTGTTAGAGCTTTTCTCAGAATTATCCTGAGAGGATTGAACTCCAAATACGCTATAAAAGAAATTATTAAATGCTTCGCAAATATCCCGTCCGTTAGAGTAAACTTCTTTATTATGAGTTAACATTTTAGGGTAATTAGAACCACCGCGCATATGTTTTAAGTAAGTCCAGAACCTCTTAGGCTCACGTTTGAGTGTTTTTTCGGTTGTTTGTACTTACTTATCGAAACATTCTTTTTGTACATTACGCTGTCTAGTACGTAACATTGCAAACTCATCGTAGTCTAGAAAGTTTCCATATTTTTTCCAACGCGAATGTGCCTTAGTCTTTTGTTTTATTATTTTTATTAGTGAATTACTGTACCAGATGGGATATTTACGAGTGCCTGGTGTATAACACATTGGTACAAACTTATCAATGCCTATTTGTACATGCTTGTAAAAGGTGTCCACGGCCTCATTAATGGGTACAATGTCTAACAGTGCCTGCCAGTTAATTTCATTATAAAAACTGTTTAATGCTATGAAATCAGCTTTGCGGTAACTTGGCTTGGAAGAAGATAACTCTTTAAACGGGGAGACTGATAGGTCGAGAACTTCGAAATTAATTACAGGATGAGCTGGATCAGGCTTCGATAGGGGAAACAAACATTCATCGATCTTGAGGGGCAAGTTACAAAAAACGAGATCTAATGTGTTACCTTTGTAGTTGAGAAGGGTGATGTTTGTATGTGAGGTTCATGGCAAATTGCGTCCTACCGCCTCTGGTTAGCCTGGGCAGGAATAAGGCATGATCATATACATATATATACTATGAGAGTAGAATGATGGAAGTGAATAGAATTTTGTTACCTCATATATTATATAGTTTGAGCTAGGTCGAGTGTAACTTTTGATTCAGTGGGTGTAAACTGGTAGCTAAACATAATTGCATTCTCCCTTTACCGAAGCTACGTCGTAAATAAACACTACTTTTTTTACTATCTTAGAAAGTATCGGCCCCGGTTTTTAAGACGGTATAAAAATTTATGAAAAAAGGACGAGCTTAATTCGATTTTGACAGAATAAATGGTCTGTCGGCCTAGTGGTTAGTAATCCTTACTTCTAAACCAGAGGTCATGGGTTCCTTCCACACATGAAACAACAATGTCATGGTGTTCCTTGTGTCCTTTGTTAAACTATTTGTAAATTCACATCTGCCAGCTCCTTCAGGGCTGTTATCATCATTAACAACTAATATCTTAGCAGATGATAAATTTTTTGACAACTTCAAATATTTATCTACGCTGTACCTATTTTGTATTCAAATAACGAAATTAAATTGTATGGCTTTCTACTTGCTGTAGAGCAATAACGATGTCAATAACATCTTAACGGGCCAGCCTTGAACAAAATTAATATTTTAATTTAATATTACTCGAAACTCACTCATAAATATATTTCAAGTAATATTTGATAATTTTCCTTTTTTATTCCTATCTAAATAAGAGTCTTAGTTGGGTATTGGATTACAAAAGCTTTTTTATTTTTGACACATTACTAATATTCTGGTTAACCAGCTAAGCCGACACCTTTGCCATTACGCTAAACATTAATCTGGTGGTGGATAGAGAAGTAAAAATGTATAATTAAAAACTAAACGCCGTATTCCGTGGACTCCCACAGGGTTTTGTACTAAGTTCAAATTTCTTTATTATTTTTCTAAATAACATACATACATACCCATAAGGGATACAGGTTCCTGAAGAAATAGGCAGAGCCGTAATTAACGTCCACATATTGCCGATTACAATATCCCAGTCCCATTTACGTAATCTATGTAAAGGAATAGCACTTGTATTCAAATTGTAACTTGTCGAAATAGTTGTTACATTTCTAGGTGTCCACTTTGACGCTTTGCTAATTGTGAAAGTCGAGACATCATAAATAATAAATTCAATAAGTTGTGAATGCTAGGCCATCAAAATTTGAGCGAAAGAACTAACTTTAGTTCAACTCAAAATGTTATATTTTGCTTTAATGGAGTCTATTGACTCCACTAAAGCAAATACAGATACAGTATTGCATTATTAATAGTTCTAAATATATATTTATTTCATGTAACCTTAATAATGAAAAAAAGAGCCGTTAGGATAATGAATGAGTTTAAACAAACCTCCATGCCTCTGCATCTTAGTTTTGTTAATTTACCCAATTTTGAGTCAGATGAGAAAAGACAGATCGGAGTTAGTAATCGTAGCAAAGACTATATTAGGCGCAGGTTCGGCGGCATATGGAATACTGTTCTCATCTCCATGCAGGTGCACCCCAGTACCTCTCCCTCTTGACCGCATTCAGCAGAGAGCGACTTCGACTGCCAAGATATTTCTGATCGGCTTAACACCTTGGCGTTGCGTAGAGATGTAGCTTCACTCTGCATCCTCTATCGCTTGTATCATGTTCAGACGAATTGTTCGGACTTATTCCGGCTGCAGGTTTCCGCCATCGTCCTACGCGACAAAATATCCATCCCCATCACCTGGACCATACGCACTCCACCACTGTGTGCTTCTCCAGAAATAAATTGTCGCCTGACGTATATCCGGACCGATACGACCTACTAACCTTCAAAAAAAGATTGTACTCCTACCTAAAAGGCCGGCAATGCACTTGTGACTCTTGAGTTGCGGCGGTAGTCACTTAGAATTTATAGAAATTTATAGAGAATTTATAAATGACCAATGACAGTGTATTTGATGTTTTATTATTGGCTTGTGACATCGTAATGCCTTTATTATTAGATTTACTGAATTATTAATTAGGAAATGTAATGTACACAATATATTTTGTTTTGAAATAAATGACTTATGACTAACAGATATATAGGTATATGCATGCATATACTTCTACGATGTCTACTCTTTGATTCAGAGGTTAACAACAAATTGGTTTTTATTGCACTGTCGTTTCAGGATCACAATGATGCCAAGTTTTAAAAAGAAAAAGTCAAAGAAAAATTCAAAATTTTTCTTATCGATTCTTCATATCTTCCAACAACTCAACTCAACTCAACAAACTAAGGGTATACTGTTCTATAATAAAACCGATTTGGACATATGGAATCCAACTGTGGTCGACAGCCAGCAAATCTAACATTATGTGCCTGCAGAGAGCCCAAAACAATATTCTAAGGGTACTCTCCTCGGCACCCTGGTATGCTCTCAACTCGGAAATTCATGAGTATCTGGAAATCCCAACCATTTTGGACGAGGCAAAACAATACTCAGCCAACTACAAGGACCGCTTGACAAATCACCCTAACCCGCTATCCAGTATGCTCCTGCAGCCTAATCCAATTAGAACATTCAAAAGAGCCGATGTGCTGCCTTACTAAGGGGACATGGAGCAGTGTCTCTACCTCTCCAAACTCCAACCGCTTTCAACATACCTGATTATAGCATAGGGCCTATACTATAATCAGGTATGTTATAGGCGATGTGTGTCTATAGGTGATTGATCGCAGGTCTAAAATACATGGAAAAAAAAATTCTTCATTTCGTCTGAGAAACGAGCTAGTAACATGAGAATAATTACATTATAATATATGTTTTCTTTATACAAAGGCGTGTAAAGAATTAGATAGCAGCTAATTACTCACTCTTCATTATGAGTAATATAGTTATAAAACATCAAAGGACGTAATAAATCATACATCACTATGTATGATTTATTACTTTCTACTAATTAATTAATTCTGGTTTCATTACTACTTAGCGCATGCGCCATTTGTTTGATTTATACACCTGAGGCATTTTCTATTACAATAATGCAGCGAAATTAGCAGGAACTATATGTTTTTAAAATGTTATATTAGCTCGTAAAATGAAGTGCTTTTTTATTAAGAAACACGAACAATGACTTGAATGCTAGTCAAGGAGGTAACCAAAGGCTTTTTAGTATTTGTTTTCTTAGCATGTTTAACACTATTATACTATAAAACTATGCTATTTTAATGATACAGAAAGTATGTGTAGCGGCTGGTATCTACAGATATTGTTTTTTACCGTAATCCATATCTTTTGTTTGGGGTGGGGTATTGGAAGCCGTATCTTTTGTTTACATCTCGCAATAGTTCTTATGCCGATATGATACTTCAGAAGCTTCATCAGATGTAACGCTCATTCCGCTTCTAAGGCCCCCGTCAGTCATATAATTCTATCATACCAATATTATTACTTAATAAATTCTTTATCCAACACAAAAAGCAGTTTTTAATCCAACAGTTACTTCAAGAGGTTAGCACTCTAATACAACAAAATATTCTGCTTTATTATATAAACATAGGTTTTGCTAACATCAGTGATAGTGTTGTGTGTGAGGCACGAGTTATGGCACAAGTCATTAGAAGCAACCTTCATAGATCAAAAGACATAATTAATATAAAAAAAGCTATTCTAATTTGTGTAAGTCAGTGAGAAGGAAATAAAAGAAAATATATTGTGTTTAGCTATGCAAACTCAATATATTTCCACCCGACCTCACATCTGTGACAACCTTCTTGCATGTCAAGTGTTTGTGGTACAAACAAGGAAACATAAGTCATGTCCAAATTTCTACGAAGTGTAATGTTTATTGTTTTCAGTTTGTTCCCCAATCTTAATGCTGACATAATTTTGTAGAAACTAAAAACAAGGTAATCACGGCTAATACAGTCATTAATCGCATCTAATCGCGGCTCAGTATTATTTACGATGCGCCAAATGGCCCTGTACTTGTAGCACGTTTATATAGTGTTTTATAAGGCGATGGTTCCTATACTAGCGTATTTCCAACAAATTCTGGTGTGACAAACGAATAACTATTATCATAACTTAAATTATAATCAAATTTTGATTATTTTAGAAATCTATGACATTATTATCCTAGTAATATCTGATGAGTGATGTGTAGACACTGCCAATAATACTTGAAGTGTAGTATTAACAATAAAATTTATGACTCTGGATTTCTTATTTAAGATAAGAAGGTCGCGTTTTAATATCAGATCAGGGTCGCTACTTTTAAGTAGACTTTGTTGCGGAATTTAAATAAAACTCTTTATAGTCTCACAACTGTTCTGTTTCGTGCTGCAAGGCCTTCCGCTCAATATTATAATTTATAAATATATTACACTACGACTAAATAATATTACACTACTTACTAATATTACAGTTGACAAGCAATGTACTCCTATAATTTCGTATTCTACAAATAAGCTAAAAATAATATGGATTTTATAGCATATCCTTGCAATTCAATGAAGCAAAACTCCTAAGTTATGGTGATTATAATAAATGAAAATATAAAATATATACATACATATATATAGATAAAAATAGATTAACTGAAGATACTATTTTAGTATATCAATGGTTTATGTTAAAATATATAAAAATAACACCTTAGACACACGCATCTCATTAAAAATAATGGTTAGTGTGACGATTTTGTTTTTAAATATCAGCACTTGTATACTACTACTACTAACATCGACTATTCTAGTAATAAATAATGCAAATAAGTGTTGTAACTACTTTTCATATATATACGTTGATTGACAAAGCGGTTATATAAACAAATGTTTTTTGATGTTCATGTTTTGCCTTTTTTAATATAATAGCATTAATATTGTAAATGCACATACAACTTTTTTTTTAAAGTTCTTTAAATGTTGCTCTCGTAAAAGGCTACAACATCTTTCAACAGTGGTTAAAAGCTCATGCTTTGGCACGAATGGGACGGCTCGACCGGTGCGATACCACGGCCTCACAGAAAACCGGTTGTGAAGCAATGCTTACGTCGCAATTCCGTGAAATTAGTGATGTTTCCGGAGGCCCAACTCGCCCTCTCCTCTTTCCTCTCGCCTCACCCTTTCAGATCTCCCCGCACCCCAATCCCTTATCATCCTTAAAGGTGCAGTGCACTTACAACTCTTGAGTTGGAGGTTTCCATAGACGGAAGTTGTCACTTACTATCAGATGACCCGTCTGTTCGTATCCCTATATTATAGAAAAAAACATCTTATATTCCGGTTCGTCGTGATACGTGATACTTACTCCGTGTCATGGCCAGTGGTCGTTTTATAAGGAGCTTTTGCGCAAGCGCCCGTGCCCTACCTTGCCTCTCGGTCACCTGCTCCACTCCGAATTGTTAAGATCAATTCTCGACATATCTATTCATAATATCTTAAGAAAAGAAGTAAGATTTTTGGTAACAAATTGGCAGATACCATTTTTTTTTTTCATCAAAATGATATACTTACATTGAACATGTTAAATATACCTCTCCGTCTTCATTGAGACCATACCCAAATGGTTTCAACGCTTCGAGGCTTAGCTCCTCTCATAAAAGTCTCAAGTCTTGTCTGTTATCTTTGTACAAGAGCACAAAGAGCCGGCACGTTTTCTACGAAACATCTCAATTTCGTTCTTCTATTAGAATTTAAACACAAATTACTTGGGGATTTTAGGTATTTAACCCGAGACAATATTTTTTTCTCTATGTTCGATTATGTCAATGTTCTTTTAAGTATGTTAAATGATTTCTCTGCAGACCGATAGACCTTTTTTTCTTTTGTTACAAAAAGTATATTCCTGCGGTGATCAAATTGTAACAGAGTCAGGATTATATACATGATAGGAAACTCAAAAAAAAAATAGTATGAATGTTATTTAAATATATACTTTTTCCGTCCCTTATATATTTTGTTGGTAATTTTCTTACTTAATTTTTTTTGTACTTTATTTTAAATAACATAATAAGTCTTAATAAATGATTATAATATCAAAAGAAGTTAGTGAGCAATAAGCAAACTAAATCACCAGATACTTACAGGAGGAGGAGTTTGTTTGCCGATTTCTTCTCATAAGTTTCAATCACTTGGAAACACAGACAGGTATTTAATTATACCATATTTTTAATAAATACTGTATATGTGACAAAGGAACCTATAGCTGCAGTGACATTGTGTGTATTGATCTATAATTTTAATATAAGATATACTTTTTAACTATACGATTGCAAATAATTCTGCTCCAAAAGGAGAGTAATTTTTTTCGAGTGTTTATTTCTATGATGTTTTTTTATTTACACAATAGAGTGTAAACAGCTTGATGCATTTCGACAAGTTATGTTATTTTAATTATCTTAACTAAAGGGAGTGCTGTTGGGTACAGGATTTCAAGATGAAGTCGCCGGTAAAAAAATATGTTCAGGGAAAGTTAATGTTTTTTTTTTATATATACATATATATTAGCCTACCATAGTTACTCCACTTTAATAATAATGCAATGGTTTTACTTATACACTTATAATTTTACTTGTTTTAGGTAGAAGGTTCGCAGAAAATCAATACAGCATTCTTATACGTTTATACCTCTCCAAGCCACACCAAGTCAGTTCTAATTTACGGCCACAAACATTTCTTAAAGCACATGAATCACACAAACCCACAGAGGTTAGTACACTGCAATCTCTTTAGCCATATTTTTGACTGATTTAATGCCCATAAAGTGTACGAAAATATTTGGCATGCAGTTAAAGTTTAAAGCGTTATTCGTAAACAAACAAGAGGGACCACTTACGATGTGTTTGTAAATGTTTCGTAACGTGTATGGCAAATAAAGAGCAGAAGGTTTAATAGTGTAAAAGAAAAAAAAATACTTCAGACACTTACTACACACTGCCATCTGATCAAAAACTAAGCAAAGATTGTATTATTGTAACAAGACTAAAAATGAGACTAAAATTAGAATATCAAATATAAGAAAACGAGTTTTAATAGCTTTAAATTATATACAAAATCTAATGTAACTGGAATATAATTTTTAATATGGGGACAGACGAACAGACAGGTACCAAGGTAAGTGACAACTGCCGTCCACAGACACCTGAAAATTAAGATTCGTAAGCGCACTGCCCGCGTTTGAGGGTGATGAGCGGTGGGGAGATGCGGGGAAGAGAAGAAGAGAGTGGGTATGAAGAGGTGGGAAAGAAGAGAGGGGGGATGAGAGGAGACGAAAGAGGGGGGCCACCGAAAACCTCACTTATTTTGGGGAATTGTAACGCAAGCGTTGATTCACAACCAGTTTTCTTGGTATCGCACCTTTCGAACTACCACTGTTAAATTAACTAAATTCGAGGAGGATCACTCCTTGTTAAATGATCGGCAATATGGTTTTAGGCCGAACCGATACACGGGTGATCTTCTAGCGTACGTCACACACCTTTGGGGTGAGGCTATGGATAGGCATGGGGAGTCCTTGACCATCAGCCTCGACATTGCCAAGGCCTTAGATAGGATGTGGCACCGCTCGCTTCTCTCCAAACTTCCTGCATTTGGTCTGCCACCTAAACTCTGCAACTGGGTTGCTGCCTTCCTCCATAAGCGCCGCATTAGGGTTCTCTGCGACGGTGCGGCCTCAGACTTCTACGAGGAAAGCGCTGGTGTACCTCAGGGTACCGTCCTATCGCTCACGCTGTTTCTTCTGCATATCAATGACATGTTGGCCCTTGGCAATATACATTGTTATGCAGACGACAGTACAGTGCACGGGCGATTTTTCGGGCATCCTACTGCCAAGCTGGCAGACGTTGAGGAAAAACGACAGGAGCTTGTCGCTGAGCTCGACCGGGTCTTGAGCCGCATTTCCCAATGGGGCTGTGAGAATCTTTTCGAGTTCAGCGCCAAGAAAACACAAGCGTGTGTGTTCTCTACCAAAAAGTCTCTATTCCTTCCCCTTCCTACTCTTCAGAGCACTCACCTGCCACTGCAGGATAGGCTTAGTATTCTGGGTATGGATATTTGCCGGGATCTCAATCCGCGCGATTACATCGAGAGTGTCACTAAGGCGGCCTCGCGTAAGCTCGGCGTTTTGAACAAGGTGAGACGGTTCTTCTCGCCCGAGCAACTGTGTCTTTTGTACAAGACCCAGGTTCGCTCCTGCGTGGAGTACTGCTCTCATCTCTGGAACGGCTATGCGCAGTATTTGCTTGACGCTCTCGATCGATTGCAGCGGCGCGCAGTCCGCATTATCGACTGTCCTGAGATCACCCAGTCTCTTGAGCCTCTGCAGTTGCGAAGAGATGTCGCCTCTATGCAATAAGGATGGTGACCACCACTCTTTGACTCCACCTATTGCTTTCCATCAGGCAAAGTTTAGTCACTATGGTAGGCTAACATAAAAAAAAAAAAAAAAAAAAAGTTCGACCACACCAGGGCTGGGACTTGCCACCTGTGGGAATCAGGGAGAATGGAATGAAAAGTTCAATACCCTGAAGCACAACATCCGCGACAGACTCGGCAACGACATTGGGATCATCCGGCGAGAAGTAAACCTGCCTCCATGGGTAGGATGCAAAGAATGTTCGCATTCCATCCCAGTCTACTGACCTACAGTGCCATACGCGGTGACTGCCTGTAACTCGCGGCCGCAGCAAGTGAACGAGTGGCACCATACTCCTAATCAGGCAATGATCCGAAGAGCACTGAATCTGTAGCCATTTGGACGTGGTCGATGAGTCGGTCCGTTTCGGCATCATCGCTATGGGACCTATAGAGGCATACGTAGATGCGGGGATGGTCGTCGCAGTCTACACGTAGCCATAAGATGGAGTCGTCCCTACCTTCAAGATTGCCGAGGCGGCGAGAGGTGATATCATCTCTAACGTACACGCATACACCAGCCTTAGGCATAAAGGAGTGTTCCAGTCCGTACCCAGGGTAGCAGAGGTAGGATGTGTCCGCTGGAGATGATATCTGCGTCTCGGTTAAAAAGAGCAAGGCCGGCTTTGCTGTCTCAAGGTGGTGGTGGACAGTGTCGAGGTTCGAATGTAAGCCCCTGATGTTACAAAAATCCACGGTAAACGTGACAGGGGGTGCCATGATACCATGGCACCCCTGTCACGTTTACCGTGGATTGCCTTCTCTTGCCCCGAGCAGATTTAGAGAGCGCAGTTGAGCCCCCCCCAGAGTACGAGGGGCAGCCTGGGCGTCCACGCTCAGGTATAATCCGTACTGAGGGTGGACATCCAGGGGGGGATTCTCCAACGCTAGCGCTGGTACCCCCCTGGGGTATCCTTTTTGTTAACAGCGCTATCATTAGGGGGGGGTGGGGGATTTTGGGCCTCCGGAGACCTCACTCATTTCGGGGAAATGCAATGCAAGCGTTACTTCACAACCGGTTTTCTGTGAGGCCGTGGTATCGCACCGGTCGAGCCGGGCCATTCGTGCCTAAAAATGGCTCTACCACTGATGTGGATGTCATTTCTTTTACACACTTTTTGTTTTGCAATTGCTCTTGCATTTATTTCTACCAGATCTTGGAGTGTGTATAGCTTGACTTTTTTCAATAAAAGGATAGTCTGTTTAGGCAGAATAAAATAAAATAATTTTAAAGATCTATGCTTATTTCTATGCATAGATTTCGTAAGTAGTACCTGTATAAGCCACACAATCTGTATTATCAATAAGAAATACTTTCTTCATAAAGAACGTAGAATGGGCACCCTTTTGAGCAATGATAAATATATTTTTTTACTAATGTCCCATGATAATTGTAACGTTATTGTACTTATTAAAATTGTAAAAATATTGAATATTAAATGACTTCACAGTTGAACTACTGATACATTTCCGTACAATAAATTAATAGCAAATAGAAATGCAACATCCGTTCTAGTTTATTCGATAAGTTTATTTTATTTCAGTTGAACATTTATAAGTGATTATAAACCTTGCCGACATCGTTTAATATGATAACTTGCGGCTTATTTATAATATGAAAGTTAGGCAGCTGCTGTTATATAAATTTGAGTTTTATGACAAGTCCGTTAACACAAATCAAGCATGAAAAACCTATGACCTAAATAATTCGCAGTGGCAGTTTCCTTTCCGTTAATTAATTTAAGAATTAAATACTTGAATGACCTAATGGAATTCATGAGTGAACTTTATTGAAGAAATTTCTGCACTTAAAGGATTATAATAAGAACAAATAGTATCTAGGTTGATACATTATCCACCAACTTAAAAAAGGAATTTATTTTAAACCAAAACTATCTATTTGTTTTTTGTTTTTTTATTATTATATTAAATTTGTTCTTTCAGTCAATCTAAAGGCTGTGTCGAAATATTATACTGTAGGTGCGTTAGTTATAATTTATTAATTTCTCATGACACAAGTACCAATACATTTACATACCTACACATTTCTGTATGCAGTAACTTAAGTCTGATTAGTGATAACTAACAAAGTATAGTCATATTAAACGTTACAAGAGAATCTATCGTTTTTTGCTTTAAATTTAGCCATTTTACGCAATACGGAGCAGGCCTCTTGCCGTCGTTAGGACACTTTTGGAAATTATATGGAAAATTTGCAGTAAGCTGACAGGAAAGGGAGGATAGAAGAAAGGGAAGTATCAGAAGGATCACATCATCTGTATTGGCAATATTGCTTATACAGATTGGATACGGATGGACATTGGAGTATAAGCAACAGCTGAAGCAAAGTCAGGGTCGCATACCTTTAACTCGAACGGGCTTTTTCTGGGAAGTCTGAACCCTCTAAACACCACCTGCTCCAATATATAATAAAAAAAACTATTTGAAGCTAGGAGTAAATACTGTGAGCATTTCTAATTTAAAATAATTTATGGGGTGTGAGAGCGAATCTCGTGTACTGTAAAGATGGTAGAAAACATCCAAGCATTCAAACATATCACATCCACTTCTATAAAAAAATATTCCTCTAGAATATCAATACACAGTACAATACAATATTGTTTTAAATCACCACAGAAATGATACAACATAAAAACAAATAATTATAGACAGATTGCTGGTACAATTGACGGCCTTTGTCGGCCTTTGTAATGGACAAGTGAAATAGATTAGTAGGCAATTTAGAGAAATGTATATAATAAAACTAACTTATAATATCTTATAACTGATTAATACACAACAGCGTATCAAAGAAGCAAACGTACTTTCACATTAATTATGTAATAGCTGTTGCCAGGGTGAAAAATTTGAACCGTACTGTTTTTCCTGGATAAAAATTAGTCGATGTGCAATTACTGACTATAACTTATCAGACTTATAATTATGACTAATATCATAAAGGTAGTAATCAAGCGGGTAGGTATAGTTTGTATAGATTGCTAGTATTTACTTACGTTCCTCACGCCAAGTAAGTGTTTAAATAATTGTCTACTGACCTCACCTGACACCTCTATCATAGTTGCGTGCCATGGAACGATAGATTCTCTTGTACAGCTATCGATACTAACAATTAATCGTTCATTGTCATGAGCATGATGCTTAAATTAAAGCATAAAATTAATAAACATTGTAGTAAATATATAAGAAGATATAAATGCTAAAGTAACACCTGGTCCATCTATCTATTTCGAACTGATTTTGATTAAATTTGGTATGTGTGTTCAAACAATCGGGACATAGGCTATTATGAAATACCACGCGAGCCAAGCTTTTGGAAAAAGCTCCCATTATTTGAAGGAGATTTTGAAAAATGTATAATTTATATACATAGTTTTACTCCTTTCTGTCAATGTACTTTAAATTTTCCAATCATTTTTGTTTTATAATATAAAGCGACAGACGATCAGACGGGTCCCCTGATTGTAAATGACAACCACCGTCCTTGGAAACCTTCCTTACACCTTCAAGAGTCTTAAGTGCGCTGCCCGCTTTTAAGGGTGATGAGGGATGGAGGATGCGGGGAGGGGAAGAAGATAGGGGGATGAGGAGATGGGAAAGAGGGGTGATAGGGTGGATGAAGGGAGAGGAAAAAAGATACGGGGTTTTGGGCCTTCAAAAACCTCACTAATATCGGTGCAAATTACAACCGTTTACTTACTTTACTTTACAACTACTTACTTTACAACCCGTTTTCTGTGAGGCCGAGGTATCGCACCAGTCAAGCCGGCCAATTCGTTCCTTAGCATGGCTCTACACTGTTACTTCTTAATTCCCAAAAGTGCTCGAGTGACAACAATAATCTTGCGTCCTATTACGTAGATGGGACTAAATTGGGAAATATGGGTCTTAATTACGCCTCTGACTTTCCCTTCGGGGATATAGGCTTGACTATGTGTATATAACTACTCGTTATTTGCGTTGTCATGTATCGTGTCTATTCTTATACAGAAGGTCCACATAGTCTGTAAGTGGAGCCAGCAGGCTAACGTGAATCTCTGAAGATGTGGGACGAGGCTCTGTGTCGTTAGTGATATCAGCCCATGGGTTGATTATCCCTGGGCTGATATAAGTATCAGTACACTGATTGGCGAAACCACATCCCATATGTCGACAACTTCATGGGCAGGATCCAATTAGTTATTATTCATCACTCACATATACTTATCCAATAAGTTATTTGTTTACATTTTTCTAGTTTTATAAGATTGTTGTTGTTTGGAATAGTTATGTAAATAATCATTGCTCGGCGCTCTAGTTGCTCTATCACAACTTTGACAGGTTTATTGACAACAATAGTCCCGTCGGTGGTCATAGAGCGGTCCCTGTTTAATATTGCACTACCATTTTCAAGAAATGGGACGGATACATATCTATAGTACTGTAACTCGACAGCCGCAAGGTTATATTTAAGAGCAAGTGGCTAATTCACAATCTACCAAAAGTAATGTATGAACTATGCAAGTAATACATATTTACTTATATAAGGACTTATTTATTTATCTAGTTTTATCAGAACGGTTGTGAGCCAATTGTACTAACTAAACATTAAAAATATGATGAAATTTATAATGATAATTTATGTACAAATTGATAATATCCGTACACACGTCTTTACAAAAATCCAAGGAGAGATTCCTGTACTCCAAATGTATTTTTTTTTAAATTTAAAGACAACTCCCGCGCTAGGAATAACTCCTGTGTCACGGGGGACTTTACAAACATTCAAGCAACGGACACAAATAACAACCAGACTCAGAACAACAATTTGAGGATTACACAAAGTGTTGTCCCGTGCGGGGATCGAACCCACAACACTCGGCGCGGTAGCGTAGTGGCGAGGTGACCATTTAAACCGCTACGGTGCAGGTGAATGGAAACGTAATGTGTTTACAATATGCTAAAAGCTTCATAAAAAAAATATGACACTAATAAACCATCGTAACGTTTGTCGACATTGAAACAACACAAGCCTAATGCGGAGAAGTGATCAGGAAGGTAACACTAATTAAATTGTATAGCTCTACGTAAATATATTGTATAACAATGCTTGAATTTAATCTGATACTATTTGATCTGTAACTATAACATCTTTTTGATATACAGTGAATCAGTAATAGCACATTTCTAAAGGTGGTGTGCTCATTCCCCACAAACCATGTTATTGAACTGTTACTTTGTTGTTTACCCTACACTTGGTTCGTAACTTACCTCTTCAAGAAAAAACAGTATTTTTTTTTTGTTTCTTACATTGAAACAACGGACATAAATAACAGCCATACTCGAAACTACTATTAATGGATCACACACATTTTTTTCCCGTGTGATAATCGAACTCATGACTTCTGGCTTAGCAGTCAGGCTCAGGCACTAACCACTTAAGCAACAGGCCTTTCATTTATATACAAGTCTCAAATTACGGAAAAGAATAAATAATTATTGCTAATAATATTTCAGAAGTCTAGAATGTTCGATAAGCGGGAACACAAAGAAACAACGTTTAACCCAATACCGTTTATTTCGTGGACTGACTTACATTGGTGGTTGCATATATTTATATTGAATTACAAGTACCTTACTTACTTAGGTTTCGGCGTAATCATATATCATAATCATAATATTAACTAACTGTTTGTCGGTAAAATTTAAAAAAAGTATTTCTAGAACTGGCATCATATATGTGACTAAGAGCATGCCTAACTTAAAAAAAATGAGGTAGTAATATACAAGAGAAGCAAGGGTTTCCTATTTCATATCCCAATATACCATTCGAGTCTAAAAGGTCAAACAATTCCACGCTCCACAATAGCCCAATAGCAAATATCAACAAGCATCAACAATGATATTGTGAGCAGCAACAATCACAGTATAGTCAGCTACAATTGTTATTTAAAAGAATTTACAATACAATTGAGCATAGAAAGTTTAACACTGTGTGGGATTAACGAGCTTTTTCTTTCAGAATAAAGAATATTCTTCTAAACTAAGTAATTAATATTGTAATGTTTTTAAGTTGGGCTGTACTGCACTACTACATACTGGCCACTTTGAACATGCTAAAACTTGCCAATATGTATACCGAGTTTTAAAAACATACAAACACACTCACGCCTTATCCTGGAACGGATAAGCAGACATAGTAAGAAAGGAATGAAATATAAGACCAGCGATATTCGTATATGGGGTTGGGTTTCAGCAACAGCTCGAGCAGGGCGGGGTCGTGTACCTGCAACTCAAACTGGTGGTGCCTGGAACTTCAAGCTGTCTAATCTAAGTATTCATACTAAATATAATATTGCTATAATGACTGTAAGTGGTATTTGTGACCTTATTTAGCCGAGACGGATATGAAATTCTGATTGTGAAGTGACTAAATTGCAGTGTCTCACGTCAATTGCAGAGACTCTTGTCCCTGAGTTAGCACCTATCGTTAGTTATATAGTTCGAGAATTTGTGAATAAGTAAAAGTTTAAGTAAAGTAAACGTTAGCAATTTTTTTGCTAGCTGTACCTTTTTGAAAAAGTAGCGGTATAGTGGTATACCGGTATAAGGGCAGCTTTTCGCTGAATACGTCATTAACAACTTGTTACATGTGCTGTTACCGTATCTTCGTTCACTATTTAATGTTGCTAGACTTTGTAGGCTTACGTTTTGTTGTTTGTGATTTTTGTGCTCTTTAATATTCAACACTTTTCATGGTAATATGGAACTATAAATGTACGCAAGCTTTGAATGATTCAACAGCTCGTTATAAAACGGTGTCGGTTCTGCGATATTTAATTTGTCTTACTAAAGAATGGATGTTCATGAATTTGTAGCTTTCGAGAATCTGCAGAAAATAATATTGGCATTATGAAATGACAAGGGTGTGTTGTCAGTCACATGATTAAACTTTGCATTAATTTTGTCGCTAAATTACGAATTTGAAGCGCGAGTAGGTACATACACATACATAACTACGTACGTACACTCACGACTATATCCTTGAGGGTAAGCAGAGGCGTCTATAACGCCCAATATTTGCCAACCCCAATTTATTACCACTTTTTTTATACTGTAGGGGGACAGACGAACAGACAGGTCCGATGATGGTAAGTGACAACCGCTGCTCATGGACACCTGCAGTTCAAAAGTCGCAAGTGCGCTGCCCACCTTTGAAGGTGATAAGGGATGGGGAAAAAAGAGAGGAGGGATGAGGAGATGGGAATGAAGAGAGGGGGATGAGGGAGAGGAGAGCGGAGAGGAGGAGTTGGAACCTCACTCATTTCGGGGAAATGCAACGCAAACTTGCTATACAACCGGTTATCTGTGAGGCCGTGGTATCGCACCGGTCGAGCCAGCCCATTTGTGCCATTCGTGAGAATTTCATCAAAACTTGAATGGTATATACGCATATATACAACATACAATACGCCTATATGCGCCGGAATGTTCAATTCTTTTCTAAATCAGTCAGTTTGTACATTATAAATACATACATACATACATACTTAAAGCAGTGTCTTTTGCTATATTTTATCTGTTCTTGTAATTTAGTATTGTATATATTGCAAGAAGGTTTGTAAAAGCAAAAAGAGGAAAAAGCTTCTATTAGTCAAAGGTGATAAAAAAAAAGATTACGTAAAATTCATTAAAGAAGTGTACCTAGTCTAAAAATATGCAACGTCGAAGATTTATTACTGAGTCGCGAGGGGCAAGGCTATATTAATTGAAGTTCACTCTTTACAAATTACGGCTACCAGTAAAAAAACCCAATCAATTAACATTAAGTCGGTTTAATTTCATTAGAAATACTAACGAACATTTTCAATTCTCACATATTAATGGCTTAGATTACCAGTGAACCTTATCCGTATCTATCTAAATTTAATCGAATACATTTTTCTTCCTTAAGCTGAAGACCATAAATTACTCTCATCGAATTAATTAATCTTTTAACCAACGAAACCAGGAAAGATTATTTATAAAATGCCGTGAACAAATGCAGAAAAGTTAAAAAAAAAAACAAGAAACTTTTAACAATAGCCTAAATTATAATCACTTGAAATTTTATAAAAAGAAAATTGCCAGACAGACACTGACATTATGCAATCAATAACCACTTAATATGTCACTTAAATCAGATAACTTAAATCAAACTAAATACAAGACAATCCAATGCATCGATCATTTAAGGGTATCCTATAATATGTCAGGAACACACTGTCGCGTAGCCGTCAGTGCCGCCGTTTAGATTTCATTCATTCACTGAATTTATTCTTGAGATCAAAATTTAAGAACTAAAAAGATTTTTGCTATAAAAGTGAAAGTGGTTTTATTTATCATATCATTCCTTTGGTTTTTGTCTGATAGTGTCTGTAAGGAAATAAATCACCCGATTTTTTTTATGTATATTTTAGCCATCAATTACACTATATTTCCGTTTTGTATTTTATTCATCAGACATTAATATTACTATGATGTTTATCTCCATTAATTAAACATTGCTAACATAAACCTCATATTACCAGCTATGACAAAATAATTTAATTACATACTATCGTGAAACTAATGATGGAGTATAATTTGAGCTATATTATACACAGTATCAGTGATACCACAAATTGCGCGTTCAAACTACTTCTTCCCCCTTCTGATTCAATAAGAAATTTAAAAGCCGTTGAGGAGAAACGAATCTCATGCCTTTGTTACTGCCAAACACTGCATTTAAGTATGTTTTAACATATTATTTTAGTACCTGTCTCTTAAAAAAAAAATCAGCGAATGCTAAAAGCAAATGATCTTCGTGACAGTGTAGGTCTGGATACTCTCATGGCTTTATTGGGGTTGGGGTTGTGTTAGAAGCAATCCAAAGGAAACATGGTTCGTTTTCTAATACTTTACTCTTCTTTGTTTTCAAAAAAAAAGAAGGAAAAAAGCCACACAAATGTTTATTTCCACATGTCAAATCTTGGTAAGTTGTAATGTTTAATCGTAGAATTAATTTAATGGTTTCACGGCAGAATTATTTCGGAGGTCTTAATATGTTCTTGAATAATTTTAAGGAAAGGTTCTTTATGCAGGGGGGGCAAACGAGCAGACGGGTCACCTGATGGTAAATGACTACCGCCGCCCACGGACACCCGCAACTCAAGAGCCACAAGTGCGTTGCCGGCCTTTTAGGTAGGAGTACGCTCTTTTCTTGAAGGTTTGAAGGTCGTATCGGTTCGGAAATACGGCAGGCGACAATTTGTTCCATAAGCTGGTTGTGCGAGGCAAAAAGCTTCTGGAGAAGCGCACAGTGGTGGAGTGCCAATCGTCCAGGTGATGGGGATGGATATTTTGTCGCGTAGGACGATGGCGGAAACCAGCAGCCGGTATAAGTCCGAACAATTCCTCTGAACACTCCCCATGATACAAGCGATAGAGGATGCAGAGTGAAGCTACATCTCTACGCAACGCCAAGGTGTCAAGTCGATCAGAAATATCTTGGCAGTCGATGATGCGAGTCGCTCTCCGTTGAATGCGGTCAAGAGGGAGAAGTTGGTACTGGGGTGCACCTGCATAGAGATGAGAACAGTATTCCATGTGCGGCCGAACCTGCGCCTTATAAAGTTGCAGGCGGTGGGCCGGAGTAAAATACTGTCTCGATCTGTTTAGCACACCAAGCTTCTTCGAGGCTAATATGGCCTAACTCTCTAAGTGACCGCGAAACTGGACTTCGCTTGATATATCGACGCCAAGGATTCCGATACTGGCTGATGCAGTTAGGGAAGTGCTCTCAAATTGAGGTGATACGACCAATTTCGTCTGCAAACCTGTGTCTTCGTGGGGTTAAACTGGACTAGATTAAGTCGACCCCAGTCTGAAACTTTTGATAAAGAAGTTTCGATTTCAGACACAAGTTTGGATCGGCTTTCGATGACGTTTACCCGAGAAATGTAAACAAGAAGATCACCAGCTGAACGACCCCGACGGAAGCCGTATTGTCGATCATTGAGGAGCTGGTGGTCTTCTCAGTACCGGAGGAGCTGGCAGTTAATAATGGATTCCATTATCTTGGAGAACAAGGAGGTGATGGCTATGGGTTTGTAGTTGGACGGATCCGAGTGATCTCCTTTTTTAGGAATTGGGTGCACTAGAGCTGTCTTCCATGAGTTCCGGACTACGCCAAGAGAATAGAAAAGCCGATAAAGGCGCGTTAAAACCGGTGCCAACTCTGGACCACACGTCTTCAGCACGATAGGAGAGATTCTATCGGGCCCACTCGACTTAAGAACGTCGAGGGAAAGAAGCGCTTTACGCACTGCCCTTTGTGAAAACCGGACTTCCGGCATGCGGGTCTCGCACTGCGGTATGGTCGGCGGTGCGTTTCCCCCGTCGTCCAGGGTCGAGTTGGACGCGAAGAGTTTGCCCAGAAGATCGGCTTTTTCTTTAGCGTCGTGGGCCAACGAATTATCTCCTATGTGCAGAGGTGGAAGGGATGGCTTACAAAAGTTCCCCCGGACAGCTTTGGCAAGAGACCAGAATGCACGAGTTCCGGAAGGGAGACTCACTAGTCTCTCGCCAATTCTGCCGATGTGAGCCGATTTCGCCCCAGCAATTACTCTTTTGAGGGATCTGAAGGCAAAGTTAAATTGCTTCTTTAATGTGCTGGTCTTTACATCCCGTGCTGTCACTGCATTAGCCCATGCTTGGTAACATTCCTACTTTAGGCGGGACGCCGCTTTGCAGGTTCGACCAAACCAGGGCTGGGACTTGCCACCTGTGGGAATTAGGGAGAATGGAATGAAAAGTTCCATACCCTGAAGCACAACATCCGCGACAGAGTCGGCAACGACATTGGGATCATCCGGCGAGAAGCAAACCTGCCTCCATGGGTAGGATGCAAAGAATGTTCGCATTCCATCCCAGTCTGCTGACCTATAGTGCCATACGACGAACGAGTGGCACCATACTCCTAATCAGGCAATGGTCTGAAGAGCAAGAGGAAGGGCCAAGAGGAGCCTCAACGGATACTTTGTAGCCGTCAGGATGTGAGGTCAGCAGAAGATCAAACAATGAAGGCACGTGGCTTTCTGCATCTGGGATTCGCGTAGGCGTTGCTACCAGCTGCGTCAAGCGATATGTCAAGGCGAAATCGTGAACAGATCTTCCCGCATGATCGGTTTTGCTCGAACCAAGCCATTCGGCGTGATGGGCGTTAAATTCGCCAAGAATCACGATCTCTGCGGATGGGACCTGATGGAGCACTGAGTCTGTTGCTATTTGGACGTGGTCGATGTCGGTCCGTTTCGGCATCACCGCTATGGGACCTGTAGAGGCATACGTAGATGCGGGGATGGTCGTCGCAGTCTACACGTAACCATAAGATGGAGAGGTCCCTATCTTCAACATTGCCGAGGCGGCGAGAAGTGATATCATCTATAACGTACACGCATACACCGTTGTATGCCTTAGGAACAAAGAAGTGTTCCAGTCCGTACCCAGGGTAGCAGAGGTAGGATGTGTCCGCTGGAGATGATATCTGCGTCTCGGTTAAAAAGAGCAAGGCCGTCTTTGCTGTCTCAAGGTGGTGGTTGACAGTGTCGAGGTTAGAATGTAAGCGCCTGATGTTACAAAAATCCACGGTAAACGTGACAAGGGGTGCCATGGTATGCCTGCTCTTGCCCCAAGCAGATTTTGAGAGCGCAGTTGAGCCCCCCCAAAGAGTACGAGGGGCAGCCTGGGCGTCCACGCTCAGGTATAATCCGTACTGAGGGTGGACGTCCAGGAGGGGGATTCTCCAACGCTAGCGCTGGTACCCCCCTGGGGTATCCTTTTTCTTAACAGCGCTATCATTAGGGGGGGTGGGGGATTTTGGGCCTCCGGAGACCTCACTCATTTCTGGGAAATGTAACGCAAGCGTTACTTCACAACCGGTTTTCTGTGAGGCCGTGGTATCGCACCGGTCGAGCCGGCCCATTCGTGCCTAAGCATGGCTCTACCACGTAAGAATATCAATTTTATTTATATAGAAAATTAAAAACACTAGTATTAGTAATAAATACATAATATCTATATAATTCCTTCCCGAAAACATGAACAGAGTCAAGTGCCCGGTAATAACCTTTCCTCTTGCACAACTTATGTAAGTGCAGTTGTTTGGTTTCGGATACTCTCGGGTATTACGTTCAACGAGGAGAAAGTCGAGTAGCTTGAAATAAAATCAACTTCATAAATTCAGCGAGTGATTTTCTGTTACCAAGAGATCACGTCGTAATTGTTATAAAAGTACCGTAAAGGAAACACACACAAAATACTTTTGTGAGCAACATTTTTATTTACAACAACAGTGATTCAGAAAAAAATCCGTTATACATGTTTGTATGCTTGAATATGTCTAAGCGCATTGGTCGGCTTCTTTTTAAGTGTATTTTTCGCAGTCCACTGCTGGACAGGTCTCTCCCATTCCACGCCACTTTGATCTATTTTCGGCTTCTCGCATCCAGCTAATACCAGCCATCTTGCGCAAATCGTCACTCCATCTGGCTTGTCGCCCACAAGCCCTACGCTACGTTTGACAAGACGCGATCTCCACTCAACAACTCGTTTACCCCAATGGTTGTCGGTTCTGCGGCTAATATGGCCAGCCCACTGCCACTTCAGCCTGCTAATCTGGTGGGCTATATCGATTACTCTGGTTTTCTGCATTTTCATTCCTGACGCGATCCCTTAAAGAAAAACCGAGCATAGCCCTTTAGATAGCACGCTGAGCAACTTTGAGCTTGTGGACTAGCCATACCGTAAGTGTCCACGTTTCAGCTCCGTAAGTCATGACGGGTAGGACACACTAATTGAAGACTTTCATCTTAAGGCACTGTAGGATTGACGATGAAAAGACTCGTAGCTTCCCAAATGCTGCCCAACCCAGCCGAATTCTTCTGTCTTCAGAAAAAGGACATTGTTTATAAATAATTGTATGACGTAGCTGGTAGCTACAGAGTGTCGATACAGTAACTAAATTTAGTAATTTTATACAGTATTAGAACGCAGGAAGTCACAAATGGCGATGCATTATTATTTGCGAGTTTAAAAGCGATTCAAAAGTTTATATGTCGAGTCTCATACTGAGCGACCGATCTATTCATCCACACCGAAGTTGACTCTAAAACACTTCATTATAGAGCATTAGCAACATAGCAAACTGCGGAAAATAGAGAATAAACATTTTCGAGCATGCAAAATTCTTTTTTTAAATAAACTTGCTGCTCTTGTTCCTTAACTTAGTGTATTGGACCTTAACTTAGACTATGAACAAAAGCTTTTATTATGACATATACCCATAATATCGGTGTACAGAAAAAATATAGATATCATGGACAGATAGTGTCTAAAGAGAGAATGCTGCATAAAATGCATTATAATCACTATTGAGAACCGTAAACTTTAGTTCAAAGCGGATAGATAGCGGATAAGTATATACAAATGAGCACTATATCATATCTAAACAGGACTGGAACACATAGAACTCTTTACTAGATAAAGAAGCAAACTTCTAATGGACGGCATATTATTCTATGATAATTAATAGAAATTAGCAGTATAACTCAGGACTACGCATGTCATGTAATTTGCCCGCTATTTTAAGGCTAGGAAACTGTTAGGTCTCGTAATGTACACAAGCATTTACCAACGTCCAATAACACGTTCGAAATGTGTTGTGTGGTAATTGCAGCCTGTGCAAGCTTCATAATTTAACGTATATTCATGAGCTAAAACACATTTAAGGGGAGTGTAAGGTGTATTTGTTTAGTATTACATTACAATACGAAGAAAATTAATCTAACCACTTGAATATTACGCATTACTTGGCGAAATGCAATAACAGTCGAATGCATAGACAGAGAAAATTGAGTTGTATAATATTTTCCGTGAATATTAAAACCGTAACTTATAAAGTTTTTTTTTTGTTTATAAATTAAATAAAAACAGTTATAAAAATTAAAAAGTACAATAAGTAATATATTATACGTGTATCTCTCTGTAATGTTACAGTAATTTTAACATTATCATAAATGTGAAAGTTTGTTGCCTGGTAGCTATTGCTGTTTAGCGATAAGGCAGCCCTTTGAATTTATATTCCTATATGTATATTTGCCTTTTAACTTATTTACATAAGAGGAACCCTTATAGCATCACTCGGTTTACTGTAATGTGTAAACATTTCGTACCCTATATGGTACTTCCCATTGACACAGAATCACGAAATTTTGCAAGAAAGCCTTACAACACAAGTAAAGGAAAAATCCGAATCCTTTTATTTTTTGTTGACGTCGGTGTGAGGTAGGGAACTGCAGTGTGTGTTTTGAAAACAAAATGGTCAGAAATCTTCCAGGATCGATTTTCGAAATTTACGGAACAGAAACTATTGCCTGAGTGCGAAAGAAAGAAGATTTTTTGTACGTAGGTATGCGTGTATATTTGTACGTTTATATACGTCTGTGTGTGACGTTTCTTTGTGACGCTCTAACAGTTTAAATTGATGAATTTCAACAAGATAGGAGTCATTTGAATTGTCTTAATAGTGACCGGGGCCTACGATTCCGCAATGACGACTGATGACGAAAATATTTAATCACTTAAGTGTAAGATTAATAGATGAAAATTTTTACCTTATTGCAGTGTGCCATGATAAGCACAGAAAAGATTGGTTAATTTTTTTTTAAAGTTATTTGTACTTTCTATTAGATACAAACATAGAAGTTAGTTTGATTACGGAAGCCTCGAATTTATCCGTTTTTTTTTTAAACTATATTTTAGTTAACAACTGTACCTAAACCCAAAGCACAATTCCTGTGTCGCGGAGGGCCTTACAAACACACAATCAACGGACACAAAGAACACCCAGACTCGGGTACACTATTGGTGGATCACACAATTTTTTGTCTCGTATGGGCATCGAACCCACAACCGTCAAACTATATTAGGTTAGCAAGTTTATGTTTTGGTGATTACTTTTTATCATTAAAGTTAG
This sequence comes from Tyria jacobaeae, assembly GCA_947561695.1. Taxonomy (NCBI): domain Eukaryota; kingdom Metazoa; phylum Arthropoda; class Insecta; order Lepidoptera; family Erebidae; genus Tyria; species Tyria jacobaeae. The sequence goes on from OX387222.1 coordinate 3,778,124, forward strand.
TATATATGTATTTAAAAGATATTGACTATTGCAAAGCAGTGTTTGTGCTATTTTAGTAAAACTAGTTTATTTCAATTCAAAATATTAAGTACGTTACGGCAGGTACCACCATCTTAATTCAAATCACAAGTTTTTTTCTTATATTATAGGAGGATAGACGAACAGACGGGTCACCTGATGGTAAATGACAACCGCTGTCCATGGACACCTGCAACTCGAGAGACGTAATTGTGCTGCCCGCCTTTGAGGGTAATGAAAAAGGATAGGGGGAGTTGTGCCGGGGAAATAGAACGCTGGCCTTGCTTCACAACCGGTGTTTTGTAAGGCCGTGGTATCGCACAGGTCGAGACGTCCAATTACCACTGTTAACTTTACTTACATATACATATGTGTAGTTAAATATGATGTAGAGAACATTACATAATTATATTCGTACTTTTTTTTTAATGCGATAGGGGGCAAACGAGTAGACGGGTCACCTGATGGTAAGTGACTACCGCCGTCCATGGACACCCGCAGCTCAAGAGTCACAAGTACGTTGCCGGCCTTTTAGGTAGGAGTACGCTCTTTTCTTGAAGGTTTGAAGGTATAATAATAACAATTATTATTATATGAATTCCTGAAATTCATATTCAAAATAGGTGAGCTTTTATAATTAAGTAATAAGTATAAGAGTTGGCGCGCTTTTACTTTTTCGCTGCATACCTACGTAAGACAAGTTTGTTCATTTTGCGTAGTGCAATTAAAACGGCTGTTCCAATGTTGTCACCATGCAAATTACAATTAAAAAGGTAATGTAGACGTGTTAATTTCAATTTGAATTACGTGTTTTAGTGATATAATTATATGGAATTTTCACGAAAATATTAAGCTAACTGTTACGACATGCAACGTTATGTAAAAAAATAAACTTGAAATATTGCTATGTTGACATACCTACTTGAAAATATGTTTTAAATATAGTAAACTAAATTCCTTTCCCACACAATAATTTTAATAATGTATTTCAATAAGGCTAGTAATACAAAATCAAACAATAGTCTTCATAATCTTTAAAGACATCTTAAACATAGTGTTATCTACATCATAATAATACAACGACCTCCTTTCATAACCAGCGCAATATTTGTCCAAAGCTGGAACCACTTGTTGAACACTCATTTAATTTTATGACTTATAAACGTGTACATCATTCAATGTTGGAGCCATGTAGTACGAAACGTAGCAGATAGATGGCAGTCTTTTCAATTCTTTAAATAAAATTATTTGGGTCATTTCAAAGTCTGAATAATATTTTGGATTTGTTAATGTAAAACAGACTAACAATAAATTTCGCTCTAAAAAGACAAAAGTAAAAAAAAATCTTTTTACATCATATAAAAGACTAGTTTAAAGAGATGAAAAATATATCTTAACAACACCAAGAAATACAACTAGGTAATAATATAAAACTAAGGCCCTCGTTTGTTTATTTTTTTTTAAAACATCGTGTTTCTTATTAACTTATATTTAAATGTTAAGTCTAGGCTCGTTGAACCATTTGCTCACACGGTTATTCTTTTAAATCTTAGACCTTCCAAAATTCTCGGAGTTTTTATTTAACATTTTTTTTTTAAACTTTCGCAAGAAGTTTATGCACTTGTTATGATTTTATAGATAGTAACAAGAACGCCAGGACTAAGATTTTTAGTACTACATGTTTAAACTAATTCTTAAAACATTAATTCGTAGCTGCATTAGGTATTTTATGTAGAGTGCACTCAAGTACAGTATTTTCTTTGTAGCCTATTTCCTTTTGTTTACACCTCGCAAAGTGAATGCGTAATTTCATAATAATCGGTTCAGAATTAACAAAATTATAAGATTTTTTTTTTTGTTTAAAAACACAACTAAAGCATGCAGTTTATTATTTTTGTAAATATAATTATTTGGTGTTTTTCAATATGCATCCCTATATGCCTATGTTGTAGTACACTGCCTTTACAATAACAGTCATTTCTTTACAGGTTTCTTTTAGAAAATGTTAATAACTAATAATAAAAATAAATTCCTGGTTATCAGTTTGGGCGCTCGGACTTCCTGACATCAGTCACTTGTTGGAGTTATATATGTACACACTCCCCACTCTGTCCGTAAACAATATCCATTACCTTCATTTCTATCCCTCTCTTCCCTTCTTCTTATTCCCACCATATTCCCATTTAACTCCCAAAGTGCCTGATTGACGATAAGCCTCTGAAAAGCCCTTGCTTCCACGCAAGCGGGAGTGTATGTATGTACAAATGAAAATAAATTTCACCCTCCATTTACCAATAACCACTCCTCATTGGATAAGTAAGGTTAATTAAATTTGGTCTCAAAGTTGTAGAAATTAAAATATAAATGCAAACCAGGTCACCAAAACATCTTCACGTAAATGTGTGTCACGTAAATGTTTAAAGTTCGTTTTGAACTCTAGAAGATTGCATCTCACTCGAGTTAGTCGATTACTTCACTTGTTAGCAACTCGTATAAGTTCTACGAGTGCTTGTGATTGCAAGAACTTCGACTGTGGTGAGTGTGGTGACAGCTTATTTGCAGTTAACATATACTGACTTCCTTATTGTTTTCTTTGTAAGTAGGTCCAGTCTTTGAACTTGGAACGGTTTATTATAGTTAACTGTAGTAGTGATAACAATTTATATAAAAGTCGGAATGACGAATTTTAAAAATCAACGACATTAAATATGAAAGCGGTACGTATATCAACATTAAATATATTAAGATTATGAAGAGCGACGTTAAGTTTACTACATTTTTTTTAATGTATTGAATATAGGTTTTATGTAAGCACGTTTCGCAATTTTAAAGTTAATATATATATCACGGATTTTAATAGGTACACCTTATCCTCGTAAATGGTACTTACACAACTAAAACGTACGGCGTATGAAATTATTTTTTAAACAATTCAAGTCAGTTAAAACATAGATTGATGAACATACATAGAAGAAAAAACATATTAGCTCGTCCTTTTTTGAGGTCATTATAAAGAAAATAATTACGTGAACTGATGCAGACTCAGCGGATCGGTCTGTCCAATCCGCGCACTCGTGCATAATGAAAGCAGCAGTTGACAACGTGTTAAAACGAGCCCAGATGTCGGGTGGCCATCAGTTTGCCAATAACAAGGATAATAAAGTTTTAATAAAGACATTTTTTAAATATTTTTTTTGAATAAGAAACAGGTCATGCTTTTCATAAAGATGCATTGTCATGGGAACTGAAAGTATATGCAAAACTTCAATCGGAGAACAGGAAGATTAAATTTAATGTACCAGATTTCGAGACGATGTGGCCATCTTCTACTCCACGGAGAACCATACAACTATGCATTTACTTAAAACGTATATATTATAGTATATACTTAAACATATCATTGAGATGTAATCCAATCTTTTGGTAGATTCAGCTGGAAAGCTTTAGGGTAATTTAGAAAATTTTTGGTGTCCAAATTTTTCAATTGCACTTTATTGCAAAAGTGACTTGTAAAAGCAGTTATATGATGAGATGGCTGCAAACTATAAAATTAAGTAAAATATGTATATACCAATTTCCGAAACAGAACTTATGCTAAACTTTCAAATTAACGATTATTCTGAACACCAAATGATTGAACTAAGATAAAAAAGTGTGTATTTGTAATTTACCTCTGGCTTAGAATATATATATATAAATTTCTGTTTATTTTTATTATTTGAGTCGAATGTACATTACTAACAGTAACACCGTGTAATGAATCGCTCCATATAAAGCAAATTAATAAATTATGGCAAAACTAAACGGAATTTGAATTTAAACAATCTAGCTCAACTATTGAAATTACACATATAATAAATTTAACTAATATTCAACTGAATTATACTATCCTCAATTATATATTACGATTGTGAGGTAATCCGACTGACTGGAAATCCAAATAAAACTATTAATAAGTTGGCATTTGGGAATATTTTACAAATTACTAAATCCATGACAACCTTTCATGTAGGGAACAAAAAGTACCGAAATATTTCAGGACAAATACAGTAAGTGCGTCATTAATGTATTTGACGTCACAGAGACAGATGAGACATTTTAATACGAAAAACATTTCATTATGTTATCTGCTTCATTAAGAGGATATTGAATAGATCAGATGGACAGAGCTAGTGTATATTTATACTTTAAAAACAATAAAGATTTTATATGTTACCCCAATGAAGTTAATTATTTCTGTGAATAGGTGTATTTGAAGAAGTAGAAATAATTATGATAAACAAATATTATGATATTATTCTTTATCTTATATTTATTCAATGTATCGGGGGATCATGAGCAAGAAGATTTATTTGGGGTAATGATTAGTAATAATATATAATATCTTGAGACGTCTCACACGGCCGTCTGATCCCATACTAAGCAGCGCTTGTACTATGGTAACGAGACTGCTGATATATCCATAAATACTGTTACAGTTAAAAAATACATAACATTACATTTGAATTTGGAATCTGTCATTCATATATGAATATTCATTGTGTTTTGTCATTGTCGCTCTAATATAGGTGTCAAATATTTTTGTGATATTAAAATGCGGAGGGGTGGTAACGAAAACCGAATTGTTGAGATAGCATTACAAAAAGTAGGTAAGAAGCCAAGTGCAATTTTTGACTCTCCATCCGCTTGGTATTAGCCGAATGTTTACGTACCGGGTTATTGATAGGTGAAAGTAAAAGATTAAAAGAATATAGCACCTAGAACCATGATGCATATTTTGAAAGATGACATAGGACTTGCAGCCTATAAGTTACGCACTAGTCACAATATAGCTGATAATTAAAAAATGAATAGGGTGGTAATATCAGAACAACATTTTAAATGGTACGCAAAGTGAGGTCACAGAAAATTTTGATATACTGACGATAAAATTTTTACTATTGAGCAATATTTTAAAAAGCATAGTGATCCAGTTTACTTTGAAAACTCTATAGAAAGTTTCCAATTAGTCAGCAGAGTACAACGTGGGCATTATTATCTGAGTTCAGTGATGGTTTAGTGGGGTGTTAGCTATCAAGGTGTGAGCCATATTTTTGGAAGATATTGAGGAAGGTGTCAATCTGCACAAGTGTATCAAGACACAATTCTTGAGAAGGTTGTTAAATTGCTTAACAACACAATAATCCATGACCAAGAATGGTCTTTTTGGCAGGATTCAGCACCGGCTAATAAAACTCGTTTCACTCGAGCGTGGTTGGAAACGAACGTTTCTGACTTCCCTATCTTAATCGGCTGGCTTTTGATTTATGGTCCGTTTTCGAGAGTATGGTATGTTCTAAACGCCATGATAATTCGAAGTCACTTATTATTTGTCCTGGGTGGGAATCACACCCACGACCTCTAGCATAGCAGTCATACGATCACGCAGGATCACGAACCACCAGACTAATAGGTCCGCCGTAGTAGTAGTTTTATTTATAATAAATACCTCTTGTAGAGTCGAGGACAAACTGGTATCTATCCGTTGCAATTGGCTTGTGGTCAAAGTGACCAATCAATTTTGGACATCAGCCTGGAGTTACATTTAAGTTCCAATTTCTCGTTGATCAGAGTAATAGCCTCCTTCTATGGATCCGGTTCAGCCCGAAAGGAGAGCGTCAACATAAAGATGGAAGGAAGAAGAGAGATTATTTTTGATGCTATTAATAAAGATAGAGAAGAGAGAGGGAGATAGCATGCTGCCTTGTGGTACAACAGCTGACGTTTCACACAGTGAAAAAAAGCACTGTCTGCAACCGAATGGATCTAATGAAATGAGCCGGAATACTTCGGGCGTTAATATGTATAACATTAAGAATCCTAAGAACGACGGAAAACTGGGATGAGAGGGTCTCAATAATTGATTGGTCCCTCTGAAAACAAGCAGATAAATATTCAATGTCGCTATTATAGTTCGAAAACGACGTTGATAAGATTACTAGCACCAGTTGTTGTGGAGTAAAAGATTATGAATTTCAGAACTTCACTGTTTAATACATAATAATTATATTATGATATGACTGTGTGTGTATACATAATAATAAGACACCATTTGTAATTTGTATTTGTAGTTGTATGTGCATTTGTAAGTTCAACTGCAGTTTCCGGTGACGAGTAACAAAATGTTACAGAAAAACATCAAAAAAAGGAGAAGTCAATGTAATAATATAACACATACATAATAATTATAACTGTTAATATTTATTATTTAGTACTAATCTAGATACTCGCGGCTTATGGAGGCCGTGAGAGTTTCGTGCCTGGGGCAACGAGTGGGGCTGCCCGTTGCCCTAGCAGAAGCAGGCCTAAGAGTTAAATTAATTGAAGGGGGATGAGGTCCCCCGTACTTCACGGTGTGGCCGAAACTTGCAAAAGAGGCTGGCCAAGGTCTGTAGGGTTTCCTGGAAGCATCCCACCTAGGGCATACCCAGGACCCTTGCAATAAACTCGCTTGTGATGGAACGCGGTCGGTTCGTGTCCGATATACTCCACAGTCAGCACCCGTGGGGGATACTACATGAAAAAAAAAAGGTACTCGCAATAGTTTATGCTAGTGAGATAAAAGTAAAACGAGAAAAAGAAAAAAGTTATTGCTACTAAAATTCTTTACAGGGTTCTTTATAGGCATTGACGTGCACTTCCGAAGAGGGAAGTTCTAGTTTTTCTCTAATTTCTACAAAAAAAATCTTGGGGTTAACTAGTAAATCTAGTCATTGACGAGTAAATAACTAAAATGAGTAGTGAAGGTGAAAACTCCTTGCTCCTATAATAGATCACTCTGACGAGGAAGAGGAATCTAATTGCGCACCATATTTTAAACGTAACCATATACGGACCTACCCTAGAAACACACCTGGTACTGTCTTTCTGTTTACATTGAGATTATTCATGAGTCCTTAAAGTTTGTCAATAAGGTTCCAATATATTTGAAGAATATATTTAGCCGTTACAACAAACTGCTATTATATTTGACGATCGAAAAAAATCAAAACACTACACTGTTGACCTTACATAAATTGAGAGCATTTATCCCATCTTCAACCATTGAGTCCACTGTAGTCACAAGATTATAAACCTTATTTTATTAGACTTTTAGATGTCCCGGTAAACGTTATTCTGCTATAAAAAAGTCTGTATAGGGTCCCCCTTATCATTTAGGGGAATGAAAAATAGATTTGGCCGATTCTCAGACTTACCCGCACACAAAGTTTCATCAATTTCGGAGGAGTTTGGTAACACACACCGCGACACGAGAATTTTATATATTAGATAAACTTGAGTTGCAATCATCTGCTTGCTATATCCACAGATTCAGAAGGAGGACCCCATAAGATATAAATCCATTGTCATCACATTCGCATATAACAAAAAAAAATATGGCCTATGCATCTCGCCTGCCAAAACAATTACCAATTTTAAAAATGGTCCGTGATTATTTTTAATTAGGTACATTATTTTGATACTTTCCGTATGCCGTATGTAGATATATGTATCTATATAGTTGTATGTATGTGTATATATGTCTATATTTTATTTAATATATTTAAGTAGGTATATGTATATTTTTATACTGTTAATATATTTAAGTATGATAAAGGACTGAATTTATAGAATATCTGTATATTTCAATTTTTATTAGTTAAACAAATCCAAATCCAAAATTAATAATTTGACTGCCCGTAACTTTTTGGAACTTTTATATTTGTAGCATTCTTCTATAGTGCATACTGCAAGCAAAGAACTTAATAAAAGAAAAAAGTTAGGAAAGGATTACCAAATTTATTGCTGAACATGAATATGTTACTGAATATAAGGTCATGTTGTACTGTGATAACGGCAAACTAGATTGTGTGTGAAGCAATAGGTATTGTGTGTAAAGTTACGTAACCGTGTCAATGATCCCGCAGTTGCAAAAACAATTTGAGGCTTACTTTCTGCAATTGTGAGGTCCAAGATCATTCCCAGTCAATATATATATTCTCAAATGACTTTATACTGATTGTGATCAATGTACCATTGAAAATAATAAGTGGAAGCTGTGACCACTTGATGTTTAAGATCTTCCTAGGACTGCCCCCAATAATTACCTGGGTCTTAGTTGATTCACTAGCCCATGTGAAAAACTCCAATGGCTGATTCTAAAGCCTCTAATAATCTTTCTAGGGGTGCTTGGGAGTATATTTGTAGGTAATCTGCATAAAGGTTTATAAAATTGCGAAAAGTAGAGGAGGTACATATTATATAAAAACTAAACTGGGAATTTATTCAATAAGGTCACGTTAACATGTACTTTGGTGTATGCTTTGTTGGTTGTCCTTAAATAAAAATAAACTTATTCTGTAAACTAACTACTACGTTTGCTTAGTGTTTATCCAATTGAAAAAAAAAAAATTAAGAAAAGAAGAAAATAGGTGAGAAATTAAAAGCTATCTGATACCTGTATATGTCGTTAATATGTATAATAGTTATAACAGTGGTTGAGCCATGCTTAGGCACGAATGGGCCGGCTCGATCGGAGTATTACCACGGCCTCACAGAAAACCGGTTGCGACGTAACGCTTGCGTAGCATTTCCATGATATTAGTTAGGTTTCTAGAGGCCTAACTCCCTCTCTCCTCTTTTCCTTCTAATCATACCTCTCTTCTTTCCCCTCCCTACACCCCCTTTATCCCTAATCACCCTCAAAGGCGGGCAGCGCACTTACGACTCTTGAGTTGCTGGTGTCCATGAACGGCGGTTGTCGCTTACAATCAGGTGACCCGTCTGTTGATCTGTCCCCTGTAGTATAAAAAAAATATCTTTAGATACAAGCGTATGTCCAAACATATGTCCTCCAATTTGCGGACCATAATTTAATCCCAACGTAGAACGTTACATGGTCGTTTAATACATTGAACTCTGTAACCATGTTGTCTTAGTGTCTAGAAGTATATTTGTTTTTGTTTCATACAAATCGAGCAAGTAAATTGAATATTATGGTAATCTAAGTTTCACTTTTTCATATCCATGTGTGACGTCACTTTACAACACTCCCCGCACTGACTGTAATGTATCACTCATCCATAGTTAAAGAATATGTATAATCATAATATCGTTTCCAGTTTGGGGCATCAATGTTTTGACCAAAGGTTCATACTCGCAAGCTAGGAATAGGTGCACGCTCTTATAGACCGTTGTAAAATGACATCACAACAGTGGGCGTCGTACGCCTTACAAAAAAACATAATATTTCCGAAGGATACAACGTTTCTAAAAATAGTTTAACACTATTTTTTTGCTTCTAAGAGAGTGCACTTTCAAGTAAAAATTTAAAATTAGTACTATTCACCATTAGACCTAGTTAAACCTAGTTCCATGAATAGTACAAACGAACACTTTAAGGAAACGTTATTTTTTTAAGTTTCAAAGCTCACAAGAGCAACTTTTGTTCTCGATTACTCTATTTACTTATAGCTAAGAAAATGGTGTTCTAGCTATTTAAGTTGAATCCATGACAATTTATCTAAATGATATCATCTGATACCAATATAGGCAAATTGGGGACTACTGGTCGAATAAATTGTAGGGTTTGACAATTGATGTTCTGGGCGATTGTAATTATTCTCTGGCCTACACTCGAGTTACATAGATACGAACTAAATCTTAAATATCTATCTCCTTTGACTGGACTGGACTAACTATGTTAAGTGTCGATTGTTCATCTTCATATTTCTCCTTTAATTTATTATTTGTATACAGCGTTGATTTACAAGCACGTTTCAATGCCCATTTTTTTGTTGTTTATTGTCTTTTTATGTATCAATCAAATCAAAATTTAATAATTTGTTGGTAACTGATTGAGTAACAAAAGACGTTACTTTTATTTTATTGTATTCGATTGTACTCGTATATTACGGCATTCAAAGAACTTAACAAAGGAATAAGTTGGGAAAGGATTACCCAATTTCTAAACATGAATATGTTGTACTGTGATATCGGCAAACTAGATTGTGTGTGAAAGCAATAGGCATGAATAGCTTATTTGCGTGAGAAATAAAATGTTGTACCAAACTCGTGAAGTCTTTGTTTACGTAAAGAAATTTCATATGCATGAATATGTTTTTAGAATAAACATATATGTATTTTTTATGTAAGTTAGAAGTATATGAATATATCTGTATATATGTCGGGAAAATAAAATTTAATAAGCAGTATAATGTTTTGAAAGGAAACCGATTTATCCGTTTTTCTTTTTACCTGACTGCGTGACACGCTATGGCTACTCAGTACAAAAAATTGTCAGATCCACAAATGTTTGTGCCAATTCTGGGTGTTCTATGTGACCTTTGATTGCATGTTTGTAAAGTCCCCCGAGACAAGGAATCATTCCTGCTGCGAGAGTAGTCTTTAAAAAAGTAAAACAAGAGACCATTTGTTTTGATGAAGTTATAGTTATGTTTTCTTCCTAAGGTGTTCTTTGTAGCATAGATCCTCGGTTCTCTAGTAGGCTTACGTAAAGGCTTTTATGTAGATGCAATAGCGAGGCTCTTCCTGAATATTAATATAACATGGGTCACCCTTAATGCTACCAGCGCCGTACCCCTATGAAGGATTTACCATAATAAGTGCTCTGAGTTGAGCAATATATTGTAAGAGTTCTTTCGTGATAGATAGTATTGAAGTAGAATGGAATGGTTAAAATAAAAACATTGTTAATTAAAATCTCTTAGGTTGTCCGAAACGTGATCACTGAGTCCACGGCTTCGTTGCAAATATTTTTCTCTTAATTAACGTAACAATTCAACCCTTGTATCATACAAATAAATTATTAAAACATCTACATAATATCTTAATTCATAACAACAACAACAAAATTGTAATATTTTTAATGTTCTGGCTTTAAGAATGAATTAATCCAACAAATACAGATTTTGAGTTTTTATTTAAAATTCAAACCTTGGTAGCGACCCCTACATGTCATTTAAAAATAAAAAAAACTACTGAGATAGTTTCTTATTGTTTATAACTAAATTACGTGGTGCCCCGGGAAATAAAAGTTTTTTTTTTAGAAATAATGACCACCCTAATATACATTTAAAAACTCAACCTACCAGTGCCGTTAGGTAATTATAAATTACAAGAGTGCGTGCTGTTCCTACCTCACTTCCACTTAATCTTATGACGAAAAAAAGAGTTACAATATAACAGAAATTACATTTGAAAGACATACAAAATACAATTGCTAAGTCAGTACTAGCTTGATACTGAATACTTAATGTGTTGTCGCTGATGTAAGCCAGAGATGTGTTTCAAAGTACCCAAGAGACGAGTGCAATGAAACGAGGCAAGGATACGACGCCGTTACTTCAACGTCTTAGACATCCGATAGGGACTAATACCAAGTGTTAGGATCGTTCCCGGTTGGCTTACAATTTTTACAATATATAAAGATAAAAAATATCACATTCTTCAAATTTTTGGTCAATATAGTTGTTTGTTTTTATTTTATGAAAGTTATTTCATCTGTTTTCTGTATAAAAGGTGATAGGTACTCTATCTCTTTAAATATATCCCTTGCTACTTGTATGCAGAATGACATGGTGATTGACTAGAGACGTAAAAACGTAACGAATCAACTTTCACTTTCGCATTTATAATATCATATAAAAAAAATATTTATGTATAGTTAGGATCAAGAAATTACTGATACGATGAAAATTATAGTGTGTGGGCAAATAATAGGGGAATGTTATCGAGTTACAAAAAGGAATATTCTAGTGATTAGAGAAACCGTGACCGTGCAAAACCGCCTTGAAGCTATAAAAGCATTAGTGCTTTTAAGAAAAGGAGTACACCGTTTTTGCATCGCTATGAATTCTTATAATCAAATAAATTATGTGTTATAAAAGTATGCAACAGAAAAAGTATGTGACAGACGAACCGATATAAATGACAACCGCCGATGGCCACCACCAAGAGTGGTGAATGCGATTTAAAGATGACGAGGGGTGGAAGCTACACGTGAATTGAAGACTTTATATAACTGAATAGGATGCCTTACGAAATGAACATATTGTTAAGACTCTTTTACTACTAGAAGCAATTACACAACTGGAAAGTTGAATTTCTTAAAACAATTGTCAATAAAAAGTAAAGAAAAAAGAATGGCATGAACGGAAAACTCCCGACTGCGCGACAAACAAAAGTTTACATTTATTTTTGCACCGTCCTGTTAGTATGTTGTTTTATGTTTTGATATAACATTGTACAAGAGGGTATAAGTACAGAAAAAAGTCAAGATAATCAAACTGCATTTTTACATGAATCCTTTTTTTTTGACCCAGCGACTATTTTTTTGGTTAATTGAATATTATAAAAAACGTGTTTCATCACCAAATTTCACCTTACCCGATTTTAACTTTACGTTTCATACATAAGCCTTGGGTTGTAGGCGGTAGACAAATAATAGGTATTTGTCCAATAGACTCCTATACAGTATATCACTCATGGATTTTAGGAACTTTGGAGGAACTTTGTATACCACTTAAATAGACATTTTCTATTTAATTAAATGTTATGACTGGACTGAACAGAATCGTGAACCACGATAAACTAAAGTGGGTTATCAATAGTTTCTTATATTTGTGCCAAATGTGACGTAAAATGTATAGCGTTGTTACTGTTGGATCTTCTACGGTCCATCTACAGAAGCTACGTGGCACACCGGTAGGTAGGAATTGGAGAGAAGTCAAGCAGTATTCCTAGCTCTACCCGGCAAAGTAGACTACATACAACTTAAATCATTCAGACTCATCAGACCTACATCCTACATGCTACAAGTTCTAAAGATGCTAATAAACTGAGAAATCAGGAGCACTCCCTCTGAGGAGCATGCCTATATGACGGGTGAATTAACAGAACGTCATCGTCTCATAGATACAGAGCAAATTAAAATATGAAAAATCAATTATACTCGATAGAAACCTTCATCGACATTTAAGGTGCCTTCTATAAAATGAACTTAAACAGCATATGCTCAGAGGCTGAGCAATACAAGTCAAGTTTCAAGTTTTCAAACCAAATAATGGCGGCAAGGGGGTCCCCATATGGCGGAGTTCTTTGGAACATTGTGGTGGATGAGCTTATAAGTAAACTCAATGTCCGCAAGTTCTTTACACTGGGTTCTGCAGACCTGACCATAGTTATCAGCGGCCTCTTTGAAAACACATTATGTCACCAAATGAGCTCTGCTTTAAAGGTCGTTGAACAGTAATAAAGCTCAATCTCACAACAGTGAACCCAACAAGAATGGAGATGACTATGTTCACAAACAAACGTAGTGCAGGTGATCTTAGGTTGCCTAAACCATTCGATTTGATTCAATTATTTAGGAGTCATACTTGACTTGAATAGACACCTAAACGCTGAACATAATAAAGCCTTCATTACCTCCTGCTAATGCAAGCGACTTCTCTGCCAAATCTAGGTTTTCACTGAAAATCACTCTTTTGCTTTATAAAGTGGTGACAAGGCCAATAATCGCTGAACTGTGCTTAGCATGATAGAAACAAGTTGTAGCTATTCCAGAGTCTCGCCTGTACGGCCGTCACTGGATGCATGCGAACAACCCCTATTGCCCCAAAGCTCGGACCACCATGTGTCTAAATGTGGAAACAGAGCCCTTTACTAATTATTCTATCGTCTTGGAATTGAAAAAACTAATGATGAACGGAGTGTTTCATTCCTCAATTACTATATTAGAAGAGATTAAGGTAAGGAGCCAAGTAAAGCTTATTTTTTTGTGTCGCTACCTTATCTTATGTTAGTATTGTTTTTAACCTCATGTAAGGTTAAAGTACTAGTAATTGACACTATCTTAGTAGTTGACATATATTTCTTCTTCTCCTTTTATTATGAATATCTTTACTTGTGTCATAACTATTAAAATAAAAGTCGTGACATGTTGTAATGAACGTATAACCTACAGAACAGTTACTTTCACTGTGATTTAGTATAAAAAATCAACATTTGTCTTTTTATACAAAAGAGTTGTGTAGTGTGTAAGAAAGTTTTGCTTAACGAATCTGTTAAGGACTTGAGTGTCCGAACCGCATTACCTACTCAAAGCAGAAGCTCTGTTAATTGTAAATTTTAATTATTAACTATTTTTAATTAATAAACTACCTACTGTTACCTTAAATGGGTATAAAATTTAAGTTGAGAATCAGAGAATATGACCTATAAGCACGAGTAGACAACGTAACAAGTATCGATTGTCATAGTTTAATGGATTTAGTATTATCAGGATTATGTAAACATTCGTTTACGGTTTGTAGTTAATAAATTTCGAAACTAGTCAGAATATATGTATGCTGTGGTTTGGTAGTTTGGATAGCCTTGTTTGTATTGTTCGAAGTTATAATCAGACCTTTCGGATATTGGTATATAGTATTTGCGTCTTTGATATTTTAAATGAAGATTTTCCTTTCATACATTTTTTTTTTTAAGTAAGGCAACTCCTGCATTAGGATTAATTCCTGTGTCGCCAGCAAAATTTACAAACATTCAAGCAACGGACACAAAGAACACCCAGACTTAGAACAACAATTTGAGGATTACACAAAATGTTGTCCCGTGCGGGGATCGAACCCACAATACTCGGCGCGGCAACGAGGCACGAGGTGATCACTTAAACCGCTGCGCCATCCGTCCGTGCAGTATACATAGTATATGTTAAAATTTAATGCAAAAATCGACTTATTAAAAAATATGTAAAAAAAACATGAAACTGCATCGTAAACTTTACTTGTATCACTTTATAACAACAAGCATTTTATATAAATGTCTTGAAGATCATTTCTTGAGTAGGTAATACATTTAATTTCAGTAGTAGAGTAGAGTAAAGACGAGAAAGTGTAAAAAATAATTACAAAATGTAAAGATAATATAAGGCAAAGAATTACTATAAAACTCATTAGATAGTATCCCTGGTGACTTTTTTTCGGCATTATATTAGATATAGAATATTGCACATATGTACATGTTAAATGTATACCTGCTATTTTTCTGTATTACCCAAAGATTGGCTGGTGGCAAACACCTAGGGTTGATGGTTATAAGTTCGATTTATAAGTTTATATTATACTAGCGGACCCGACAGACGTTGTCCTCCATGATATTTCAAGCGATTAGGATCAATATAGATAAATAACCTAGATACCGACTGCAGCGCCATCTGCCGGGCTGATTTGTGAATCTAAACCATTCCCAGATCCCCTTGAACACACACAAAAAAATTCATCAAAATCCGTCCAGTCGTTTGAGAGTAGTTCAGTGACATACACACTCACAGAAGAATTATACATATATATAAAGATGTTCATAATATAAACTTATAAATCGATAACCATCAACCCTAGGTGTTTTCCACCAATCAATCTTTGGGTAATACAGAAAAATAGCAGGTATACATTTAACATTCAACGTAAATTTAAAAAGTTATCAAAACAGTAAAAATATATTACATTAATTACACTAAATAATTAATTATACCATGAACACAAAAATATTTACATACACACAGAAATAAAAAAAAATACAAACGGGAGCACATGTATGGTAGGTAGGTAAATAAGATATCCAAAAAGCAAACCTCTTAAGATAAATTCAAATTGTATTCGAGATCCGTTTCAAATACAAAAGGACTATTGTATATTCAACATTCATCTTAATGATCAAGTATCTGCTCACCCTTTTAAAGTAAACGCTAGGATACTTTATCAATGTCTTTGGAAAACGCTATTCTTGATGGAAAAATATAACATAGTTTGTATATAATTTTCACGTTCAACAGAATACACAATTTATATAAATAAAGACTAATGTCTGAGGTTATCTATTCCACCCTAACTAAATACGTCAATAGATTGCTATGTACGGATACCCTGTACCTCGCAACCTATTGTCGCATATCAAGTGATATGTCTTCTTCATCCATTCATTCTTGACTAGAGATTTAATCAAAATGGGACAC
This sequence comes from Tyria jacobaeae, assembly GCA_947561695.1. NCBI lineage: Eukaryota > Metazoa > Arthropoda > Insecta > Lepidoptera > Erebidae > Tyria > Tyria jacobaeae. Next base: position 3,794,193 of record OX387222.1, read on the forward strand.
AATTGAAATAATAAAAGAAGAAAATTAACATAAAAAAGAATATATCAATTCTTAAATTTTGTTAATACTTTAATGTTTTTGAACTTCAAAAAAGAGGAGGTTCTAAAGTCCGTTGTATTTTTGCTTGTTTAAAATACATAAAAAAAAAGTGATTGGTTGATGGAAACTCGCGCTTGGATGTATTTTTTAGGATACTCCTAATGAAAATGGGAGCATCATCGGCTTATTTCCGTCAGGCCTAGCCATCCTTAAGGCCAAGGCCAAAGAATAATCTGGAGATGACCGAAATCCTGAAATGACCAAAAAACATGTTATGTTAACAAGAGTATAGTTAAATAAGCATCGTGTGAGGGCAAATTTTTAAGCGCTTTCTTAAAAGCCAAGCCAATCATAATAATTAACATTCATTGAATAATGTATTCAGTACTTATCGCAGTTCTATTTTTATATTTATAGTTCCATTAAAACTAAGAAATCCAGACCACTTCTTCTTCTATCAAATAAATATTTCCCACATTTATGATCTAATATACATATATGATTAGAATGGCAGCCAATTCGAATAATAGGCATGCGACACTGGCGTGTTCAAGCTATTACGAACACTCCCCAATTATATCCTTTTTCTACAATTGCCTTCAATATTTTTAGCTACTATAAAATCTAATGAAATCATTATATTCGATTTTTGTATCTATAGTTACTACAATGCCCGAAAGACGACAAAAGCACTGTCCCTAATACGTTAGTGGAAGAAAATTTTAATTAACAAAACTTAGGTGTTGTCACACACCTCTGCCTACCCCTTAAGTTACATAGGCGTGAGCAAATGTATGTATTAAGAATGAAAAATAAGGTAGATATGTATTTGTTGAAAGATATTATTTAATGCCTGGCACGCTGATGCTTCTTCGCATAGTTACGAGTATGATAATGTTGGCGCCGAGAAAACGCCTTCTAAATATGTAGTAGACAAGACATGTTATTTATCTTTAGTATTATATGAAGCAACATCAAAATATCAGTGTAATTTGTTAAAAATAATACAGAACATTGAACGTGTACCTGCGAGTAGATATACATGTGTTTAGAAGGTGTAGAAGAGAATAAAAAAACTGTTTTTTTTTTTTTATTATAATATTGACAAATATACATACATTTGCGGTCAAAGAATTATGACTATAATTATTAGATGTTTTAGAACATAATTCTCCTATTCAAATTTGATCTTGTATAGTTCAGTCCAGTCCCCCTTATTGTTTACAATATTTCTTTTATTTTAAGCTGCCTATATATTGTAGTGTACATTAGCCAGCCAGCAGTAGATGCATATTTTATTAAGTAATATTTTATTATATTAAGTAACACATATTTTATGGTCACATTTTTTTGGCCTAACATAACTTGTTTGTTAAAAAATGTGATAGACTATAAGATCACGTCACATTTATAAGCGGAGATAATAAGTAATATGTTTCTGTAAGAAGGTAAAGTAATTAGTAAAAAAAATATTTAATTTCCGAGTTAATTGCTATAAAAATACAAAGTACTATAACTAGTTGAAAGTCTGACGTGCCATTCTTCATTTTCAAATAAACACATATTTTCATTAATAAATGACTAATTAAACAAATGCTTCTGCCGACTTAGCATTAAAGTAGGTTGAGGCCTTACTATGAGAATCCTTTTAGTGTTGAGAAAAAAAAAACCGTTCTATACACGAAACCGTTTCTATACAGGCGGTCAGTGCTGCACTTAGAAAATCACTGTTAAGAGTTGACTGCTCAATATAGGGTGCTCGTTGTTACCTTTATTTTTACTAGGTTAATAAAAAGTTTATTATTATTTTCATTTACAAGTACATACATACATGTACATTTTAATTTTGATTTTCAGATGAAAGAAAATGAGATGAAAGAAAGAAGATGAAATAAAGAAGATGAAAGAAAGAAAAGAAAGCAATCCAAAATGAGATACAAGCATCCTGAGGCGAGCATACAACCAATTTACATGTTCTATGTCAAAAGAGTAACGGATAAGATCGGCTTCGTGTAGAAAATAAGTACTCCATTCCGACAGTGCACACACCAGGCATCAAAGTTCAAAACATCTTGGGTACACCGAAGGATGTCTTGCTTTTGCAAACTCTAGGTATCTATAAATAAACACGACAGTTACTATGAGACTATTACTATTCTAAACTAAAAGTGTAATACATAAAACATATGTATGTATGAGTACGATCATAAATATTATAATATTATTTTTATTTCTAGTAAAACGAGGGTGTCTCAGTAAGAGTGCCCTTTTTAAATATAGAATTTTATCTTCGTGCAAGTGGCAACTCTGAAATTTGACAGCTGTCACCTTTGTTTATTCTGCCATTTAAAAATGGAGCGCTTTTATAAGATAAGACAATTTTCTTTTCTCTCAATACCTTTATTATAATACTTACTGCGTCTACTTTATTAATTTCTAGGTAAATAATCCATTGAGCTCTGTATAAATTTTGCACAAAGTGTAGATAATATTTACAGCAGCTGTTTCTTAAATAGGCAAAACGAAGCGGACTATGGCTGAAAAGGTCAAAGAACATATCGCTCCCGTGAAAGTAGACACAAATCACTGGATTGTATTTCCGCACACAAGTACTTTCCACCGAACGTAACTTTTACTCAACTCGATAGTCCTACGGAAAGGGTAAGTTAATAATAAAAGAAAAAAAAAATACTCCAACTGCAAAAAGTCAACTTATAGCAATGTACTAAAAATTTCATTTGACAATGGTAGAGCCATGCTTATTCACGAGTAGGCCAGCTCGACTGGAGTATTACCACGGCCTCATAGAAAACCGGTTGTGACGTAACGTAACATAGCATTTCCATGATATTATTCCCCCGTCCATCATCACCCTCAAAGGTGTTCAGCGCACTTACGACTCTTGATCTGCAGGTGTCCATGGATGGAAGTTGTTTCTTGCAAAAAAAAATATATATTACAGAAAAAAGATCGTCTTAACTGTCTATATTTATGAGCTGAAATTCTAAGTTAAATTACCTCATTATGTTTGGTAGCAGGTGGCACACATTTGCAAATTATAAATAGAAAACAAATTAATTGTTTATTTTATTTTAGACGTTTTAGTCTCCAGACAAATTTCTATGTACGAAAACTGCAATACCCTTGGCCGATTCTTACACTAAAAAAATATATCATATAATACAACAAATTCCTCCTTGAATTTAAACTATGACTTATACATATTTTATTCCTTCACTTTGATACCCTACTTGACAGGTTTGGTTATTTTTTATAATTAAAAAATATAACGAAACCTATCAAGCCAAAAACTTACAATTTAGTTTTATAATTATTTTGTTTTTTTTTTTTAATCTAATGACACTCGGGTTTATGAGACAAATCAAACGATACCTAAACTGACAAAATACATCCAGCCATTTGGAAGATACGAGGTTATAAAGAAATTTACAAACATACCAAGCTACGCGCAAAAACATAACCCAGGAAAGGTCAGTCAGGAAGGGCATTCGGGTAATAAAAAATATAACTTGCAATCGGGAAGAGGGTTTTAAATTGTCTGCAGCATAGAATCTAGTGATTAAAACATGTCATATTAGGCATCCGTCGATTTGCTTACAGAATGAGGACACTTTTAGTATAGTTTGTAACGATACATGGCGAAACCAAATATCAAAAATGTGCGGATGGCCGAAGAACTCTTTACCTCAAGATTTCAGCGACAGAAGGCGAGCACCGCTGAGCCAGTCAGCCTCTGACCACGGCCGGTGTAACCAAGTCAAAACGTCAGGCAAATTAAAATGTAGGTATTAAATGTATGTCGCGTTAATTACCGCTGTAGAAATGTTATTATACATCTTACAAAGTTTGCATAGGAGTTGAAAACAAACAAAGCAGATGTCAAATAATTGAAGAATGTAACGATTTGTGTGTCTGAAAAATTAAACTTGACAGTATGGAACTGGATGTCATCGTATTTCGAATTACTCCCAGGCGTTAGAAGTAATATAAAATACAATTACACATACACATACACGTACACAAACAGAGCAAAAGAAGTTAACATAATATATTATAAATAACGATACATTAAAGAAAAATTATTTGAGAGAGCCAGTGATCAAATGTAAGTAGTCGACTCATATCTCATTTTAACATTTACATGGACGAATAAAATAAATAATAGAAACGTGCCGGGCACGGTGCATTAGCGGTTAAGATCGTGGCCATTTGTATGGCTTCCCTAGATTGTGGCAAACTGCACTTCAGATTGAATAACTTCGAGAAATATTATACTCAAAGTACACATGTATAATGACTTTTAGATTTTTTTTGTAATATGTATTTGTTTTTTTTTTTTTTTCAATTTACTCACTTAATTTTAAATGTACTAATGTCCTGGTACAAAAAAGCCGATTTTTTGTATTTTTCCTTTAAAGATAATTTCCACACAGGAATTATCAGTCAGGGGGCTTCACAAACATGGTTGGATACAAAAACACCCAAATTATAAACAATTACAACCTGTGCTTCGCATAAATCAATATTCCGTGTGGAAATCGAACCCACAGCTTCCGGCCTCAGTAGAAAGGATCTAAACAACAACATTTACAGGTCAGTCTTATAACTTAGTCAGTCGCCTCTACTGAGCCACAAAGTACTATTACGATCTTCGATTCAATCAATATTGCGTTAATTTTAGTAAATGCATGTGCTTGTATGTAGTCTCCTTTTGAACGTACATTAATAATATTAGTAAGTTTAATTACAAGCCTGGATTCAGCAACTGTGTGTCCAAATTAAGAGCTATAAGTGCACTACCCGCCTAACATTAATAAGAAAAATAATCAAACAATCAAATAGCGACAAATAACTTTACAGTCCAATAAATCAAATGCCTTGCTACGTATGGAGGTGTCAAAAAAAAAAATCCCTTTGAGCCATGTAGTTAAGCTTTCTTGTAGTAGATAGTTCTACAAGACTCTATGCCGTAGCTTCCATAGCACTTAGTAAAATAAACAACGTAGTGCGATGGCACAGCTTTTTGAGGCTTAAAGGTGCATTTACATGAAGTCGCTCACTTGAATTTTATAATTATTTTAGTGTTGTACAATATTACAACCGTGTTTAAACTAAGCGATATGTTTTGTATGCTGTTTAACGGATATTTGATATAGAATTGAGTTTATATGTTTAAATGCCCATGGACCCCGTATGATGAGTTATTATTGTTAAACTCACTTACAACAATTGAGATAAGATAAGATAAGATAAGAATAATCTTTATTGTGAACCAAATACATATTGCTTAAAATTAAGTATAGAAGTTGAAATGCACCATGGGCGGCCTTATCTCGTGATCTCTTACAGGCAACCTTTAGATGGACAGAATTGTTCGTGGATTTAAGAACATCCTACCTACTTATATACAGATATAGAGATACATATAGATACATTACTATATACATATTTTTTTTACATACATACAGACAAATACACAATATATTGAGTTGCAGGTTTCCTTGGGCGGTGGTAGCTTACCGTGTGATAATAGACATGACAGGTCACTTTACCCCTTGACCCCTTACGGAGGCCCAACTCCCCCTCTACCTATTTCCTACCTATAATTTAGTACAATTTTCGTAATAGGGGTAAGCCTTTTATCATTATCCAGTCACTTTATTTAATATACATATATACTATCTGACAGACACCAGTCCGATTCCAAAGTAACCTTTTACAACACCGATAAGAAGTGATGGGGTGGCCGCAAAAACACAATTTTGATATGGTCGTCAAATCTCGTATTATTTTATAAAGTATTCCTCGATAACTAAAGACCCTTCTATCATCTCCCACATGTCATACTATACGGATAGATTCGGGAGTTAAAGCAATACCTCAAGCAAATCAGAGTCGCGTATCTATAACTCGAACATGTTGGTGGCGGGAAGTCCGATTTCTCTAACTGTATATATATATAATATCCCACATTAAGTTAACGAGAAATAGCTTTAATCAACATTGGCTCCTTTCCTTGTCACCAGTATATTTTCCACCTACTAGTAATGAGTGACTGCGAAAAAAGTATCGAGTAACTTACTCTTATCGACATAGCACAAACTAAATTATGCCTTAAGAAATAGTGTTTTTATAACCGTAATCGCTCAGCTCATGGCTCCAATCTTCGTCTTAATAAGGCGCCACTTTACGGCAAAGATTTCTTATGTAATATCCAAGGTTATACCACCCGTAGCCAGCTTATGACCATCGTGATTGCATATAAACTTTATCCTCTATTTAGAACGCAATTATGAGTTTATGGTACTCATTTATGAATTATGATTTGATTAGATGGGACCATTAAGTTTTTTCTGTGCATGGTTACGTTTCTACTTGTTGATTTTTGGACCGAATAATATAAATATTTTACTTGGAAAATAAATAAAATCGCACTTAGCTAAATCTGGAGGATCGGCTAATATTTGTACCCCGAGATGTTCAAGTAGACCATTGTTTTAGCAGCTGTGTGAGCGGGTGCATTATTTTGGAGAAAAATAATGCCACCGACACCGCTCCTTAGTCGCTTGCTATTTAACTCACCGAAAGCTTGAGGCAGAAAACCGGCTGTCAAACAATGCTCACATTATTTTGTAATGAGTATTTTGAGTGAGTGAGGGTTTCTCCTCTATCCTCCAGTCATCTTCCTCTCTTCTTTCTTATCTCTCATCCCCATTTCCTCTCAAATACCCATTGCTTGGATTTTTGCTTTTTGATAAGATCTTAGCTGTAGAACCAAGTTTAGTCAGTTGTAAAGATGGAGAATACGTTTTGTGAAGTTCCTATTTTGAACTTTTCAAGCATAAATTTGAGACCACCAATATGACGGGATTTGTGTTCTTCTGTGAGAGAATGAGGTATCAATCGCGAAATCGCTAAAGTTTCCTAACTTTAAGGTGTTTATGTATGATGGTCGAAACTGTCTGCGATCCAATCTTCAGTTCAGCCTGAATCTTTCGATGTGTAATATGTCTTTTCTCCCGCAATAGCCCCTATACCCTGATGACATTTTCTTGACTTACTGCAGTTGTAGGTCAGCGGGGTCCTGGGTCATCGTTAAGGTTCTCTTGAACACGTTTGTATTCACAAAATCAATTAGTAACTATTGCTAGGAGAAGCTTATAAATTTTCATTAAATTAATGTAAACTCTCTTTCATAATCATGAAAATTCATAGCACGAAAAGCTTTCCGCGAAACTTCCCTTGTTGCAAACAAAAGAGTGACCAATGATTTTCAGTAAAGAGATTTATTAAAATTTGCTATCATATCAAAATAGTTTCAGCTAAGAATTCTCGGAACAACCTAAGTACATCATGCCCATATACCTGAAAGGAATAAACTTGACACCGTTACGCCAACGAATGTTAGTCAACCATAATTTGGTCCCGTTTACGTATATATTATATGTAATCGGATAGTATGTACGTAATACGTCATTATAAAAAAAAACTATAAAAATATATAATTAAATGAATTAACATAATTTTCTAATAATTTGATAACTTTTATATGACCTAATCTTATTAGTTGTGCAACAAGTTCACTTTAACAAATTTAACAGGTAATTACAGAAAGATGTGGTATGGTGTACAATTTAATGTTCAGGTACTTAACCCCGTCAATAAAGCTCTAAAGAAATGTCTCATGTTTTAAGCTTATTTATTTACAACATCCTGTACACGTAAAATATATATAGAAGACTGCTCAAAGACTACAATATTTTCAGACGTTAACAAATATCATTGATATGATAATGTATGATAATGGTATGAGAAGGCAGTTCTTTCAAATGTCATGACAAAATAATGACGTCACAAAATACGGAAAACAAATGACAATATCCTCTTGTTACAACGGATATTTGAAGAAACAGGTTTGGCTATGTGCCCAACCTAATATATTATTGGAGGACTTAATAATTGGCTGACCTAAATTTAATAAAACTGATTTAAGAAACAGAGGAATTTTGTCCACGGACTGAAGAGTACGGTTCAACAGGAATAGTGGAATAGGCAGTACAGAATGTATCTACTCAAACTTGATAGGTTGGCAAAACGCCACCATAACCAAAGTTATTTGAATATTACAATGGATTTGATATAAGTCAGTAATATTTACACTAAGTTTTCTCATATAGTTCACTGCAGCCCAAGATTGCCTAGACGAAATTTCAAACTGTGATAGGGCCATTTGTACATAACATTAGACACCAAATATTTACAAACATACATACACACTCTCACACCTTTATCATTTATAATTTAGTCCCATTTACGTAATAGTGGCAGGCCTACTGCCGTCATCTGGAAAATTTTGGGAATGAAGAAGGGGTAATTTAGAGTATGTTGGCAGAAAAGGTAGGATAGAAAGAGATGAAAAGAGGTATTGCGTTATACAGATGGACTGGGGAATATAAGCAATAGCTCAAGCAAGTTAGGGTCGCATACCTATAACTCGAGCTAGGTGTTGCCGGAAAGTTCGAGTGCTGTAATTTAACAAGCAAATATTTAGAGATAGGTAAAATATTGTATTATTTGCTTTATGTACGATAAAGAGTATAGCTATGTATCTTATTCGGTATAACGTGGATGTCTCACTCCTCTGCCTATCTCATTACATACACAGGTCAAAACATTTAATTCAGATACATATATCCATAGATAATGCTACAGGAAAGTATAGTGATTTTAGGGCACTAATAATTCTATTTTATTTTTTTTTAATTGAGGACAGACGGTTCACCTGATGGTAAGTGAAAACCGCCATCCATGGACACTTGCAACTCAAGTGTCGTAAGTGCGCTGCCATCCTTTGAGGATGATCAGGGATGGAGGGTGCGGGGAGGGAAAGAAGAGGTGGGATGAGAGAATGGGAAAAAGGACAGGGGGATGAAGGGAGAGGAAAGAGGAGAGGGGGATTTAAGACTCCGCAAACCTTACTGATTTCGTGGAAATGCAACGCAAGCGGTGCTTCACAACCGGTTTTCTGTATGGCCGTGGTATTGCACCGGTGGAGCCGGCCCATTTGTGCCGAAGCATAACTCTACCACTGTTACCACTGTAAATATACAAAAAATATATATATAATTGATACATAAACTCATGCCTGTAGGGGTAGACAGGCCTTTACCGCTCACAATTTGTCGATTACGATTTGGTTCTACTAACGTAATGTATGTAAGATAATGAGCATATTGCCGATATCTGGATACTTTGGGAATTAAATAGGCAAATTTGAAGAATATTGAAAGATGAGAAAGGATGGAGAAGACAGAAATGGGATATAGCTTATATGGCTGAATTGGACCAAGTAGGGTAAGCTATAGCTCAGAAAGGTCAGGGTCGCATATTATGTTACATAACTTAGTCGATACCGGAATGTAAAAGTAATCTAACTGGATATCACTTGATAGTGGATTAAAAAATAAGTCTGTTAAGAATGAATCTGTACATAACATTTATAAAAGATTTTTTGACTAGAACAATCAAAATATATTTTGACTGCTCGAATTGCGTAGTGGTTTAAGCGGTCACCTCGCCACTATGCTGCTGCGCCGAGTGTTGTGTGTGTGAGTGCCGAATGTTTGTAAAGTCCCAGGCGGCACAGGAAATAATCCTAGTGCGGGAGTTGTCTCTTTTAAAAAAAGAAAAAAATAGAAAAAGAATTCATAAAACTGACCAAAAATATGAATTACTTCTCAAATAAAAACTCTATCAGTATTATTCACAGTTACTGAAAGTTTCAAGTATTTTTGTAACACCTTCTATAAACGTATTTGCACAAGAGATACTATTTTTTTTAAAGCCTCACCTTACTTTAAGGGGCCGTTGTGTACATTATCTTTACGTCACTTCGTATACATTTGCTTACAAATGCCTTATTATGTTCCTCTTAGAATACAAGTGTTGATAATTACTCACACGATTTAGTGTTTATTTCTTTTCTTATACTGTTCTGTTGTTTGATATTACAGTGTCATTTTGGATGTTTTTGTACTCACAAAGTTAATAAGTTATTGTGGTATAATATAAGACAAAAAAAAACAAAAGAAACTAATCGTCAATATTATTATATTGAAAAACGGCATAGAGTTTTAAATAGTTTTGTGATATGCGCCACTGGAGCTCCAACTTTTTATATGTATTTAATATTATCCACATAAGTATAGCCGAGAGAGTAGATAAACCTTACCAATAGAACTTGAGTGACCTCTTCATTCATATTATTGCAGTCGTCTTCTGGACATACGCTGCTCCCAATGTGCGCCATTGCATCCGGTCCACCGCTTTTTGCATCAAGTCTGTCCCAGTTATCTTCTTCAGGTGTTCAGTCCATCTGGCTGGGGGGCATTCTACCTTTTCCTTTTCTTATCGTTTTCATATTAATTGAATATGTAGCAAACTATTTGAAAAAGTAATTTATCATGGAGAGAAAAATATAAACCGTAACATCTTACGTATTAAGGCTTTGTGTTTTTACAATATAAACACTGTCTGGAGGCACATTGGTACAAGAGAAGTACATTATTTGTGGTAACTTTATGGTAATCTTGGTGCTAGAGAGTGCACTGGTAAGTTTTCTGTTATGTTTACCAACCATTTCCAAAGATCTTTAACAGGAGCAGCATCTGATACGCTGAATATGAATACATAGTGCCTCCATGTGCCAAATTTCAAAACTTCAACTTTATTACAGACTTCTGGGCTTATATAAACAAATAATTAAATCCTACGGTATTTTTTATAGGTAACCGAAAAATATCAATTTAATTGAAGACAAGTTCAACATTTCTTTATAGATTCCAATATTTTTTATTTTTAACTCAAAACGTTGAAAACGCTATCGGCTACCAGCTGTGAAGCTGCACAATTTGTGATACTTATTTACAAATTGTGCAGCTTCACAACATCATTCGTTTTTATTTCTAAAACTCATATTCTACATTCAAAATGACTGTTTGGCGTTTTCAAAACATAGTGAAGAAGATTCAGAATCCTTTTAGTTGCGATCCCTATGTTTAGTTTAAGCCTAAGATTTACTTCACGAATTATATACTTACATATTTCTTAATCCACAACTTTAGAGGAGTCATATCTGATATGTTTTTGTGTTGCAATAATGTCAAAAACAATATTGACAATCCTTTTTTTTATAGTTGAACCATAGAAAAGGAGGTTTTCATTTCGTCGGAATCTTTGTTTTTTTATTTACATAATGTTGAAGATGCCAGGACTGACTTTGTGGCTGTGGATGTGGATGTTTTTTTGTATGCAAGGGTATACTCCCTAAGTGGACCCATTGTTATTAGATCAAGATCTGGGGATGGGATCTCAGAGAAACTGAGGGACACCCTGAACTTTTATAGGCAATAGCAATTTTTCTTCTTATATTTTCTTATGTTGCTGAGTTGATGGTGGAAGGTACAACTCCTTAACGGTTAGGAGGTAGGGGGTAATTCTTTCATTTATATATTGAATCCCCAACATACCCCCCTATGAGGGTGATGTGGGATAGGTGGGTGCGGGGAGGGGAAAGAGGAGAGAGGATTAGGGTAGAGGAAAGAGAAGGAGGGAGTTGGGCCTACGGAAACCTCACTAATTTCGGGGAAATGCTAAGCAAGAGTTGTTTCACAAGCGTTTTTCTATCGCACCGGTCGAGCCAGCCCATTCGTGTCATAACCTGGCTCTACCAATCAAAGGTTATCTACTTTCTTAAAAGTCAATTATTTTATACGTATTTCTATTCCAAACCAATTTAAACATTTCAAAATTGGAAACAGCAATGTATATGAGACATCAAAATATAATCTTCATTAATTTGCTTCGTATAACCACGCCTGCCTTACTCTGGCCTTAGCCGCATCAATCTTGAGGCCTGTGGAGGAGGCTGTATTGTGTTACATTATTACGGAAATTATACGTACCCCGGTCCCCTCTGTCCTCCAATAACAATTATAAATCGCAGTATAAATCGAGGCTAAGGCAAAAGCAACTCTTAAATGTACGTAAGTAGACACATAATAGCTTATGAAAGAATAAGTTTTTGGATTTTGGATTGCTTATTTAATACCCGAGATGATTTAAATTTAAGTATGAAGATCCAACAGTCGCAATTATTTTAAGGTACTCAACGTGATATGATATCGAAATGCATTATATGTAACAATAGTACCGATGCGTTACTTTTCTGTGATTTTTTTTTAGATAGATTATGCTATAAATTTACATCTATATAATTCAAACATGTTATACGTGCATTACTGTTTTAAAATAAATGTAACTTTATCAAAGGATTAGGATAAAGTGAGTATTACTGTTCTGAAAAGACGTATCTTGAAGATATTTTATAGTTATATTTTTTTTTTTTTATGCGATAGGGGGCAAACGAGCAGACGGGTCAACTGATGGTAAATGACTACCGCCGCCCATGGACACCCGCAACTCAAGGGTCACAAGTGCGTTGCCGGCCTTTTAGGTAGGAGTACGCTCTTTTCTTGAAGGTTTGAAGGTCGTATCGGTTCGGAAATACGGCAGGCGACAATTTGTTCCATAAGCTGGTTGTGCGAGGCAAAAAGCTTCTGGAGAAGCGCACAGTGGTGGAGTGCCAATCGTCCAGGTGATGGGGATGGATATTTTGTCGCGTAGAACGATGGCGGAAACCAGCAGCCGGTATAAGTCCGAACAATTCCTCTGAACACTCCCCATGATACAAGCGATAGAGGATGCAGAGTGAAGCTACATCTCTACGCAACGCCAAGGTGTCAAGTCGATCAGAGATATCTTGGCAGTCGATGATGCGAGTCGCTCTCCGTTGAATGCGGTCAAGAGGGAGAAGTTGGTACTGGGGTGCACCTGCATAGAGATGAGAACAGTATTCCATGTGCGGCCGAACCTGCGCCTTATAAAGTTGCAGGCGGTGGGCCGGAGTAAAATACTGTCTCGATCTGTTTAGCACACCAAGCTTCTTCGAGGCTAATATGGCCTTACTCTCTAAGTGACCGCGAAACTGGACTTCGCGTGATATATCGACGCCAAGGATTCCGATACTGGCTGATGCAGTTAGGGAAGTGCTCTCAAATTGAGGTGATACGACCAATGGCATCTTTTTAGCGGTGAACGCGCAAACCTGTGTCTTCGTGGGGTTAAATCGGACTAGGTTAAGTCGACCCCAATCTGAAACTTTTGATAAAGAAGTTTCGATTTCAGACACAAGTTTGGATCGGCTTGGATATGTTAGAGAGCTTAAATCTCAGTGAAATTTCTGAAGGCCCAAATCCCCTTTTCCCCCTGCACTCATCCCTCCATCCTTCATTACCCTCAATACCGGGTAGCGGACTTACGACTCCTGAGTTGCAGGTGTCAACGAATAGAGGGACGGCGCTTGTCACTTACCATCAGGTGACCAGTCTATTCGTCTGCCCTCCCCCCCCCCAAAGGTGAGGGTAAATAAACAGAAAAGGGTCAAATTGTAAATACAAATAAACGCTAGTAGAACTGGGAACAAAAATATAAAATTAGCAAGAGCAGGAAGTTAAAGATTTTTCGCGTTCCAATATTTTAAATGAGTTTTATACAAAACTCCATTTTCAAATCAGAACGATATTAGAAAAACACAATAATTGGTTATTCAATCAGGTTATGTAAACCATCTACCCGCAGACTGCCTAACCACTCCATACGATTTCTATGTATCTAGGCTTTTACGTTTAAAACATTGATTTCTATTCCATTTGCATTGTTTCGCATTTACTATATGTATACAATATGGAATTACAGCTTTCGAGTAAGTGAAACGGTCAACACGATAAGCCCTCGGTTCATTTCGAGGCAAAACAATTCATTTTATTATCAAACGTTTATTAACCTACTGACAACAAATCAAATGATTTGTGTAATTTTAATTTATTTCATATTTTTTTATTACTCTGATATACAGTTTCGTTCTTTTACTCTTTAATATCAGTAAAATAATCTCGTACATTCAAATTAAGTAGAAAATAATGTTCAAAAATATGTCTTGCCTATGTCTATGAGAACAACAAAAATCAATTTAATGAATTAATTCATTTATCAATTTATTCACCATAAAACAGTAATAAGAACATTGTACAAATTATAGTTCAAAAAGAGATGATGGTGGGTTGACACCTGAACTAGGAAGGTTCCTGTATCTCAGGATGTCAACCCTTCACCCCATAAAGTGGTCTTATATCTAGTAATTTCATAATATTAAGTAATGAGCAAACAGAAAACTTAATTAAATATACTAATACTAATACTGATCTTAAATACATATACTTTATATTTTATGTATTCATATCCATATTTATCCATACTAATTACAAGTAGTAACTAAAAGAATACCGTTCACGTACCCTTAAATGTTGTAATGCGAACCGCGCTTTGCCAACAACAGCAACAAATGGTGATGTAGTGATTTGCTTCTTACATCGGCTACACTACTCAATCACCTCTCTGTTGCTTCTTTGAGGCTCTTGCTATAATATTTCAATGCACTATATATCGAATAAATAAAACTTTTAAAACATATTCTGTCACAGCTTTTGTCGACTGCACAAAATAAAACAACAAATATACAATTGTATGTTGTATGTAAAAGCAATACAGTATTTATTATGTTTATCTATTTATTTGCTAATTTTATGCATATTTAGTACTTAATTCACCTATTGTGTGCATTTTTTCTCGTCTCCCCTATTGTGCCCTTAATAATCATATGAGTTCTCTGAGTGAGAAATTAACATTCTTTGACTTTAACAATTTTATAAAGAACTTGAGCTTGACCAGGGGAGCTATGTAGAGAGGCTATTAAATTAAGACATAAAGTAGCTTCGTTATTAGCTTATAATATTTCCTCTGTCATAAATATTATGACTTCGTTACTAAATGTATCATTGTTAGATTAGTTAGTAATAGTTATAGGACGATGGAGAGTTCTCAAACTATGAGTACAGGTGCAAGCTGTAGATTTACTACTGGTGTTGAAAAAGTCCAGGACCGTGTTTTGGCTATAAATTTAAACTTGTCAATATGACAACAGAACATACTAGTATCAGTGACTCAAGAGCAAAAATCGCAACGTATCTTGTAGCAGTAGTCAGTGCTCAAATTATAATAGGATTAAGCAGAAGACTTTAAAGCTATTCTACCAAAATATTCAGAACTCGTAAAAAGTGAATCTTTCAATCATTATGTCGCCAATTATTCAAAAACTTTTAATGAAGTGTGTAGATTGGCTACATCTGATTATATTAGTAATCAAATAAAATTACCTGAAGATAAAATAAAAACTACCTGGAACATATTTAAAAATGAAACTGGTAAAAAACAGTATTTAACAAAGTTTATGAATTCGAGACACGTTGCGGTACTTTCAGATTGAGAAAGACATAGCCCAAGAATTTATTGATTTATTTACTGAGATCACAATAAAAATAATTGAAAATCTAGATTCCTCTCCTGCTCAAGCTGTCATACTTCTTAGAAAAAAAAATTGATATCTGTCCCGTTACTTTTATTTTTGAACATTTCAAACCCGTCAGTGTTAAAAGCTTTTAAGGATATTCAGAAGTGTCTAAAGATCTATAGAGAATGTCAATCAAAACTACCACTGAAACTTGTGCTCCCTACTTTACACTAACATTTAATTTGTGTAGTAGTAGTAGATCAAGGAGTTTTTCTCGATCTCATGAAACACAGTTAAGTTATACCGCTTTTTAAATACAGAGACGGCAAAGATTCTAACAACTATAGACCTGTTGCAGTCCTGCGGCATTTAGCAAGGTTTTCCAAAAAAATATGGTTAGTGAAATGCTTCTTCATTTTAACGCAAACAACATCCTTCACGATCAATAATACTGTTTTACTAAAAGGCATTGCACAGAATATTTTCAGAATATTTTTTTCGGTGAGGAAGCTAAAGATGCCCTCGGTATCTTCTGTGACCTCTCAAAAGAATTTGACTGTGCAAGTCACCAAACATTGGTTCTGAAACTTGAGCATTATGTACTTTTTATACAGGTTCTCTGTTTGCTTAAATTATAACTTAGTGAAAGTCAACAGCAAGTTCAGATCAATGGTGTAAATTAATTAGGATCAAAAATGAAAATGGGTGTTCCGCAGGGATCTATATTGTGCCCTTTTCTCTTTCTAGTATATATTAATACTACATCATTAGTTTTTAAAGTAGATACATAGAACATAACTTTGTCGATTTAAAGTTGCCAAATGTCAGATAAAATGAATATGAAGTCTTAATGAATAACATAAAGTTATAATTTAGAAATGAAACTATTTTCTTAAGAATAACGCAAGATTCTAGATTACAACGGCGTCATCACTTAACATATCTTTCAAAGAGCCGTAAGGAAAGTTCTCCAATTGACAGACATAGATACTGCACGACTAGTTTACTTTAGTTATTTCCACAGTATCATGTCCTATGGTAACATATTGTACTGTAGGGCGTGCTTCAAATATAGAATCAATTTTCATTCTGCAAACGAGAGCTATTAAAGCCATTTATAATCTAAGTAGTCGTAAATCCCTTAGGGAACTCTATAAAGTGAATTACCATCCTGAAGGTGACTTGTTTTTTTCTTACATACATAATGTTTGTATTTATACAACCATGATGTATGTAAGAAAAAAATTGCATCTTTTTGTAAAACAATGTAAAAATATTATTATGATACGACGTATGACATTCACTTATTTATTGAAGTTTTCAATAATTTTTTTATGGTTATTACTGCTGACATTGATTCGTTTTATAAAAAAATTATAGGTGTTTTGTGATTGTATGTTTTATGTAAAAAAATTGTGCGTTTTAAATGTGAGAACTGTGTAACTGGGTAAAACTTGTTTAGATCTATTTTCTGAGCATATCATACTTTCCTAAAAGTCCTGCCAAAGGTGGCGTATGTTTCGGGACGTTCGGCTTCCTTCAATATGGTTGGTTGGCGCGAGAATCGTGCTCGTGAACGTGTCCGAATCCGGACTGCTGGTGCTTATAATATAACCGATAGTAATTATTAGAATTTATATTTTAGAATCGTGTTTTGCATTGTCCTCACATTTTATTACACACTTTCAAACTGTAACAATAAAATTGTATAAAATATTTGAAAAAGAGTGTCCTTTTAGTTACTTGCCTGTTCTTCTCCATAAGATCTACGTATTGGAACAGGCAATTAGCCTTACGATTGACTTAATCTGACCGACTTTATCTCTTGACAATTCAAAAATACCTATGGTTTAATAGAAATAAATGGTTTTGATTATGATTTTCAATTTTAATGTCTAAGGCGTTGTTTGCATGTCGACCTATATATAGGTGATGCAGATAATTAATAAAAGGTAGGTAATCTTGAGAATAACCGTGAGAAATGAATGAAATAAAGTTCAAGACAGATACACACATACATAATTAAATATATATATCTATAAAGACGACACAACTCCGTTTGTTTGACGAAATATAGTATTTTGTTCGGATTACCACGTTTTTTTTTTCTCTTACTACCTGTAGAAGTTATAAGTTAAAAAACGACTACTCCGGCACAAGGATAATTTATTTAACCAACACACATACTACGGACACCCACCCACTACCTCCAGCTCAGCCAACCAACAGGCTAGTCAGACAACGTTAGTAGACTGCACAAGATTTCTCGTTTCGAATTTTCACTTGTTTGTACAAGTTTGAAGAATTTCAGAAGTTCTTAAAATTTCCTGGAAAGTGTTGACTTTGGTTAAAAAGATAAAGCTTCGTACCAAACATTTTGGTAAGAAAACATGCTACGTACATATTTACGTAAGTCATTTATATCTTGCAACAGTTTAGTGTTTTATAGGTTGTCCTATTTACCACAATGTGTTATAAAGTTGGCCATTGATCCTTACATATAATATGTTTTAATAATATTTATTAACAATTAACTAATGATATGTTTTAAGCCAAACTTTATTGAAGTCGATTATAAAATTGACTGACTTTGCTTACCCGGGGGAAAATAGGAAACAGACGTGAGTGTATGCACGTAGGGTTCAAAGAATGGTGCAAAAGTTCAGTTCAGTTCGGTGTCTTGAGTTTAAATCTACCACATTACAGAAAGATGAATGCTCAGTCTCCATACATGATATGGCCTGTCGTTCTAATGTTTTTGATACAATGTACAATCATGTTACGTATATTTAATTAACTATTGGTGTTTCTGAGAATCACAAAAATAAATTAAATGTTAAAGATTTAGTCAATTTAAAAAAAACATCTAAAAACAATTTTTGAGGTTATGAACGCTTTTGTTTAATGTCAGTTGTATTTATCAACTTGAAATACTTAGGTATTTATTGACCTAAGCAAGATCTAGAGTCATTTTATAATTGTTATCATTTAAACAGAGGTATATAAATTTACCATTCAGTAATTAGGTGCTGACTTAGATAATTGATTCCTGAACATAAGAAAATATATCAAGTGTAGTATGTAAGGCAAAAGTATGAAATGTATTCAATGCGAATGGGATTTTAAATAAAACACTGAATTTATTTCTAACATTTTATTTAACTCAAAACCTTTTTTTTTATACACTTGTCACACCTCACACACGGCCGTCTAATCCCAAACTAAGCAGAGCCTGTACTATGGTAACCAGATTGCTGATAAATATACTTAAATACTTGTAAATACATACATATTAAAGATAAATTATAAACAGACACAGAACAAATGATCATGCTCATCACAGAAATATTTGTCCTGGGAACATCGAACCCACGACGTCTGGCTTAGCAGTCAGGGTCACTAACCACTAGACCAACAGGGAGAGTCAAAGCCTTTAATTACAATATCATCGAACTGCATCAACATAAAGTAGCCAGAAAAAAGAAAATCACCAAAAATAAAAACCGCAACGGAACGTAAGTATTTCATCTCAATCAAACAGCTTTTTTCATTTACAACTATAAAATCAAGGAACAAAAACATTCCACCTTTTTAAAATATTTTTTTTTATATCGCCTGAATAACGCCGTCGTATATTATATCTTATTACTGAGAAAGATTACAAAAACATACAAAAAAATACCTGTTTTATCAATTCTCCCAACGCATAATAATGTTGAATGTTGTTATTATTAAGTGTTCTTCAACTATTATGGAGGTAAAACTTTGAAAATCAATTTCTTTTTTCCTGAGTGCCGATAGTGATAAATGATAACGAAAAAAAAAATTAACAACATTTTTGCAGGTCAATTCTGGGCATTTTTCTTTAAGTGATACACAAATAGTTCCGAGTTTGAGTGTTGTGTTTTTGAATACTCCGGAGAGTAGACTTATTTCTATTGCAGGTTTTTATTCTAGAAAAGAAATGAAAAATAAAAGTTAAGGCACGTAGAAAAAATCCATATTTAACATATATTTTCCTATATATGTATTCTTTGATCCTATACATTTACTTTTGAGCTACTAGATCGTTTCGTTTTCTTAAAAGTCCCTAACTTTCTGGTTCGTTTAATAACTGCACACGAAAGGAATGTGCGGAATTGCCGCGTATTGTGTATACTACCTAACACTGCATCTACTAATTTTGTTATGCAGAAGACTACGTCTAGAGATTTTTCATAATAAAAATCTCTTATTTTATACTTTGCAGAAAATAAAATCCACGTCACATAACTAAGAAATACTGATACACCAAACTGATTTTATTCACAGAATGCTACAACAGTAATAAGTTTAAAAGATGATGTTTATAAGCCCCGTTAACAACTCACGATCACGCAGCAATTGCAATTCCACAAAAAAGGCAATATAATTTATGTTTATATTCTACTAAAGAAGACTGAAAAAGTAATTTTCATACAATAAATCAGGATTTGATATAGTTGCTTATAATTCGCTACCACAATATGTTCCATTACATCGTTTATCCTAAAGAAGTAGAAAGTATTTAATAAACCATTCTACCGTTTAGCGATCTTGTGGCGCATATTTGCCAAATATCAGCGTAGGCTGTGCTGGGAGACGTAGACGACCACTCGCCTTGCTCAGTCTGTACACAGCCGGCGTCCGATACTAACCTCTGTTCCGCTAGTAGTCATTAACAACACGATAAACATCAAAACTTGGCTGAACACAGCTCAACATAGCCACGCTTAAAAAAATATAAAGTAACATCTATAAGCAAATACTATTGAAAATCGTGTTCTATTTTCAAAAACGTGTCACTTTTAGATATACATATGTACTTTGAAAGTTCATTTTCTTTGTCATAATTTTTTACGTGAATGTTTGCGAAATAAAAACTGTGATATAAAGTTGACAAAGAACTTAACTTTTATTGTTTGGGGGGTTTACGAGTGAAGTGTTGCGACTGCAAACGAAGTTGCCTCGTGAAAAGGTTTGTAAACATCTTTATTTTAATTTTATTATCTATGTGCTGTAATTGAGAGCTGTTGGTAGATTAAAAACTCTAGGGTTGTAAAAGGATATTATTTATTTGATAAGGTTGTTGTTACTGTAATAAGTTTCTTTATAGTTGATAAATGTAAACGTGCACACTGAGAATAGGAGTTGTTATTGTAGGTTTTTATTTGACTAATAATGTAAAGAAAAAAATGCTGTTGTTATCTACTACATACCTACCAATTTGTTTTTAAAAAAGAAATGAATGGTTTCAAATCGATAAATAGGTAAATATACTTATATATATATTTTTTAATTATACTTATATATATATTTTAATTATACTTATCATATAATTTAGCTTTGAGTAGGGCGACACGAGTGTTGTCAGTAAAGGGAGCTGATTGCCATATACCGAAAACAAAATTGTAAAAAAAATTAAACAGCAAAAGGAAACAAGACACAGGAAATTTATAACATCTAAAAGCATATTGTCACCAGTTATTTTATGACGTCACACAGTTTCCAGTCAAAGCTTTGATGGCCCATTTCATAGACCCTCTCATCAACGCCAATCTGACAAATTTCCGCAAGCGAAGTGAAAAGGAATTGCTGAAAAAAACGCCGGAACATTTTAAATTTGTTCCTAATACAGTGATTACATTTTTGCTATTCTGTTTGAACTTCAATTTTGGAATTTATTATGTATTTAAATTTGTAATACTCATAAATCGTTATACCATAATTGAAACCCGCTGATTTTATGTATTACTAATTTATTGCTAAAAAGGTTTGTAACCATAATTTCTTATTGCTTTTTGAAGCAGTTTTCGTTCCTTTCTAAGCACCGTCGCATGCGATGAAACCATTGACCGAAGCAGTAAACAAACTTTTCTTTAGGGATCTCTTTCATCCCATTTTCAAACGCAGGTACGCCATCTTCAGGGTTCATAAAACGAATTCCTCAAAGTTTATCTTTTATTCTTGGAAATAAATAAAAGTCACAAGATGCTAAGTCGGGACTGTGAATAGGATGACTCACTAACTCCACATGTTCGATAGACAAATATTCGAAAGTCTGTCTGACGGAGTGAGCTAGAACACTGTCGTGGTGGAAGAGGATCTTACTTCTTAGGCGCTGCTGTCCAACATTTTCCAAGACAACTGGAAACCAATGACTGATATACCAATCTGCAGTAATATAGTCCTTTTATCTTCTAGAGTGTGAGTCCAAAGAATGAGGCGATCATCCATTTCTCCTGATTTCTGCGCTTTTTACTTTTGACACACGACATACACATTTAAATTGCCGCCAATTCGTAACAAGAATTCATGACACATCTACAGATTCCCAAAGAATTCCTAATTTGAAATTTAAGCAACTGTTTTTCTTAATGGTCTATTCTAAAAAAAAAATTCAGTCTGACCCACGTATCACCATATTCTGCCCGCCATACACCAAACCAACACCAAACGCCAAAATACGATACATACATATGTATGATACGATAAAAATAATATTTTAATATACATTCACATACAATTCCTATTACGTAACAGTCTTTCAAAAAAGGTCCTAATGCATAACGATTTCTCAAGAACGAAAGTTTAAGTAGAAATGACAGTTAAACCAAAGCTTTTCAACTCAGATTTATTTTGTATTTTTGGGATCAAAAGTAAATGCTAGAAGTGGCATGTGTAAATATTTTGTACATGAATTTCCTCATTTAAAATGTTGTTACTGCAAATAAAGAGATTTTCATTAATTTGATGATTAAACCCAGGAACTGTCGTTTCTCACTTTTGTTTTACGAAAGTGAGGCTAAATTGTGAAGTGACTCGAATTTCATTTTAGGGGGATTGTAAGGATTTCAGTTTTACATACTGAAAGAGAATTCTCTGAATATTTCCAGCCTCTTCATGGAATAACATAAAAATTAAACAGACAAACACTTTTTAAAACAAATTTTATTCAGTTATAAAAATTAGTAAATTAGAAAAACACAATTACAAAGCGAAAAAACTAAACACGTGCCATACTGTATGCACTTTTTAAACGACTTCAAAAAAGAAGGAGGATCTCAATTTTACTATATTTTTTTTATGATGAACCTATTTTTTTTTTTTTTTTTATTTGAAAGCTGATTCTTCCCGTGTGGTCCCATTTAAATTTGTTCCAGTTCTGACAATTCCATCTATGAGAAAACCATGTAAGTCTTAATTTTTTTTTCCTTAATAGACGTATTGAAATCGGTTGTCTACTTTTTTAAGTGAATTATTAACACTTATAGCCAGTGCCACCCAGGATGATATTCGATCCGTTCCAGCATTTAGAAGTTTTTGTAAATAAACTCCTACATACATACATGACACCTACAACATTCAATAAAAGAGTTTAGATCACTCAATAAGTGTGTAGATTTGTTAAGTCCTGTAATACCAGGAAAACAATTTGAAAGAAATATGATAAATGATCTTTATTTTGTAAATAGGTTACAACAACACTTTTACACGTCAATATATTATTTTTTTCTGTTAGTTTATGCTAGATGAGGCCGGTGTTTCCTAGCTGACTACCCTGAGAAGAAACACCGAAACAAACTCAGAGGTCAAAGTCTGTTTTAAAGTCCATACAGATGTACTGGTCAAAAACATATGAGAACCATGCACGCTAACGTCTGAGATGAGCTTTTGAAGAAAGCACCACGCTCATTTGAGTGGACTCGTCCAAACAGTGCAAGCATTTGTCAGTTATCGTGTAGCTCAACTTAGAACTTTAAGGAGCTCAACGGACCGACGAACAGTACCAAAGCAAGGACATTTGGGTAGGCCGCAAAAGTACTCAAACTGTCAGACATCGTTATAAAACAAACTACAGGAGAAAAGAGAAAAAAATAAATAAATAAATAACCTACATAGTCCTCACATTTACAATAATTAAATTTATAAATTAAAAAAAAAGAAACAAATATATAATATATTATACTTAACAAAGTATTCATGTCAAAAGGTACAAAGATTAAACAATAAAAAAAACAATATAATACTTAACAAAGTAAGTATTCATGTCAAAAAGTAAAATATAAAATGTCAATGTGTATAAAAAAAAAAAATATAAACGAAAAACAAAGGCTCATGTACATTAATGAAGCAGCTCATTCCCAAGCCTTTTTATCTTCAATATAATCTTTAATTGTGTAAAAAGCTTTTTGACTTAGTTTTTTTTTTTATAAATGATTTAAATTTATTATTGCTTAGTTCTTGTATTTGGCTAGGAAGCTTATTATAGAAATGTATACTTTGGCATCTAAACGAACCACCTATTTTCTTGAGCCTGGTTTTAGGAACAACAAGCTATGTTTAATATGATCGAAATCGACGCAATATAATGCCGTTATTTCTCATCAGGATCAAAAGGTGTCGTTCTCGGAAACAAATATTGTCTATCTGAAAGGTAATGCTTATCTTTAAATAGTAGCTGTGAAAATATATAATATTAAGAGTTAGTAAATCAACCTTACTCACTTATACGTTTTGATTTTATAACTCGTATTTCTCTTTATAAATGGTTTTATAAAAGTATGCGACTATTGTTGGCTAAGCAATCAAGTTAGCTTTACGGACCTAGATGAAATTTGGTAAAGATATAGTCTGATTATTGTCTGGAATAGCACATAGTCTACTATTTATCAGGGAAAAATGTACGATTTAAATTTTCAACGCGAACGACACGGCGGGTGAAGCAGTAATCGTAATATATAAATATCGGTAACATATTAATTAGTCACGATTCACAGATGCATACACTAATAAATATCATATACTTATAGATGTACATATACATATGTGCATTCTATTTGATATATGTCAGATATTTCTTTTTATGCGATAGGGGGCAAACGAGCAGACGGGTCACCTGATGGTAAGTGACTACCGCCGCCCATGGACACCCGTAACTCAAGAGTCACAAGTGCGTTGCCGGCCTTAGAATCATTACAGGTTTCTGACTCGTTTTTGTTTGTTTTAACAATCAAAACAAACTTGTAAGGTTTGCTTTAACAATCACGGGTGTGTGGGACTTTCACGTTTTGGTTTTTAAAATATATTTTGTTAAATTAACTCTGATGATCTGGTCAGCTTAGAAGTAGGGAATCCCTTTTCTATGAGTGCAGTATTACGCCCCTTAGGTTTATAACATAATCAGCTTTTTTCTTTCAAGAAATTTTAAAGTATAAACTTAGGAGTCATTTTGTAGATATAAGCATACTTTGAGAGAGGTATAGACAGTTTTGAATTTGGAATCTAAAACTATTTGTAGATACAAAAACCATACATATGTATGGTCCTTATATTTAGTTATGGAAAATTATGGAAAAATATTTATGCCTAAAGTTGAAGAACTTAAATTCGATGAGGTAATCCTAAATAATATTCCAATTACGCTAAAGTATGTTTGTTTGTTGCACATTTAGGTCTTTACTACTAAACCGACTATCAATGTATTGGTTTTCAGGGGTATATAAAAGGACATAGGGTACCTTCATCCTGAAAAAAATGTTGTTTCTCAGAGGTAAACAAAATAGCTTTACAGTGTAAAGCCATTTTAGCTATGGCTTTGAGCAGCCGTAAAGAAACCATATTATCGGTAAAGAAAATCCACTTAAAAAAGGATTTATTGATAAGTGGTAAAATATGTTGAGTTATTCAACTCGGAAACAAGAACTCAGAAAAGAGGAATAAATATAGAGGATGTATTTCTTTCATTTTTATTTAACTAAAATTAAAATTTTGGATTCTTTCAACAGCAGTAACAAACAAAGAAAAACAATAGAATTTTCATATAGGGTTGTGATGTCACTATACAGATACCAGATTTAACTTATATAGTGACATCAATTTCACTGTCAAAAAAATATTATGCGGAATATTTAAAGAAAAATCTCTGTGACATTTTAGTGTAAGATAGCAAAATGGCGTTTTTTGCTTATGAAAGGAAAGCAAATACTATTTGTTACACCTAAAAGTATTTGAACTAAAAACACATGATACTATGTACTTAGAAACAACAAACAATTACATAGAAGACTTTACTTATGATAATGGAGATAGAAAAAATAGGTCATTGATTTCCCGTTTGGTTGTTTTATTGGTTCGATTTTATGGCAGCCATCTTGCGATTACAATGTTGTGATTCAGAGTGTACGTAATCGCTTTTAATCGTGAGTGGGGTAATAAGTATACAGTCGGCTGTAATATGACATGAAGCAAAGGAGTAATAATAAACTTTAAAGGAAGTATAATATATTATCATCTTTAGTGATAATATGTAAGAAGCTATATTTATTCCTTGATTACTAATCTTAGTAGTTGAATATATTTTCTTTAATTTTAAATTTAACATCTAACTCGTGTACAATATTTTACATTAAAAATAATAATTATTGGTAAAAGACGAAAATACCGCGGAACGCACACAGACATATAATAACAAGAAATTCCAGCCGATTCTATTTTTAGAACCTCATTGTTCACCTGTTAGAAATTACTTAATAATAATAGTAGTTTGGTTTGAGGCAGAAAGTAGACTAGATGAAGTGACCCTGAGTGGACTGAGACTGACTCACCTCATGCACCAACGGTTCCATAAGCAAACAAACTTATATTATGTATCAAAATAATTAATTTATTTTGGAACTTTCATACATACCTACACATAAATGTAATTTTGACCCCAAAATAAAAGTTTATGTGTTATGAAAATAAGTTAACGACTCTTAAATTTTTCACTTCACTTGTGCTATATTGATACATTCCTTTTAATGATTCGGAAACGTTTTGATTCACCATCGTAATGCTCTAAAGTTGACTTGGGAATTTGATTTATATAACATAAATATTACACGGTAACTTCAACTTCACTTCACAACAGATAAATAAAATTTTTCCCTTTCAGCAGAAAACTGAAATGGGCACATTTTGCTTTCAATTGGATTTTTTCGAAATCTTAATAGATATATATTACTAGCTGTACCTACGACCTCAATCGCGTTTTAATCGGAAAAATAATAATATGTCGCTTACAATAAGTGGGATAGAAGTTGAATAGGTAAAACGTTCAGGCCTTCGATTTTTATACAGAAGTAACTTTTTTTTTGTGTGGAAACACCCACGGGTCATCACCTCTCCGGGGCCTTACGGTGAGATGGTATGTCAGACTCGAACCGACTAAAACCACACAGTGTTCCGGCATGAAGTCTTCTGGCCGGAGCCTCAGGTGTACTCTAGAAGGGAAATCCCTGTGAACCCCGATAAACTTAGTCGCTTGTTGGAGGCGACCCCACTATGGTATGATCCAAGCTCTGATTTAAAGAGGCGCGCGCGGAACACGTCGCACCACCATCTCGGGCCTGCTTCTACTAGGACGAAGGATAGCTCTGTCCGTCGCCCCCAAGCTATCACCCATGGAGGCCGGGGATCAGGAACAATTATACTATCCTGAGCTTACACAAAAACATTGATCCATTTGCCAGAATACCCTACTACTATAAGTAAAAATTTTTTTTTTTTTTTTATTCGTAAGCCTACCATAATGACTCCACTTTGCCTGATGGTAAGCAATAAATGGAGTCCAAGAGTGGTGGTCACCATCCTCATTGCATGTCTAGTCAATGCAGCATGGTGACCCACACTATGGCGGCCTGGTGAGATGCTTTTTCACGCCCCGCTTAAAAGACCCGGGATCAAATTAGGAAGGAAACACGTACGCTGGTAGGGAATTCCAGGCTTTCACTGATCGGCACAGGAAAGAAGAGCCAAACCGTTTCGTTCGGGATCGCATATCTTCGACTCGCAAACGGTGACTCCTCAGGCCAGCACGTGTAGTCCTGTAGAGGAAGGGAGAAGGTGGGACCAATTGGAAGAGCTCGTCAGAACACTCCCCGTAATGTAGGCGATAGAGAACTGCCATAGAGGCGACATCTCTTCTCAACTGCAGGGGCTCAAGAGACTGGGTGACCTCAGGACAGTCTATAATACGGATTGCGCGTCGCTGCAACCGATCGAGAGCGTCAAGCAGATACTGCCCAAAGATGAGAGCAGTACTCCACGCAGGAGCGAACCTGGGTCTTATATAAAAGACACAGATGCTCGGGCGAGAAGAACCGTCTCACCTTGTTCAATACACTGAGCTTCCGCGAGGCCGCCTTAGTGACGCTCTCGATGTAATCACGCGGATTGAGATCCCGACAGATGTCCATACCCAGTATACTAAGCCTATCCTGTAGTGGCAGTTGAGTGTTCTGAAGAGTAGGAAGGGGAAGGAATGGAGACTTTTTGTTTGAAAACGCGCACGCATTCTCACAACCCCATTGAGAGATGCGGCTCAGGACCCGGTCGAGCTCAGCAACAAGCTCCTGTCGTTTTCCCTCAACGTCTGCTAGCTTGGCAGCAGGATGTCCGAAGTATCGCCCGTGTACTGTGCTGTCGTCTGCATAACAATGTATGTTGCCAAGAGCCAACATATCATTGATATGCAGAGTTAGAATGTCAGTGTAACACCGGACTCATTGATGTAATGATCGATATAAAAATATATATAAAAAAAAATAACGGCCTTGAGCTTCGATGTAATTTGGTTTAAAAAAACTTATAAAACAAAATAATAAATGCGATGCGATGATGATGGTGCCTCACAGAAAATTGGTTGTGACGCTTGCGTTGCATTTCGCCGGAATTAGTGCAGTTTCCGGAAACGTCATGCCCATTAATACTGTCAAATTTTCAATCTGCTAGTTTATATTTTATGATGTACATAGAACGATCGTTCGATCCCAAAGTAATATAAATGTATCTAAAACGTTTTTAACAGTGCAATAAATTTTATATAAAAATATGTACCTAATTAAATAAATATAAAAGCCGAATGCATTATGAATTTCCACTTTTTTTGCTGACATCTCTATCTATAGTATCTTTATCATTCTCACTGTAAGGCGATTCCAATAAAACCCCACATGTCGAAATCCATTAAGTTTTCTAGGCTGTGGGTTCAGATCTTCATATATTCAGTGGTAGAGCCATGCTTAGGCACGAATGGGAGACTTTATCAGTTTAAGATTAAAACATTACGTCACGGATAAAACCATTACGTAACGTGTAACGTGAACAACGTAGGACACCTACTCATAATATCTGTAAAATTGTATTCGAGCAAAAGTATTTATCTAACTAAAATTATTTCACAGTACTTATAACGTATTACTTATTTGTCTGTAAAATGTGATTGGTGTTTTTGTGCTAATTTCTATACTTGTAGTATTATTTTGTGTAATTTTTCGTGTGGCTTTAATTTGAGTATATCGTCAAATAGATTTAATGCTCATATAAAAATATTGAGCTTTTAATTGAATGGAGACATAGTAGCTATTGACCAACAGATGGCGTTGTGTTACGAAGATATAACTATAGAAGAAAATGTTTTACTCAGGACAGAGCGAATAAATTGCCATTAAACACACCACACATTAGAAAGGAATTCTTAAATAAGAAGTTTATATCTTTAACTTTGGCAGTTTAGTTATGCTCGTCCAACAATATCGTCTCATCAGATTTAATGTATATAATATACAGATAACATTGCTAACTGACAGCAGATTTGTTACTGAAAAGTTAATGCCCTCTTAAACGTACTGTTTTCCTGATAAAAAATGTTTTTCTAAAAAGATTGGATAGGCACAGGCTGCCCCTCGTACTCTGGGGGGGCTCAACTGCGCTCTCAAAATCTGCTCGAGGCAAGAGAAGGCTTACCATGGCACCCCCTGTCACGTTTACCGTGGATTTTTGTAACATCAGGGACTTACATTCGAACCTCGACACTGTGCACCACCACCTTGAGACAGCAAAGCCGGCCTTGCTCTTTTTAACCGAGACGCAGATATCATCTCCAGCGGACACATCCTACCTCTGCTACCCTGGGTACGGACTGGAACACTCCTTTGTTCCTAAGGCTGGTGTATGCGTGTACGTTAGAGATGATATCACTTCTCGCCGCCTCGGCAATCTTGAAGGTAGGGACCTCTCCATCTAATGGCTACGTGTAGACTGCGCGACCATCCCCGCATCTACCTATACAGGTCCCATAGCGGTGATGCCGAAACGGACCGACTCACCGACCGACCACGTCCAAATGGCTACAGACTCAGTGTTCCAGCAGGTCCCATCCGCAGAGATCGTGATTCTTGGCGACTTTAACGCCCATCATGCCGAATGACTTGGTTCGCGCAAAACCGATCATGCGGGAAGATCTGTTCACGATTTCGCCTTGGCATATGGCTTGACGCAGCTGGTAGCAACGCCAACGCGAATCCCAGATGCAGAAAGCCACGTGCCTTCACTGTTGGATCTTCTGCTGACCTCACATCCTGACGGCTACAAAGTATCCGTTGAGGCCCCTCTTGGCTCTTCGGACCATTGCCTGATTAGGAGTATGGTGCCACTCGTTCACTCGTTGCGGCCGCGAGTTACAGGCAGTCGCCGCGTATGGCACTATAGGTCAGCAGACTGGAATGGAATGAGAACATTCTTTGCATCCTACCCATGGAGGCAGGTTTGCTTCTCGCCGGATGATCCCAATGTCGTTGCTGACTCTGTCGCGGATGTTGTGCTTCAGGGTTTGGAACTTTTCATTCCATTCTCCCTGATTCCCACAGGTGGCAAGTCCCAGCCTTGGTTTGGTCGAACCTGCAAAGCGGCGTCCCGCCGAAAGCAGGAATGTTACCAAGCATGGGCTAATGCAGCGACAGCATGGGATGTAAAGACCAGCACATTAAAGAAGCAATTTAACTTTGCCTCCAGGTCCCTCAAAAGAGTAATTGCTGGGGCGAAGTCGGCTCACATCGGCAGAATTGGCGAGAGACTAGTGAGTCTCCCCTCCGGAACTCGTGCATTCTGGTCTCTTGCCAAAGCTGTCCAGGGGAACTTTTGTAAGCCATCCCTTCCACCTCTGCGCATAGGAGATAATTCGTTGGCCCACGACACTAAAGAAAAAGCCGATCTTCTGGGCAAACTCTTTGCGTCCAACTCGACCCTGGACGACGGGGGAAACGCACCACCGACCATACCGCAGTGCGAGACCCGCATGCCGGAAGTCCGGTTTACATAAAGGGCAGTGCGTAAAGCGCTTCTATCCCTCGACGTTCATAAGTCGAGTGGGCCCGATAGAATCTCTCATATCGTGCTGAAGACGTGTGCTCCAGAGTTAGCACCGGTTTTAACGCGCCTTTATCGGCTTTCCTACTCTCTTGGCGTAGTCCCGAACTCATGGAAGACAGCTCTAGTGCACCCAATCCCTAAAAAAGGAGATCGCTCGGATCCATCCAACTACAGACCCATAGCCATCACCTCCTTGTTCTCCAAGATAATGGAATCCATTGTTAACTGCCAGCTCCTCCGGTACTTAGAAGACCACCAGCTCCTCAATGATCGACAATACGGCTTCCGTCAGGGTCGTTCAGTTGGTGATCTTCTCGTATATTTGACTCACCGGTGGGCACAGGCGATCGAGACCAAGGGGGAAGCGTTGGCCGTTAGTTTGGATGTGGCGAAGGCCTTCGATCGGGTCTGGCACAAAGCGCTCCTTGCGAAGCTTCCTTCCTATGGGCTTCCCGAGAAACTGTGCAATTGGCTTACCAGTTTTCTTACAGACAGAAGCATCAAGGTCGTTGTTGACGGTGCATGCTCCGACTCCAAGTCTGTTAATTCTGGTGTCCCACAAGGCTGTGTGCTATCACCCACGCTGTTTCTTCTGCATATCAATGACATGCTGCAGATTAGCAGCATCCATTGCTATGCGAACGATAGCACGAGTGATGCCCTTTACACCGGTCGCGCTAACATTTCTCGGGTAAACGTCATCGAAAGCCGCTCCAAACTTGTGTCTGAAATCGAAACTTCTTTATCAAAAGTTTCAGATTGGGGTCGACTTAACCTAGTTCAGTTTAACCCCAAGAAGACACAGGTTTGCGCGTTCACCGCTAAAAAGTTACCATTGGTCGTATCACCTCAATTTGAGTTGCGGGTGTCCATGGGCGGCGGTAGTCACTTACCATCAGGTGACCCGTCTGCTCGTTTGCCCCCTATCGCATAAAAAAAAAATAACATTTCATAAAGTCTAAAATATTGGATGTCATTTATGTTAGCGTTCATGTACAAAGGCAGTTAGCAGTTTAATAAAGCAGCTGAAAGTTTAATTACCATTAATATGACTTCATAATTTTGACAATGACTTTCATAACTTGGCAACTGTTAACTGTGGCACTGTGTCGTTTCCGCTTTCTTTTATTATATCAGGAGTCAGACGAACATACGAGTTACCTGATGTACACCTGCAACTCAAGAGTCATAAGTGCGCTGTCCGCCTTTGAGGGTGGGAAGAGGAGGTGTGATAACGGAATGGGAAAAGTTTTGGAGCGAGTTGGATCTCCGATATCCTTACTCACTTGGCAATACAATTCGAGCATTGTTTGTGTACTGGTTTTCTGTGAGGCCGTGGTATAACTCCGGTCGAGTCGACCCATTTATGCCTAAGCATGGCTTTCCCATGCTACCGATGTGTCGCTGTCATCGTCTCAAACTGTTGCATTGCATAGCCTTTCTAACAGAATTCTATGAATGAATTTTTTTCATAGATGTTATTGTCGTTTCTTTTCTTTCAATTCAGAAGCTCGATCAGTTTTTAGGTGCATTGTACACGAATAAATTACCTGGAGAGTATTGAAGTGGGTTAAGAGTAAGCTCCCAACCCACTTACAGAAGTTGGTCGTGATGAAAGAAATTTCAAATGTGTGATCGTGATTTTATTGTTGCTAATGTATGCGACCGAAGACAGAGGTGGTCTCAACTGAACTGACTTAATTTTTTTTTTTTTTTTTTTTTGTGATGTATGGCTGTTGGCCGCAGATGGCCTCGACAACCTTGCACGGGCTTACGACTTAAAATAGATTGGCACCGTTCTTTTATACTAGAGTCAAGTGTTGTTCGCCGTTCGTCAATTGCTCGCTGCATTCCTGCTGTTATCACTCGCCGCATTCCTGTTGTCACTTGACCTAAGTTCGGCTTACAAGAGGATGATAAGGATTGGATGTTGCTTTACAACACAACATTATGATCGCTACAGTATATAAACCGTTTTGCAAAATAAATAACAGTACAAGTAATTGCGTATTACCGTTTTTATAATTATTGTGCGATTTACATTTTTTTTTATATACATATATCAAGGTGCACCGTTCACTATAGAAGGTACTTAACAAGGTTTTTTTATTTAATTGTGAACATCAGGTAAAGCAATTTCCTTAACTTTCTTATTTCTATCTTAAATTAGGATTTTTAGGTTAAGGAACTAAGTTATCTACAAACTCGCAACAATTTCTATAAAGTCATTAAGAAGTTTTGACTTTGGCACACATGGAAGACTTCTTTTTAACTTTAATTACAAAAATAAGAAGTATTTTTAGATAAATATTTTCTTTATATACGAGCAAAATTTCAGCTCAAAGAACCCTCTTTAACTTTGTGAAGTTCTACTCCATGACGTAATTTATACTATGACTGACATTTTATTAAATGTATTCTTTACAACAGTTTCGACATCAAAGAAAAACACATAAACCCTTGGAAGTGTTTGATGCTCAGCGTAATCTGCACTGACAGATATTTAAAAAAAGGGTATTGAAGAATGAAATTCTTTTTTAAAAAATGTGAAACCAGTAAGGCAAAAATATTTATTTTTAATGACAAGCCGCATAGAACAGTGTGAGCTAGAATACAAAACAACTGAGGCCGTGTTGCCACGTAAAACATAAATGGCAGAAAGGGAGTATTTCATAACTTCTATCAGTTTAGTCCCACAGAGACTGGTAAAATATTTCACCAGTCTCTATTTTTAATTACCATATATTTTTTCAATAGACAGAATAGTTAAATTAAGATAATTAGCATGTAAGAAGTTAATAAATGTTGTGCTAACGGTTAAAAAAAGCGGCGGTACATTTTTGAAAAATAAGCGTTTCTCTTACAAGCTTATTCTTATAAATTTCAAAAACATTCACTTTAATATTTATTGACAGGCAGACAGGAAAAGGGAGGATAAAAGGGAAGGAAAGGGGTTGGGGAGTAGAAGCAATAGCTCTATTTAGTCAGGATCGCATATGTAGGTATGCCTTAAACAGGCTGGTACCGGGAAGTTCAAGTTCTCTAACTACGAGTAACTGTTTATAAAACCTGCATACTAAACAGACGAGTCACGGGAATGTTTCTATACTAATTGGTTTAAATGAAATTTACTATAAATACTTACCTATTAATTGATCATAACAACACACTTTGGAACGACTATACAGCTTTCATTCAATACATTAACTCCAGTATTTCAACGTAGTGTGTGGAGTTCTTACCTTTATGTTTAATTATGCTTATTAAAAAAAAATAAGATAAAGTTTTTGCTTTACCATTAAGAAATTATTAAGGGTTTAGAGATAAAAATGATGCTGCTATTTTTGCTAGACTCATGTGAAATGTGTATAATTTTTTAATGGCAAACATTTCGTGCGTTCCATTTCTATTTGTCTAAAATGGTTTGTTCGTGTGTCTATTTCTTTGTTGGTTTGTATATAGTAATCTCTGGGCCCACCGATCTGATTCTAAAAATTATTTCACTGAAAGGAAGCTAGACTCTTTCTAAGTGACAGGCTATATTTTATGATGATATATGCCTTATTTTAGTGTTAAAACTCAGCTTTTGTCAACCAAGTCGAAAAAAAATTTTGCAATTATATGCTTTATCGGCGTACATTGGGCAAAAGGTACGCCGGTTCCAAATAAAGGAATATCATGTACAGTAAAAATATTAGTCTTAAGTAGATCTACAATAAACTCTGCGATACCATATTATCTAACTCGTATATTTAATAAATAATAATGTTGGTTTTTTTTTGTTATAACAAAAATAAAAATTCTAAAGATATTTGTAAAATCATTATATTTATTCGTATAAGATAAAGAGTTTCATAACCACGGAAACTTTATGAAGACAAATTTTGCAATTGACTACGTTTAATTTGTGCGGGTAGTTGAACTTAACCTAAAAATTTTTTTAGTATACTCTATATTTAATTTGCTTATTAACTTATTCTAGTAACCCAAACATACAAATACCTACATTACCTAATTAATTAATAATAATATAATTAACCTACATAACAAATATAATAACAAGACAAAGTAGCGGCGGTAGCTCGAAGAACTAAACACCTTACGTTTCAAATTTCAATCGTTATTTTTTATTAATTATTTATATATTATAGATTGTCTAAAATACTATTAGTACGATTTATACGTCTTTTTTAAACACACTCTGTAAAATCCTGGTTACAAATAAAGTATTAAAAAACTAAAAACTATTTCAAATTAATCTTTGAGACAAGCATATGACTAGTGGCAGGATTAGCTGGGTAATTTCGAAAAGTATTTATTGTTTGAGTAACTATAAATTTACCCTTTAAAGCTGATCAACCTTAAAACTAAAATTAAATAAATAATAGTTTAACAAAAGTAAACAATAACACATTTTGTAGCTAGCCGAACTGAAAAGTAGAAATTAAATAAATAAATTTAAAAAGCGTGGGATGCTTTATAAAGTATTTTATATTGACTTTACTTTTTCCATATCTCTCGCTAAAATATTCACATCAATATTGACATCTAGCGCCCCACGGTTTTATACCAATAAAATATTTTTTCTGAACCACTTTCTACTTTTTAGTTCAGCTAGTTACAAAAGCATGTTTTTAAGTATTTTTTTTTTTTACTTTTATTTACAAAATTTATTATTTATAAATTAACGCTGTTTTTATTTAAGGTATCGAATTTCAGAAATTAATTTCAACACCTAAAGTTTTACTATCAAGATGTTGAAAACTAATTGCAGCGGTGCGCGAAATGTATAATTTAACATTCGAATGAATAAAAGGTGATATATTTCAATACTCGAATTATTGATTAGAAATACATTTATTTAGAAATAATATATAAAAGATAAAGCCGATAATATATTTTATGATAATATATTATCGGCTTTATCGACTAATATGATATCCATATTGATATTTTTGATGTTTTATTTTTTGACAGTAACAAATTTGTTATTTCATTAATTTGTTATATATACCAATATTGATAGTATGACACCGTACTTAATTTTAGTTTTATTGTTACATTAAGTCAATAAAAAAAATGAGATTTGCCATTCATTAATATTAATATTAACAATTTGATTGTCATCAGATTGATTTAAATTAATTAAAGATTCAAATAATTTAAAGATGTATTATTTAACAAGAACAGGATATTGAGAGTATCTAGGACTCTATTTCTAACTACTGCTTACTTAAATCTGAAATAAATCATTACAAAAGTTTAAATCAAAACGTGCATGCGTGCTTTTATTTATTATGTGTCTAAAAACATTTACCTAAGATAGATCGTTAACTGGCCGATATACAGCCATTTTCAATTAAGTATATTAATCGCCCACGGCTATAACTTAGTTCACTGACGTAAAAGGGGACAAACCAGGAGGATAGAAGTTAAGAGCTGGCTGATACCTGGAAGTCCCCCAGAGCAATTAGTCTTTTTTGACAAATTGCATTCCATGAAAAGAATATTCAACTTTATGCTATCTAATCTCAGAATAAAAACATCTGCTGCTTTATATATGTACCTACTCTAAACTTTACATCATACCCATGTTATTGCTACCCATATTGCGGTCTAATCTTATCTCTGATTACGTCTCTCTACACATTTCACCATTGAATGACATATTCTGCGGTTCATCATTTAACTAGTTTATTTGTTTTGTTTTATATTAGTAGTGAAATGATTCATATAAATCTTTTGGTGGTTATCAGGTGGAGTCAGAGGTCATTAATTCGATACAGGACAAATATTTTTTTTATCAACAGCTACCGACTTTGGAACTGGGAGTGAGAATGAGAATATTTACAAACAGCAAAATGACTATTTGAAACAGAATAAAATGAATTAAAAATGTTTCTACTGTCCTGTACAAGATGCAGATCATTATGTTTATGAATAAATTTATTACACTCGGATAAAGAGACGAACAATCAATGTGAATGTAACTACGACATGGCAGCTTCTGTTATTTACCCAGACTCTATATTTGTAACTTGGTGCCCACTAACAATTCTAGTAATATCCAAAGCTTTTTGATGCTGTAATTCGTGAAGATTTGACGGTAAAAAGCTTTGTTTACAAAGCTGGAAAAGAACTATAAATGTCTAATATGTTGAAAGCTTTTACGAAAGACATAAAACGTCATCTTTTATTGCGAAAAAAGTAAAACAGCCGCTGGACATATCTAGTAACACATAATGTTTTAATTTCCGAAGGAAAGCTTTATCTGTAAGGAATAATGGCGTACATATATAACTGATAAATAGAGGCAACTCAGTTGAAATTTGTGTATAGTATACATAATCGCTACTATATTGCCGCGTCTAGTTTTGTGGGTTTTATACCCGCACAGGACACACTTTGTGTAATCCTCAAACTATTGTTCTGGATCTGGGTGTTCTTTGTGTCCGTTGTTTGAATGTTTATAAAGTCCCCCGTGACTCAGAAACGAATTGTAGTGCGAGAGTTTTTAGTTTGATTAGAAGTAAGATCCGTTCAATGTTTGAAAATCTGTTTCCAAATACTTTTATTGATAATATTACGGATGGCAATAGCTTGTTCAAATTTAACAAAAGAAAAATTATATTAGTTGAAATAGGAGAGAGAAATGTGTTGAAATAATTGTGTAAATATATTTATCTACTTATGTATGTATATTAATATAACGAAGCTAGAGCTTTGGTTGTTTGTTTAAATGGCTAAGCACTGAAAATACACGTGATATTCTAAAAAAAAATGCATTTTGATAGAGAATTTTGGAATAAAATAAGATATAAAACATTACAAGCCTTAGGAGTCGAGCAGTGAACATAAACGCAATGGAACTGCATATCACGGTTGGTTTAAGATATACACACTCAAAATTTTCCCATCTAATTCCCAAAAGTGCCTGGATGACGGCAAAAGGCTTGCCATAGCCTATAAAGCGTATTCGGGGATACTGGTGTGAGTGTACGTATGTATGTAATTTTCGTTTGTAATACATAAGATGTTGAAAGTTTTCTACAGCATATTACTACTGGGTATTAAAATACTGAACTTTGAAATTTTGACATATTTATTTCGAACCTTCCCTTGCAAGCAAATA
Organism: Tyria jacobaeae; assembly: GCA_947561695.1. NCBI lineage: Eukaryota > Metazoa > Arthropoda > Insecta > Lepidoptera > Erebidae > Tyria > Tyria jacobaeae. The sequence goes on from OX387222.1 coordinate 3,832,061, forward strand.
TGTGCACAAATATGTGATGTGAACTGCGAGTCCAGCGCATTGCATTAAAACTTCTTCGATTGCACCGTTTTACGATTACATTGCAAATAAACAAGGTGTTTCAGATTTTCCTCACTAGTGTTTTTATATATGATTTAGTTTATGGATTTAAGCTATTTGTAGTAGGTGAATACATACATACATAACACTCACGCCCGTATCTCCGAAGTGGTAAGTAGAGATGCATTAAACGGCCAACTTTTACCAATTAGAATTTGTCCCACTAACGTTAGGGAGCAAGTCCTTAACCGGGCATTTTCGGAATTACAGCTGAGAATACTAAAAGGTAAATGTAAGAACAAGAAAAGGCAATGGAAGAAAAGGTAAACTAATTGAATAGGTGGATTGGAGTATAAGCAATAGCTTGAGAACGTCGGGGTCGCATCACTGTAATTTGAACTGGTTGTAGACAGGTCTCACCCTAAAAACACCAAAAATAAATTTTGTCCCAGCTTGTCATAGGAGCAGTTTACTAACGCTGTTCGTCTCTGTAATTTTTTAATTCCATCAGGTTTTTATTTTAAAAACAAAGGAAAATAGTAATAAACAGTACAAAAGGTAAAACAAAGGGGTAGAGTGGTGGTTTTGAAAGTAGTAGAGCCATGCTTAGGTAGGAATCTCCTCTTTCCTCTCCCCCCATCACCCCTCTCTTCTCTCCCGTCCCCGCATTCCTCATGCCTCATCTTTAGGGGTGTAAACACGGGCAGCGCACTTACGAGTCTTGAGTTGCAGGTCTCTATGGACGGCGGCTGTCACTCACTATCAGAGTGACCGGTCTTTTCGTCTGTCCTCCTATAATATAAAAAAACCTATAATACTTTCATATCGACTATTGAACACCGTTAGCAAGATCTGTTTATAGAAATTTCCATAACGCATTTAATATATTACCGGGGCTTTTTATTTAGCGAGAACATAGAGGTTTGCTTTCAATTTGGTTGCCAAATATTATTCTCACTCCCTATTACACTGGGATAAAGAATTCATTTCTGTACTGTTCGCTTTGATTATTTTGCTTGGTAAATCTTACCCATACACCGTCGTTCCTTAGAGGCAGGCTTAAAGTATAATACTTGTCAATCACAATCCAAGCATGTCAACAAAACCGTTTGTTAATCCTATCCTGAATGCTGACAAGACCGTTCTTATAATCGGAAATCTTTTCCATTTATAATGGATGTGGCAAGAGTTACTTAAGGAAGAGTTAATCTATATAATATAATTAACGTTTAAAATTGTAAAATTGTAAGGTCGATGTCTGTAAATTATAGATAGTGAAGAAAACCAATACGAGTGACGTTGTTAGAGCAACAGAACTCAAAAAGTTTTTAGAACTTTTCTCTATCTGACCCTCTGTCCGTATGTATGTTTGTATACGCATCATGCAAAAAGTACTTTAATGAATTTAATGTAGTTTTCACAAATGGCTAGTGGTCTAACTTAAAAATAGGCTCCAATTTATGGACGTATTTTATAGACGACAGTTAGAAATGTGATAAATCAATGTTATGTTTTTAGGATTCATGTATATGTTAGTATCTTTATTTTACTATAGTTTCTTAATACCTAAACAAGTTTTGATGTATAGTTAACTCTTTGATGCTTCCTAGTGACACTGGCTATAAATATTGAAAGAAATAAATAATATGGCGGCTGTATTTCGCGTAACCCGTTTGTGATTGAGTTTTCGACTAACAGGTTTAAGTGAGATTTCGTATACAGTAAAGCAAAAAGAAACAAAACTCGTACATGTTGGCCCCATGAATAAGGAAAATACTGTAGCCTGTAGAGTACAGTAAGTAAAACATACTAATTTGCTGATGATAGCAAAGTTTCTAGTGGTATAAAAAGATTCAATGCAGTGCTAACTAAACTTTATAGAGGGAAAAGTATGTTTATTAATTGCGTTATCGATGCAGTTTCTCATTCAGTACATTTCGGGACTTCGAGATTTTTTAATTCAATTTGTTATATTTTTATGAGGGTCAGTTCATAGCATTGTAATAATGTTCTTTGCATACCTAAATATTTTTCACGCTATGCTATAAAGCAAGAATGTTAAAGAATTATCATTAGCTTAACATTAATGTAATGTACTTTAATGTCCAAATATTAAACGTCGTTACTCAACTATTATGTTTTAAGTAATTAAATAAATGTTAAAGAAATGCTGTTGCCTTTGAGTGATAAGGCCTCTTCTTGTTCAAATCCCTCCCTCTCATTTTTCACCTCCCGTCATCACTCAAAGGCGGGCAGCGCACTTAGGACTCTTAAGTAGGAGGTGTCCATTGGCAGCGGTTGTCACTTACCATCAGGTGACTCGTCTGTTCACACGTGCACCTATTTCATAAGAAAAAGGCCACAGCTTTTATAAACGTTATTGATATATCAAATATTAATGAAAATCGTAAACAGTCACAATAGTAGATACTTGCAAAATCCCATGTAATGCACTATATAAATCAGATGTTGATTTCTAATTAAATTAGATTTTTCAAGCTAGGAATTTCTAGCTAATGCTCAATGCTATACTCAAAAAAAAAAAAAAGAACATGGCGTACTAAATTTCGGTTAGTATGACTAGAATCCAAATGTTCACGAGTATAACGTGTAATTCTGTACCAACAATCCATAACAGCCGCTCTACCTCATTTAAGCGATGATCTTTGTATATTTAGCTAAGTCAGTCATGGTAGGTCAAACATATTGAAGATCCCAAAACGTAACTCAGCATTAATATCAAACAATAATATAATCGGATTTCAATACGATCAATTTAACGCACTGTTTTATGGTTATACTAGCCAATGAAATAAATTATGAACGAAATTCGATCCCCAGGGGATCCTCGGGTTATATAATAAAATGTGTTCGGTTCATACGCATTTTATGATATGAACCAGATCCAGAAACCAATCATTTAAGTACAATAATAATTTCAAGTGTCATTTGTTACAGACTAGCTTTTTAATAAAATCTCCCTTTAATTTTGGTAACGAATTGTCTGATTATATCGTAACAATAATTAGCAAGACGTTAATTTAATATGTTGTATTATAATAAAAAAAAGGAAATATATAATTAAACCTAAAATTAAAGGTACACACAGTTTTCACAAAACCAAATGAAAGTACCTTATCAGCATGCAATAAAGTACAAATTAGCTCGCACCATAATGTGTGTATAAATAAACATTAAAATGCCTACCTTTAACAGATTATATCGCTTTTACAATTTCCGAACAAATGTATAGAACTAAATAGTACAAAGATTGGGTTCATACACACCACCAAATGTAAAGCAATAGTACTATTTAGTGCTTTTACTATTATATTTTAAGGACAATGTCCATTTTTGTATGAGGATCCGTACCATCTTGCGTCAAACCAAATTTTAGTTTTATTTAACTTTTCACTACCACCAAATTTTGTAGATGTTTAACCACATTTTCGAAATATTCAATAAAGTTTCAAAACGCCTCATCATTATTTTTAACAATTTTAATTCGTTTTTATTACTATAATTTACTATTAAGGTGTACATATAGGTGTCTTAGGCCGTATTGCTGAAAAGCGTATTGCACATTATAGATATACTACACTTGCGCGATAAGTTCATAGACGGACTTCTTCAGCCGCTTCCGGACACGCTTGCCGCTCTCGCCTTTCTAGTCACATTACAACAAACTACACAACTTCAAACTTCCATTGAAAACACCACCTGTCCTGAAAGTCCTGACGCTTAAGTCTTTAACTTATTATTATTTTATGGTTCGAACGACTCAGACGAAAACAATATCGATTGTTATTATTATTAGTTGTTTATGGACTCTCTCTCTCTCTCGCGTGTAGATTCAATGCAGAGATTCCCCCAATCTCAAGTATTTCAAGAGAAATAAAAGTCTATAAAAATATAATGGCCATGTTGGAACTCGAACTAAAGAACTTGTACCCATCAATTGTTACAAACATCAACAAAACGCCATAACCAAATTTACTTTGTTATTGACAGTTCCATAATTTGGTGTTCCGAACGCGTTTTGAGTTTCCACAACAATGTTTATTTCATAAAATGGTGACAAAATTATATTTTGATTGATTGATTAGAATTTATTTTAAGTATTTTTTTTTTCTACTATATAATCTTATTTACCCAGACAGCAGCTAAAGCTAGTTAGCTTTAGCTGCCTAGTTAGGTAAACACGATTTTTATGTTCATTGTCGGTTTACCAAAATAACTGACATCTGCAATTGAAAAGTTTTCTGTGATGAATTAATGTTTTACGGATGTGCCATTTTTTACGGAAATTGGTAATTGTTCATTGTTTATCATCTTTTATTGATATTTTATAAATGTGGTTAAAAATATGTCTGTAATCCAGTACATAATAGACATTAATTAAACATTACTTTTTGTGTGACTGTAAATGTGACGCTATAGGGTACAGGGTATGGGCATTGTCCATTATTCCCGAATAACTTTTTGCATTCGTCATCTTTCTCGCTGTCCACGCAGATATTGTTTTATAAATTATAACAACAAATTGTATTATAATAGAAACGTCATCACAAATCAGTCGGACATCAGTATGTAACCGCTTACCAAGTGGCGCGTACTCTGCTTACTCGAAAACAGAATTGTATTTAAAACAAAAAAATTGAATGCAATTCTGTTTTAGATTATACTGTGGTCAGTTCATCAAAAATATCACGGAAAATTGAATAGAAAGAGAATTTAAGCTAACATTTACAGGTACGCTGAAGTAGTACATCATATCGTGTTAAGCTCAGGATAGTGCACCTTAACGTGTTTTACGTTTAATATTGCACATAATGTTTTTAGCACATTTACTGTAAAGTTCTATGCGTTTTAAGAGCATTTTTAAGTATCATAAAGGTGAATGCCGTTGGGGAATGTTACACGAGAAATTTTATGAAAATGTTAAAGATCAACAGAGTTATCTAAAATAATAGTGTTACAAAATAGAGTCGTAGATTTTTTTTTAATCGTGATAATTTTAGAGCAGAAATAGGTGTGCTGGTAATAGGTTTAGGTTTGGTATTGAACTTTATGCACTTTACATCTGATTCAATGCAACTTAATGAATATTTGTCTAACAGAGATAACGTTCATTCAAGGACATTTTAAGATGTTTTCTTTCTTCTGATTTATTTAATTTAATTATCCATGCTACCACCGAGGTTTTCTTAAAGCGTATTTTTAAGTTCTTAAATAATCATAAGACAATCTTTAGGACAAACTCCAGCTTGCGAGCTATTGGTATGCCAGGTGGCTTGTTCTGGAGGGCAGTGGGTTCCGAAGAAACGGCTCTCCTCTGGCCGCCCAACTAGCGTAGCACCCTGAAACACGTGAAAGGCCACTTGCCAAGCATAATCCCGAGACTGCTCTATCGTATCGTCTGGCGACTGGTTGGATATGTATCTCTTAGTACTTGAGGTACATTACCAACACGCGGACTAGTCATCGAGAAAGACAGTCTTCAAAGTCTTCAAAGTCCGAACGGGTTCATTTGACATTCCAACGAGTGACCGATTGGGGTGACGCCAATATTGTCACTTTTGACCCTTCGAATATTTTAAATTCGAACATTCACAACTGTCACTCCCTAACTAGCTATCACTGACCAACTAGGCTTTTGGATGTGACACTCACATATAACTTGATTGAACTTAGATCAAAAAATCGAGCATATGGCAAAGGTTGCTCGCAGAAAAATAGAGTCTTTTGGAAGTTCTGGCAGTACTTCAGGTCTGAACAGTTGCTCAACCACTATAAAGTTCAGATCTTCAGTGACCTTTTGGATGGTTCAGTCAAGTACCATCTTGAATCTTTGGACTTCTTTGGAATCTTCGAATGGATCGAACCCTCAAATATCTAAGAGTCGAACGAAACATTTTGACAGCTCCTTTTCAGTTCGCGTTGTCAAGGTTTGGCATGAGCTGCCTGCGTTTATTTTTCCAGAAAACTATAATCCTGGAAGCTTCAAGACTAGAGCTAATAGGATTCACTTAGATTGGTGTGCATAATGTTCTTCTTCGAGACAAACACCTATTCCAATATCTAATAAAAGAATGTTTTAGACTGTTTTCTGTTTTAGAATTTTGTATATCGAGTTTTACCATTTACTAAGAAAGCTTTCAACAATAACTGGCTTATTGTTAAACTTTTTAAAACTTAGGGGTCTTATCTTTATATATATCTATATATGTAATATATAAAGACCCTAATGGTATACAGACGTGAAATTATAGTTTGAATGTTATTAAATGATAATTGAAAAGTAAGTCTCGTAATAAATTCTTCCATTCTTTTAAAATTACTATTGTAATGAAATGATAAGGCGATTAATTCCTTTTTTAGCTATATTATAACTTTACGTACTTACACATACACAAATAAGCTCACGCCTCTATTCCATAAGGAGTAGGCAGACGTGTATTAAACATCCACATTTTTCATATGTAAATTTGGTCCGGCTTACGTAGTGGGGTAAGTAAGCCTGTTGCTGTCAATCGGGCACTGTACGACCGAGACCGATCTCCTAGTTGCCTCTTACGACACCACCGCGAAAGACATTGGGCTGCCCTATTCTATTCTACCGTCAACCATACGGCACACCTTTATTCAAATATATTTCCAAAGCAATAGTCATAATGAATGTTGTCCTAAAAAAAATCGAATTGGTATTCTTTTATCAGAAAAGGCTTTCTTCGATACGCATTTGAATACATATCTATTACTACTACTACTATAATATACTAAAGCTTCTATTCCATTTCATTCCAGAAAATAAGGTACCCTAATAAAAAAAAAACATTGCGTTCATATTACACCTATGTATTATTCGTACATAATTATTCTAAGACTTTGTTACAGAAAACACGTTTAAACACAAACATGTTTTTGAACTGGCAATCAGAATCACACACACAGAGTTAAGATTGGCTCATTAGGCTTTCAACAGACAAGTGTATTTGTTCAAAAGAAGATAGCCTAAGTCTAAAATGAGTATTAAATGATGAAACTGTACCTCATAGTCATGTGTTCGTGGTAAGTTCGCAAACGTTTGATAGTATTACACAACACCAAATTACACAAAACTTCATTCTATTAAATAAAAAAAGCATTCTACCGAATTCATTAAATATGCCCATTATTATTTGCATAACTTAGGTCAAAAGGTTTCTCGGTCTCAATCAGGTAGAGGAATACAAATAAAAACATATATATATACCTATTTTCAAACATTTAGAACTAACGTAATAGTGGTAAAGCCATGCTTAGGTGCGAATGGGCCGGCTCGACAGATGCAATACCACGGCCTCACAGAAAACCGGTTGTGAAGCAACGCCTGTGATGCATTTCCCCGAAGTGAATGAGTTTCCGGTGGGCCAACTCCCCCTCTTCTCTTTCCCATCTCCTCATCCCACTTCTCTTCTTCCCCTCTTCGCATCCCCCCTTTCCTCATCAACCTCAAAGGCGGGCAGCGCACTTAGGACTCTTGAGTTGCAGGTGTCCATGAACGGCGGTTGTCACTTACCATCAGGTACCAATAGTATAAAAACAAAACTAACAAAAAACGATATTAAATGGTGATAGAAAAAAAGGGCGTTTGTATACGACGGTACACACCAGAGGATTAAAGCATTAAGTTGTTCTAATCCTTCGGTACGTGTGACTCACGGTCGCATTACTCAACTGACGGGATGTAAGCATTAGCAGATTGACTGAATAAACCATTCCACTCAAAGCTTACTTACTGCAATAAACAAGGTATTTGTGATTTAGAATTATCTGTTTCTGGCTTAAAGTTAGAAGATAGTTAACGATATTTTCAGGATGTGCACATACTTTACAATTTTAGTCATGCGTTATTTTAAAACCTGGCATACACTGCTTTTAACTAATTGGTGAACATAAGTGTAATGCTATGATGATGTTTTATAGTAATAAGCAATAATAATTAGCATTGTAATATGTGACTTTTCTTAAAATTTGCCTTGTTACACTGACGAGATAAATAGCAACTTCGAATACATATTTGTATTAGGTACTTGACCAACCTCACAAAATCGCCTTCGTATCAAAAATATACTCTACATTTCAACAAAATAAATCATTCTACATAAATAACTGTACGTGAACGCAATGGTCGCCAAATGTATACATTTATTTAATTAATGTATACATTGCGTCCGCTTGTTACCTCATCCGTGATAATGTATATATAATGTATCTGTTGCCACCGCAGAAAATTCGACTGGTGTGCTATTTCATTGAAAGTGACGGAGATATGGTTAATCCCGTAATACCGTAAGATTTCTGATATGTTATCTATCTATGTCTTAGCGATATTTAGCTGGGACGTCGCTAAAATGTAGCACAAGATTGACACAACGTGTTTTTCGAAAGTAGATGAGTAATTTAAAAAGAGGGTTAGTTACTTTGTGAACTAAATTAGGTACAATTAGGTAGCAGCAATAAATAAAATATGCTCATAGATTATTTTATGAGAATTAGAATAATCCGTGTGATATTTTGGACATCCTGCTGCCAAGCTAGCAGACGTTGAGAAAAACGACAGGAGCTTGTCGCTGAGCTCGACAGGGTCTTGAGCTGCATTTCTCAATAGGGTTGTGAGAATCTGATCGAATTCAGCGCCAAAAAAACACGGGCGTGTGCGTTTTCTAACAAAAAATATCCATTCCTTCCCCTTCCTACTCTTCGAACACTCAACTGCCACTACAGGATAGGCTTAGTATCCTCGGTAATGACATTTGCCGAGATCTCAATCCGCGACTTCCTTTGGCCCCCGCCAAAGAAAGAAGAGGGGGGTTGGGAAAGAGTAAGGAAATGAGGGGTGAGGAAAGAGGAGAGGGGGAGTTGGGCCTCCAGAAACTTCACTAATCCTGGGGAAATACAATGCAAGCATTGCTTCATAACCGGTTTTCTGTGAGGCCATGGTATCGCACCGGTCGTTCATGCCTAAGTCGTCATTCGTGCCTAAGCATGGTTTTAACACTGTTTACGACTCCCACGGAATACCAGAGAAGGTGTAGAACTATTCTGCTCCACCGAGAACCACGCGGCAAATAAATGTATAAAAATCAATTTAACCAGACTGCAAATAAACTTCCACTTTTTTGTTCTGACGTTATTACGTTATCTCGAAACTTTTTACCCTATGCTATTACCACTTAGGCATACTTAAGGCGATTCAAATAACATCTCAAATGTCAAAAATATACATATATACAAACACACACTCAATAAACATAAACTTATTTTATAAGCAGTCGTTTAAAAGAGTATGTATGTGGAAAGCAGGACTCAATGTGGGAAAATTACAAACAATTAAAACAATTCAGATCTTCATACCAGCACTACAATGACGATGTCCCACAGGGGACTATCCTAGCTCCCCTTCTGTTCCTACTTTACATTAACTACTTGCCAGATGTGCTTAATCAGGAGCATATCTTATTTGCTGACGATACTAATAATTTAAAGCAAAGACGTAAAAACATTAGAAACAGAAGTTAACATAGCTAGTGATAAATCTGTAGCTTGGCTAACACAGAATAACCTACAGAAAATCTCACAAAAAGAAATGGCATTAAATAAACCAAATGTACCACATTTAGTTATAAAATACAGTAATTAACACATAAATAACTATAAGTAGGTAGGTAGGCATAACCCTAGATAAAATCTGTAATTGGAAGCCACAAATCAACAAAACATTAGGTAAAAAGAAACGATTTATATTCGTACTAAAAATATAAGAGAAATATTAAATATACAGACTGCAATAATAACATACCTCGCATATCACACATATCCTTCAATATTGACACAAAAATTTGAATAAAATAATATTGTATAATTGTCTGCAGTGAATGATTTATATATATTATTTGGTATTGCTAGTCTGCTGCTGCTGTTATTAATGTTTGCTAATAGTGGTATTATACGAGTATAACGTACTTATATTTGCGCGCCACAAGTGGCAGAACATGCTGCGCAAGCCTATTTATAAAAACATCTACGTATGTATTTTGACCGTGTTCTTGGAAATAAAGATTATTATTATTATTATAATCTTTATTGATATTAATAAACATACAAATTATTTTTTTAAATATAAAATAAAAACAAAATATATTTAAAAATATAAAAAATAGTGCCCCCTCCGGTATCGGGTACAGGGACCAAGCTAACTGTGGTTAGGGCTCCAGAGACAGGAACCTCCTCACAATACGTGCCGTATCAAGGACTGCCTTCTGCATTAGGCATTTAACCCAGCTGTGTAACGTGAGCAGTGAGATTTTACAGATGTTGGGCGAGGCTCTTGGCAATCAACCCATGAGCTGATATGACTATCGGTACAATGATTGCAGAACTCACATCCCACATGTCGACCACCTCATGGGCTAGATCCAAATATTTTATTTGTTTATCTTTTTCAGCCTTTATGAGGTTGTCGTCATGTGGAATGGTAATTTCAACAATCATTGCTCGGCGCTCTAGGCGGTCTATCACCACTATATCAGGTTTATTGGCAACAATAGTCCTGTCAGTGATGATAGATCGATCCCAATATAATGTTGCACGACTATTTTCAAGAACTGGATCGGGCACATACCTATGATACGGTAACTCGACATCCACAAGGTTATATCTAAGAGCAAGTTGCTGATGGTCTATCCTGGCCACGTGGTTATGTCTGTGCAAGTACTCACCATTTGCAAGACGAGAGCAACCGGAAATTATATGCCTGAGGGTTTCACCAGGGCGATGACATGCTCGACAAATGTCAATTGTGCCATCCTTCAGGATGTCTCCGATAATTGTTCGTCATAACAACTTCATCTGTAACTGCACAGATAAAACCTTCTTCTTAATTATAATAATTATTATGTTGAAAATAAAGGTACGCTTAAGATATATTATTTGACTAGGATTAATATAATGTCCAAAATGATATTTTACAGACAAAAGAAGCCTATTTAAATATACGATTTTACTCACGTGTGTGCCCAACTAGTTTCGGTCCCGACGGGAGACTTTCTCAAGGAGTAAGTCGTCCAGCCGCGATGGTACCGGACGTCACATTCGCACACACGTGAATAAAACCGTATATTTGAATAAATATGAATGTAACTCATGAAAGTTTTTAATGTTTAATGTGACTGAATACATCAAAAGACTATATATTTTCAATTAAATTAATGTAGTTACTAGTGTCACATGGGTAATTAAAACTTTATAACCACAAAACGCAATAATTGTTAAGTAATTACTTTTAATGAAGTCATTTATTTACATATAAGTTTTTCTTCAGTTTTGCCTAAGCAGTTACGTAAGCAGAGGCGTAAATAACTCCCACCAATTGGCAATACGGTCGATCATAATTTAGTCCAAATTACGTGATAGGGGCAAGCCGTTTGTTAATCCTAATAAAACTCAATAGCTAAGTGACATATTTGGATAAATCTTTTTACCTTATATCCGCTTTAATATAGGTATGATTGACAAGCAAAAACAAAATTAAAAATAAGAAAGGTAATAGGAGAAACGCTGGCTAGCTAGCTTTTTCATTTATTTGTTAGTGTTATCTATTACCTCTACTTTGATGAAATAAAAAAAAAAGTTTTTTCATATGTGTTTACACAACAACCTATTTTTTTTTAAGTAAAACATTGTTTTGTATATATTGGTATCATTTGTATTTTGTTTGTGCTAAAAATTCTTGGTCCCGTATCGAGGCGGAAAACTCAGAAAACCTTTTTACGTATAGAATAAAAATAAATATAACACATAACGAGAAAATAATGTCACGTTAAACTGAATAAATAATATTCAGTTACAGAAGATAAGTATACAACGAAGGTTCTTTTTTTTCTGAGTTCGTGGAAAATAATCTAGCAAGTGTGACAAATGATGTCTTCATTCTTCGCAGTAACCCTGCCATATAAATAGGTGTTTCAAGTAAATCATATCGATAAGCCACGTGCCAGATTTTGTTTATAGAAATATATTTACGTATATAAATCACTGTTACATATATTCTCTTTTCAAAATTGCTTTGTTTAGCTTATCGACTGTTTAAAGTTAGTACTTTTAAATTTCTGTGTGGTAAATGATATTTTTATATGTTGTTCGACAGATAGGGGAATTTCAAGAAAAGTAAAAAAAAGACAAATTTAAACAATAATATTTAGCGGTTGTCAGATATATGACATTTGATATGTACCATGCTTGCAGCTATAGGTGTAATTTATGTTAATTTATTATTCCTTTAATAATCGTTTATAATAAAAATTATATATTATTTTGCCATTATTATACAATTTCAATATTTATCACAGTTTACAAGTACTTAGTTTAATGAAGGAACATATTCAATAATATGACAACTCCCACTTATATTCCGCCTCGTGTCTTCTTATATAATAGCAGTTATAAAATATCATGTTACTATATTGACCTCCACCGAAAATATGTGCATTATTTCACATAGTTTTGGTTTAATTAAACTGCTTTAAAATTCGGCTCTAAAATTTATCTGAACATTAATCACATTTTAACAAGAAAAGTTCAATTAAATTTTGTACAATTAAAATCATATTGTGTGACTTGAAATCAGCCGGCTTTGAGTTATCGATCTTGTTAAAGTTTCTTCATAAATCATAGAGATTCTATTAAAACACTTATTAAACTGATATTACATATCAAACTTAAGTGCTTCTTTCTCTAATAATGGAAGAAAAATGAACAACGAATTGAGTGCTTCTTCAGTAACTGTTTGTAAAGAGTATTGAATTGATACAATCATTAATGTTTTACTGTTAACGCAATTCAATCGATATACAATAAACAGTTCTAGATAAAAATTAGAAACATCTATCAGGTTCAATCACTCAAGTAAAGTGCGTGTGTACAATATTAATTTGATTTCTTATGGGTTATCAAAGCTGGTGACGGTTCAAGTTATATTGGGCGCTGTCTCAAGATGTAATACCCTATATCAGTCCCACTATTTAGATAATTCAAATGACACCTGACATGTCGAATTCCAGAAGCCTTCGAGACTCTACACGTTACAAAGAAACGTTACGCATACGAATCGAAGGTTGAAAGGTGATAATTACTAAGCTACATTTTTGGCTTAATTGGGTTATATATGTCCATCATTGAAATTAACAAACAAATCATTGATTGGTTCTAGTCAGCTTAAATTTATTGTTTGTAGCACAAACAAATTTCTACAAACAGTAAATTTAAACTATCCTTAGTTTTAAACGACAACCCACATTCTATTTAAGATCAGCTACCCGTTTTGTGAAAGATTTGAGTGTGATATTCGTAGGCTTAAAGGTCTATTTCAGACGTTTGGTCAAAAACTTAGTTTATCACCAACCAAATATTCGGTTTGGTTGGTGGTATACCAAATCAAAACAACTAAGCTACTAAAATTCAATTTTTCTTGTTCAAAACAATTCTACACTGTTTTAATTGGTACTTTGGTTAAAATAGACTAGCAGAAAAGTTTTTCTTCTGGATATGGGACAGTTCATAAAATACGTTCGCATATAATGGGGGGAGGGGTCTCGATGAGTGTGACAAGATGTGACAAGGGGGGACGGGGGTCTACGGCAACGTAACGTTCCCCGTTCATTATTTTTCCACATGAGCGCTAGCTCTGCGTCGCAGCTCTAGCGGCGTTGCGATCCCTCGTTTCTTTGTTTTCGAATACTTGAGAGAGTAACGTTTCCACGTACCCTGCGCTCTCGATTGAGTAACAAATGAAAATACTTTTTTTCAAAAAATATTTATTATTTTTAATTCTCAGAATTTGTGTACTATCATACGAAATTTATCATACTCAGGAGGGGGGCGGGTCTTAAGTTTTGTGACGAAATATTTCTAGGGGGGTCATAGAAAGTGTGACACAGCGTGACAATCAGGGGGAGGGGGTCAAAAAAAGCTGATTTTAGCGTGACGTATTTTATGAATGGTGTTTTCCCCCCCTATGATGTTTTCGTAAAAGCCATTATCAAATAGTTTAGTTACTTTTACTTGATTTATAATAAAATTTAGTTTCCGGTAAGTAATTTTTACCTGTTTGTGATTTTGATAAAAATATTACCAACTAACAAGATAATTTCCTAACATATTTAGAAAATTCATAATCTTTAAATGCCCGTTTATAAAGACCATGCCAAAACAGTTGTAACAAATAATTATTATTTTTATCCAAGAAAAGAAAACTCTGTAAAGTTGTCAACATGTTGCGTGATAAATATTGTAGTTTAAGCGTCGATATATCCACACATACATACATAAACTGGAAGAACTTAACGCTGCTGTTGCGCAGTCATGTAAACATGCTGTCGTTTTAATTTATCGTATCTCTTATGATGTGGATGAGAAGCCTATACCACATGTACTCGTATTAGGAATGCAGAGTAATTTCATAGTAAAAAGTAACAAACATATTGTTATTATATTAAGTCGAACTCCTAATCTTTTTTTAATCTAAAGTTGTGTTCATTGAATGTATTGGCTGTAATAAAATTAAATACAATCAAGAAGTTCGCGTAATATAATATAAATAATCTCGAAGATACATTTTCTCTATCCTTTCAACACACTATGCGTTAAATATGTTGTAAACGTCCCTTGATTAAGTACACTCTGACGCCCTAATATGTCAGTTTACTATCTTGCCACGGGTGCTATAGAAACGGTACCGTTTGATTAACTGTATCTAATATAATACCGCAAGTACTCACGAGTATGAGGCGAAGTTCACATTTACCATATAAGTTACACGAGTTATATGCCTTAGATGTTAATACACTCATACATATGTACATACACCGTATCCCCGAAATGGTAGGCTGAAGTATATTAAACACCAACATTTTGCCAATTAGCATTTGGTCCCACTATCATAATAGCAAGTGAGCCTATCGCCGTCAACCGGGCACTGTGAGACTGTATAATTATATACTGTCTGATAGATAACAGTCCCATCCCTTGGTCGCTTTTAACGACACCCGCGGGAGAGAATGCATGGCCCCATTCTACTCAACCAAGAATTCTACGGCAGTGAGATGTATTTGAGTTAATTAAAGCTTTTACTACTATATTATTATAAGTTTTATAAGAATATAGTACAGCTTAATTACTATTTTATTTTAATAGACACAATCTAAGAATATTACGTAGTAAAGGATAAATTATATATTTTTACTAGACCAAATGCTGTGGGTCTGGACTTTAAAAAAAGGAAAACCACAGTGATTTTGTTTTACAAACATATAAACGCTCACGCCTGAAATGGGTAGGCAGAGGTGTAATTAACGCACACATGTTGCCGATTACAATTTAGTCCCTTCTACGTAATTTTGGATATTAAATTGGAAAATTTGGAGTATCTTAACAGATTAATGAGGAAAGAAATAATTGGAAAATTGCTTATATAGTATTTATACATAAGTAGCACAAGCAAATGAGTGTCGCATACCTATAACTCGAACTGGCTTGTGAAAATAAGTCTGATATATATAGATAATTATAATAAGCTGTCTAACCAAAAAAAAATCCTTTTTTAATTGTATTATTATTAGATTTCTTCTAGAAGTTAACGAATGAACAGACTGAGATGTATTTTTTTAAGTTATAAGTTGAAATTTAATTGATGACGAATTAAGCGTAGATAACAACCGCGATTATTAAAGATGTTATTCCGACAAAGCCGACGCTAATTAAATTGTAACACAATTTCTGAATAGAGCCAGCTCTCGTCCATTAACCTAGAATGAATAAATAGCTATAAATAATTATTCTAGTTGGCAACAAAACTTGCTAAGTTTTGGTTGAGCGCCAAAAACATGCTTTGTGTTTATTTATTTACTACTGAGCCTATTAGTCATGTCACTAGTAATAAATATAACATTTACGAATATATATGTTCACTTAAAACTGATACTTATTTTTTTATTATTAGGAAGCAGAATTCCATTACACAAATATTTACAATCAAATAAGTCAAATTGAAAATTTAAGAAATCGATAACACTTCAAGATCATTTAGAACTTAATGGTCACGATCGAATAAATTTAATTTTCCTTCGTGGAACGTAAAACATAATTTTTAATTGATATGAAAACTCATGTTACACTGGTTTTTATACTTCTTACCCTCTTGGAGGACTAATGCGGCATGTAGTATCATGAGAAAACTTCTGTTTCATGTACAGAAGTTTTCGTTTATTAGCTGCTCTCTACGCAATTGTGTCACGTCGTTTCATTTTAATTCAGAAGCATCACTATCATCACATCATCGTCCATTATATTGTACAATAGATTCTGCCCACATTTTTGACACAGAAGAGTAAAGTAACACGCCAACGGAACTTAAAGATACTATAAAAAACAAAGATAAAATCATGCCAGCTGGCCCAAAACGAAAAAATAAAGAACAATAGCCTTTGCCCGTGGCTTCACCCGTAATATGTTATATTTTAGCAAACAACTTGTTATACCTAAAATTAAAACTTTATAAAACATTTTATTTCGAAAATATTTACTGATTCGATTCCTCTCTCTTTGTATAAGTGAAAGATTTTTTCAAGACATTTCGGTGAGCGGTATTTGAGATTATGTAATACATATAAGCTTCTCTCTTTATTGAAACATCAGGTAGTTAAAAACTAATTAATACTAATGTTACTGAGAAGGCAAGTAAGGAATCTAGTATGTACTGTAATGTATTATTAATTATCAGTTAAAATATTAGTCTTAATTTAAACATACGGTCTTCCTCACGTGTGTATTTCGGGGATGCCTGACTAGTTTCAGTCTCGACAGGAGATCAGTGTGACGTCCGGTCCGGATGATTTACTCCTTGAGAACTCCTGTCGAGACCGAAACTAGTCGAGCATCCCCGAAATACTCACGTGAGTAAAATAGTATATTTAAATAAATATGAATATAACTTACTAAAGGTTTTGCTCTAAAATATTAGGTGTAATATAAAAGGTTTGATACGTATGTAATTTTACTGTTTAACATAGGTCTGTATGAGCTTAAGTCCTTTTCTGTTACCCTGACAAAGTAGATGTGAAATTTCATGATGATCAGTTGTGTAGCGTTGACACGTGATACTAACTTATACCTATAATTTATTAACTGTTTTAGATGTTGTTGTTTGTGCACATTGTTGAATTACTACAATTATTGAAACAGAGGATAATATTACATAATATCGACCCGACACGATGACTAGGCTCATTAAATCAATTATAATAATGAAACGCACCAAAAAATCAATTATTTTCCATTAACATCGATAGACAAACAGTGGGGAAAAGGCTACTGAACTGTTTATGTCACAATTATTTTAATAATTAATATACTCGTATTATAAATAACCCTCATTCTTGCGTAGTCGTTAAATAAATGATACGTCTCTCCCTCAGAAGACGTCATAAACGTATGTAATTATTACGTATATTAAATTAAATTAAACTTTTGGCAACTAACTAATGTATTTATGTGAAATTTTACTCTGAATTATTAATACTCAAGATTCCTAGACGAGGTAAAAATGTAATAAGCGTATGAATATCAAGATTCATTTATGCATTCCTGAAAGAAACCCCAGTCGTGTCTGAGACGAGAAATCTCTAATAAAACATTTTTAAAATTGAAATAACATTTCTGTACACATTTATGGTAACTTTGCTAAACGGGGTAAAATTTTAATGAATATTATTAACTTAAGCCATGTATTCAATGGTTTACTTAACATAAATACAGCTTTTATACTAAGTATTTTCTTCGTCTCATGTAGACTTACATAACTTGAAATTTACCTACGTATTAAAATATACGTAGGTAAATTTCATTTCTACGTATATTGTAATACTTTAAATAAGAATTGTTCAGTCAATAAAATAATTTTGTTTGCCCTTAAATATTGACAAAGAAGTATTATTCTGAACAAGTATTTGTTTATTTTCATTCTCAATTTTGAAGTATAGGAAAGTTTGTTTTTCGTATTGATAAGGTTTCTGAAGTCCCAAAGGAATTATTTGTTTTATCCAAAAGTAATTTAGCGGTTCTGTTAACAACGACTTAAGTAAACCCACTAAGAGTTTGTAACCTAAAATTGTATCAGATTGTGTGACTAACTAACCTTAGAGTAAGTTCACAATGTGGAATATACAAATGCGCTATACTTAAATTATAAGAATCTAACTTAGATTCTCAAATAATTCACTTTAATGTCAGAAATAAACAAAGGTTAAGAACCTATTAAGACGTATGTATATATGCGTAATATCTCTATCAGATGGACCATATTTCATAACATTTGTTATTAATTAAACAATATTATATCTACCTACGTTTGCTTCTACATCATTTAGTAATGGGGACTAGACTTTCAACATACATACATACATACATCCGTACATACACACATACATACATCCATACATACATACATAGTTACAATATTCTTTATTGTACACTACAGAAAAGATACAACATAAAAACGAATAATAATATACAGATTGCTGGTACAATCGGCAGTCTTATGTCTAGTGCATGTCACATATATATATATACATATACAGTCGTGGTCAACTAATTAAGGACATTCAAGATAGTGGACAGCAATAACCGGCTATGTACATATAAATATAAAACCCTGTTGATTTCTCAGTAACTATTATTTGCATAATTTGATCCGATTATTATACTATAAATGGCTGTAAATAAAAGATTAAATAAATATAAAAAAGTGTTTAATATCAAAGGTTAACCATGTATTCAATTTAAGGTACAATTCTGTAGCTGGACATTTAATTAAGAACAGTAAAGTAAAATGAAAAATAGAGTTAAACAGAACTAATAATCTGCAGTATTTTAATTTCTTTAACAACTTCATTTTATTACGGGTAAAATCAGTACCCAGTAGCAAAACCTTTGTTAGTAATTACCGCTTGACACCGATGTGGCATAGACATTATCAGTTTCTGACATATTTCAACAGGAATGTTTGCCCATGCCTCACAAAAAGCTTCATTAAGTTCATCTAAAGTTGTGGTACGATAAATGGCAACTTTTTTCTTAATTTCGTGCCAAAGGTGCTCGATTGGGTTGAGGTCGGGGCTATTTGCTGGCCAATCTAGCACTGATACCGACTGTCTGTTAAGAAACGACTTGACTGAACGGGCTGTATGTTTTGGGTCGTTATCATGCTGAAAAGTCCATATAATAGGAAGATGTTCCTCAGCATAGGGAAGCATAGTTTCTTCTAATATTGCCTTGTATTGATGTTGGTCTAAGTTACCCTGAACTTTCCTCACAGGTCCCACTCCACGTCCAGAAAATGATCCCCACATTTTAATGTTTCCTCCGCCATGTTTCACCTGCTTTTTTGTGAATCTTGGATTCATTTCCGCTTTTACAGGACGCCGTACGTATTGCCTTCCATCTGAAGAAATCAAATGAACCTTGGTCTCGTCAGAGAATAATACATGTTGCCATTGGTCGTAGGTCCAATGTCCATATTTACGTGCAAACGCCAAACGTGCATTTCTATGCTCTTTCTTTAACAACGGTACTTTGCGAGCCACTCTTCCGAACAACCCTGCTTCTACCAGACGTCGTCGAACTGTCCTCGCTGATACACTGACTCTTTCGTCTGCCCCAAACACTTCATGTTTAATTAAAATAGAGCCTAGAAACGGATCTTTCTTAGCTAACCTGGTTATCATTCTATCTTCTTGCGGAGTTGTTTTTCTCGATCTTTTTTTTCTGGGCACATTTAAAGTTGTGTTATTGCGCCTGAAATGTTGCACTGCATTGCATACCATAGTTTTTGAACAATTTAAATATCCTGCTATCCTTCGGTATGACCAACCACGCTCGACAAACTTCATGATAATTTTTCGTAGTGTTGCATCGCAACTTTTATTTTTGCCCATTGTTCTTCAAAATAACTCTCAAAACTTGAAATTACAAATCTAGATTGCCGCCAAAACTACCACAAAGAATAGGAGAAGAAAGAAAATAATAATTGAGATTCAGATTTTGAAACTAGAACGCAATATCTCAGTGTCCCTAATTAAATGGCCAGCCAGCATTCTTTGAACAAATAGCACTGTGATCATCTATCAGCTATACTGTAAAGAGGTTTAATGTTTAAGAAGTTGTTATTGTTTGTATAATTAGGCACATAAATGACTAATTATACTTACATGTAAAAGATGTGGAATATTGTTTAGACTCGTTGGAAAATAAAAAATAAATTCACAATTTGGATTAACTAGAGAGTGTCCCTAATTAGTTGACCACGACTGTATATATATATATATATATATATTGTATGGCATTACGGGACTAACAAGCAGCCGCCCATGAACACTTGCAACTCAAGAGTCACAAGAATGATGCCCGCATTTTAGGAGTGGGGGGAATGGGGGAGGGGAAAGAGAAGCATAACTCCCCCACGTTAGAAGATCCCATATATCACATATGTACATAAGCTCACTCCTTTCTCCCTTCGGAGTAAGCAGAGACAACAGTCCGCCATTTGCTTCTTTCATTACATACCTCACTAGCTTCCTCTATGTTTCTTTCATTCAAGTCCATCGGTTTCGGTACATCTGACCTGCCCTTTCATTAAAATATCACAAATCTGATCTGTATATGTTTTGCGTGGTTGACCCATACCGATTATATATACCTTATTTGTCATTCGTTCCGCACACATTCACTCACGAGAAATATCGATCAGTAATTTTTCTTACTTACTCACTATAATTTCAACGGCAAACAATTTTGCCATAGCTGGGCATAATATTGTATTTTGGTGGTAGTTCCGCATGAATGTGTAACACAATACAATAGTTTCTTCTTCCTCTTGTTCCCATTCACATAGATTCCCCTTGATTTTAAAATGTTATTTTAATATTTGAACTTATCTATGCATGTGCATATGTATGCATGTATGCAGAATTAATACCAGGGCCTCGCAGAAAACGCTTGTCAAACAATGCTTGCATTGTATTTACCGAGTGAGTTAGGTTACCGGAAGCCTAAACCCATCTCATCTATTATCCCTCCACTCATCCCTCCCCTTGATCAGCCCTTAACATAATAAATAATGTAAGATACAGAAAATATACTTCCTACCTTCTGAAAGTCAGTCAAATTGTAAAATTCAAATCTGCAAGATTTAAAAAAGCATTATAGTCATTCATTTGAATAAAACAGCAGAACAAAACACGTTCAAGTACATCTATTTTTATACCAAAAATTATAAAATCCATCTAAAGAATTAAGGTAGATTTGAGTAAAATCCCTTAATCGCTGCGATAATTTCGTGTCATATTAACCTCATCTAATCGGTAATCGGTCATCGTCGTCAAATGGCACCGACCATCAACGGCTTACGATCACTATTAGATAAACGAGAGCCTAATGTCCGCGCGCATAAACTGTGATATTATCTATAGCACTTCTAATGGTTTTATGTTTTTCTGTAAACGGATAAAGCAGGTAAATCGATAACCGTGTTTTACCGCGTGGTCAGCTGGTACTGAAATATCCATTTTAATATAACGTGCGATTGGTTTCACTCGCATAATCTTATTTAGTTTTCATATAAACTTTGTATCTGGTTTTTGATCATTTAGATCTATTTAAAAGAAGATATGATATAAAAAAAAAAAAATTTTCTGTTATTGCGGATGTTTATGATTGAAAAAAAAAAGAAGATTGATGGGATTTATTTGTCTAGTGGTTAGAGATCCTGACTGCTGAACCAGAAGTCGTGGGTTGTTTGTGTGTTTGTCAAGTCCCACTGGAGTAATTCCTGCGCGAGTTACCTTTTATAAGAGATAAAAAAGTGTGATAAGACATTTTCGTTGTGCATCCGTGCACTAGGAACAGTATTTCGGTTCAACTGATTTAGTCAAAAATCTAAATACGACTTAGTGATAAATAACTTAAACAAGTATTTTTAAATTATTTCTTTAACACTCCAGTAACTCTATTGAAATATAAGAAAAGAGATCTGATGGCTAAATAGAAATTTCAAATATAGCTAAGAACTCTCTCAATCTAGTAGCAAATGAAAAAAAATATATATATTGAAAATTATGTTCGTTCATCTCTTTAGAAAATATGATGCTACAGATAGACATACAGAAGCAAAAATTTACGCCTACACAAAAAATAGTACTACACAACTATAATTGGTAATTGGTTTGGATGTTTGGGTATTAAAATACGCTCTTGTTCATATAGATCCGGAATAAACTTGTTTCTCTCCAATAAAAATTGTTTACTTTCCATAATAGACTTAAAGCAGGAGAACATAATTGAAGTTAACACAAATAACATATTTTAATACAATATATAATAACAAATAACTTGTTTTGTTATTAGACCGCAACGAAAATATAATTTATGCGGATATTGCTCCAGATATCCGGCTCCATTGTAATATTTCATCAGTGTATTTTACTACAGTTAAACAGGGACTTTCTACTTTTATTCTAAAAAGTTGACAAGAGGGGGTCACAAATATTTGTAAATTTACTAAATTCAGAAGCAAATGTGGTAAATAAATTCAATTTGGTCAATTTCTTAGCAAAATGACCTGTCGCTTGCATCGCATGAACCGAAGAATACTCGTAGTTTTACACACCGATATATTTTTACTGCAGCATTGAAATTCGTTATGAAACTCGCTCCATTTATTTTAACCATATATTAAACTTATGATATATTGAAAATAATATTATAGTAATAAAATATTTTCGTTGATCAAAATTAAATTACTATCCACTTCTACAAAAAACTCTAATTAAAAAAACATGACTATAACTATTTTATTATATTATTATTAACTATTAAATCCACTAAATAACCATAAACATGTAGTACTAGTATGTCAATCATAACTTCATTGACAATTATAAAACATAATGGTGCTTCTGGTGCAGCATCACAGTCATGTTATTTTTTTTTTATTTATTTAAATCTTCATACACATATTGTACACAGGCAGACTTAATGCCTAAGGCATTCTCTGCCAGTTAACGTTGGGGTGTTGTAGAGATAAGAGTGGTAGGTGCAAGGACTTGTAAGAAAGTGAACTAAATGGAGATATATATGTCGTATATTCTCAAGTTAATATTATAGCTATATATAAATTTCAGGTACCTTATGTTGATGTGATTGGACTGGATTACACAAATATACACACCCATATAAATAAACATACACACATATATAAACAAATACTAAGAGTATATGTTTAGATTTGTTTATCAAATCATGCGCTAAAGCCTTGACAATTCTGCCAAATCATTATGAAAGCGATCGCGTACCCTTCTTCTGAGCATAAAGCGATTAGTAGACATCCTGATTTTATTAAATATTACACTATTTTATAATGTATCTATTACATCTGCAACAGATACATTATAAAACTATTTACAGCTATTCTATTAAAAATAAGGGTAGATGTACTATATTTATAATAGAATAGTTAGTTATACTAGTTTTTGATGAATTGAAGTTGTTGTGTATTTTTTTTTCTTATATATCATAAGATATGTGATAAAAATTAATATATCGTTATTTTCAAAGGCGGGGAAGACCTACAAATAATTATAACATAATATAATTTTAAGAGTGAAATTAATATACATATATTCATTAAAAGGTATTTTTTTACTTTTTTAGTATCACAGCATATTTTGTAACATTTACTGTTCGAATTTATCTTTGAGAAAAATCTTTGCCAGCAGAAGTTTTGAGGTAAGACTTCGTAGATCAGGTAGACCTAGTATCTTGTAGACAAAACTTGTTGTCTTGTAAAATTATTTCTGATATACCCAGCATCTATTAATCAAATTCTGATTTTTTAGTATACTTATTCGAATAAAAAAAAAATCGATCGGGATTCGAAATTATTGATCGGTCTACAATTGGCGTAGTAATCGTTTAACATATGTTACAAAAAATACATACAGTAGAACTGCCTTTTTTGAAATCGCTTAAAAAGGGAGAGTAGTGATTTTTCTCTTCTCTTCTCTCTTATTTTTCCCTTTCGATTTATCTTTAGAGATAATTTTTATATTTAAATATGTCACTATTGATAGTAGGGTGTTAAGGTAATTTATATATATGTAGATTATTTATATTATAGTCGGACAAGCGAGCAGACGGGTCACCTGATGGTACGTGACTTCCGCCGCCCATAAACACTTACAAATCAAGAGTCACAATAGTGCTGCCCGCTTTATAGTGTAGGGGAATGGGAGGAAGGGAAAAAGTGATTAAAACTCCCACGTTTTATTACACAACGGCAGTTACAGATACTCGTATTAATTTTCTTACTTTTAAAAATATTTTACATATGTTTACAAAAGCAGAAAGATCAAATGTAATAGAATTTGGCAGCTTAAACAAAGATCTGGAACAAAAACAGGATAATATTAAACTATGTTCCGGGTTCCAGTGCGCTACACCGTTAGTTCCAATGAAATTATGACCCACGCGAAAAAAAAAATGCAGATTCATCATAACGCTATCGCAATCATTCTGCTGATTCCTAAATAATTGTAAATGATAAATTTGAAATTTATCTAAACCAAAATTCTATTTAGAATTTAAACGTTATCTACTTAGTCTGGCCATAAATACTGTTGCGATTAAAAATAAAACATACTATTACATTTGAATTTGGAATCTGTAACTCTTATATGAATATTCATTGTTTTCTAATTTTCGGGCCAGTGGTTGTTAAAGATTTTAATGATATTAAAACATTACAGCATTGATAGCATTTCACAAACTAGGTATAGAGCCAAATGCAATTTTTGAAACTCCATCCGCTTGGTATTAGTCGAATGTTTGTAAACCGGGTTTCTAATGGAGAGGTACAACGATACCTTCTCTGTTTGTGACAGAAAAAGATCTTACCATTCACGTAGTATTCGTACGAAAGAGGCGATCAAAGCAGCAGGAAACAATTTGAAGAAGTCCTGTCCGAAAGCAAAAGATTTTATCTCGGGAAATTAATGTAGCACCTAGAACTATGTTGCGTATTTTAAAAGATGACTAAGGACTTGCAGTCTATAAGAGGCGCACTGTTCATTATTTAACTGATAAATTAAAAATTAATAGGATGATAAAATCAAAACAATTTTTTTCAGCACTCCGCAAAGGAAGGTCAACAGTTTAGCTATTGAGCAATATTTTAACGAACAAAATGACCAAGTTTATACTCAAAGTTCTGTAAAAGCTTCCCTATTAGTCAGCAGAATACGTCTTGGGCATTATCCTAATTCAGTGATGGTTAGATGGGATGTTATATATCAAGGAGTGTATGACCCATATTTTTTGTGACAAAGGTGTCAAAACATCGACGAAGTGTATCAAGATAACATTCTTGAGAAGGTGGTTAAGCCTCTTAACAACACTATGTTCCGTAACGAGGAATGGTCCTTTCTGCAAGACTCAGCACTGGGTCATAAATAAAGCTTGATCTACTCAAGCGTGATTGGAAACGAACTTTTCTAACTTCATCAGAGCTCTCGACTGGCCGTTATGTAATTCCGATCTCAGATAGACGGAAAACTCTTTATTTGTACACCATTTTTACAGTAAAATATAATACATGTTATACACGTGTCAAATATATAATGTAGAAATGGCGATCTTATTGCTATTTGCAATTTCTTTCAGGCATTACCTTAGGATGGATCAAATCGAGACACAAGTATTTAGGGGATAATTTCTAACATACATACCAACACACATTCAGATATTAATACATACATACATGCCATTAATATGGAAATAATAGATACTAAATAACAGAACTAGAGAAATAAATTATAGTCATGAACCATTTTCTTATATATATTCATTGATTGCGCTAGCCTAATGTTGATGGAGAAGATTGTTCGTAAAAGCTAGCGGATTATGAACATAAATCAAAATCCGCTGAATTATGATTAATAGATATTTTTAGAGAGCATGACATATTCTAAATGCAATGATGATTCGGAGTCCCTGAAACAATCCAGAAGATTGCCAATGAATGAATAAGTAATCGAGAGAAAGTGTCTTTTGCTATTGATAACTGGCCTCAACGTTTAAAATTCTTTATATAAGCAAATAAAAATAATTTTGAATGAGCTTCATATATTTATAATTATGTTATATTAACGTATAGATCAACACACATTATAGTAATAACTGTTTTATGTAATATAAAATAAAAATATTGTTACTTGTAAAAAAAGGTGGTATACCAAACAACATTAGTATTCAATTTCTATAATTTGAATCGGTACAAATACATCCCATAATCAAGTTTCAACATCGCCACTTTATCTGTAGATTTCGAATATATCACCAACTCTGTAAATGGCAGATGAGAAAATTATAGGGTAATTTAGAAATTCTGCGGTAACAAAAAGCGACTTATTGCTGCTGTCATTTTAATAAACCCACCGAAGCGTGAGGGTTAACTGCGATAAGGCTTAAACCGTTGTGTACTTACTTTGTATATTTTATGTATTTTATATTAATATGTCCTAACAGTTTATTTAGTGTTTTTTTTCTATAATATATGGGGACAGATGAACAGGCGTGTCACCTGATGGTAAGTGACAACCTCCGTCCAAGGACACCTGCATATCAAGAGTTGTAAGTGCGCTGCCCGCCTATGAAGGCGATAACGGAAGATGGATGCGGGGAGGAGAAAGAAGAGAAGGGGAATTGGGCCTCCGTAAACCTCACTAATCTAGGGGAAATGCTTCACAACTGGTTTCTGTGAGGTGGTATCGCACCGGTCGAACCGCCCCTTCGTGCCTACGCATGGCTGAATAAAAAGCATTTATTTGTAATTAATTTATGTGCATTAATACGTATATTGACGTCTATATATCCGAAGGGGTAGGCTAGCGCATAAAATGCTCACATTTTGCAAATTATTAATATTATTTTTATTTTTTTGACATGATGGTTAGTGAATACCTCCGCCCATGGACACCCACGAGTTACACGTTTAATTACATCCAGGCACTGTATAACATATAGTTAGTATCGGATAGATGAAAGTCCAATACCTTAGTCGCCTTATGACACATGAGAAATGATGGGGCCGCCCTATTGTACTCAACCTAGAATCTCACGGCTACATTACTAAATTTTTTAAAGAAGAGAAATAAATTAAAATGATCTATCAACAATTATGATAGGTATCGTAAAACATACGTTATTCGTGTCTCTGTTAACCAAACAAAAAGATCTAAGTAAAACGAGGAAACTTGGCCAATTTTTTGAGCCTATCGTATACAAATTGTATACAGGGATCAAGAAAATATAATTTTGATTTCCCTGTTCATAAATATTTAAAACCGGAATAGATGAATAAAACTATTGGATTATAACATGTCTGTTCCCGAAAACTAATGAATTCTCGTAAAAAAACTAAATAATTTTAGCACTTCGCTTTCCGTATATGTTTGGGTGATCTAAATCCAATTCATAGCCGGCTTATCTGATTATCACACCAGTGGCTCTCATAGCATGTAAATCAAAGATTTAATTGTTGTCTGTCCTGTTTGTCTGTCCCGCTATATTACTGAAATAAAAATCAGTACTTAAATTTTTATGTGTAATATTAATTATTTATGTCATTCAAAAATACTTTGTAATATTTTTTTTTTGAACGTATTGAATATAATAATGAATTGATTAACACAATTTTACATTAGCATACAGTTAAAAAGAAACACTAATACCAAAATGCCTTCAAGTGATGTATTTTTCTTTTTATATTTTAGTTATAATAAAATAACTACATGTACAGAGCCATGCTTAGACATGCATATGTCGAGCTGGATCGGAGTAATAACATGAGAGCCCCACAGAAAGCTCCTAGACAAACAATAATGGCATTGTATTGCCGTGTGACTGAGGGTACCTGAGGCCCAAATTCTCTTTCCCTTCCCCTCATCCCCTATCTTCTTTTCCATCCCTCATTTCTCTGTTATCTTTCCCTTCCTCTTATCACTGCTCTCTTCTTTCCCCCCACTCCCCACCCTTTATCACCCTAAAGGCCACCACTTACAACTCTTGAGTTGCAGGTGTCTATGGGTGGCGGTTATCACTTACCATCAGTCTGTCACCTGTCACCCATATCATAAATGAAACCATGAACGAAATACATAGTACGCAAGCCTGACCTGCCCGAGATAAGGCTTATTTTCCCCAATCCATCCGTATAAGCAATATTATTAATAAATAAATCAATTAATTAAGTATTTTATATTTCCTTTCCCTTCCCTTTCTTTCCCCCTTTTCAATATACTTCCAAAATTGCTATCTTATACTTTAGTCTCTCTAGAATAATTTAAAACTTGCTATTCAAAGAGGGTAAGAATTGCGTATATAAATTAAAATGAAAGGGACATTTAATTCTAGGAATTTATATTGTTTTCCTAAATATTTAAACGAAGTAAATCTTTGTTATCTACGAGTATATATACATACATATATATTATGCTTATACAGATAAATTGTTACCTTGTCTTATATTTAATCATCTTTTTCGGTTTATTGTCTCCGCTTCTAGTAAACTTCAGGCACTTATAATTTTATTAAAGATATTCTCTATTCCTTTTTTACACTGGTATAGTGTAAACAGTTTTTTATTAAATAATAGGTCCAGTAGTTAACAAACACACAAACCTGCTTTCGTAAACCATTTATGCAAAAATACTTTTTATACATAGAAATACCCATGCCACCCTAAATGAAAATGGAGGAATTCATATACGTATGTCGTGCCTAGAGAGAATCCTTTTGAGGCGACGTTAAAAGCTGCGAAACTATACATATGTATATGTATACACGTACATTTAGTTTGAGGTTCTTACGGTATGGTAATTTATTTGTAACTAGGTTTGACATTACACATAAGTAAACTCAAACTAGAAAATGTAAAGCCAGAACTTGGTTGGTGAGACAACATTTTTTTTTTTTTTTTGTACTTTAGTATATTCTTGCGCGGGTTCTTATATTTAAATAAGTGCCTAAAACACCAGACTTTCACTTAATACATCACTGAAATTCTTAAATTAATTTAAAATGAATTGCTACTAAATTTGTAATACATGTTGATCACATGTTAATCCGAAGAGTCACCTTTTCAAAACTTATTTTTCAATATTTTTATAACAACAAATTCTCTGATATTTTATCAAACAATATTAACAGTCTAGTCACACGAACTATGTAAGAATGGAAATGTGGGTCGAGGGAATGGTGATAATTACAAAGGGTGTAGAAGCTGTCGGGACCACGACACGAGATGTATTGAATGCGCAGCCGCTGACCCGAATGACCTCAGCCAATTATTCACTGCAGCCTGTTTGACTACATCAGGTATTAAAGTAAAGAGGGAAGGAAATACTTACGCATTATAAACCTTTTTCCTTTTTTAATATAAGTATAAAAAATGTGACTGCCTCAAAACTATTTTGAAGAAACGTGTGAATATAATAATAAACTCATATGGAATTTAAAATGCATCTTTGATGTCCTTACATATACCAGGACACTCAGAAAGTATTGCGAAAATAAGTTTTTTTTTGTACGAGACACTGGCCAGTTATAAACTATTATAAAAATAATTATTATTTATAAGTAAAAATACTTACATTCCAATTTCAAAATTTCCCTCCACATTTTTTTGCGAGGTAATTAAATTATAGTGTCTCATTGAAAAATGGACGCCGGGAACATTTTCGCGCTATGATTTTTTACGATTTCAAGTGTCGCTTGAAACCGGACAATCTATACGATAGACTTTAAATTGCATTCATGTATGAATGTCCTTCCGAGGCAACTGAGTATCGTTGGCATAACGAATTCAAACGTGGTCGACTAACTTTGGGGGATAAAGAAAGAAGTGGTCGCCCTTTGACGGCTGTTACGGAGGAAAACGTGCTAGCAGTGAAACATTTAATCCAAGACAATAGGCGAATTACGTATCAGGATATTCAACACATACTGCAGATTGTATCGGGAAGTCTTCACGAGATTCTACACGTGCACCTTTGTGTGAGGAGGATAGTTTCACGCTGGGTGCCGCACAACCTCACCGATGCTCAGAAGCAGGCCAGGGTGGAATGGTGCCGTGATATAAAAAAACTAATTAGAAGCAGGCTCGTCTCGGCGCGTTTACGACATCATTGCAGGTGATGAGTCCTGGATTTATCAATATGATCCAGAAACGACGCGCCAGTCGATGGTTTAGGTGTTTTGAAACGAACCAACGCCTATCAAAGTGAAGCGAGCTAGAAGCAGGGGAAGATTTTTCAATTTCAATGGCTACTTAGTATCAATCCCTTTACGGAACCAAAGAAGCATCAACGCCGAATGGTATACTACCAAATGCTTAGCAGCTGGTCAAACTTCTGGGTCACCCACCTTACAGCCCTGACCTAGCACCGTGTGACTTCTTTTTGTTCCCGAAAATTAAAAATCAGCTCAAAGGCATACAATTTTCGTTGCCGGAAGATGCGTTGTCAGCGTTCGAGTAGGCTGTAAACGAGGTGTCTGCGGCGGACTGGAAAATGTGCTTCGAAAACTGGTTCAGACGCACGAAACTTTGTACAGAGGCTAGTGGCGAGTATTAAAAAAAATATATAGAACACTTTTTATTTTCGCAAAAACTTTCTGAGTGTCCCACGTATGTACATTTATAGTTACGACTAAAAAGGCAGAGGCGTATTGAATGCCCACATTTAGACGACTTTAATCTAGTTTGTGGCGACTCGCATCATCGACTGCCTTCAAACCTTCAAGAAAAGAGCGTATTCCTACCTAAAAGGCAACGAAGTGCGTTGCGGGCCTTTTAGGTAGGAGTATAGGCGTGACTCTTGAGTTGCGGGTGTCCATGGGCGGCAGTAGTCACTTACCATCAGGTCCCCTTTTTTTTATTTAAGTGAAATATTTTTACTCTTTTATCATACAGAACTCATTTCACCATGTATCTTTCTAAAATATTTTATTTTAAGTTAAATGTAGTTTGATGTAATTGTTTTTGTTAGTAATAAAAATGATAACTTTATGGCCTTTATGAATATGCTAACTATTTTTATACTATTGGGGGACAGACGAACAAACGGGTCAACTGAATGTAAGTGACAACTGCTATCCATGGACACCTATGGCAACTCAATAGTCGTAAGTGCGCTGCCCACCTTTCAGGATAATGAGGTATTGGGAGATGCGGGGAGGGGAAAGAATACATGTGGATACGGAGATGGGAAAAATGAGAGGGGGGCGATGAGGGGAGACGAAAGAGGTGAGTGGGAGTTGGGCCTCCGGGAAAACTACTCATTTCGGGGAAATGCAACGCAAACTTTACTTCATATCCGGTTTTCTGTAAGGCCGTGGTATCGCACCGGTCGAGCCGACCCATTCGTGCCTAAGCATGGCTCTACGACTGCTAAAGAAAATTTAAGATTCATTAATTTTATATAACATAAAATATACATATGCATGCATGACAAATGTATAATCTACAACATATAAGCATAGTTCAACATTATAAAGGGATTTTACAACTATTTACCTAAGATGTCGGGGCGCAATATTACACTAGAGATATATGTAAGTCCATTTTGTTAAGTAAGTAGTAGTAAATTCATGGAAATATTTGCTACTGCATGTTATATTCTTAAAGAGATAAAGCCATATTTAGTTCTTGCTGTCTTGAAAAGCTTACAAACATAGAGAAACAAATATATGTATTTAAGAATAAGGAATATAACACACATCGAATACTCCGTAGTATTCGATGTGTGTTATATTCCAGTCTAGTATGCCACTGTCTTGATCTTGAACATATCTATAGCACTAAACTACTTCTTAAAAATAAATTTTAATCACTGTTTGTAATATTCAAATAATATGCAATATCATATCTAATTAAATAGATTTCTCTAACTACAACTAGTTATACATTCAATTACACTTAATGGCTTCTATTGAGTAAACCTAATGGCCGGGCTTTATACTGTTAATATAAATTACATTTTGTTATGTTAGGTGTTAATAGCGATGCATACGACTACGGTAGAGACTTTTGATCGATAATTAATTAACGTGGTTGAGTAACACACGCTTCATTCCGGTTATTAAAGGCAAGCAAGCCCCTGAATTACTCTGTGGATATTGAAGTAGCGTGCCATGGTTAGGATAAATAATGCAGCAAATTTGTAGTATATTGGCTGCAAATAGCGGCCACAGATTTATGCAATAGAAGTTATGGTGACTAAAACAATGACTTAGTCAGTGTATAGGTGTATATATATTATGAATACTGTATATGTACTGTGTATTAACCTTACTACTCATTTTGCTCAATAGTTTACGACTATAAAGGTACAATTGCTTATAAGCTGATTTTGTATACCGGAGACCAAAATCAATCTTAAATCAACACGACTGGGAATGGAAGCTGTATCGCTTGAATCACGTCTAAGCAAATGGAGTTTGAGATATATCAAGTCAAGTGGTGCTATTAATTCAATGGGGGAAATTGGGAAATTCTTTAAGTAACCTTAATGCAGGCTTTACAGAAACGATAAATGTTTGAATTATAGAAGTGATGTATATATGTATGTACATGGGTATAAGTATTTAAAACACACTTCTTAACGCGTGTAACATCATAAATAATTAACGAATTCATGGATGCATACATGACGAGTAGATTTACTTAGGTATATGTATATAAAAATCCCAAGATGGCGGCGCGCCTCTATGAATAGTGATGCTACACCACAGCGGGGTCGTCTGTTGTTCAATAGACGACCAAGTCTGCCGGGGTGCACAGGGATTTCCTTTCAAAGGTACACCTGAGTCCCCGGCAACAGGATTATGTGACGGAACACCGTGTGGTTTTAGACGGTTCGAGCCCGACATGTGGTATGTCGGACTCGAACCGACTACTGGTCCCAGTAGGGTGATGACCCGTGGGGGTTTCCACACGATAAAAAAAAAAGGTATAAATAAAAACACTATTAGAATTATATTATATAGATGTAAGAATTTAATCAATTAGAAAATTTCTCTCGATCAATATATGTATATTACATAGTGTTTAGATATTAAATTCCTCATAAAAAAATTGAAACAAAAAAAAATCAAAAATACTAACACATGGCTAGCTCTGCTATTAAATTAGCGACTGTAGGACAATAGGATTTGATTTGGAAAATAGTTTTATCCCAAATGTTCAGATTTAAAAAAATCATGTAGTTATAGATACTATTGTAGTGGGACACATTAGCAACTGTGGTAGAGCACTACTTAGGCACGAATGGGCCGGTTCGACCGGTGCGATACCACGGCCTCACAGAGAACCGGTTGTGAAGTAACGATTGCGTTGCAATTCCCTGAAATGAGTGAGGTTTCCGGATTGCCCAACTCCCCTTCTCCTCCTTTCCTCTCCCCTCACCCCGTCTCCTCTTTCCCCTCCCCATATTCCCTTATCCATCATCACCCTCAAATGCAGGCAGCGCACTTACGACTCTTAAGTTGCGTTTGTCCATGGACAGCGGTTGGCATTTCCTCTGTCCTCCTATAATATGAAACAAAACATATTTCCGAAGTTGCAACGAATTTTTATATTTATTAAGAAAGAGGTTGTATTTTTGCCTTTGTCTTATTTACACAGAGGAATGTCAATATAACATGCAAACTTATGTAATGATGTATTTTAATACTAATTGAATTTGTTTTTATGTTTCAGGTAAATTCTAAACTTCACGTCTATGTTAAAGTAAGAATATTTTATTGTATTGTAATTCACACAAATAAATGTCAGGGGATACAAATATACTATAAATATAATATTAATGATTTTTATTATATTCTTAAATGTTAAAATAACGTTTAGAAGACATGCAGAAAGCCAAAAGTTTTGAACAATATGTGCTACCAATTTTCGAATTACGTTGAACGGTCATATCTAGCTACACGCGTCCAGCGTATGTTTTGATACGACATGGTACGGCAAGTCTAAACAATTACAGGTAACCTTGTACTAGCTAATGATATAAACATAAATAAAATTAAAACTGAATTCATTGTCGTACAAATTCGAATACCAGGCGATCTAATTTTTCATTAAAAAGCTGAATAGAGCGAAGTAACGAGAATTCTTTGTTCTGGCAGCTAAGACACTCCATTCAAAGCATAAAGATAGTGAATACTTATTTTAAGAAACTTTAATAGACTTTAGCAATTTCAGGGTACAGAATGCATTGATATTGCCTGTAGTTCTCAAACTGCTTTCTAATAACCTTTTTCAAAATGGAAGTTCTAAACTGAATGTTCCTTTTTTACACGCAATATCTTTTTCGCTTTCGTTTTCTTTTAAAACAAATCTCGCTTTAGGAATGATTTCACTTTCGCGGGGTACTGTGAGAAACAAAAATAAATGACACAAAGAAAACCCAGACTCTGAACAAAATATTTGTGGTTCAGAAAAACATCCTGTGTAATCCAGTTAAACATTAAATAGTGCGTGTCCTATCACTTAACAGTGTAACTTTTTTAGGCTTTATGGATAGCAGATAAGACAACTGCTGCACTAGGATTAATTCCTATGTCGCGGGGGTTACAAACATTCAAACAAAGGACACAAAGAACACCCAAACTCAAAACAATACTTTTGAGGATTACACAAAGTGTTGTCCCGTGCAGGGATCGAACCCACAACACTAGGCGCGGCATCTTGCGAGGTGACCACTTAAACCGCTACGCCATTCGTGCAGTCATTTGATAAAAATAATTGTGATAGTAGTCATTAGTGTTACTCCTGACATTGTACAGTAACAATGTTGGGACCGAAACTAGTCAGGCTTCCGAAAACCATATGTTCAAAATTACTCAAGTAATATTTATTTGTAGATTTATCTTAGAACTATTAACTGGATGTAGTTATATTTATTCTAAAACATAAACAAACATATGTTATCAAATAGCCTCATAACGTAACTATAACAATTTACACAAGTCCAACATGAAACATACTGACCACAATCACAATTATTTGTTACGTACATTAACGCCTGTATCCCCAAGTAGGGGTAGGCCGAAACGCCCAATTTTGCTTAAGTAATCCAGTTTTACTTACGTAATAAGGGGCAAATCTCTTGACATCAACATCCTAAAGTGACCGACTTTAGCAATTAATTCGAAAAACTGGGAGTATACCGAAAAGGAATATGCATAATAGATGGGAAGGTAAGATATATTACTTAAAGGAACCGCCTGATGCAGGGATTCTCTAGCCCTCAATTAATTGTTATTTATTGGTTCTCATTTTTATCCCTTATTTTTCTTCTCCAGTTGTCTTGTCCCTAACCTTACTCACCTCCTCATTCCCCTCCCTGCATCCTCTCATCCCTCATCACCCTCAAAGGCGGGCAGCGCACTTAGGTCTTTTGGATTGCAGATGTCCATAGACTTTACTCTTTTTTACTACAATCGTCTAGAGTCAATTCTATGTTTGAATACGACACATTATAAAAACTTAAACCTTAAATTACCTCCAAATATAAAATAATATTAATCCCATGGGTATACGATTTAATTTTTTTACTTTCTTAGACTACCGGCTGCACTGCAAAAAAAAACTATTGCATTGGCTTCTGCCCGTAGCTGTCATACTTATCTATTTATTTATCTATTTCTCGAAAATGTTTTTGTTGATGAGAGGTATCGTAAATAGTTTTCTGTACCCCTGACATATGATATGCAAAACTTAATAATGTTCAGTGGAGTAGATAAAATATTAAAGAGTAACAAATAAAGAAGCTTTTTTTCGTATTTCTAATATTAGATAAAATAGATATTAGATAGAATAGAAAACCTCATTTCTCAGGAAGGTAGCAATAATAAATATGCTTTAATGAAGTAGTGGCTTTAAATACGGATGAAACATCGGGAAAATATGCAGGCTAATAAATACAGACCGAATATATAATTACAGCATCCGCAGACTCGAATCGAACATGAAAAGGGTGTAATACTAAAATGACCTGATTGTCGCTAATACTAGGGTTAGAGCATAATACTGGTGATGACCCGTAAACGAGGTCAAATGTCGTGACGTATATGTTATTAGTCTTGGAAGATTTATGAACCGACGAATTGGGTGAAGAAGTCACTGTCTGGGTAGTTCAAAATTATACTATATGCAATATATGTTAGCTGTTAAAATCCAATGTTCACGGATTTATAACAATCACTTGACTGTCTTCTAGGGCATTAATTTACTTCCGTGGTTATTAGTGTGACTGGCATTTAAATTCTGAAAATGATTGTCAGTCACGATGTTTGTAATTGAAGATATTCAAATGACCTCCGATTGTAATGGACTATGTAAATAAAACGTGTTATTTTAGATGTAAATATTTTATAACTGACTAACCTAGCAAGTCAACTCACGTCGATTTTGATAACTCTTTAAGATATCTTGGTCTTGGAGACTCTTGTTATCGTTGCTGTTTACAAAACAAATGTGAACCATGGATTGTTGTTACGTACTACGTTATCACTAGAATAAAATTTGATGCAATGTTAAACAAATTTTCATACACACACTCTCGATCGTATCCCAGTAGTCAGAAGCGTTATTAACACTCACATTTTGCGGACTTTAATTTAGTCCCATTTACGTAATAGATTGCAAACCTATTGTCCAACAAACCGTTATCTGGTCACTTTTGGGAATTACATGGAAAAATTTGGAGTTTAGTATATTGACTGCAAATTGAAGGTAATATATAAGCAATAGCTCAAGCAAGTCATGGTCGCTTACCTAAAACTCGAACTGGCTCGTACCGGCAAGTCCAAGCCCTCTAGGTACGTTAAAAAAAAGCTACTAAAATTGAGATGAATGAGATGGAATGCTTAAAAAGTTTTTGGTTTTGCTGAATTCGCATTCATATGTCCAAAAAAGTAGTGTTATATTCTAACCCGCCACAAATGGTTCATAATTTGAATAACTTTTAATAAGGAGAAAATTTTACCGAATGAGGCGCTATATGCCTTTTAAAAGATCATTGATCTACATCTTCAGAATTTCTACAGAAGACACTTTGCTGAGCTTTAATTTAACTGGTCAATACAATAGTGATACTTCCATATTTAGAGTAAATGTAAAGCTGTTTAACTTAAGATTTAATATTTAGAAGTTACTTAGATCCTGTTGTGTTACTTGATATAATTCAAGCTTTTATACAAATATATTAAAATATTTTAAGATGCTTTTTATAAAAAATATATAAAGATCTAAATCTAAATTGTCTCGTGATATTCATTGCTAACACTTTTATGTCTTTGTTAAGACATATGTACTATAAGCTATGTTGCAAGGGTTTTGCATGTATAGTCGCTGTTA
Source organism: Tyria jacobaeae (assembly GCA_947561695.1). Taxonomy (NCBI): domain Eukaryota; kingdom Metazoa; phylum Arthropoda; class Insecta; order Lepidoptera; family Erebidae; genus Tyria; species Tyria jacobaeae. The sequence continues at coordinate 3,869,664 of OX387222.1, forward strand.
CGACAACGACTATTTACGATCTTCAGAGAATATAAAAAACCCTTTTCCTCAGGTCATGTAATCTCAACGGACTGTGTCATAGTGCAAATAACTTTAGCAATGAAAGAAATGCAGATAAAACAAGAAAGAAAAAAAAAATAGATTAACATATTGTTTAATTTATTTTACATTAAATCTAGCTTACATGTTTTTAAAGTTAAATAAATCACCATGTGTTCATATGCGTTATCGTGATTCTATGTACTTAAAGATGAAAATAGGATGTTGAAGGAAAAATATATTCCAACTTTGAAATTCTAATAAGGATGAAACAGATCGTAAATAGATCGACAAAAATTAATTACTACCAAAAATTGACAATAACAAAGAAAAAAGTACAATTGCCTAGTATACCTCTATTTTAAATCATATTACAACGCGCTGTACTTAGGTACAAGTAACTAACACTGCATAATATTTTATTAACTATACCTCAAACTAGTAGAATTTAATGTTACACCGTAATAAGGTACCAGGGGCGCATGAATAGGTAGAACTTGCGGAAATCAAGCGCCATCCGACCCGCAAACATCCGGCGTTTCTTGTACGTTGCGAGAAATGCCAGGTTGGCATGTAACAGTTGTACCGAGTTGGGAAAGCTTATAGTAAATTTAATATAGATATGTGTTTATTTAATAAATTTAATGAATTTAAAGGGACGGTGTACTCTATTGCGGTATATATGGTTTACTTGTAAGCACAATTTTGTAGAATACTATACATTAAATTATCAGTATTTGTTATGACAATATATAAAAATAGTAGTTTAGCCATAGATCTGTTTTTCACAAATTTTAAAAGTTTGCGTGATTGATATCAGTCATCTCCGGAAACTTCACAAATTTCGTAAAAATGTCACGCAAGCGTGCGATAAAAGTGCCAACGTTCTAAAATTGCCTCTACATATTACGGGCATTGAACTGGAGGACCCTCAAAACAATGTGAACATTAATAACGCATCTACCTTTCATATCCTTTAGTAATGGCGACGTGAGTGCGTGTACGATGTGGGGTCCTCAAGAAATTGACAACCTACAAACATTGTTATACTACAACATCATTGGACTGATCACCGATTTCGTATCTGTTTATTTATACATATTCATTTTATATGTATGTATATAGTTTATGTATTTATTCGTAAATAAAAGTTTCTTATGCTTACGGTACAGCAGGTATTCCTGTGTAGTGGCCTTCCCAGTCATAGGAAGTACAGGATATTTGGGTACGTGACTCTGGCTTCCATAAACCTCTGTTCATTTTTTCTCTCCCGTTTTAAAACGACTACATTCCCAAAATGGTTGGTATCAGACAGACGGCCGCTAGAAACTAGCTTAATCTCGCTAGCAATATACTTACCCCCAATGTTTTGTTGAAAAAGGTGAGAAGATGATGACGACAATACCTACCAGTTAGAACTGCAAATAGAAGAAGAAATAAATTTATTGAGCTGTTGAGTCTTAAGGGAAATCGTAGCTCTTTGAGTTTTTATTGCAAACAATAGTTTCTAAAAAAGTATTACAAATGATACACGCTCGTACTTATAACTTAACTGCACGGATGGCGTAGCGGTTTAAATGATCATTTCGCCACTGCACTGCCACGAGTGTTGTGGGTTCGATCGCCGCACGGGACAACACTTTGTGTAATCCTCAAATTGTTGTTCTGAGTCTGGGCGTTCTTTGTGTGCGTAGCTTGAATATTCGTAAAGCCCCCGGCGACACATGAATATATCAAAATGCGAAAGACGTTTTTTAAAAAAAATATAACAATATCTCAACTGCTACGTTTATTTCTTTTATTATTTGATGTTTGTATGTATTTTACATCTATACTACAGACTACCTGGCATTGCAATATTTTTTTATTTACAATGGCCGGTATAAGTTGAAATATCATTGTATAAAAAATCAAACAATCAATTACCATTTATATTGTTAAACACAGGTATATACAGATGTTAAAAGAATATATATATAACCAGACCGCCATATTTTGTCAATAGGTATACAAAATTATAGAAGTTAAAATATTTTTGGTTACAGAGCGATTCTCTAAAGTTAGGCCATAACATATTAAATTAATTATAAATAATTATAATTTAATAATAATAATATAATTAATAATGTGAAGATTTCATTGGAACAATGTCAAAATAAATAAGGTAAAATGGCGGATGAAATTACAATAATCCTTTCCATATTAAAATTTATTACATACACAATTAACGTGTGTTTGCCAGGACATGTCATTATTAATATAAAGCAATAAGACATTTATTTATTTAGTTTCTACTTTGTAGGAGATGTGAACTGGACGTCCATTTTTGTCTTATTTAAAAATTCATGAATTTTGTTTTCAATAGATTTTTAAGGTTATTATTTAGCATTAAGAGTTTATAATGTTTTCAATAATGGTATTTAAGTTGTGTTCTAGCATTTAGTGTATCATTAGTAAACATTACTTTACTGTCATCTTCAAGCATTCTTATCTGGTCAAGTTCTACTTTAAATATATTTATTTAGAATGTCTCTTAATACAGGTATTATTATACATATTTCAATACACCTGTGTGGATTTCATCATAGCCTGTACTGCCAGTATTTTATGAACTTTGGATCAGTTACATCTTTACCATTAATTATACATTATTTATATTTTCCCTAAGTACAATTGATTGGATCGAATTAATATCTTACAATTAGCTTTAAATTTTTTTAGTATTCGCAATTTTTTTGCTTTATGCGTAATTTTTTAATATATTCTCGATTTTCTTATTATATAATTCGAAAGCCACTTTTGTGTCTCCACTTTTTAAGAGTCTATGTTTCCAAAGTAGTAGATTTTGCGTTTTGCTGAGGTGAAGCACAGAAGTGATGGTGACAGCTGAAGATGAAGAAGAAGAGTTTAAATAACATAACATACACAGGCATCAAAGGTTTCGTTACAGCTATTGGACTCGCAAACTTCAGAAAAACTTAGACTTTTAACACATATTTTGATTAGGTTCTTATTTTCCTTGCTATGATTGATAAATAACTAGTTATTTAAAGCACACACTTGTGCACTGACACTGTGGCTCCCAGCCTTCACTAATAACTGAACCTCTGACAACGTGTATGCAAATTCCATGAAGGTCGGTTTAGAAGCCATGACGTAAGAAACAATATAGCTAGGACTTTACTATACTGCCGAGGCCTATACGGCTTTGTTCGGAGCTTAATGTGATAAGTCCTAATTGCCAATATTTCGGAAGGCACGCCAATAAGTCAAACGTCACGTTGTGCCGATTTCCATTATGTAACAGATGTGCCAAATAGAAGTTCTTATGGCTTATTGTTAGTTGGTTGGGATATGTGGATAGGAGATTTATTAATTCGCTTTCAAATACGTTGGTATCAGCTCACCAATTGAATGTAGTTTCCAGGCTATTCTATTTATTTTTTTTATTAAGGAACAAATGCTTTTACTCACATACTTCGAGGATGCTCTACTACTATCGGACCCGATATCTTTTTCAAAAGGTTGAGTTGCCTTTCGCAACGATAAGAGGCCCTGCATATACTTGGCCATCTTTGAATTACACACGTGACTAACCGTTCGTTTATAGAAACATACATGCAGTCACGCTTATTTTTTATATAACGTTATTATATTTTTATATAATATTTTTATAAATATAATTTTAATTATACGTACGTAAGTATTTCTTTTCCACTTACATATGTACCTAATATAGGGCGAATATTGACGTCATCCGGGTACTGTATAACTGAACTGAGAACGTTAGAGGGAACAAGGTAAGTGTAGAATAGAACCACGTGGTGCCGTTTGTTCATTAATAAATATTCATATTCCGTTAAGTAGTGAAAAAACGTAGAACTTGGCTAACTTGACAGTTAAAATCGCTATTTAAAAGTTATAACTATAAATTACTTCTAGCAGTTTTTGAAAATCTACAAGTCCAAAATACCTTTACTATATACTAGCTATAATTAAATTAAATGAATATATGTATATACATACACACACTAACAGAGGCTATTTATTTTATAGATATTTAGAGATATTCAGGAATTAAGGTTGGGAATAATGGCAGTATATTAAAAAGGAAAGGCAATTCAAGGAGGAGGTTATGTGGGTTGTCCTCCATGCGAATATTCACGAGAGAAGAATGTGAATTCTTGCTTCATTCTTGCTTGCTACTCTCAGTTCAGTTTGTCTAATTTCATGCTTGGGAATGAAATTAGACAAACTGAACTGAGAGTAGACATTTAATTTTATATACACAGAACTTTGGTTCGTTAGAGAATAAAGAGGTAATGAGGATATTATGAATTCTGGATTTGCATTCTAAAACGATTTTCACACGTATAATGACGAAGTTGATGTTTAAGCAAAAGTAAGAGATCTACAATGGGTCATATCATGTAGATATCAAGAAACTGGCCTAGAGTGGATGATTAACAAATCCATATTTTCAGAGCTGCTCTTTATTAGAATGGAATGGAATTTATTAGAAGGCTTCGTTTATCAGACCCATGTAGGTGGTTATAAATTAACAAACTGTGTTCCCACAAGTAACTTCTAATTATTTTGTCTATCCCTCGGGATATTTTTTTCTCTGGCTCAAAGGTACCCTCAGAGCTTTTCTGGTCCCAACCCCAGGAAACATGTATGAACAGTTTAACGGCATAGTCAGACTTGTAATTAGTACGTAAAAGCGTAACAAATTAACAAACAAAAACTTTCTCCTTTATAAGGCAATTTATTTCTAAAAAGTCAGTTTTAAAAATTTAAAGACTCAAGACAAAAGATCACTGGATTAAAGAACACTATTTACTACTTATTCATAAAGATTTTTTGTGTTGTGTCAACTATTATTTCGACCGTAAGGGTCGCAAGTGTTTGCACTTGGACGTGTGTTGTCTGGGTTTAGTGCAGAATTCATAATAAGTACCAAAACCGCTTAAATAATGCAATGCTGCCTTTTCATAATTATAAATATATTGTTTAAGAAATGTTTATATTATATATATAAAATATAAAAATATATAGAAATATATCTGTATTCCTAAAGAGAGAAAAAGACACGCAAATCTTGTAGAACAATTTATTGGAGTCTGAGTCATACGTCTATTAATAAAGCCTACTTACATTTTTAATAAAGTATCTTATACCTCTATTTATTTCTTTTGTATATATAAACTAGCTTCACCTTGCAAGGACTGAAAATAGAATTTCAGCCTATTCACTCGAACCATGTTACATCCATTGCTGAATATTAAGCCTTTCTTTAAGAGAGTCTTAAATATAAATATACAATTTATATTACTTGATATTTGTAACATACTTAGATACAATATCATGAAAATTTATAATATATTTTGTACAGTTTTTCTTGCCTTCATCGTACAAATATAGATAGCTTTACCTTGCCCCTATTACGTTAGTTAGAATTTGCAAAATTACGGTGTTAAATACAACTCTACCTACCCGTTTAGGAATGCAGTCGTTAATGTACGTACATACATGTATATGTATCAAACTGTATAAAAAAATAAGTTACTTTTTTAAGGTTATTATTATTTATTAGTCACAAGTCGTCACGTATGTAGTATCTTAATCACTTTTAAGATAAACTGACTTGACTACACAAAACACCAATTAACAACAAGAACTATGTATGTCATGACAACTATCCAATACATTCTTTCTCTTAATTTTTGTACTGTTTTAACAAATAGAATTTAGTACCTGTTTACTTCGCTTATTTTCTTTCAAAGTAGGAAATAGTACTTTCTTTACTCAGCAAGGTATTAACGATTGCAAGAAATTAATTGTTCTTCCCCCTGAATCTATTGTTAGTTAGAAAAGAGGAGGTATTTTATAGTTTTAGCGTCTGATTGCACATTTATTAGCACATCCACCGATGATTATTAAAAATTAAATACTTATTCACCTGTGCGCAATCTTATTACTTTGAATACGTGCTATAAAGTGATTTTTGTTTTAATTACAGCCAATATCACTCAAGACGATAAAGGGATTCGAACGAAACCCTTCATCCAAATCAGTTTAGGCATTTATAAGCTAAGGTAGAACAAAGACACTTACGTCGCGCTTAACACATTACACTCATATCACAGCAATACATGAAAAGCACTCTAATAGATTTGCGTGCTATTCCAGACAGTAATCTAAATCTTTGCCAAGTTCTTTTCAGCTTCGTACAGACGTTCTGGCGTAAGTGAGTAAAATATATCCATATCAAATACATTATTTAAAATGTGTTCATCATACAATTTAAATAATGATATTTTTTTAAATTGTGTTTTAAATACAACAAATTTGGAAAAGTTCGAATTTCATGTGATTTTGAATCACTGGCGCAGATTTATTAAACACCATTACCATTAACACAAATACCATTTGTGTTCCAAAACACAAATGGTATTTGTGGAAAATTAAAACAGAAATGTCATCCTACTATCGACAACAAGTCCAAGTCCTCACAAAGCGAAATTTTATCTATCATCAGACCTACATATGTATAAATGTATTTTGTTCTATCGACAAGTACTCTTGTTTTTTGAACTTTATAAAATAGTTATGTACGTTTTAAGTAATTAAAATTATAGATTTGTTACAAACGCCCAAATATTTGCGTTAGGTACATCTTTGCATAAATATTACTTTTGCATATACGTTCCTGAATGTATTTTTTTATATTATAGAGACAGAATGCCAAGATGGGCATTCTTGCAGAATATTATTTTAAGGTTAAAAAGTCGTCTTATGTTTAGGCATGGTATGTGTGATCTACGTTAGGGTCTAAGATCAAACATGAAAATAAGAACACCATATAGTCTAGGACTGAATTTACAGAATATCTGTACTTTTTATATTTATCGTAAGTAGATTTCCTTTGAAATGCACTACCAACTACCAATGCCTCTCCGAATCATTTTGATCTATCCTAAGGATCCTGGAAAAGATTGCATTTAGCAATAAGGCCGGCCTTTGTACAATATGTGTGTTTGACACTTTTATGTATTCTTATAATTATGTACGAATAAAGTTGTTTTCCATCTATCTAGCAATAAGATTATTATAGTCTCTTCTAATATCTTTTGTTTTGTAAATCATCTGATTTGGAATTAAGAAATCCCTGGTAGAATCAATCAATCACTTTGATTCTATCAAAGATTAAAACACACTGTTTCAAAGATTAATTCAAGTGATTTATATACACATTTCTGGAATTCTTCCTTTTATACATTTATTCTGTACACTGTTTTGCTATTAACAAATAACAGATAAATTACGAAATTTAATAAAAACAAATCAAAGCAATAACAAGGATCTGCTGCGTTTTCTAAAAATATTTCACATAGCTTTTATTCATGTTTTGAATTTCCATAGTGTTATTAAATTTGTCTTTTAGTTTTCAGGCCTTAACTGCTTTAAGGATTATTGTTTTATACTTTTCTAAATGTTCAGAAAAAATCTTTCACCTTAACAAATCCGTTCCAAACGGATACTTACTAGAATTAATTACAAAATAAGTATTTCACTAACAAAATCTAACACTGACAAATTGTCGTGCTAGCGAAACGTTAGGAAGCATTTCCAACGGACGACTGCCTTTAGACCCGAATAAAGCCAACGAGTCAAAATCTAACATTATTTTAATATTTATATTTGCTCCAAACAATTTTCGTGACTATGTTTATACGGAGTAGTATATTGTTGTATACACGACTGCGGTTTGGCATATGTAGTTACTGATATGAGTATTCTATTAGAGGTCTTACTACCTTCTTTACGGTACTTACTTTTTATTAACCATAAACATTTTTTTTTTTTTTTGGAAATTAGTAATGCATAAAACAGATCTCCTTGATATTTGCTTCCGTTAAATCAGACCGAAGATAGTGTTCGGCGTATATTATGCAACTATACTTATAATCAAAACCTGCCAAGTACAAGTCGGACAAGATTTAACAGAAACGCCGAAATAAAATCGTTTGTTCTATAAGGCAGCCTATTATTTTTTAATATTATGTATTTACTACTGATATTAATATTGTATTATAAGTTTTTCTACTAACGTCCCATTTCAATAAACGTAAACAGTTTTTTTGGAAAAGACTAATGCATGAAACAGATCTCATAAGACCATGGATATTGTGGCCTAGTGGCATTTTTAACTTTTAGTAATAGTAGCAATATCTGAATGTAAACAGACCATCAGGTTAACTTCGCCTCAAACAGAATATCCAAACAAATACACAACAACTAGTGTTATACTAGAAATCTTTTCCAATAAACTATAAATCACAACAATAAAATGTGCAATAATAAATCTTGTGTCGGTAACATTAGTTGTAAAGCAAGCTAAGGAACTGCAAACGACGCGATGTGTTCTCACAGCGCAAAACTACTCCATTTGAACTACCTTTTAAAATATCGCTCTCTACATAAAGTACTCGTAAGTAGGAAATATTTTACAAGATATGTTAGGAGCTTAGGAATTGTCTCGGTAGTACGTAGAAGTACATGAAGCTTATGTGCACTTAATTTTGTACTAATGTGACATTTCTTATCTCTTGTACGTTATATATAAAGTTAAAAACCGACTTTCACGCAACAAAATATAAAGTGGTTATGATTGGAATCTCTAAATTGGTGATGAACTCATTTTGGCATTTTTGTTATACGAATATTATGTATGTATACTATTTTTTGATTATACAAATATGTGCTTCTCTGCCAACTCACCTGTTATATATGCTGTATAGTTATTCAATTTGCTTAAAGGTACAGCATGTGTGCAGCCACATGAAGTTTTTTTTATTACAATAAATGAAGGTATATCGTTATAATTGGCATATCCTGGACATTAATATGTACTTATTTACAGGAATCGGCGCCAGTCTGATGAATACGTTTGGTCGGGGGGTTACTCTATTTAAAATAGAGGGTCATTTAATTTGTTGCGTAATTATTGTTATTAGGAATAACAACTTTATGCTATAAAAGTACCAGTCATTACTTTGTATATTTGTATCATCACATATTTTAGACTGTATTTATTTTTTATTTATATCAATAAAATTTGTATAGATATTCAGCAGCAGACGTTGTTGGGATACAATCAGTATAATTGTTTTTTTTTTTTCTTTTACAATCTGAGCCATGATCCAGAGTATGAATCAGAGCTGATCATGCTTATCATAATGATGTATTGACATCGGAACGGAACGTGTGTGCAAAATTTAAACTCAATTGGTCACCATGAAGCGGTTCTTAAGCGAGAATGGGAGGCCTGCATACATACATGTGCAAGGTTTTACCCGAACAAACATACATTTTAATATAATTAAAAGATTGTAAAAACAGGTAACAGTTTTAAATCAACTTTATTACTCCCAATATAACTTTCTGAGAAACTAGTTTCTTCTTAAAAACTACGCACCACTTTTATAACAAATCAGTAACAAACTTTTGCAAATCATTTGCCGATACAATTTATAGCTTTACCTTACCTTTATAAAATCCAATATACCTTCTTACTTTTATTTTGTTCTCCTGATTTCTTTGTACACAATAAAATACTTGACCCAATTGTTTATATTATGTGTGTTTTGTAAGTTTCCAACTTAACTGAGCAAAAAATGTTATACTGTAACTGTTTTTTTTTCTCGTCATTACAAAATATATAAAAGGTTTTTTTTCTAGATATAGAAGAACTGAGAGACTAGAACTGAGCTTCACGCATAAACTTATAAAGTTAAGAGTTTAACGTCACACCTTTCACTATTTCGAAAAGCCTTAATTTAATCTATTCGGACAAAACCATCCACTCGAAAGTGCATTATAATATCTGGTCTTAAACTTTTCAAAAGAGCTAAAAAAGAGTTTAGCTGTGCACACAATAATGTACGTCATTATTTTAAATGAAAATAAAACAAACATTGTGTATGACAGTTGAGTATATTTGTTTGCTGTGTTGTTCAGTTTAATATTGTACCTTTTGCAATAACAGCTTCATGTTAAGCTAATAAAGTACAATACTTTTTGCCATCGTTTGCAAATATATCTATATTTTACATATGAACGTTTCGTGCTATTAACATTTATTTTTGATATCCCAAATTTATTTACTAATTGTATTTTACTGGATAGGTAAAAAACCTATCTGCTATCTTACCTATCTACTTATACTTTTTTACCTATCCAGAAAAAAGATTTTTTGAGCACTGTATCATAACAAAGCAGTGATAAACAAAAGATAGAAGTATCAAGAACTAATTCGAATTTTAAAATGTAATGTAGTGAAATCACGATGAATATTAGAATGTACTTACATATTGCTGTCCGGCAAAAAAAGTGTCATAACACAAAAATATTTATTTTTGAGAAAACTACTTAAAGTATTAAGCCATAAGTCATATTTTCTCAAAACAACTGTTTTAGTGTTATGACACTTTTTGTGCCGTACCGATTCCGATATATTAATAGATACAGAAAAGACAAAACAAAAGTGAGCCGCAGTCTGTGAGGCCCTATTACCTATTGCCTGGACAGAGTATTCTAACCTTTTATTAGAGTAAAAAATCCGATCCAATTTCTTCACAATAAATTATGGTAATTTACGATATTTGTTATTTGTTCTATTTTATGGTTAATGTCAAATTGGTCGTGAAATGGAACAGACGTTAAGGCTTCATTAGGTCCGTTTTCTTTGTCAATAAATGTCGAGAACAACACAAATTATGATCTTTTATTTATTCAATTTATTGATTGTACTTCTTTTGTTTGTTGTGTTCAGAAAAAGTTAAGATAAAGTATTTTATTAATTATGTTTTTATTAGTAATTATGTTTATTCATTTTGTAAGTTCAAGTGAGTAAGACTTACTACGGCATGGCAAACTTTTTTAAGTAACACATATAGGTATACAGGTTGTAGTGTGGTAATCATTTAGAATCGTACAGGAAGACTTCGAGATTAATGTCAAGCAGTAGCAGTTTTAGGTAAAAATCTTTAGTTTTAATAGAAATTTCCTATTTTGAAATTATAAAATTTATCTGACAATAGATCGTTGAAATGGTATTTATTACCAAGGATTTTGGACGAATACCCGAATTATTTTAAAAGGTATATGAAGTACACTTCGTTAGGTTCGGTAGTCATAAAATATGGTTGAAATACAGTGAGAAATTAATTATATGTTGTTTAGAAATGTGTGAATTTTGGCTTATAAATCATTAAAAATAAATTAATTAATTAAACTTTTTAAGGGATTTTCGGACCCATAAGCTGAAAAATCCCTTAAAATTAAAATCTCTTAAAAGATAGATAGATCAGATAAGTAAAACGTAAGGGATTTCATTGTCTATTTATACTTTGTTGACAATTAAACCTACCCGTGCACTACTCTGTTGTAAGAGCTGTTCTAAACAGACGTGTCCGTGAAGTGATCGAGTTGTATCTTAATGTACCATGACCTAGCATAATAATAGCATCTGTATATTATCTGTACATTCAGGTAAATAACATCACCAGTTTAATACGATTTCAATACTACCCTGGAATGAGAGACAAGCTAATTACATTTCATGCAAGTAATTTTCCATGTATTTTAACACCTCATTAATTTTAGTACAAAGTGACCCATAATAGTTTCTTCAATAAATTCTGAACAATGTAATCATAACTGATATTGATCCTGTTTATTTATATAACTAAAGAACTTACATTTAACCTATATAAACATAGGTCATGTTGTTTTAATATCTCCTAACTTTTATACTTTCTATGAAGAAGTTATTCGACATATCTCATAATTTTCTATGAATGTTTCATACAAGAAATCGTACTAAATACAGCTATGAAATATACATATATACAAAGCTAGATTTTAATAAAAATCTGATAGTTATTATAAACTGTTATACATTATTTTATTAACCACTATATGTCACGACTCTGTGTAACTGCCAATTTTGTGCACATCGAAATAGTCAAAATGCTTGCGGTTTCATTATTGTAATAGGTTTTCTGGTAATCAACGTGACAGTGAATGCCAGGAATGTAATTGGATTCAAAAGCTAAATAATTGGCCTCACGTGTTGGATATATAATTAACATGTTTTATAGGCACAACGCATAGGTAACACAAAACAAAATTTAAACATATGATTTAAAAATATCTTTTATAGTCTATGGCTGTCCTAGCTCGCTTCGAGCAAGAGGGTGCGGGCGATGGTGCTAGTGGTAAGCTCACCTCCAGTTCTACGGTTTCTTAAGGTTGGGTCTGGAGTTCTGCTACCGGCATCGCCGGCGCTGCTAAGTGTTATTCGTGGCTGTACCAACGCAACCAAGAGTGGGACTCTTGGTTGCCTCATTATCTCTCCATACTTCCCCATCGTTATAGTCGACTTCGACTTCTCATTACCTCTACAACTACAGGCTTTTCACTACTTTCATTTGGGATAGAGCCTTATGAAAGTCCGTTGTCAAGACATGACTCAAAAGAAGTATCTGCTGATTGGAACTGTCGAGACAACTTATCCACAGTATTTATTATATTATCTACATTGCAACATGTCTAAAAGACAAAACCTTCAACTCTTCAATAAAAATACTGCACATATTATTACCAATTTTATTCTTCACTGTCCCTAACTTCCATGATTCTTTCCGTGCACTGTACCATCGAGTTCATACAACGTCACCTATAACAAAGTATCGTTTCCCGTGCACATTTAAAAACGTTACGTTACGTGTTAAACGTGAAAATTCACTTCACTGCTCTCCGTATATATCAATCATATATATGGTAATATATACATACATACATAACGCAAAATTACGCTAGTTGAACAAAGCATGAATTGAAATTGTGTTATACAAGTTGATAAGGTATTCCACGTACAATTAAGTTTAAAATTGTTGGCTTTTTGAGCGACCTAAACTAGGGTTTTCAATATTAGTTTCATATGAGGATTACATTTAGAATTATTTCTTTCACTTAGTAGTATGCAATATGAAAAAATTTAGTACGTTAACAAGTCTATAGAATTGTGTGCGTGTTAGGTCTTTTACTTTTTTTATATTAAATATCTCCCAAAGTCAATCAAACATAATATGGGTCTCTTTGCCGATGACAATAAATGTATATATATATATATATATATATATATATACACATTATATATATATATATATATATATATATATATATATATATATATATATATATATATATATATATATATATATATATATATATATATATATATATATATATATATATATATATATATATGTATATATATATGTATATATATATATATATATAACAAAATGTTCAAATTCTAATGAATACGAAATTGACATCAATACTATAATTCACTCTCAAACATTGTGAATTGTCTTGATGAAAATAATTTATTAATCAATCAAAAACGAAACTTATGCACTATTATCAACGATCTAAAATACCAAACATTAAAGTATCATACAAAGATTGTGAAATAGAAGAAGTAAATAAAACTAAGTTCTTGGGATTAAGAATTAACGAATATCTCACTTGGAAACTATATGTCGATTTTGTCGATGTACTTTGTAAACGATTGAGTATTATACACTTCTTCAAACTTTAAAAAAGTTAATCGTGAGACGTTACTAACGGAATACCATTCACTAGTGGCGTCTGGCATCGGTCTTAAGATCTTTTAATATCTTTTGGAGATAGTCAACGAATCGTCAATTAATATGCACGAAGAGGTTCAGTACGAGCTCTATACGCCATCCAATTATTCACTTGTAAAATTGCATTGATGAAAAAGAGTATTTTTGGTTTGGCACCTAAACCAAGCTACCTGATACAGTTAAAAGTATGTCTCTATTGAAATTTAAAAAAATATTTAGTAAGTTCCTAATTGATAAATGTTATTACAATTTAAATAATTTCTCATACGAGAACAGTTATTAATAATGTAATTGTATATTGTCGTTTTATTTTTATATTTTTTTGAAGTGATAACTTTTTGTGGGACAGTAACCCATTAAACTGAAGTAAACCGATTCGTTACGTAACGCGTTACGGTGCCAGTCTGTCTGGCTTCCGTTTCTCTCACGCATACGGCAGCGGTAGTTTAGTTTAGTTTATCACTTCTGTCGGGCGTCTCGAGACGCACACGTATTTTTTTAAATTTATCTGACATTCACTGACATTTTACAACATAAACAACATGTAAAAAAAAACAAAAAAGTAGATCGATCAATATTTACCTTACCTTACAAGCTAACGTAATGCGTATTAATTGTTTATGTTCTAACAGGTTAACATCAACAAAATTATTCAAAAACATTCATTATTTGGAAGTATTTTCTAGTGAACAATCTAGAGAAAACAAACTGGCATCACCCGTAACTAATGAAAGAGGATAGTTCATTACTCATACATATTTTTGTAAATGCTTCATTGCACACACAAAAACACATTTTTTTCCCAAACGCATGTAGGGTTATGTATAGTTCTTTTACAACAATGTAATTGGGAAATATAAAGAATATTCCTATAGGGTTCCTATAACTCCTAATCTTTAAGAAGATGCCAAAACACCTCCGTATTTATACTTGACTAATCACTGAGGTATTTAAGTTCTTATTAATTATTACATGTACCGAACCTAGGGTAATTAATTATTTGATGGATGTATATTCATACAGACCCAAATATACTATATATATTAGGGTGGCCCATTTTTTTTTATTTGGTTACCCCGACGTTACCGACGACACTCTCGTGACGGCGAGGGGAAAGACACACCGCGAAGCGACCATAAAGGCCACGGCCGGGGTCGCTCAAGTCGTTACAAGAATTCGGCGGCTGGGTCTTGAGGTGGCTTTACATAAATCGGAGGCCCTCTGTTTTCATGGGCCCCGGAAGAGGCCACCTTCGGGATCCAGCATAATTGTGGGAGGTGTTCGCATCGGCATCAAGCCCTCGATGAAGGCTTGGGCTTGTCTCGATAGTCGATGGGACTTCGGATATCACTTTCGGAGTCTGGCCCCTAAACTCATAGGAACTGCGGCTGCGCTGTCGCGGCTGCTACCTAACATAAGAGGGCCCGACACCTCCTGCAGGAGACTCTACATCGGTATCGTGCGGTCAATGGCCCTTTACGGGGCTCCTATATGGGCGGAAAAACTAACAGCCCTCAATGCCGCTATATTACGGCGCCCTCAGCGGGTGATGGCCGTTAGGATTATAAGAGGGTACCGCACGGTGTCCTTCGAAGCGGCGAGTCTCCTAGCTGGATCTGCACCATGGGACCTGGAAGCGAAAGTCCTTGCGTCGCTATATAACTGGCGCAAGGAAGCGCTGGAGAGAGGGCTGCGACCCATGGCTTGTGAAGTCGATGCACAACGGTCCCAGCTCCACCAAGTCCTTTTGGTCAGTTGAAAAGAACGACTTGAGCGACCGAGGGCACGCCACAATTGCGGCGGTAAGGCCCGTCATGGAGGATTGGCTAGAGAGGCGACATGGCAGCCTCTCCTACCGGTTGACACAGATACTCACCGGGCACGGTTGCTTCGGTAAGTATCTGTGTCGTATAGGCCGGGAGCCAACGTCTGCATGCCATCACTGCGGAAGCTGTCGCGAAGACACTGCACTTCACACTTTAGTGGAGTGCACAGCGTGGGCGCACCAGCGCCTCAACCTCGCGGCGGCTATATGTCCAGGCCATGGTTCTGTCCATGGTCCAAAGCGAGAGCGCGTGGGATTCCGCCGTCTTATTTTGCGAAGAGGTCATGTTGGCTAAGGAGGCGGCGGAGAGGATACGGGAGAGGGCAAGTACTCTCTCATCACGTAGAACACGCAGCAGGCGCCGGAGAGCACAAAACGATCTCCGGCCTCCATGAGCGCTGGCCTGGGGGTAACGGGTAGGGCTGCCCTTACCCCAGCAGAAGCAGGCCTTTGACGGTGGTGTGACGTGTTCCACGCTCGCCTCTCAAACTGGTGGGGGGCTAGGCCCCTCGTACTCAATGGTGGTGGTACCTCTTGCAAAAGAGGTGGCCAAGGTCTGCAGGGTTCCTGGAAGAATCCCTCCTAGGGTATACCCAGGTCCCTTGCAATAGACCCACTTGTGCCGGAACACCGTGTGGTTTTTTTTTAGAAACGGTTCGAGTCCGACATACCACTTCACCGTCAGCTCCGGTGAGGTGATGACCCGTGGGGGTTTCCACACGAAAAAAAAAAAAAAAAAAAAAAAAACCCGTGAATTTGTTATTAAAAACAGGGATGATAAATCGAGTTATATTTGTATTTTTTGTGAAAATGCTTAACTTTTACTTTTTGTTACATGATAGTTGCGTGTGTTAAACTAGTAAATATATAATAAAATAATCTTTTTGATACTTATTTAGTAGACTGTGAAGTGAATCAGTGTAATAAAATGCATTCATGTACTCGATGAACAAGACGCATTTTTTCAGCCATTGATTAGGCTTAACCAACTCCCTTCTCTTTCTCAACTTTAACTCCGTTATCACCACACATTAACCGAATCCAAAAATGTGATAGATGTGCTTATTCAAGAACTAATAGAATTATGGAGTAAATCTAGTATTTCGACCAGACAACAAAATCACTGCATTCAAAAACTGATCAAGTTTCATAAGAACTAACTGCTTTTGAAGAAAAATAGAAGAAGAAATTCTGAAGCACAAAGAAGAAGAGAGTAGTTGTTTACAAAAGAACTAGATATTGCTCATGCTAGCGCTATGACTTTGATAAAATTTGAGGAAGACAAAGCGTTCCCCATCGATCAAAGAGGAGAACGTAAGATGATTATGATCTCAATCGACAAGAAACTAGAAAAGGTCAACGAACGTTCTCTAAAACGAAAACAAAAGTCTGAAGATTAGAGAGAAATTGCTGCTAAAAGTAATGCTTCTCAGCTTCGATGGTGTCGAGTCAACAATTAACACTTGAGGGCAGCTTCAGTAGCAGTTCTAGTAATGCTAGCATATTAGAGGCTCAGTCCAGAGATGAGGTTGTAGTTGTTTTCCTGCGGCGTTGAACCGTCTACTAGTGGTATATTTACTGAATACGTTACCACTGAGCTTGATCATAACAAAAACACCGATCAATAAGCAATGCGACTGATTATTCCTTTATCTGCTGCCTTCGTCTGCAATCCTGCTTCATTCCTGATTCAAATGATACACATGGCGAAATCCATCAAGTCGTCTAGGTTGTAGGACTTAACTAAGAAACATTCTGCAAATATCGAAAAACCCTCTTCCTTGCACGGTCAGGTAATAATAAGTTCTTCAACAAATAGTGAAAGACCCATCTAAATTCGAAAAGCTCTTTTGGCTTTAAAGGGAGCGTTCTTTACAGGTATGTACATATATCTGCTTGCAAATCCAAAGCGAGGTTATTTGTTATGTAATTGTAAACATACGGTTACGGGTTATAAGTTATTTTTTGATAAATTCCGTCTTCTGTCTCGGGTGATCTTCATCAGATCTTTACATACAAAAAACTTCTTTAAAAATATGCGTTTAAATATTAAAAATTGCACCCAAATTGGATCAAGGGGTTTTGAGGAAAGCCTGTTCATACAAGGAATAAACATACTTATGTATGGGTCAAATACAGAAAATTCCCCTTTTTAATTAAATTGAATTCCTGAATAAAACATTTCACAATATTTTATCTAGAAGAATTTACCATGTTTGATGACATGAATTGTTGTAAATGATCAGTTAACGATAATTATAGCTTTAAAATAATATTAAAATAAAATGTTACGGCTAAATTAATATGTCACGAATAAACAATGAAAGCAAAAGTATCAAACTAATATTATTTCATAGTACCCATAACAAATTATTTAACATTATTCGTCTGTGAAATGTAGGTAGTGTTGATGAGCTGATTTCTGTTTTTTTGTGTTATTTTGCATATAATAGGTTTTAATTTGTGCAATCATTTTAATGTTTCTATAAAAATATAACATTAACATTATCATTACTAGTATTTGAACGCGAACTCACCCGCATCACATCGGCAATGCGTACGTCATAGTAGCACCACTGTCGCCGCGACTAACCAATATGTGTATTCTAATATATGGCTGCGACAGTGACACTGCCCTCCAACCACAAGAGAAGAGACCAATAGTCTACATACATTAATTCTATTTCACATAATATTATTAATCTATTGCCGCATCTATTTCGTAATGTACCGTTAGTGCATAAAAGACTATAAAATCTCTTGTTGCAGCACGCATAGAGGTTTATCGTAGTTAATTTTTCATCTACTACATACTCAAGCGAAATAAAGAATAATGGAGGAATTGTCGTCACGATAGCTGAAAATATGACAACGGTTCAAATATGGAACAATACGCTCTATGAGTGTGTTTAAAAGAAAAACATGTTTAATTGCGTAAACTCGCGACAATGGAGAACGTTTTGCTTGTGACATTAACAGTTCTCCCTCGTCCCTTTTGTTGTAGCAGTTTACAGACAGTTATTTAATTGTAGTTGTGTTATTATAGTTTGTAAATATTGAAATTAAAGACAAATGCTTACAGAAGAAGTATTTTTAGTTCAACTACATATGTATAGTCTAATTTTAGATAAATCTGCAACGTTCTATTCTGTTAAAAGTAGAGAAACAAGAACAAAAAAAGAAGAGTCTTTCTCTTGTCTAGAATGATCTCTAATCACAATTGTATTTTACTGGAATTCTTGAAGTTTTAAGAGATAGATGGTTTTTAATAACACTTAAATAAAAGATGATGATTAATAATTATATTATTATCTATATATTAACATATCACTTTTTCTAAAACAGGCACGACATAATAATTTTTTTATAAATTTTTCTTTGTATACAAAAAGAAAATAAATATATCAACCGAACGTTAGTGAGGTGGCCACTAGAGGTGGATCGGGAAGAATACATTCTAATCAAATTGGTTGTGTTTTGAAGATTTTTTTTTTACTGTTGAGCAACAGCTCCGCAATCCGCAATTCTAATATCATGGACCTCTATTTCCATTTCATTCAATTTATTCAAGTTATTGCATATATTATTTACTTATGACATAAATTACGCGCTTGAATAGTTTCGACTCACCAAAAGAAAAAAACAACAACATTCGTACTATTTTTACACAATGACTGTCTATTAAAACTGACGTGTAAAAATAGTGAAAAGCACTTCATCATATTTTATTAGCCTCAGTGTAGTCTTACAGCTCCAATTCATACCTTCTTACATTAGTAAGAAATGGTATAAAATCTCTCCTATTTAAAAACATTCAACACGAGGACTATAATTTTTCTACGGCTTCAATTTCAAAGCAACAAAACCACCTCTCTTATTTGAGTAGTTCACATAAAAACCTTATTTGACGTTAAAAACGAGAGCGATAAGGCGCGGTAACAGGCCATTAGCGCCTCTCACTTACAAGACCTGATAAGAGGCTTGCCGACCTATTTTAAAATAAACATTTCATTTTAACTTTAAAGAAGGGTCTTCACAATTGGGTGTACTTAATCCTCTGTGCTATAAAACTTAGTCTATTCAAAGAAAGACTTCGAAACATCTGTTTTTAATAAAAGGTATATTTTAATATAAAATACAAACGGAACTGTTTTGTAAATCTATCACGTCTGACGAAGGCATACGGAGATGACTGCCAATCAATCGGAGTTTGCGATTGACATTAAACTATATCAAAAAAGCTTCGGCTTTCGCAAAATAATGTCACATTTATTTAATATGATATTTTCGTACATTGACTTTATCATCGTCTCGACAACATTTTTTGATTTTATTCGCAAATTTGTACGTATCGAATAAATCAAAACAAGATCTTCGACTTTCATAATTTCTGACTATTTTTAAATTCACATAAAAACTTTATTTGATTACATAAAGTTTTTCCCTCGTGAGTTCATTATATGTATATATAGATTGCATTTCTACAAAAAAGTTTACAAAGTTAAACATAGTTTAAACATAGTTCTTCATCAGCCCAATTCCCCTAAATTAATAGTAAACCTATAACGAACGGGAAAGTTTGTTGATTTACATTTTATATACTTAACAGCTTATAGTAAAAGTAGGTTTATGAAGTGAAAACTGTGCGATCGCGGGTTCAGATCCACAACCATTTGTATCAAAAGCCCTACGTCAAAGTCATAATTTTGTAGTAGCTTCTTTTGATAATATAGTATATTAAAATACGTATCGACTGACAAGCTAAAATCATCTATACCAATAAAGTGCTCGCATGCAGTAACGTTACCAGGCTGACTAAACTTTTACACTAAATCGCGCAATAAGATTAGAATATTAGTTTACAATTGTACTTCTGTTTTTATGCAACGTCTTTTATTTAATTTTTATTTGACAATGTAATATTATAAGGAAATGATTTGACTGTACATACCTGTGAAGTCACGACTACGTATTTTTACAAAAATATACCAAAACTACCGTTTTCACAGATTGAATTAATCACTTCCAGGTAAAATAAAACAAACAAAAGCAACTTTACTGTTTTTTTGACTATAAACTAAAAGCATAAAAGTTAAGAAAAGAACGGGTTTGAAGAAAGGGCTTTGCAAAAACCTTAGCACAATACTTTAAATTGTTAAAACGTGCAAGTTTAAAACTTAATTGTTTGCGTTCGCAGTGTACCATTTCATTTTCTTTGATGAAGAAGGCTACTGATTCTCGATTGTCCATTTTACCTTTTAATAAATGCATCTAATCATCGTATAGAAATAGGTTTCAATTTCCGTCGTTGTGTGTGTTGTGAAACCCAAAACACTTCCTTATAAATACTACTTTCAAATTTTGGAACAAAAGCGGGGCAAGTTACACAAACCATTCAAACAATAAATTACGCAGTGTCTGTGTACAATGTATTGAACTCTTTTTCCCTTGGGTCATAACAGATTATGGTTTAATTACAAAATTCGCTAGTGCATAAATGCAAATGAAACATGTCCTGATATTTGCTAATACATTAAATTAGATGTTATGCAATGAGTTGTGTAAATTGCACTAATATTCGCATTTCTATTGTGCAAATTCCATAGTGTATTGTTAATTAGTTAATGCATGTCAATATTATGATAGTAATTAGCTATATCTATATAAATTACATATATTTGTCTACTCATTTGTTTCTAATCTTAGGGGTTACCAACTAGGCAGATTTCAAAAAGTTTTTTTTTTTTTATTTGGATTATGGGCTATTTAACATCACTACATGAGGTTTAACAATGCTTACAGCTTAGGCATGAACAGCCGTAACCCAAGCCACCTCTACTCTTTCCTTTCCCCTCATCCCCCCCTTCTTCCTTCCCCTCCCGGCATCACCCTATGTGTCATCACCCTCAAAGTCCGAATTCGAGCAAAAGTGAGCGAAGTTAATATTTCAGTGGCAAATATTCAAATTAAGTTGAGGACTAAGAGGTCCCGACACCAGCAGTCGCAGTTATAGATATACATATATACGAATATTCATCAATACATCTATCCTACCTTTCTTGTAAATATACTCCAAATTTTCCTATTCATTTTCTATTACTGCCCGGACGACGGTAATAGGCTTGCCCAATATTACGTAAAAGGGACTAAATTAGTAGGGCGTTAATTACACCTAACCCTTCGAGGGTACATGCGTGTGTGTATGTATGGGTGTATGTATGTAAATAAATATTTAATCAACTTTAAACAACTTTGGCCGATGCTTTTTGTACTAACGTTTTTAAAATACTTAAAAAAGGAAGAGGTTCTATGTTCGACTGCATGATTATTTTTATATATGTCAAGCGATTTCTCCGCCAATTGTAGTTTAGTTTTAATTTGTGTTATTCAAAGAGTAGACTACTGTGGTGGTCCTATTCTAACCAAGTCAGGATTCGGTCAAGGAATACCAATTAAATTACCAATAAGTTTATAATTATAAGACTGCACGGATGGCGTAGCGGTTTAAGTAGTCACCTCGCTACCACATTGCCGCGCCTAGTATTGTGGGTTCGATCCCCGCAAGGGACAACACTTTGTGTAATCTTCAAATTGTTATTTGGGTCCGTTGCTTAAATGTATGTAAAGTCCCCCGCGACACAGGAATTAATCCTAGTGCGGGAGTTGTCTTTAAATAAAAAATAATAATAATTACAATAGCCTTTCGATTAAAAATACTGCGCAAACTATTTGAAAAGGCGTATTGCAGGTATACTATACCATATAAACAAATGTTTGGGAATTGGATTGCAATATAAAGTTTTTGCCTAACGTGAAGCGTTGATTACGTTTGTTTTGTAACCGCGTTCGGAAATTGCGTACGTACAAAAGGAATCACCGTTAAATGCGGTCGTTTATATTTTGGCCAGACCCTATCCCTCCTCCTCCGATTACATTTCTGGAAGTGTCTTGCAATCAGGAAACAGTATTACACAAAAAGAAAAGATTGCTTAATAGGCAAGTGTTTTTGGATATTAGAAATCCGTCAGAAGTTCTATAAGGTTTAGAATTTTTAAAAAATATTGACGTCCATGTTTTTAAAAAACAAAAATTAATAGAGACAAAGTCATACCATGTGAGAGCCATGTTTAAGCACGAATAGGTCGACCAGAGTAATACAGGCCTGATATAAAAATGGTAGATAAACAATACTTGCATTCTATTGCCGATTAAATACCAGAACAGCAGAGGCTCAACTCCCCTACTCCTCTTTCCCCCGTTCTTATCCCGGCTCTTCTCATTACCCACCTCTCATCATCCTCAAAGGCGGGCTGTGGACTTACGACTCTTGGGTTGTAGGTGTCTTTGAGTGGCGATTTTCACCTAAAATCAGGTAACCCTTCTTTCTGTCCCGCTATATAATAAAATAAAATAATAAATAACCCATCCAGATCGACTAAAGGTGCCTGTTTCCGAAAGGTGTAACCCAACAAATCAATCTAACTATTGTTCACTAACAAAGCTGTCAGATTGATAGTATTGTCAAACAATAAGTGTGTAAGTGTCAAAACATTGATCAACGAACAAGTTAGATATCTGCCATCGATTTCATTTACAATTTGAAAAGCAATTGACATAATATTTTTTAGTAAAATTGGACGGGTCTGTTTACAGATCAAATGACAAAATCAAAGTGCCTAGTCTTGGATCCATTTCAGCTTTCGAAGAACAGTTTAAATAATCCTACGTTAAAGTTGGAAAATATTACATGTCTCCGAACTCCCCAGAGAAATGTTCTATCAATGAAGTGAATTCTTCTTTACTCGACTCTCAGGCGCATAGAAGGTTACTATGATCGTCAGCCTATATGTATGTATCTTTGATCATAACACATTATATTAATACACTTTTATACATATTTATATATATATATATATACTTATTTGCGTTATCCCTTTTTATTCACTAGTTAATTATTTTAGGCATAAAAACCGCCTTATTTATACAAACATTTATAAAATCAATTACGGGAACACGAATTCATGTCGAGAACACCACAATCCGATTCATTTGGAACATTTTTCGAGTCTGGTTTGATCCAAAATTTAATCTAATTAAAATGCTTTCAAATTTTACCACAGATACCGACAAAACATTAAAATTAAGATGCCGCTGTACTTAGTGTATAATCTTTGGAAACTTTCCGTCCAATGAAAATAAAGCTTTACCTAAGTAAAGCTCATTTACTTCATAACAAATTTATGTTTGTAAGATCATAAATTATATTTCAAATAAGTAATGTAATAGTATTTGATGGAATTCTTTTGAAAAATAATAATATGGGCTATTTAATATGCTAGGTGGGCAAGTGTCGAGCGCAATTATTTTAAATAAAAAAAGTCTTTTATACGACTTTTATACGACACAAATATTGGTACTGGGCGTAGGCGTTTGTGTTCCAACTTACCTGATATTAAGTGACGATGAAGACGAAGTTGGTACATGCCTATTAAATAGAAACCTTTTCACTTTACTAGAATGGACTAGACTAGACTCATTTAGATTTTTTGTAGCTACGAAAGAATGATAATGTGTTAAATATATATATTATAACATAACGCACTGTGTACTCAAAAAGCTATTAAACTATGGAAAAATACGCATTCACTACCCCACTTTAAGAGTAATAGAAAACATTCTTTCCAGTAAAACGTGGTGGTGATGGTGCCAAAACACCAAGATGTGTATGACATTTTACAGATTTAATATACTTTTGATTCTTACTTCTTTCAAAATTGTTTGTTTTTAATTATTCTACTTTCTTTCCGCATCTAGCTTCAGTTTATTCGCAATGTCTATAAAATCATTCTCAAAGCTAGCGCTAATGATGCATAAGTAAATCTTTTGTAAATTGAGTACAAAATCATTAACAACCGAAAATTGAACATCAGCGTCAATCAAATAACGTTTGATTGCGACCATCTTGGTTGATTGCCTACTGCGCTGTATTTTTATGAAGTCTTGTAAGTAAAATTGCTACAATTTGTATGTATATAATACAAGATGGTTCAAACAAGACAAAATCCTTTTTTTGTAATATTCTTAAGTTGCAGTCGTCTATAAGCGTTGGTAATTACTTAACATCAGGTGACTCATCTGCTAAGTGGCCTCTTGTACCATAAAAACCTTAAATCATGTACCAAAAAATACAAATACGTTATTTGCTTACTAGATAATCATTTTTTTTTATTTATTTAGTAAAATTACGTATATTGTGACATCATCATGTAGTACGAATATTGTGTCATCTTTCAAGTTTAGTAATCCATTTTAAGGTGGGTAATCCTTTTTAAATTTTATGAATACTTAAACTATACCTAACATATTTCCACTTTTTTTATTTTATTTTATTAATATTGCCGATTATATGTGTATACCTACTGTTGTCCCACTGAGAATTACAAATCAAATTTCGGAGCACATTATTTCATGTACCGATTTGATCTGTGATCTTAGATATAGTGATATAAAAAGTAACTCCAGAATCGACTTTGTATTTGAATGGTATACCAGAACTTTCACTCATGATAGTTATTAAAAATAAATGAATATTAGTGTAAATCTAAATTCATTACATAAATATTTTATTTTTGATAGGTATACTCTTAAAAGGACCTTAGAAAAACACCTACAGCATAACAATACAGGACGGTATGAAATATATCGACTAGAAAAACGCTTTTGTGTTGGTCAAGATTTCATCATATTTCACAAATTTCTGTCTTTCTTATTCTTAAATCTTAGATTTTTCTATTGTTATTGCTACAACTTTCTAGGTACGGCCTTGTACGAGCGCTCACAACGCACAAATAAAAAATATGTTAGGAGTATATACTACATGTACATTGTACATACATAGTTGACGATGACTTACTTTTACAAAAAACTATATTGTATATAAGTTAAGCAACAATTAAGCATCATTTCTTATGGCTTATACGTTCAGTATTGAGATAGTTCAATGCCCAAAGAAAAAGGCTCAGTGACACGACTTCTTATCAAGAAATATTTATATATTTATTTATAACGTTATGCACGTTACGTATAAAAGCGGACTTAATGCCGAGGGCATTCTCTACCAGTCAACATGCGGTGTAGAAAACTAGTAAGATAGCATAGATGCTACACTTTCCATTATATATATATATTCCATAAGAAATTTGTTTAATAAAGTCTACGTACAGAACATATGTATATAGAATAGTTTTAAGGCGTCATTAATATATAAAATACCTAAAACACAATCAAAACACATACAGGTAATATATGTACATATACATGTAGATAATGATGGATTGATGTGAATACTAAAATACTTCTGCAATTTAATTGAGAAAGAGAACTCGTACCTTCTTTTGTGCATGCCATGCAATGTAATATCTAGTAATTATTTGGACTGTGTGATGAGGGGAGGGAAAAGAAAGGAGAGGGTTAGGAAGCGGGAAGAGGAGATGAGCTATAAGGGGAGGGGATTGAGGAGAGGGGAAGATGGCCCCTAGGTACTCTCCCACGGTGTTCGTTTGAGTACTACCCAATCTAAGACAGACAAGGACAAAATAATGTGGGGTGTGCACGATTATGTTCTGTGTCTCATTTATATTATTTGCATTAGTCCCAAACCCGCCTAGACTCTGTTGTGCAATCGGGCAAGAATTTGTAAGATAACGTCTACAAGCTAATGCACTTAATGTAACTCTGCAGTTGGTAGAGGCACCCACTAAAACTTTAAGATGAGTGTAGGCCTTCAATGCAAATGATCTGTCTTTGCGCTCATAGAAGTCTCATAAATTTAGCTATTTGACCCTATCTTAAACTAAAACTGGCAGTGCTTAAACGTTTAAAATATAGGTTTCTAAAAGTCGTTCTAGTATATATTATGTCACCTATCTATTCAAATAAGCAATAAACACCGAAGTAAGTAATCGGCAAGGAAGAACAGTAATTAACTAGAGACATTCCTCGAGGCTTTGATGAAGGATGACGTCACAAGGCAATTTGTTTGGGACTCATATTAAGATGTAATGTAATCACGATACGCTGTTTCAAGTCGACGAGTATTGCAAACATATTATCTCTAGTTGTATTTAAACACACACACACACACACTCACGCCTGTAAAGGAATGGGCAGAGGTTTTTTTTTTTTTTTTTTTTTTTTATGCGATAGGGAGCAAACGAGCAGACGGGTCACCTGATGGTAAGTGACTACCGCCGCCCATGGACACCCGCAACTCAAGAGTCACAAGTGCGTTGCGGGCCTTTTAGGTTCTTGTTGAGGTATCTCAATCGCCCACGTTTAGCCAAAAATAATTTAGTCAAACTTGAGTTACAGGTGTCCATGGACTGCGGCTGTCACTTACCATCAGGTGACCCATCTGTTCATTTGTTATAGGAGTACTAGAGTCCTAGGTTTATATAAAAAAAAAACTTATATTTTACCTTTTTTCACTAATGGATGAGAACCCCCCTCCACTAAGAAGCACAAAAATAATTCACTTTAAAAAGTAGACAACCGACTTCAATGCATCCATCATAAATTTTAAGACTTATACGGTTTCCTCATGGATGCCATTATCAGAACCTAACCACACTTTTATCTAACTAATACCCTAACAATAAAAAAATAATCATCGAAATCGGTTGGCGTGATATTGCGTTTTTTGTAAATTTGTCGCGCACATTAAGGCAAAATTTTAGACTTATATGGTTTTCTCATTGATGCCATTGTCAAACCTGGACCAAATTGAAATGGGAAAAAACGGGAAGCACCAGTTTTCAAATAAAAAAAATCCTCAAAATCGGTTCACTCAGTCGAAAGTTCTGAGGTAACAAAGATAAAAAATACAGTTGAATTGAGAACTTCTTCCTTTTTTGAGGTCGGTTGAAAAAGACTACGCATTTAAAAATTCGGTTCTATTATTCTTCGGTTTGTCAGTCTCCTGGCTTCGTGCCAAGGTCCGGTAGCCGAATGTTTACCCACCAGGGCTTGCATAACAGGCTAATAGAGCACTGACCCGAATGTTTGTGTTCATTGTGTGATATGTAATAGTGTGTATTCTTGTGTATGTGTGCATGCGTAAGAAAGTAAGTGCTTACGTGCAAGCACGCAATTTGTGCGCGCTTGTGCTTTTGTAGGGACCTATAGCGAGTTCTTTCCACTTAGGGATACTGTCAAAGACTATAAAAAAAACTACTGACTGTCAAAGACTATAAAAAGCAGATTGATTTCTCCAATGTCTATTAACTCTGTCTGTAAATTCCTAACTCTAAATCTATTGGTCAGTACTAGCCCTTGTCACTATTATAAACATAAGTTCTTTTTCTTTTTTTTTTTTCTTTTCTTTTTTTTAAAAAGACAACTCCCGCACTAGGAATAATTCCTGTGTCGCGGGGGACTTTACAAACATTCAAGCAACGGACACAAAGAACACCCAGACTCAGCACAACAATTTGAAGATTACACAAAGCGTTGTCCCGTGCGGGGATCGAACCCACAACACTCGGCGCGGCAGCGTAGTGGTGAGGTGACCACTTAAACCGCTACGCCATCCGTGCAGTCAAAGTAGTTCAAATCGTAATCGCTTATCACTAAGTATTTAATATACTAACTAATCATCAGATTGTTAGTGTCGAGTCGAGTGGATAATCGCGAGTAGGAAAGAAGTACTACAAAATATCTTTATCAGGCTTTCGATGTCGTCCTCCGATGTTCCTCACTGTAACAAATTGGTTACCCGGAAATAATCTGTCAGCAAAAAGTTAAAACGGGTGATTGTTTTGCCGTTCGGCTTACGTATCAGTGTTATCAATAACACAATCACTATAGCCATTAAATACACAAAAATAAGATAGTACTAATGGTACATACATATGTAGGTACGTAAACTAAATTGGACCACTTTAATTTAGTCACATCTACGAAATAGGGGGCAAACCTATTGCCGTCAATCGGGCACTTTTGGCAAGAAAACGGGAAAATTTTATAGAAAGTTAAGGAATATTGGAATTTTATATTATACAAATGGATTGGGTAGTGTGAGTATAGCTCAAGTAAGTCAGAGTAACATATTTTTAACTTGAACTGGCTGGTGGCTGGCTGTCTCTAATGAAATATAATGGTGTGATATTTATCTTTAGTGCCGGTACTGATAGGTACTTATGGATATAGTACCTAATGATCATAATAAATTGTTAATTTACGTAGCAAATACGATAAGGAATGCTAGAGCGCATGTGATGTCGCTACCGTGTAGTGCGAGCGAAAGTGGCATGGAAAAAATCTCCAATCCGGGATAAGAGGCACCAGATGCCGGAGAGTAAAAATGATCTACAGCCTTGCCAAGAGTTTACCTTTAAGTATTGAGGAAAAAGAGAGAATAAGATGAGGGGTAAAGCTACCCCACTTAGGCGACCCGATTAGGTTCTCCCTTTATGGGGATAGATGAACAGACTAGTCGCCTGATGGTAAGTGACAACCTCCATCCATGGCCACTTACAGTTGAAAGTCCTAAGTGCGTTGAGTTGGGAAAGGAGACAGAGGGGTGAAGAGGTAGGAAAGAGTAGAGGGGGGATGAGGGGAGAGAAAATAAGAGGGGTAGTTGGGCCCCCGGAAACCCGACTAATTTCACAGGCGGACTTAAACTCATAGATAAATAAATAGTTATCATACAAAGCTCTTTAGATTCAATTTTATCATGTTTTGAAAGTTGCTTTTCTACGAATCCATAATGATCGGAGCTGCACATATTTTAATGCCGTTGAAAGTGTTTTAATATTGAAGTATAAAAAAGCATGAGCTTCATATCCAATTCAAAATAAATACGTACGTAAATAAAATACAACCTGTCACTCTCGTGGCATAATACAAATTCATTATTCAGATTTAAAACTTTAATTTGTAAATCCACTGGTTTGTTTGAACTTTCCTGTTTGTACCTACTTACAATTACAGGTTAATACAGGCAGGTTAATAGTATATTTTTTAATATATGTATATCCTAAATAATGTTTACACTACCTTAAAAACGTTTTTATAGACTACTCAGATGGAAACCATGTTCTATGTCTGGACGAACTGGACGATCGTGAATCTTAAATTTTATGCAACGCTTTTCTAAAAATTATATATTACCCCTTTAATGCTAGACGGTTACTGGACTCTACAAAAGTTATCAGATAACAAAAGTTATGTGTTGCCAGAAGTAAGTAAGCTGTTCCCTACCTCCACAAGAGAAAAATAATATCTACCACGATACTACTAAACCGAAGGGCTAGTTAACCGTCGTTTTCTTAAGTGTAGGGGATAAATAAGGTTCAAAGTCGAAGAAATCAGTGTCCAGGTATGACCTTAATTTACCTTTTTTACCGAATTTTTACATACACTCACAATTGGTCTGAAGCCGACTATATTCCTTTAATTATATTCTCAGCGTCTCATCATGTACAATAGCGGCTAGCTTGAAATGCCCTTTAAGACACAAAAACCTAGATTTTTCTCATATGCTGCCCACGCTTACCCTAAAATAGACTAACCACAATAAGATTGCCTCTGTTCTACACAAATATTTCTTGTTATTCTCAAACAAATTTTATATGTTTATCGCATTGATTGAATTATTCCGAATCTGATTAAGCACTATGACATTTATTTACAATAGAAAATGGTCAAGTACAACTTGAACATTGAACTCAATAAAACTCTTTTAAATAAGGGTACTTTTATTATCCTTTACGAGATTTTTCAAAGACTAATTTTGTCTGAGTAATTTCGAATATAACCTTTCATCTACAAAATTACACATTTAATCTCTCTTTTGAGCAATTATTTTTAAAAACATTCTTTCTAATTTCATTAATATAGTAACGGTTAGGGCAACTGTTTATCATAGTGTCAGTTTTCTAGTATATGATGTTTCTTATTCCATAATAAGAAATGTTGAAATGTGCTAAACGCAAATTTCTCAAATACCTTTGTCTAAATATGTATCAATTTTCAATTTTTAATATTTAATAGTATGGTCACCGATAATTTAACATAATATTTATTGCAACAAAGGAGGAGTATATGTATATTATTCAGTATATATTCTTAATTAGTATGCCCCAGTGCATAGTGCCTACGTAATACATGGCACCTTTAAATCGATTATTAAGTAATGCTTTACCCAGTAATGAGCGTGGAATAATGTCTTTCCATTCGATTTGTCTTAACTATAGTATTAGTTTTCATCACTGTAATAGTTATACTTCCATTATTCATGGAACATAATAGGTCCACTCATTATGAGGGTTAATGGGTGTCATTTTCTGTTGTTAACCTAAAGTACTCGAATCAATTCATGGAACGTTACCCTGTTAACCTACATATACAACATTTACTTTAGTTTATTTTTAAAATATAAAATAGTAGCGTTGAAGGGACTTTTGTTACTGTTAAGATATGTTTTTATTCATTTATTTAAAGACAACTCTCGCATTAAGGTTGATTCTTGTGTCGGAGGACTTTACAAATATTCAAACAACGGACATAAAAAACACCCCGACACACACACAACATAATTTTT
Organism: Tyria jacobaeae; assembly: GCA_947561695.1. Classification (NCBI taxonomy): domain Eukaryota; kingdom Metazoa; phylum Arthropoda; class Insecta; order Lepidoptera; family Erebidae; genus Tyria; species Tyria jacobaeae. Next base: position 3,900,853 of record OX387222.1, read on the forward strand.
TGCCTCGTGTGGAAATCGGACTCAGTCCCAGCGGAATTTATCCAAACTAACAGCCATCTATAATAATTACTATTTTATAGACACCAATAAATCAATAACTCTATGAATCGCAGGTCTGACAGTTTCACTGTAAACATTCTTTCAAAAAGTTGTAATTATGAGACGTAGCCTATCCCTGAAGTGCAGTAGGTGGAGACAAAATTCTGTTCGTCAAACTGTTTTCGTTTTTTTTTGTTTAGTACCTAACAGCTATCATTTGCATTAAGAAGTACAAAAGGAAAAAAAAAATTCTTTTTGATTTACGGTTAAATATCAAAATCTAGGGTCTAACACTAGTAATTACTAATAAAAGAAGTGTTTTAAATAAATAGTATTCATTTTTCAAACACAATTTCACATAAGAACGCAAGAGAGATGCAGACGGTTTCTCGACAAACTTAAAATCCTTTAGAAACTCGAAAGATTAGTCCTAATCCAAACAATTTAACTAAACACTCCCGATGTAGACGGCAGTAATACAAGAAGTGCTTTGGGGATTACGAGATGTCACACATACCAGCTTAACAACTAGTTCAGCGACTTGTTGCTGTTACAATGTATTTAGCCCTTGAGGATGTTTCATTAGACATACGAATATATATGTATATCTTATAAACGATGTAACTGTTAACACTTCAGTTTAAAGTTTATTTTTGAACATCCACGGAAATGTCATTGAACTGATAATCACTACAAACCTTCATAGTCCGAAATGCTAACTATATCAGAAGTTATAACTATTTGTCAAATTTTGAAACATAAAAAAATATATTTACGAAAAGTGCCTTAATATAGCACACATATATTATATAAAAACACACACATACACACACACATTAAACAGTGGTAGAGCCATGCTTAGGCACGAATGGGCCGGCTCGACCGGTGCGGTACCATGGCCTCACAGAAAACCGGTTGTTTTTTTTCTTTTGGGTGATGTATGGCTGTTGGCCGCAGATGGCCTCGATAACCTGTGCAAGGACCGTTGGACTTTCAGAGGGAGCATGTTAAGGCCTACGTATACGTGAGATATAACTGGGTGTGTAATTTACAACCGCAACCACTAGGGGGTTGGGGTGAGTCGGAACAGAGTCAAAGTAGCTGAGGGAGCACTGCTTTATGAATTGCCTGATGGTCGTCAGCTCTATACCACGGTGCCCCCGTAGCTTGGCGCATGACCTTATCATGTAGTGTTTGGATGGATGGATCCTGTGTTCCCTAGCGTGTGCGAATACACTGTGTAATATATCGATGTGTCGTCTGCAAAAAGTGCTGTCTGCACAGACCGATGCAACGGGATATCGCTGGTGTACAGCGTGTACAGGAGGGGGCAAGGATAGGGGAGAGGGGGGTAACGCTTGCGTTGCATTTCCCCGAAATGAGTATAGTTTCCGGTGGCCCAACTCCCCCCTACTACTTCCTCTCCACTCATCCCCCTTTCCTCTTTCCCATTTCCTCATCCCTCTCTCTTTTAACCCCTCCCTGCATCCCCCTATCCCTTAACCCTCAAAGGCCGGCAGCTAACTTACGACTCTTGAGTTGCAGGTGTCCATTGACGACGGATGTCACTTACCATCAAATCCGTCTGTTCTTCTGTCCCCTATAGTATAAAAAAAATATTACTTAATGTTGCATATACTTAGTTTTCGAGTTTACCATTCACATAAATTTTTGTTTGTAATCATAAAGTATGACAGAATATATATTATAACAAACATGTGTTGAAATGTTGTTTAATCTATGCAGATAATCACTACACACCTACATACTCACGCCTATACCTCGAAGAGTTAGGTAGAGGTATTTGAAACGCCAACATTTTGCCGACCATCAGTTATTCCCACTAACATTTTTTTTTTTCATTCAGTTATATGCTATTGTCGTGAACCAGAGACTGTATAAATTAAGCACTTAGTCGCTTCTTACTTGCTAACTTCTCCAATAGCCACAAGGTAACCTTTACTATTCTCCCATGAAATGCTGGATAAGCTAAACCGTAACAACAGTAACAACCAAATAAAGATAAAACAAGGATGCTAAGCAACCGCTATCGAAGGCACTCTGGCTGCTATGAAAGCATAAAAAGGTCAGTGCGATAAGTTATCACAATGCCTTAAGTGGTTTGTGTTTATGCCTATGTTATTCTATTTATTTTATTCGTAATATCATCTATGGATAATGCTTTAGTACTTCGATTTTAAAAGCCGGCAACTCACTTGAGACTAGAGCTGCAGGTTATCAATGAGGAGAGGTAGTCACTTATGGTCATTTATATCAACTGCTATTAAAAATATTTTGTAGATTGCTATTAATATATTAGACTCATCGTCTTAAAAAGTGCTTTAAAATTATTGTGTTATTATATTTTTTTTTATTCTATAGGGGGCCAGACAAACAGACGGGTCACCTGATGGTAAGTGCAAGATGGCACTGCAACTCAAGAATCGTGAGTGCGCTGCCAGCCTTAGAGGGTATAGGACGATGCGGGGAGGGGAAAGAAGAGAGGGGGGATGAGGAAATGGGAAAGAGGAGATTGTGTATGAGGGGAGAGGAAAGAGGAGAGGGGGAGTTTGGCCTCCGGAAACCTCACTCATGTCGGGGAAATGCAACACAAGCGTTACTTCACAACCGGTTTCTGTGAGGCCGTGGTATCGCACCGGTCGAGCCGGCCCATTCGTGCCTAAGCATGACTCTACCAATTATGTAAAACATGTTTAGTAACTCCAACCAACGATATTTTTTTTATAATTGCACCCACGACTCGACAATCTGTGTTAATTTGACATACCTATTTTTTCGCTCCTCTGAGGAATGACTGATATATGCGTGTAGTCTGTCGATATGCTCAATATTAGTTCAAGTAGTAGACCTTTTAACTAAATTGCAATCTTAAATTAGTTCGTGTTTAGGTACCATTAAATACTTATTACGTAAAACTCCCGAAATTGGTACTCAACTATTGTTTTAATAGTTAATGACAAATGACAGGATAAGGTTTTATGAACTGTTAGTCCTAAAACCTTTGAAACTATTTAATTGTTCCTTTATTATTTAAGTAATATACTAAGAACTAATACATGTGTTGTTCCGAAAAAACAAAAGTACATTTTGTAATACAATGTAATGCAACTTTAACAAATTTATAATTATAACAGGTTTTAGAGCCGTTTACTGAGATACGATAAGTCTTTTTTCAAAAAGAAACAGTTTCGCAAATTTTTGATAAACCTTAAAATCCTTTTATTTATCAGGATACTCCACTTTATATACAATTAATTTGTTTAGATTTGTATATAGATAGCGACCACAGCCATTTCTAGTTACAGGCATACGGCACTGAACTGCTCATCTTATTGGTTACACTCTTCAATCCGTTCCTATAAGCAATATCAATTTCTTTATATTACCTTTCTTTCATATCTGGCTTACCTTTTTAATATAATTTAAAAGAAATATCTGTGATTCCCAAAGCACCCATGTAACTGCAGTCTCAGATATGGAAGAAACAAGCGGACAGAGGAACAGACGGGTCACCTGATGGTAAGTGACAACCGCCGCCTATGGACACCTGCAACTCAAGAGTTGTTAGTGCGCTGCCAGCATTTGACATACGACGATAATACGTAAGGGAGACATATACATCATGGGTAAAATTCATGCGTTTAGAACGCCTCTGCATGCCCTGCTCGAATATATATATGTATCTGTATCTATTTATTTATTTAAATTTATTTATTTAAAACTTAATGCACACAGGTGGACTTAATGCCAAGGGCATTCGCTGTCAGTTTACTGACTGAATGTAGAACTGACTGAAGTAGGTACATTAAAGAGCATTAGCTAAAGAAATTAAAGAAATAGGAGGAATAAGATACGGGTATAATTATTATATCAATATATAAACATAATATTGTAATGTAATATTACTAATGTCTATTGCTAATATATTCATTCGGTTATTCGCCTGAACGGTCAAAGCTCATACAGATTTTGTATACTTTCACTAACGAAACAAGGTTACTATTGGTATTATGTGATAGACTGTACAATGTATATCAGCATCAAGATATACGAATGCAGTATATTTAATTAAAGCAAAAATATTTCAGTGGGAGAGCTATGCTTTGACATAAATGGGCCACCTCAAAGGAAGTAATACCACGGCCTTCCTACTGTTGAAGTATAAGTTACCGTTATCATTGATGGCTAAAATAATAAATAGACGTTAATTCAGTTTGTTCAAGTCTTTTGTATAGCAAGAATTTTTGCCTTAATGAAAATATAAGGTTTACCTAAGGCTGTAAACATCTATCTTCCGTTCTTATTACTGCGAAAACAAACACTAAATCAAATCACCCAAATCTTCGAAATTCAGTACAATATTCAGCTACAATGTATTTGTCCTTGATAGAATTCAATTGAACAAGCGAAGGATTGAGACTCTGTTCATTTGCGACGCCATTAATTCTATTTTAACGATTCTAAATGTTTTCGTGTCGCGATTACGATTTCAGATGCTACAAGTTGTTCAGGTCGATGTAATAAGATACAAGACCCATATCCATAATTTACAATTTGTTTAAGTGTATCTATCATTTGTGGTTTATTTCTTTATTTTTACAAAAAAAAAAATGTTAAGTAATATTACCATCAAACCACTGCTGATGTATAAGTGTAAAAATGTCAGTTCCGTATTTATTGTAGTTTACGTATGCGAAATCAGTGCTGTTAAGGAAAAAAAAAACAGAAACAGAAGAAACAAAAAAAGTAAACGTCTAATGATGAAGCTGAAATTTTGTTGTAGAGGTCGAAAGGAGGTCAAAGAATTTAGGTGCTATTCTGTGTTTTGTTGGTAATTTAAAGTCAGTTAAGTGAAGTATATAAACGTTTTATCAAATTTGGCAAAAAGAATGAAGTAAACTTTTAGTGTCAGCTAAACAAACCCTTTCTATCATCTTGTTACTTGTATAAGTAATCACTCCAATCTTATCGTTTGGACCACAGAAAAAGTTTCTATAGAACCCTAAATTCCTCGTAAACCATAAACAAACCATTACCACTGAAACTCATTGCTTCCAAAATATTTCGATTAAATTTCCAGGTACCTCCTACTCAGCTTAGAGGTTAATTATTCTGAATTAAAACTTGTACGTAGAAAAAAATGTTGTACTTAAAGTTATTCAAACTTTGGCAATTACGTATAAGTCAGATTCTTACGTCTTTGGTCGGTAATATTATTAAAAACATCTTCTCAATATTCTTTAAGAAAATCCTTAATTAAGCATACTAAAATAATAACATACGTATAAAGGGATATAACTTTCAGTAAGAGTCATAAGATAACCTTATTCTTAGAACATATAAGAAAACAGGTACCTTATTTTATATATTATTAACAAAGGTTAATTAAATTTTATTAAAATACCGATCGGAACCAAATACATATGTGAAAATAGATAATATGAACAAATTATAACAATTTTTTATAGAGAATTTAGGTATTAAAGAGCAAAGAGCCTACATGTGACTTCTATTGACGAGGTGAAACATATTAAACGTAGGTCTGGTGAGCTTATTTTAAGTAATCGTTAAAAAAATAGACATTTTAACGTGCACTGAAGAGAAACTCATTATTTTAAATTTGTTGAAAGTTGAAACATTCTCTGCTCTATTATCAATCATAAACATAACGTCAAATATCTTAATTAAACAGCAAAATATTTATCTTTATGACATTAACGTTGATGAATTATAGGATTCGACCCAAAACTTCTAAATTGAATTAAATATAACTGTACTTTTGTAGCCCATCCACATGGTGCCAGAATATGACGTAATGTACTTATGAACGATTATGTTTCGGGCTAATAGCGATCGTTTTGGTTGCCACGGTTACCGCCGAAGTAATACATCTCAGAAAGGAAACATTTATTGTATCTTACCGGCAAGCAACTATGACTAATTCAGCATAGCATATATTTAATAGCTTTTTATTGGACAGAAAAGGTGTGGGTATGCAAAAGCCTGAAAACATTATTATTGAACCTTTTAGAAAATGCCGTTATGAATTTCAATACTTATTTATTTTATTCTTATCACATTATTTTCTTTCTTTACAGATGGATTGGCAAACATCAACACATATTAGGACGAAGATAATCTTGAGTTAAAATGCAGTCTATTTACAACTTCAGTCACGATGACGTGGCCTCAGTGACAATAACACACAATGCTCCTGCTGCAATGACTCTAAACGGAACGACATTAATTGGCGGAGGAGTTTTAATCCTCACTAAAACATTGACTGGAGAATCCGTAGAAGTTATAGATGAACCTAAATCAAACAAGACAACAGATATTATTGACGTAAAGGTCGTTCAAGTAGCTTTCTGTATTTTATACACAGTTATTTTCGTTTTGGGGGTATTTGGAAATGTTCTCGTTTGTTACGTGGTATTTCGGAACAGAGCAATGCAAACAGTCACAAACCTTTTCATAACGAACCTAGCACTATCAGATATACTGCTATGTATATTCGCAGTGCCTTTAACGCCAATGTACACTTTCCTAGGAAGATGGGTATTTGGACGAATTCTATGTCATTTGATGCCATATGCACAAGGTACTAGCGTCTACATATCTACATTAACATTAACGTCAATAGCCATAGACAGATTCTTTGTCATAATATATCCATTTCATCCTCGAATGAAATTAAACACATGCATACTAATCATAATATTCATATGGGTGTTCTCTCTTGTCGTAACTTGCCCTTATGGCCTGTTCATGGGAATACAAACGACGAATAAAAGAATATACTACTGTGAAGAAAGTTGGCCATCAGATAAATCAAGGAAAATATTCGGAGTTTTTACGACGGTGCTACAATTTCTCATTCCATTTTTAATTATAGCAATATGTTACACGTGCGTAAGTATAAGATTAAATGACCGAGCAAGGTCAAAACCAGGTGCTAAAAATACAAGAAGAGAAGAAGCAGACAGAGATAGAAAGAAAAGAACTAATAGAATGCTCATATCTATGGTGGCGATATTTGGAACATCATGGCTGCCATTAAACTTAATTAACATTTTCAATGATTTTTACGCTCAGATGACCGAATGGAACTATTACTTTGTGTCATTCTTCTTAGCCCATTCAATGGCGATGGCTTCAACTTGTTACAACCCATTTTTATATGCTTGGTTAAACGAAAACTTTAGGAAGGAGTTTAAACAAGTTCTTCCGTTTTTCGAGTCAAATGGTGCAGTTCGCAATAGTTACCACTCTGGCCGCATGCCAACACATAAATCTGACAAGGTATGCAATGGCAACGATACTATCCAGGAAACTTTATTGCCATCTTCTTTCAATAGAGGCCCGTCAATAAAGCAGAGGATATTTGATGGGAGTGGTAAGAAAGATACCGGTGTCGAAGTAGAGAATATAGTGTTGGAAGATAAGACAATATCAGCCACGTTTCATACGAAAACTGAGAATATAAATTTACAATTAATAGATGAAGAATCACACATAAGTGAACCAAAGGAGACAAAATCTCAGATGTAATTGTGAGTATACCAGTTGACATTTATGTATCACTTAATATTGTTGCGGAGTATAATCGATTATAAGTATGCCAGTTCTCATTGTTACTTTTTTTTACCAAAAATTCATTGGTTTTTTTCTATTTTCAACCCATTTTTAATTCCATATTTTATGTTTCTATACCGTGTTAATTAAATTTTGGTTTCTAATTAAATTAAAAAATAAAGCTATTTTACTAACCTTTTAAAATGGTCTAAATTCAAAACCTAGAATATAAATTTGTTGAAAGGGTTACTGAAACACGATATGCTTGAATTTTATATTTGAATCACAAATAAAACAAAGCATCATTTTATTACTTTACTCAAAGCAACAGACACAATATCCATTCGTATAAAGAGAAAATGCGTCACGAACAGAAAAGGCTCACTGCGTTTATATAACAAAGCGCTTCCTTGACAATCTTATATTAAACAAGTTAGTACAAATCTCATCGAATCTCCAGAACTTAAGATTCACTTTTTTCCCTTTTATTTTCGTAATTGATAAACTTCTTACCTGCCAACTTTACATAATATTAATTAAAGTGCTTATTCCGTCCAGTGTCAATTTAGGTCAAACTCTTGACGATAATAAAAATGGTTTGTTGAAAAGTCGAGTTACAGGGGACTATTAACAGAGTTGTACATAACTTCAGTAGTTTGAGTTTATTGAAGTTCGCCTTTATAGCTCTGTGTTCGTTGCAAACATTCAGGGTTTAAACCAACGTTGTTAACTTACTTAGCATAATCTACATATACACTAAAAATACAAATTTTAGAAGAAATTATATATATGATTAAATAGAAAAATTAAGGATATCTTTTGGATATCTAAGTACATTATACTCAGGTCCTTGGACGTAAATTAATATAGTAAAAGAAAAAAACGGCTTCTGCCAACTTGTTAACTATTAATATTGATTAATACATTGGCGATATTTTTACAAAATTTTTGTTATTATATATACAAACATGAATACATACATATGTCTTACTTGATTTCACGTGTGATTTCTAAAATTATTTAGTAAGTTAAATATTTGTTTCAGCTGAAGTACATAAACTAATCATGCATATTCTTAAAATGACTATGATTTTGTCAATCGTATGTAGATGTATAAATCTATAAGTAACTTTAATCTCAAAGAGTATATATATTATTTCATATATATATATATATATATTATTTGTAGTCCTTGAAATCTTTCTCCCGATTCCCAGCTGTTAGAACTGGCTATTCCCGAGCTAGCAGGATGATCATCCATGTTGTCCAGGTTAAATACCCACAAAGGATCCCAAAGTCGAGTAATTTTCACACTGAGATCAAAGGAATACATTCAGGACACACTGGAACTACCAATTATCAAATGGTCCAAAAGAGAAATATCGCTAATAAATTATATTCACATAATAATAAAAAAAAAAAACCAAATGAAAAAAATAACTAACTGTAATTATATCATCTGAAGTATACCAAATTGTATTTTTTAATCATTAGATATAAAATATTTATAGTAGTATATAAAACAAAAAAATATTTCTATTCAATAATAATGAAAATGTTAAAATTGATTTTCAAGATCTGTATACTTTGTTAGTTTCCCTAATTATATTATCTGTTTCGAAAGAATTAATATTTCCAAAGAAAATAAACTAATATAATCAAACAGCTTAATGTAAATAACACTTAATAGTAAATTAAAACCTCACGTTTCAACAACATCAAATTAGCCCCAACAATATACGTCCCATAATTCCCTATTGTGGTCACGATAGCTCATCATGAAACAACGAAGCTTACAGACATTCAATGTTATATGTACTCCAAACAATACAACAGCTAACGCGAAACCAATTTGCGTAAACGTTTAATAGCGAAAATGATTTGCCATTGTCATTTTACGGATATCTTACCACGACTCTAATTATTACAATATTACTCTTTTTATATATACATACATATTCTTGATTCTATCAATAAAAATAGGTGTCCAGCAATCAATGTCTGTTTTGTGAAATCCGATGGTACAAGTTTATTATTCTGAAGTAAGTAGCAGTGGTAGAGCCATGCTTAGGCACGAATGGGCCGGCTCGACCGGTGCGATACCCCGGCCTCACAGAAAATCGGTTGTGAAGTAACGCTTGCGTTGCATTTCCCCGAAATGAGTGAGGTTTCCGGCGGCCCAAATCCCCCTCTCCCCTCATCTCCTTTCTCTTTATCCCCCCTCTCTTCTTTCCGCTCCCTGTATCCCCCATCCCTCATCACCCTCAAAGGCGGGCAGCGCACTTGCGACTCTTGAGAAGCGGGTGTCCATAGACGGCGGTTGTCACTTACCATCAGGTGACCCGTCTGTTCGTCTGTCCCCCTATAGTATAAAAAAAAAAAAAAAAAAATTGTCCCCGTTACATTCACTTGCACATTTTTCATCATGTATAGATAATATTATATACCTAAAATATGACCACACCTTTAAGGAACACGTGTTTAATTATAATTTTAATATTACGTTAATTCATACTGGTTTATATTTAACTTAACGTACTAGTTACTACAAAAGCATTTCTAAAACAAACACGGTATAAATTATTTCATAAATCATCGAATACAGGAGCAATACTGTGACCTATATTTATAAACAGAATGAGACGACGTATATCTAATACGTCGTGAAACTTCAAGAGAGCTTTAATTAAAGTAACGATCTTTGCCAAATTACGCAGACACGTACATATTTGACAACGAATACAAACTGAACGAAATTAAACCATTGTTTGTTGAATTTAAATTGAACTTTTTGTTAATCGAGAATCGGTTTTGTTTTATTTGCCGTTACAGCTGTTAGGCCCTTGTGTAACTGTCCACGAGTACTTTTATATTTTCTATGCTGTTATTGACCCCTATCTTCTTACCCTTTTAGACCTTTAGGAGTGACAAACGAATTTATTAAAATTTTTGACATTTAAGTAAATAGTATGAAGCTACACCGCTGTCAGATTAAAAAAAAAGCGATCGTTGTAATAATCGTGCAATTGTCATGTCCTGTAGCTTAGCATGACTGTATGATATTACAGTCGTTTGTTTGTTAGTAAGATTATGAATGTTTTGTTGTGAATTTTTAACCGCATCGCCTGCTGTTTGAAAAAAAAAAAAAACACTGTCTATTATAGGCTTTATTTATAGTTAAATTATTTAAATTTAAATAAGTATTGAATATATAACAATTATAATGTATCGATCTACCATAACTTAACCTATTAGAAAAAAAGCTGAATTTTATTTATTTTAGTAACAAACTTATCAAAATTGTTTCTTTTGTTGCAGAATGCTTCTCGACAACGACTTTTAATCGACATCGGACGTAATTAAATCATAATAATATTTAAGATCATATTTTTAAAATTTTGCAAAGTATTTAAATTCTTGCTTCGCTTCGTGTGCCAGTGTGTTATTGAATATTGTGTAAAATGTTAATATAATTTAAAATATAAAATATGTAGTGTAAAGAAATTTTAAGTCATAAGCTTCTAACCTAGTCAGTAAAAAAAATCTTAAGCAAGTATCCAAACGGCCTATTTTTGTTTCAGTTGACAGTAAAATTGTCACAATGTACATACATAAACATGTAGGTGTAATGAGTTTGAATTTATGTTTTTGATCAGACTCTTGAGCCCGGTTTCAAACATCACAACATTAGAATGTTTATTAAAAGGAAGTGAAATTGCCTTATACATATGAAGAATATAACTCATAATGTTAGATATCTATGCTTTGGCAAGTATTGGCTAGCTCGTCCTGAGTATTACCACGGCCTCACTGAACCAGCAGTTGAACTATGTTTTTGAAACTCTACCCTCCTTGCTTTCCTGTCAACTCTTTCCCCTCCTATTTTTCCTTTCCCTTCTTTCACCCCCTCCCTTTCCCCTGCCCTAAAAGGCGGACAGGACTCTAATAAGTCTTGAGTTGCATGTGTTCATGGGTGGCGGAAGTCACTTAACAACAGGTGACCCGTCTGCTGGTTTATCCCCCTATAACATAAAAACATATTATACATATTTTTAATCTATAATTATATTCTAGCTGAAAAATTACCATTATGATTTTTGAATACGTTCATTTTGTTTTATGAATAGAAATAATAATTGATGTGCTAAAACTAAAGCTTTTTACATACTGGAACTATTGTTAAATGAATGTAATGTATTAATATTTTAATTTTGGTGGTGATGTTTGAAATTAAGAGTTTGTTAGAAAACACAAATCAAACTATTTATATTTAATTATTAATGTAATTATTTATAGAATTTAGATTTAGAGTTTTTGTAAATATATTCATTATCTATTCGTTTATCGCTTTTAGTAATACAAAATCAAGTAATGCTATGTTTTAGTACTAAGTAAATAAGAATACGTATGTATGTATGAATTGTTAAATTTGTGGAGAAATAAATGATGGTTGATTGTTTCTATCTTTTTATTTCAATATATTTTAAAACTATATATATAACTGTAATCAACTCACCTCTAGATAAAGCTCTTAATATTTAAGATACCTCTATAGTACGACCAGATTTGAAATTAAGTAGCCAATCATAACTACAATGAAATTATTTCCAATTCGAAAATCGCTTTTCCATTTATAAATATAGGTGTCAAAATCTGATTTGAAAATACATACATACAAACATACACTCACGCCTGTGTCCCCGAAGTAGTAGACGTAATTAACGCCCAGATTTTGGCGATTGCAAATTAATGATATTTATGTAATAGCCCTATTACCGTCATTCATCAGAGAAAAGCATGGGAAAATTTGGAGTATCTTTTAATAAAAAAAGAAGGAAAAGGATCTTGTTTATACAGATGGCTTGGGGAGTATAAACAATAGCTCAAGCAAGTCCGGGTCGTACACTTTTAACTTCCCGTCCCGAGAACTCTAACTAACATTGTAAATCGATGGATACACATAACAAACGAAGTAACTTATGAATAAAATAGAACGTAGATAATAGAATTGATTTTTTTTTCGTCCGGAAGCAACTTCATTCCACCGAGGTTTTCGGTGAAACGGTGTGTCGGAGTAGAACCGACTAAAACTACACTTAAAATAGGACGAATCTGGGAATAACTTTATAAAGACATCCGGACCTCTCCAAGCGCCTGCACGCATTATGCGGGCACCGCCTACTAGTAACTTATCAATAAGGCGGCATCCAGGCTCAAGCGGACGTCACCTCCACCGGGGAAAACCCGTCGCGACCACCCACGGCCAAAATCAGGGCGGCATGAAGCGCTGGTAGGCGCGCCTCCGCCACCATCACCGGCAGCGAATCAGGTCTGAGTGGAGGTCATCCTCTTGGGTCTCTCCGCCGCCTAAGTATAAAACTAAGCACAAACTTAGTATAAAACTATGATCTGCAGCTATTCAAAAACGAAAGTACAGCTACTGTCCGATATAAAATAAGCGGGCGAGAAAGAAATATAAAAAAAACTGTTAGTTCTTGAAACCACAACACAAGATGGGTTTATGTTAATTAACCAGTACGTTATATTTCCATTAATACAGACGATTATTTCAACATTCTTAAGGCACCCGATAAAAATAACGAGGTGAGTTATTGAATTTGAGTAACTTATATTAGAAAATATGCATTAATTAGGTATACTTTAAAAACTATGAAATGGTTAATAATTAAGTTTAAAAAGCATAAAACAGACTCAATGCATTTTCAAACTTCAATAGACCTATGTTGGTAATAACCGTAGTAACGATACTGGATTCTTTTCTGCTTAGTTCACGTTTAGTAGTTGTAAATTCACGTCTTTCGTAACATTGTTGTTGAGTAAGACCGCAACGAAAGTCGTAATCAATCATTAAGCAAAAATTTTCTCCAGTCAAATCCATTTCGATGAACGACAGACACTTTTTAAATTGCAGCCAATTTGTTAAAAAAAAAATACAAAAGAATTCTTTACATATCTACAGATTCCCAAAGCATTCCGAAATATTCGAAGTTTTCTATATTCAATATTTTTACATACATATATACGCTCACGCCTGTGTCCCCTGAGGCGTAGGCAGTGCACGAAATACCACCATTTTGCCAACCACTTTTGGTCCCACTAACGTAATGAGAAGCAAGCCTTTTACAGTCTTGCTTGCTTCTTAGGATCAAAGATGGAAATATTGGGAGTATATTGAAACGGAACGGTAAAAATAAGGGAAGGCAAGGTGAAGTAGGAAGATATTGCTTATACAGATTGATTGGGGAGGGAATAGCTCGAGAACGTCGGGGCTACATATCTGTAACTCGAACTGGCTGTAACCGGGAGGTCCAAGCCCTCTACCCCCTTTGTATGTATATGTTCTAGAGTCTCATAATCGACATTTCTACTAAACTAAACTGATTTATGCTTTATAACCTGTTGCATTTTTTGTAACATCAAGATTCTTCGGAAATAACCAAAACAGCATTTATTCCTGACTGTGACCTCGGGAGTGTCAAAGCTCGAGAACGTCGAGGCTACATATCTGTAACTCGAAGTGGCTGTAACCGGGAGGTCCAAGCCCTCTACCCCCTATGTATGTATACATATACATACATAAGGGGTAGAGGGCTCTAGAACATTCTAGAGTCTCATAATGGACATTTCTCCTAACTTAAACTGATTTATGCTTTATAACCTGTTGCGTTTTTGTAACATCAAGATTCTTCGGAAACAAACAAAATAGCATTTATTCCTGTAACCGCACATGATCTTTCTGGTAAAATAATTTTCATTCAATAATCATTTATTTTTCCTAAATTAAAGAAACTTAAAATATCAAAAACAGCACTATCTATCTCATATTATCTTGGAAATACTAGGGACTAAAAAATGTATACAGACAATTTTTTAGCTTACGTATCGTGATATAAGTCCCCTAAGATCCCGAATACTTCAACTTTAATTTCGTTGTTTTTACAATAACAGGACTGAGTGTGACTTTCTATATAAATAGGTAATTCACATTCCTTCCAATGGTTACAGCATTTTTTTCTTTATCCATTCCCTTATCAGCTAGTCTAATAAGGTTCAGCAACACTGTATTATTTAAATTATTAACATTGATCGTTCGCATGATACACATTATCTTCTTTAATTACGTTTTACATATGTATGAAGTAAAAAATCAAGAACAGTCATAACTAATTTGATTTAGAGTATCTTAAGGAAATAACAATATGGTTTAAATAATTTATTCTCTATAAAAACAAATACATAGATAGCACTTACTTGAGAACAAATTGTAGTTTACAATTAAAAATATGTTTTTTATAAGTCTATCACTTTCACTCATCGAGGCATCGAGTTTGCAATAAAAAATATTTTGCTCAGCCTTAATAAACTAAACGAGTTTATAAATATGCTACTTCAAAACAGACAACACAGATTATATAACAGATTTGTGCCCATAGACTCAAATTCTGATTTTTGGTAAGACTACGAAGCTGGCACGACGACGGAAGCGGTTAGAGAATTTATGGTATTCTGTTATATTACGAGTATATTACGTACATATACAATGTATGATGGTATTCTGTTATATTAAGAGTATATTACATACATATAGTTTGGAGAGAATGGAGTAGATAATTATAGACTGAATATTAGTTTATTTCGTTTAATCGTATATTTTTCGATTGGTGTTCTCTGAAATCTGAATAATTACTTTTTAACTTTATTCCAAATAGCTAATATGGTATTATTCGCAAACCCGCAAATATCGCAAATATCCATCTATTATAATAAATGTGGTTTAAGTAGAATATTATATATTATCGGCGTATCGCAAGATATTTGGTATACCTACATCAAACTGTCCTGCTCAGCGATCAAAGTATAGATATAGGGTAGATAAGTTTAGCTATGACATGTCCAAGGTGAGTACTTTAGAAATAATTTTACTTAAAGGCTACTTTCTTAATAATTATGGATTCACGTCGGGATATCTTTTTCTTTAAGCTTTTAACAACATGTAAGAAGTTTTACTGATATTTACATAACATTTTTATGTGTAAAATGATATCAAACGCATCAAACGCCAGTATCTACGTTAAAGCAATGACAATATAAACCAGGATATCGACATCTTTTATTTAAGGGTACAACAAAACCATCGGTTTTGACAGGCGGGATGGTCAAAGTTTGGTGAAGCAATTTGAAAGAGCACAAAATTTGAACATTTCCTAGGTAAATCGGTTTAGTTTGACAAGGGTCGACATCTATTTATTGAATGTTCCTGTCGCATTTGAATGATGACTAGTTTTCAATATATTGACAACCTTTCGTGAATTAGATTCATATTTATTTAAATATACGGTTTTATTCGCGTGTATATTTCGGGGATGCTCGACTAGGTCCGAAAGACATAAAAACAGATGCCAGCGTCGATTCAGTGTATCGTCCGGTACCGTCGCGGCTGGACGACTTACTCCTTGGAAAAGGCCTCCTGTCGAGACCGAAACTAGTCGTGCATCCCCGAAATACACACTTAAGTAAAACCGTATATTTAATAATATTGACAACCGGTTATTATCATATAGTTTCAATTCATCTGAATTGAAACTATATGATAAGGTTTATGTGTAATGACTAGGTTTAGGTGTGTATAACCTGAATGAAATCTGATGAAATGTTTGCTTGGAATCCGAGTATTAAAATAAAAAATACAACATTAGGTTACTTAGTTTATTTCATATTATTAGTGTTCTCGTAATGGCTGAAAAATTGTAATCATTAGCTTTATTTTGATAAAAAGAAAAATGTGTCACTGAAGCTTAATATATACTAAAAAAACATTAAGGCATTGCTTTTTATTTTTTGACAAGTAAACAACTTAAAAAAAAAAACTTTTCTTTAGACAAAAACTTAAAAAAATGGAATCTGTAAAGGTACGGTGGTATATGTAACTTTTTAAGCATTTTTTGAGTCTAGCGTCTAGCACCGTCGCAGAAGGTGGCTTCTTTTCTTGATGAAATTCCCCCGACGGGTCCGAAACTGTAGGTTTTTTAATAAATCAAAAAGTGTTCAATTTAAAAAAGGTAGTTAGTATACCTATTTAAGGTAGCCTGAATAGAATTTTAATAAAAGTAGTAACGGATACACTACACAGAAACGAGACGAGACTAGTCGCCTTTGTGGTAAAGGGGTTTTTTGATACAGATCTCAGGGGAAATTAATGACAGATGGTGACTGCCTATAGAACACTGTTTTTTTTTACCAATACATTGTAATCAATGAGTAAGAATAATCCAGAATCTTTTTGTTGAAATGTTATTGGTATCGGAACGTTAATTAATAAATTCAATTATACAAAGTTTTCTCCGAATTACATTGGATCGTTACCTTTGTCTAATCGATTCCGAAAATAGAATTGATTAAAAATAACTTTACTGTACACTAGTAACATTTTGTAATATTCAGCTAGATATATTCAAAGAAGACTATTTAATTACAAAATATATCTACATTTCGTTGTATAACCTAAAATAAGAAAAAAATCTCATTCGTTCTTTACCCTTCGTAAACCTTTTTATTTACAATACTCTACTTTCTGTCGGAATTGGACCGACTAAAGTCACACTTCGCTTAAAATAAGATGAATCCGGGAACAGCTTCAGTAAGACATCCGCCTCCTAGCGCCTGTTGCCCACAAAAGCCTACCCCCTACTAGTCAAACTCGCAAGTAGTCTTCTCTTAACGACAAGTCAGGCCTGATTCATCGTCCGGTACGGTACGAAGGCCTCCCGCAAGGATCTGAACCATATTAAAGATCGTGTAAAGAAAACGTTTATTTTTTTTTTAATTTTTCTTTTTCTTGTAGTGTCTCTTCAATCTTGGAGGTCGGCTGTCAGCTTGTGGTATTCTTCCCTGGTTGCATTGCAAGGCGGAATAGTTGTTCCATGGATTTTATAGCGGCTTAATCCTAGATATTGCGTAGGTTCATTTTTCTCTAAATTTAAATTATTTTATTATTAGTTTTAAAAAAATCTTAAAATTATAGACAACGTCACCACAAGCTTAAGCCTTATGAGAAGAAATCGGGCAAAGATGGCAACTCTTGGCCCCTCTTTTAAATCACCAGATAGATATTTCAATATTTCGAATAAGTTTAGTAAAAGTAAAATTGGGCTATTAAAAGCACGGTATTAAAATCAAAATGAGATATAGATAAAATAAATGTTTTTTATTATGTCTTTTTAAAAATTTATATTTATTTATTATGTCTTTAAAAAAACTAACTGATAAGCGTGCAAAGAGAAATGATTAGTGAAAAGGAAAAAGAAAGAAACATAACACAAAAAAGAGTCTCTTTCTCTCTATCTGATAAATATCGATTGCCATAATCAATTGACGTAATGCTGTAGTTCAGTTAAACAGTAAAAATGAACCCAAGTACCACAAGTTAGTTACATTATCAGTATCATAGAGTAAGACAAAACACTGATTTCATTTGAACTTGAGTCAATAAAAATATTAAAAACACAATGTAATGGCCTAAACGGGAAAACTTTTAGGAAATAAAAGGCCAAATTGTTGAGGAGATTTGAACAGCTATTATGACTCCAGTTACAGTACAACTACTCAGCACTAATGGCAGCCTAGCTTCAAATTCGATTAGAAGAATATTGTTACCAATATTATGGAAAGCTAAACAAAATATAGGAACCATAACTCTGAATTCTGCTTTAAAAAATGTTTTAAAAAATATTAAATATATTTACGTCTACATAAAAAAGATTCCTCTTTCTTACCTTAAATACATAAAGGTTATATTATACCAGTTAATAATTATGAGAATAAAAAGTATGGTCAAACACCTTATGCTGTGTTGTGTTTTTACCGACCATTAAATCTAAATTACAAAGTAAACCTTTTACTCGTGATCGTATAGAATGTGTACATACATTTTCATCAATATACGATATGACGTCATAATCGTAATGTTGACGTATGCAAGTCTAGCTAACGGGGGTTATAAAATTTTATGATCTGTTCCGCTTTACACTTAGAACATTGTATTTTAGAATACGTATATCTGTTGTCGCTACTTTACAACTTTGTATTGCTTTTTTTTACAGTGATGAGCTGGCTATCTGGTTATCTACACGTATTTGTGAACGTCCAAAAAACTGTGTGTCTAATCTGTTGCCTTAATTAATGATCTTAAAAGTATTAGGAATGAACAAAGGGTAGTTTAAATGTTCATATATATACATATATATAATTCTATAAAGTAAGCAATGTTTAAGCAATTACTTTCGTGTATAGATACGGATATGTAGATAGACAGATAGATACTCTTTATTGTACACGTGAGGTATCAAACAAAAAAAAAACATAATAATAGGTGAGTACAAATGGCGGTCTTATCACAATCTGCGATCTCTTCCAGACAACCTGATGGACTATACTGTAAAGAATTAGGTAATAGTGGTGCACAAAGAGTAAAAAAAAGATTAAATACAAAGAAATAAAAAAATAAAACAATAATAAACAAAAATAAGAGATAGAAGAAAAATAAGTAGAATAAGAAAAATAAGAAGAAAAATAAAAGATACTAAGTAAAAACAAATTACAATTAGAAACAGGTAATATATACATATATGTACACATACATACACATACACAAATACATATACACATAAATAAATATATCCAATAAACAAGTATTACTGAGATAGGTAGTGATCCTTGACGAGCTTCTGAAAGACAGCTAGTGATTGTGCCCGTCGGATATCCTCTGGCAATGCATTCCAAATGCGTGCGGCTTGCACAGTGAACGATTTATCTCAAAACATTGTAGAGTGAGTTGGTATTTCCAACGTCAGATTTTCTGATGATCTCAAGCACCTATTGTGTGTGTGTCACGTATAAATTAGAAACGTTGTTTTAGGTAGATAGGGGTAGATGGGTGACGCAAGATTGTATACAGTAGGGAAAGAATATGAGTATTCCGGCGAAGGCGAATCGGAAGCCACTTGAGTTTAGTGCGGAATTGTGGGATATGATAATATGTATTTGCGTAATCCGTATATGAATCTTATACAAAAATTCTGAAGTCTCTCAAGTTTGTCAAGTTGGTCTTCATTGAGATCTACATAGCTGACGTTAACATAGTCAAGAATGGGAAGAAGAATAGATTGCACGAGTTCAATTTTAGTAGATGTTGGAAGAAAATTACGTAACCTTCTTAGAGAAGCTGCAGAGGCAAAGATTTTACGTCTGACATTTTTGATCTGGACACTCCATGAGAGGATTTTATCGATGTATATCCCTAAGCTCTTTACGCTGTCGCTTACAGGAATGGTAACGCCTTCAAATGAGATTTGCGGAAGTGTTGAGTTGTTAATCTTAGCAATATATCTTGGGCTACCGACAATTACTGCTTGAGTCTTCTTAGGGTTAACTTTGAGTCCAAACATGGTGGCCCATTTGCTTATAGTAGATAAATCTTTGTTGATGGTATCAATGCCATGGGGTACCATGTCAGAATTGGCTTGACAGTATATTTGCGAATCGTCTGCATAAAGGTGGTAGGAAGAGAAGAGGTTGTTTGAGATTGTGTTAATAAGTATTGAAAAAAAAACAAAGGTGATAAAACGCCACCCTGTGGCACCCCAGCAGCAGTGTCAGACCAGGTGGAGAAGTTATCATCCAGTCTGACACGCTGCCGGCGGCCAAACAGGTAACTACGCAACCAGTCAATAGCAGTTGGAGATATGTTGATAGAGTGAAGTATTGCAAGGAGAACGTCAAAGTCAACAGTGCTAAAAGCATTGCTGAAATCTAGGAGACATAAGACTTTTCCATTCTCCATACCTGTCCTTATATCATCTGTAATGTTGACTAGAGAGGTAGTCGTATTATAGCCCGGACGGAAACCGGATTAGAACGGGTTCAGTAGGTTGTTTCTGCAAATAAATGTACTGAGCTGATGGTGGATATGGCGTTTTAGAACCTTTGACAGAAATGGTAAAATTGAGATGGGTCGATATTCTGAGAAGCAGACAGGTTTGGGATTCTTTGGTAAAGGAATGAGTTGAGCATCTTTCCTTGCTGATGGAAATACTCCGCTATCAATGGAAAAATTAAGGATATGGGTGAAAACAGGTAAAATCTCATTAAGGTGTAATACATCCTGAAATTTATTATACCATATTATTACATGTTGTTAGCCGAAAACAGGTGAAAAAACAAGTAACGATACACATTTTGATATAATACTTTCTTAAATAAATAAATACTTTACCTTGAAAGTACGGAAGTCTTGTCGAAACATATGTAGTCAGCCTTGTCCGTCTTGCATACGTGTTCAGCTTTAGCCGACCTGTCACTGTCCATGTTTTTTACTATACTTATATGCCCCTGAAGCCTGGCTACGTTGAGTCTCTCACACATAGCACATTTTTATTCTAATATATTGAGTATGACGTGTAAAACTTGTTCTTATTTTGAAACCTTAAAGGTCACCTCAAATTTATATTATTATTTTATTGAAAAAAATAGTCTTTAAAATTTGGTGGCTTGATACTTTTTAGACATGGAATTTTAGCACTGTGGCCACAAAATTTTGCCAAATATTTGTTTACAAAAATAAAAACGTACGTAAAATAAACATAATCAAAGGAAGATGTATAAGTATAACCAACAAGTGATTGATCGTCCTTAATACCACAGAGGTAAAATCAAACATTGGTTCTCGTTCACTGCATATAGGTTTGATTAATGAGCATGTTGTACACGGTAGGAAATTCAATATTACAAATCGAGTAAATTAGCACTTCAGGTAATAGAGAAGACCGAGAATAGTAAAGCTTGTTGCGGTCTAATTCACTAATGGACGTACTTAAAAATACATTTCGGAATATTGGTGCTATTATAACATTAAGGTAAGTTAAATGAGTCTTATAAAAGGTTAAGATACGTATAGTTGAACAATGCGGACGATGATTTAAAAAAAAAACACTTGAAAATTTTACTCTCTGTAATATTCGGTATAATATATTCAAGATTTTTGAGATCAGTAAACAATTTCAGTTCGATCATAAATAAATATCCTATATTAGATAATACAACATATAGTTACAATAAATATTTAAGAAAATATTATCCGGTGGATGCAGTGGATGAACAAGAAAAATTACTTAAGATATGAAAGTAGTTTTTTATACCACTAAGATGACGAACAATTAAATGGTCGGAGAGAAGGCGGTTCCGTATGAACGCTTGTAACCAAGGTAATAAAAGTGTATTCAGATTTTGGTTTAGCAGAGAATTGAAACATTGAAACTGTCATGTGCCTTGTAAAACCTATTTCTTCAAATGAACCAATTAACAAAATCAACCAGTTTAGGGAATTTATCTGAAGTCAATACAGAAATTGGAAGCTCATTCCACCTGAACGATTGTCACGAAATTTCAAAACTTCTAAAAAACAAGAACAAAACGTTTTCTCATCAATCAAAATGTAAGCCTACTAAACTTTCAAAAATAATTCTGAGAAAAAAAGTTGGCAATTACTGTTTTTATTGCGAAAGAGGTAAGAGTTTAACGGGCTTCTGAAATGGACTTGAAAATAAAAATTATTTCAAGGCATTTTTGTAGAATTTTTTTGCTCACTACTTAGTTAATCGTTTATGGAGCTTATTAAAGCTAGTTACCATGGGCAAGACTTTTTGTACTTTTAACACTAGTACGGCCGGGTACCGAAGTATAATTACCATCACTATTTTCATTTGCCAAAGGACGTTGCTACTATATATAGATATTAAAAATAATGTAACGCTTCTTTGTTTTATTAAAATTCAGCATTAGGTTTAAAAAAGGTTAGCTTAAAAAAATGAAATATTTAATGTTACCATTGAATGAGTTTTAAATTTCAAATAAGTTTTATAGTTTTGAAAAGATTTGTTTGCGATAGACATACGTTAATTAAATAACAGATTACTTTTATTTAATATTCACAAATTAAATTATGAAACAAATCCCACAATTGTATTGTATATGTATCTTTATTTTTAGAAAAGTTTGATCAAATATACGAATAAAACGGATCAAAGGTCGATCATAAAAACCTTCTTTGACAGAAAAAAAAAAGTTCTATATTTACGAAAGGTACGTAAATTAGCGTTTTTTTTTTAAATAGTTTAGCAATATCAGAAAGTGATTTTAACATGGAAGAACCATGCTTTGACACGTTTAGGCCGGCTCCACCGGAGTGATACCACGGCATCATAGAAAACCGGCTGTTAAACAATGTTTGCATTGTGTGACCGAGTGAGTGAGGTTACCGAAGGCCCAACCCCCTTTCGCCTTTCCATTCCCCTCCTCCCTTTCCCTACCCTAAAAGAAGGACAGCACTCTTGTACCTCCTGAGTTGTAAAAATTTACAGATTTTCATAAATTAAAAACAGCATGCGTATACGCGCAAACGCAAATACACTAACTCGTTGTGACCTACGCCGAAAAGAACGGAGACAGCTACGACGCGACAGGAGAAGAGTTACTAGCAACGCTCATCACGTACAGATGATCTTGTCTTGGGGCTCTGAGATGTTGGTCGAGCCCCTTACACCTCTAATCTTTATAACTTTATGTACTATTTTTATATTTGTAATTGTATTAAATGATGATACACATATACATAATAAGAGTACATTGAATACTGACAAAATGTTATAGGTAAAGGGTATTTGGCTCGTGGTAGAGCTAAGCGTATGCACATATGGGCCGGCTTAACCAGTTTGATATTACGGCCTCACAGAAAACTGGTTGTGAATTGTGTGTGTGGTGTTTCATTTTCCAAGAAATTAGTGAGGTTTCTGGATGACAACTCCCCCCCCCCACCTCTTTCCCTCCCCTCTTTCTAATTCTGCTCTCTTCGCATCACGCTCAAAGGTGAGCATGACACTTACGATTCTTGAGTTGCAGGAGTCCATGGGCGGTGGTAGTCATCAGGTGACAAGTATGTTCGTCTGTCACCCTATATTATGAAATCCTTATGTTCATCACAATGAACCTTAAACTAGGTGTAAATCAAGATTTAAAAAAAACCTTTATAATTAATTATTTATAATTAAATTAAAAGACTTGTAATTAATTTATATTGAAGTTGTTACAAATATTGTATCATTGATATTAGAAAAAAGTTAAAATTTCTTGGGCATTGTGCCAAAGCCCTCAAAGAACAATGGCATCATGCCATTGCTTTGTCATCCTAATCCCATTAAAGCCAAAAGGAACGATTCCAGTCAGAATTTGAAAAAGAGCTTCCATTGTAGAAAATAAAGAAAAAAGTATGTTAAACTTTGATGTAGAAGCAATTTCATAATTTAATGCTGCATAAATTGAGCCTTTTTCTCTTCTGTCTATATCGATGTTACTGTGTATATAATAAAAAAAAATACATATTTAGTTCGAACTTTAAGGCAAGCTATTATTATATTGTGTATATTAAATATAACCTACATATTTAAGTACAAGTTCAAACCCGGTAAAACCATGCTGCATCGAGTAAAACCACGGCCTTATAGGAAACCGGGTATTGGTAGCAATGCTTGAGTTGTATTTCAAGCCAAGCCACCCCCCCTCCTCCTCTTGGAAGGGGACACCCTCAATGACTGCAAAGTACTTGCGACTCTTAAGTTGCAGATATCCATGGGCGGTGGTAGTCAGTTATCATCAAGTGTGGTATAAAAAATGTATTCAGCATGTGAAGGGAAACCCAAACAAAACATCTAGTTCTTGAGCTGTGACGTTCTCCTCTATGTAGTAATTACATATACAATATATTTGATGTAATGTCACATAACTTCGGTCCGCAATTCAGTCCATAGCAATTATGTACTTATTCATATTTCGGTGCCGGCACCGAGAAGGCGGCGGGCTTATTCTGATACACATGTAAATTACGAAAACATTTAGATAAAGTAAAATATTAGTACTTTGGAATAAATGTATACTTACATTATAAAGCATTATTTTAAACTATTTTCAAGGTTTGGAAACTTGTTTAATTATTTATTACTATTTACAACAGCTAGGACTAAAAGTAAACATTATTTTAGTGCCTTAAGACTTATGGGCTCTCCACAAGCGTAGTAGATCCATAACACACATGAATCTGTCATTGTACTTAGCGTACGAAATACTCATAACTATCAAATTCTATAGCAATCTGCATTAGTTTCACTTTTACGTCACCTAATGAAAATATGATAAATAGAGTCTGCTTCAATAGTATAGTATTTAACGAGTGTACAATACATATGTAAGTATATATATATATGTATATATATATATACTTTTTTTTTTATTGTTGTGTTGTGTGTATAAATTGTTTATATATATATATATATAAATTGTGCTGAAACTCGTATTTTTTATTTGAATATTCATGGGAGAGCCAGGCTACGGTACGCATGGGAGTTGTATTACTACAATTGAGGCAGCCTATCCTACAAGGGCCGGCAAAGCAAGCTTGTAACTCTTTAGTTGCTGGTATGTTTGGGCGGCGGTAGTCACTAACCATCAGGTAAAACACCCTTACTGTTTAATGCCTATAATTTTTTACATATCTACCCACTATTTCATAAAAAAGTTGCTTTTGCAGTCCAGTTTCCAAGTTATAGTTATCAGTTTTAAAACTATATTTCCCTTTTAATTTATGAACTGTAATTCCCAATTTAATCCATCTCTAATTATAAATTTTAGTTTAATTTCGTCAGCAATAGGCTTGTCCCTATTATGTGAGTTACATGAACAAGTAAGGATGATGTGGGTGTTTGTCTACCCCTTCAGAACTACAAAAATGATTGTATGTATTATATCTGCGAAATCTGAATAAGGCTAAGTAAGGCTAAGTAACCTTTTACACGATAATTGTAAAGTTGCGACGCAGCAGCTCCCTGACCGCTTATTAATACTCGTAGTCTCTGATAAGCATGCACGTTTCACGTGACAAAAATAAAAATATAAATAACTGTTTTTTACATTTTTATTTTTGTAAAATATCAACAGTCAACAATAAATGATTGATTTCATTGTGCTTATTGTCCTAAAACAGGTTAACCTAAACAGTTCGATTCCTTTGCCACACTAGTTCAAAAATAAACTATAGTAAAGCTTTGCAATCGTTATATACCTTGAAATTTTTACGTGGTAGAGCCATGCTTAGGCACGAATGGGCCGGCCTGACCAGTGCGATACCACGGCCTCACAGAAAACCGGTTATGAAGAAACACTTGCGTTGCATTTCCCCGAAATTAGTGCGGTTTTCGAAGGCCCAACTCCCCTCTCTTTTTTCCTCTTCCGTAGCTTCCCTCCCCTTTTCTGATCTCCTCATCCCCGTCTCTTTCCCCTCCCCGCATACCTTCAACTCTCTTTACCCCCCAGGGCGGTAGCGCACTTACGACTCTCCAGTTTCAGGTGTCCATAGTCCACGGCGGTTGTCACTTACCATCAGGTGGCCCGTCTGTTTGTCTGTACCCCTATAATATAAAAAAAAAACAGAATGCTTCTTGCCTCGGGTTTTGGATCTAGATGAGTAATAGTTCAATGGATGTCGTTAAATTCCATAAAGGGATCGGACTGTTTTCTATGAGACAGTATTTATACAATCAATAGGCTTGCTCTCTATAACGTAAATGGGACTAAATTATAGTTGGCAAAATGCGGCAGTTTTAATTCGCCTCTGCCTACCCCTACGGGGATGCAGGCGTGAGTGTATATATGTATATGTGTGTATGAGATATGTATTTTTTACATAGACTGAGTAATTGTACTTTTTGTAGTTTCTAGAGATGAACTTAGTAACTATATTAAATAAATTTATTACTTAGGTTAAAATAAAATTTTGACTAAAGCTAAACTGAATAAATAAACGATATAATTTACAAAGACAAAAAATATTTTAAAAACAAAAATAAAAAGATATATTAGTTGAAAATTATCTATTTACCAACAATTAAGTGAATAGTAACTATTCGTGCCATAGAAATTATTTCAAAATTGATTACAACTAAATATATCCACATAAGTTACCTGTGCCTTCTGACGACAAAAACTAAACACAAATCGATTAATGTATTATTATTAACACAAATTTTATTTGTCATTGCATGTTTGTCATACATATACATATATTCTATATAATCTGTTACGTTGTGCAGGCTGAGCAAAAGAGTGTAAAGAGTATCATTGAATATTCGAAAAAAAACATTATTTTTATTGATGATTTAAATCTCGAATGGCAGATACAGAACTTAAAAAGCTAATAAAAAAATGAATGAAAAGGCGCGTGAAAAGTTCTTGTTGTTTGTCATTGAATCTGATTTTTTTATTTATTTATTAAAATGAATTTAGTTTCAATTTGTATTGGAAGAAAGTGAGTTTTTTAAATAAATGTTTGACAAGAACAAATTCTCAAACAAGCTACAATTGAATTCGAGGTAAGTGTTCCTCATATATTTTCTGTCACCAAACAAAGCTAACTTGGGAAGTAATGTTTGAGACTTCGTCTAATTTTTCTTTTATCTTTCTATTTCCAAGGAGTAAAGTGGAATAAAGTTTCTATGACATCTAATTTACTTTCTTAGCTTTAAGACCACAAACACATATGTATCAATCTTTTTATTGTGATGCAAGGCAATCACAATGTGGTGGGCTTTAGTCCATTCTTACAAATAAACCAAACCAAGATAGATATAAAAAGTAAGTACCTACAATTCCATCACTTGGTAAGTTAGAGATGAACTTCTTTGTACTTTGGTTTGTTTTCTACTTATGGTTTGAAATGTTATATTACTCTTTTATTATAATAATAAACTAGCTTTAACCCACGACTTTGTACGGGTTGAATTTAGAATCAATACCTGCGGTAGAATTTATAAATTTAGAAATTAATTCCATGCAGTAGGTTTTGTGTGATGCGTGTTCACACCAATTCAATATTAGAATTCTTTAATATCTATAATGTACAGACATATCGGCCTGTTACAATTTTATTTTAAATAACGAAGCTTTGTATTATATTATTTTGTGAAATCTAAATTGGCAATAATGATTGAATAGTTACTACTTATTTGGATAGCCTTAAGTACAACAGAGAGCTTGCAACAAACGAACTTACAACATATAGTTACCATTCATATCTAGTTGATAATAATAGCCGTTACGTTAGTTAGTAGTAGGCTAGCATTAGATACAACAGTTAATTATTGAACTAAATTTAGGTCCGTAGAGTGAGAAATAATACCACTGTTATTTAATAACAAATGCGTATATTCTCAGAAAAGTACTTATGGTTCTACTTAATAACAATTCCTTAAAATTATTTATAGTGCCGCTGTGAACAAACCATATCGTTATTCAGTGCAACCTTACAATGCCATCTATCGGGTTTGTCGTTAAACGTAAAAGTTATCTTTAAACTTATACTTATGTTAACTTATATTATATTTATCTTATTTACTATTTTGTATGATTATATTTATTTTTTGCATGGTTTATCTGGACAATTATGATATAAAATGTTTAAGTTCAAAGTATTCAAAGTACCATTTTAGTTATTAAGCTTTGTTGTACCTATTATTTATCTTCTCAATAACCACTATCTTTTGGTACTTGACAACTTGTTTATTAATACCTTTTGAAGGGTTATTGAAAATTGAAATTAAACGTCAAACGTCAGGAATGATCCCTTACAACGTTAAATGTCTGTTATTGAATTCATTGGAAATACCGGTAACAATTTGTATAATAATCAATATATTTGTATCTACACTTTTTAAGCTATGTTATATAACCTATGCTTGATAATGGATAATGGACATTATTAATAAAATATAGTACCTGGATAACCAAACTTAGCTCGCTCTTTTTTTTTGGTAAATTGTGTAAAAGAAGGAACCTGAAAAAAGGGAATTAATAATTATCTGGACTCGAACCCGGGTCTTCTGATTTTAAAACCGCCCTTTAGACCTGAGCTATTATAACCTTATAGATGATAGCGAAATTTACCTTCGTATTCTAATGATATTGTAGCAGTTTTTCATTGCCTGAAAACACTATTATAGATAGATTTTATTCCATTGTGACCACAAAATTAAATTAATGAATGAATTTAAGTGTTTATCACTATCACTTGAGTTGTTTTTGAAATTCAGAAATATGGTCGTATTTACGCAATACAAATATAAATCTGACGCAGAAGTTTTGTAGTCTTTCAACTTTATCTAATTGGTTCTCGGTGAGATCGGGATAGCTGGCATCTGCAAAGTCTAGCGTTGGAAGAAGAAGAAAGTTAGCAAGTGCAAATTTGGTGGCGGTTTTGAGAAAATTCCGTAGTCGTTTCAAGGATCCTGCAGATGCAAGATTCCTGAATCTGTGCAGTCCAAGGTAATTCCCTGTCGATAAGTAAACCCAATTTTTTAACTACTTGACTGATTTTGATGACAGTCCATTAAATAGGACCTGCGGAAGTAGTGTCTACTCAACCTTTGAAACCTTTCTTGAACTTCCGACAGTAATTAACCGAGGCTTCGAAGGATTCCCCGGACGACCATGCGACTTACTTCTTGTTCCAAATCCTTGTTGATGATATTTATGGCTTCAGATAATTTCTCCCAAGTATAATCTGCTTAACAGAAGAAGATATGGTTTATTCGCCCCATACAGGCATGTTAAAAGTACATCTGCAAGTCAACTTGTAGACAGTTTTCCTATCTATACAGCAAATTAGAAAGAATTTGAGGCTTTATCTAATGAATAAACACGACTGTAAAAAGGTTCTCATTCATTTTTTAAAGCACTAATGATGACACAGAATGCTTCATGACAAATTTATCTTAAATAAGCTATACTAAAATTCTAATAAACACGTACTCCGAAGTATACACGCTCATACATTCATACATACACACACCAAACATTAAAATACTTACTCTACACATAAATAATAATAATAATGTTAGTATTAACATTTCACATACATTTCACATTATTATCTTTTTGTTCCTATTTTGTATTTTTTTTTTTATTTTTGTTTACACTCTCCGTTCCTGTATGTTCAAGAGTAAGGTCTCCTAACATAAACAATGTTTTACCTAAAAAGAGTGTCTCCCTCCGATCTATTGAGTATTATTATGACTTTATATACGAGTATTAGCCTGTACTAGACTTTCATGCCTTCATGAATGTTAAAAAGCCACTTCATCAGTGATTATAAAACTAACGTCACCACTACCGTTATTCCTGTCACTAATGTATCTAGAGCAATGACTTACCTATAAACATTTTTAATAAAACTCACTTAACAAACTACAGGCAAATCAAATTAATTGCAAAATATTAAATAGGGTCAGGCGGATAAATGCTTATTTGCTCTGTATTTGAGACACCAATTGTTTTTTTGTTCTTGATTACATAAGATAAAGATTACCTGAATTTTGTCTCCGACTGTACAATTCCCCTAATATCAATATTAAAGCTATCGAAAGAATCTTGTTTAAACAAAACAAATTAAATGTACTGTGGCGCTGGAACATCAAAGCGCTCATCAGTCATTTTATATTGACGGGCTGTTTGCTTATCGAAGAATTTTCCGTCCCGACTTTTCCTGTTCAATATTAGCAATTCCTGTACTTAATGTACATATTTTGGGAATGTTTTATTGTCAACAGTGTTGATAATGACAAAAATGTAAACAAATTCACATTCACAGTTATATATATTTAGGCGGCGTAATGTAGTGAGAATGGTGACGTGACGCTTTTAAAGAAAACTAAAACCCGAACAATCAAAATTTGCAGACTAAGATTTTTATAAGTACCAGTATCTTATCTAGAAAACTGACATATTAACACGTTGATCTGCTATATGTTTTAGTACAATTCACGTGACAAAATCTTTATAGACATTAAAAAAAATGTGTTAATAAGTTTAAGTGTTATCCCTACAACGACAACCTGCGTGTAATCACAAAATATGCTTTTAATTTCAAGTCCCCAGTCAATCCAGGAATATACGTTGTATTTAAACCCACTCAAACAGATAAGCCGTTTATCCCCTAAAATAGCACGCGTGGCTCGTAAATATACATTACATCTAATTGTATGGCGACCTCGGGTACAATTTGATTCTATGCTATATATGCAATATCAAATAAAGGTTGTACTTAGACGAGTTGGACATTTTATAGCGCAATAATATAGTCAATAAAATATATAAATTTAAAAAGAAGCAAGTAATATGGGGACTAGTGAGATATTTTCGTTAGAAAGTATTACAATTTTTTATTTATCTTATATGTATAAGGAAATCTATTAATTTTGCTTTGTGTGTTTATCGCAATTTCTTGCGTAACTAAGTAATAAACAAATACAAAAAACTTATTTTTGAATTTATTATATTATTAGAAATCCGGAAAAGGGAATTGGAATGAGAAAATAAAGAAATATAGAAATAGAGAAAATAAAGAAATATGAAAATAGAGAAAATATAGAAATATCATGGTAATAGTTCATGACGTTTACAATTAAATATAGCCTTAAAAGCAGCGTTTTATTGAATAATTTTATTATTATACCTATATCCATATTCAGTTGTCTGGTAGAGATTCCTTTAGCGATAAGACCGCCCGATGTACTCTTATTCGTAACATTGTATTGTTTTCAATTGCAATATATTAATGGTGTACATTACAGGATATTATATATGTATATATATATATATATTTATATATATATATATATATATATATATATATATATATATATATATGTATATATATCTACATACCTTTGTGACTATCTGTAGTTTTGGATGGAAGTGAACATATTCAAATAATAATAAATTTAGACATCTCACACACGGTTGTCTGTTTCTTAACTAAGCATGGCACAGACGTAAGTGGACATAATGAAAGTTTTTAGAATAGGCCACTGAGAAAAGCTTAGGCTAGCTTAAATTTGCCATTTAGGAACTTTGTGAATCTGCAGTTGTATAATGAATCATATTACCTAAATATGTTTGAACAAATTGGCAACAATAAAATAAATAAATTATAATGAATGGTAAAGTAAGATGAACTTAAAAGAATTCGTTTTATGAACCCTGAATATGCCGTAGCCGCGTGTGAACAGGGCGTGGAGGAGATTCCTAAAGAAGACTCAAGTGGGTTCACTGCTTATTTTGAAAGGAACAGAGACTACTTCGACTAGCAATAAAAATTAACAGGCTTCTATACCATTCCATTTTTATTGTTTAAAAACTTTCATTACAAAACCTGTATATCTGTACGTTTAGGATTTGTGTTTAATCATACATTGATCTTGCCTAATTTATACTAAAGAGTAGTTAAGTGCAAGTAAGATTATTTTGTAATACCTTTTGTACACCGGAGCTGAGAGTAAGATGAGGACTAAAACCACGCGTTGTTCCGTCACAAGTGGGTCTAATATAAGCGACGTGGGTTATCCTAGGAGAGATGCTGCCAGGAATCCCTACAGACCCTGGCCTCACCTTAGAGGACGGGGCCTTGCCCCCCCCTCCAGTTCTTAGAGGCGCGTGAGAGGGCAGCCCTATCCGATATCCGCAGGCTATTAGAGGCTGGAGACTTTTCCGGTGCTTGTGGCGTTCATATATAATGGCATTAAAATGTTTTTTTAATTTTAAGCATACTACTAAATAGCTAAATAGAATATTTTATATTTTTTATGATATATGCTATACTAGCTTTTAGGCTTTGCTCGCATTGAATTACATCTGTCAAAATATTTTTTTACACCCCTAAAAAAAATGTATTTTTTTAATAAAAAGTATCCTACATCCTTCCTTAAAACCTTTGAGAATATTTTTAAAAAGTTTCATGATAACCGGTTGATTAGATTCGGCATGAAAGCTAACAAACAAACTTACATTCACATTTATAATATTAGTAGGGATTATAACGATAATAAATAACGCAAAATATTATTAATAATTAATTAGAAATTATTATTAATTAAAGATGTATTATTTATATGGTTTTCGAATATGTTTAATATGAACTCTAACAAAGAAATGGAAAGTACAAGGAAGGATGCCGAACGATCTCCAGCCTCTTTGAGCGCTGGCCCGGGGGTGACGGGGGAGCTGTCCTTAGCAGAAGCGGGCGTGTTCTGCGCGTGCCTCTCTAAACTGCAGAGGGGGCCAGGCTCCCTACACGGTGTGGCCACCTGTTGAGGGGGCCAAGGTCCAGGCCAGGGTACAGATTCCCGGAGGCTGCCTTGAGGGTATTCCCGGGTCCCTTGCAATAGACCCATTTGTGACGGAACGCCGTGTGATTTTAGTCGGATCGAGTCCGACATACCACCTCTGTTAGCTCCGGTGAGGTGATGACCCGTGAGGGTTTCCACACGAGATACAGGGAAGGATATTCATGCACATGATGTGGTACAAATATCTAGTATCCAATACTGATGTTTTAATAAAACCATTAAATAGATTTATTATTATATAAAAGGTTTCATATTTTTTTACCTATTTTAGAACTCGCAAAACTTCTTACATTTAATATAATAGTATAAAGGTAAATTGGAAAGTATTTACGAAAAAAGTGCAGTATACGAATAAATATGTAGTTACGACTATACACTGTACCTACATAGTTATACTTATGGTCAAACTAAATTTAGTTATCCCAGTTACCACCAGTTGCACTGAATTCAACTATCGTTGAGCGATAACTCTATACCTGTTAAATAACAATACTCTATGGCGGGTACGGAAATACTTCTTATTTAATTAATACCTACTGATCTTTTCTTGTTTATAAGCGAGTAGATGTAAATCTGTCTGACACCTAAATTTGCTTTAAAACGTGTTATTGTAATAGTGAATAGAAAGTCCTCTGTCCCCTGTGTCTTCATATTCCTCCTCTAAATTTGTGGCTGTGGTCATTGTACAGGGAAAACTCGTTCTATAAATTATCATTAAGTTTAAAAATTGTTGAGTGTGTTGTTCTTGAGGGATATTAAAACTTAAATTTTTTAGAAGATGTGTGTGCGTTTTGAATAGTGGATATTCCATTCATGCCGATTATTGTCTCCTGAGCTATTGCTCTTCGCATGAGACACAAACCTTCAGAATATTCAAGGTTGGTGTTATTTTCCTTTTCCTAATTTATGACAAACTGCTTATACTCTACACCTTAATCTTGTATTATACAGTTAGTATAGCGTCATCTATTACTTAAACTGCACACATACATATAAACATTTATAACTCTGTCTGCCTATATCCACCTATAACTAATATAATCCAGGTCGGTTCAATTCGATCGAAACGTTGCGTCGTCGGGTAAACAAAGCTATTATTATTCCTTAAAATATAATATTTACGATTTAAAAATAATAGAACTATCGAAGCCTAAAGACAATAAATATTCATATTCATGTATATGAAACATTTGCTTTGGCACTGAATAATGAATATCACCCCCCCTTTATCTCGCTCGTTTAGAACTTTCGACTACAATAAGGGACAACTGCTGCCGTCCGCTATTTAACTTTTATGTGTTACTAACAGCCTCCATATATTATTCTTGACTATTACTGCAAAGGTCTGTAGTCAGTGCATGATAATGATTTCAAAGACACGTTCTTAATTATGAAGTAACTGCTACTTTGAGCAAGTTATGACCTCATAAAGCTAATAGGGCTCTATGTCACTACTAGTATACCTTCTAAATATTGGACAGTGAACTTTCCAATACAAACCATCGTACTTCACTATGTAATAATATGTTACTACTGTCTTTCGCCTGCAGCTCCACTCGCATATAACTTTTTTTTATTATCCCTTGTTAACAGTAACTCCTTGATACTTGAAGAGAAAAAATGTATATTGCTTTCTTTACCCCTACTAAGTAGTCATTTACCATCAGGTGACCTTTCTGCTCGTTTGCGTATCGCATAAAAAAAAGGCATAGCCATCCAAGTTTATTTATAAATGTGCGAAGATAATTATTTTGCAAAGAATCTAAACACTATTGAGGTGTTTCATTGGAGGACACTTAATACCTACCTTATTATTGCATTAAAGAATAAACATTTGTACTTCATCATCTTCATTCAACATATCAACCAACGCCTTTCTCATCCAGTCTATCAGAGCTTCCTTTCTCAGGTCGTCAGTCCATCTAACTGGAGGGCGCTCTGCCTTGCTTTACCTATTACCAGCTTAAACGCGTTACTTGAGATTTATTTACTATATACACTATAAACAAAATATAAAATATTTTACTTTACACTAGACTTCATTTCAGTAAGTCTGACTAAGAGTATTCAGGACCACCAAACGAGTCAGAAACCCAGCACAATGGCACACAGAGCATATATTACCGACTGACAGAAGAAATTACGGTGTTTTGGAAATTAGATTGTGAAAGCATCTGGAGTATTTTCATGACTCCGGGAAAAAGACCTACACAGGCATACAAGAGCGCCTTATTACAACCCTTAAAATAGATGGCTAAGACGGGTTTCATATTCTAAAGTTGCAGTTGAGCTTCACGTGTAGCGACTATCTCTTCGCTCTATAGACGGTTTTAGGCAAGCCGTTTATTTACTTGTAGTCACGAATGAGTTTCAACTAGATATAAAGTTTTGCTTTTCCACAGACAACTTTAAGTCATCATTGGCCTCCTACGTCTTTTCCATAGTCACTGTCCGTAGACATGCACTTTGTTTCATGGCTATGTAAGCCAATTCTAGAGCGACAGATTCTACCGCACACCCTGCACGAAAAACTGGAAACCTGTGGGTTGTTGTTATTTTGGTGACGTTGCACTCTCTTGTCCGCCAATTTCTGGAACCAAATGTTATCGTGAATTACACGCCCGTCAATCACTCGCCTCCTCCATTTGCTGCGATTTTCAGCGACCCTCTCCCACGCTACATATTCGATGCCAAATGAGACCATATCCCACCTGGCGCAATCTTTAAACCGCAGTATAGGTCTGCTAATATCCCTATTTCCGTATGCCAAAGCACCAAGCAAGACACGGCGAGGCAGCCGAGAGGAATCCATACGGTGCACATGCCCTAACCACCGCAAGCGTCTCTGCTTTAACAGAGCTGTGAGACTGGGCAGATGTGCGATTTCTAGGATCCTTTCGTTGGTAATCCTGTCCTTCCATGAGATCCCCAAGATGTTTTGAAGGCAGCGCATATAAAACCCATTGAGACGGCGTTCCTGCTTTGTGTATGTTGTCCAAGTTTCAGAGCCGTACAAGAGCACAGTCAAAACACATACCTGAAAAATTATCACTTTTGTTTTAGCTGTTATATGTTTACGCCTTACTCTTGCACTCAACGGCCCGAACATGGTAGCCGCCCTGCCGATACGAATGTCGATCTCCGCATCGAGCGACAGATTGTTTGACAAGGTGGATCCCAAGTAACAGACCTTCTCTACGACCTCCAAAGGAATCCCGTTTAGCAATATGGAAGGAAATTCTGTGCAACCCTGACATAGGAAAACGGTTTTTATAGCGTTTATTTATTTATTTATTTATAAACTTCATGCACACGTGTACATAGGCGGACTTAATGCCTAGGGCATTCTCTACCAGTCAACCTTGGGGTGGTGAAGAAAAGCGATAAGGTAGGTGCAGACATCTGAAATTTACTTGTTTTTGAAAACAACTTTAGTTACATATATTTACTATAGTCACAAATACATAACAAATATACACATACATAAAAATATATATGGAAGAATATATATATAAATACTAACATACACATATAAATAGGTATACAGTCAAGTGCATTGTGGTTATTCTGCTAATTCAGCGAGGAGAAGTTCACGTACTTTGTTCTTAAACGTTAAACGGCTTTCAGACATTCTAAGCTCGAGAGGAAGCGCATTCCATAGAAGAACTGCTTGCACGAAGAAAGATGAGTTGACAAAGTTAGAGCTGTGAGGAGGACATAAGAGGAGCAAATTGTTTGAAGAACGAAGGTCCCTGACATGAGTGGAGCACAAAAATTTAAAGTAGGGACTTAAGTAAGAAGGGGGACACGGGGAGTTCAAGAAGGTGTATAGAAAATTTAGTGCTCGCAAACTGCGACGTTGCCGAATAGGGAGCCACTTCAATTGGGAACGTAAAGCAGAGACATGGTCATACTTGCGAAGATTGAAAATGAATCGAATGCAGTTATTCAGAAGACGGCGTTTATGCTCATGGAGAACAGGGAACAAGCGCGGGAGAAGAATGAAGTTGAATTTTTACGTGGTAGAGCCATGCTTAGGCATGAATGGGCCAGCTCGACCGGTGCGATACCACGGCCTCACAGAAAACCGGTTGTGAAGTAACGCTTGCGTTGCATTTCCCCGAAATGAGTGAAGTCTCCGGAGGCCCAAAATCCCCCCCCCCCCCCCTAATGATAGCGCTGTTAACAAAAAGGATACCCCAGGTGGGTACCAGCGCTAGCGTTGGAGAATCCCCCCTGGACGTCCACCCTCAGTACGGATTATACCTGAGCATAGACACCCATACTCTGGGGGGGGCTCAACAGCGCTCTCAAAATCTGCTCGGGGCAAGAGAAGGCATACCATGGCACCCCCTGTCACGTTTACCTTGGATTTTTGTAACATCAGGGGCTTACATTCGAACCTCGACACTGTCCACCACCACCTTGAGACAGCAAAGCCGGCTTTGCTCTTTTTAACCGAGACGCAGCTATCATCTCCAGCGGACACATCCTACCTCTGCTACCCTGGGTACGGACTGGAACACTCCTTTATGCCTAAGGCTGGTGTATGCGTGTACGTTAGAGATGATATCACCTCTCGCCTCCTCGGCAATCTTGAAGGTAGGGACCTCTCCATCTTATGGCTACGTGTAGACTGCGACGACCATCCCCGCATCTACCTATGCCTCTATAGGTCCCATAGCGGTGATGCCGAAACGGACCGACTCATCGACCATGTCCAAATGGCTACAGATTTAGTGCTCCAGCAGGTCCCATCCGCAGAGATCGTGATTCTTGGCGACTTTAACGCCCATCACGCCGAATGGCTTGGTTCGCGCAAAACCGATCATGCGGGAAGATCTGTTTACGATTTCGCCTTGGCATATGGCAAGGTAGCTGGTAGCAACGCCTACGCGAATCCCAGATGCAGAAAGCCACGTGCCTTCACTGTTGGATCTTCTGCTGACTTCACATCCTGACGGCTACAAAGTATCCGTTGAGGCCCCTCTTGGCTCTTCGGACCATTGCCTGATTAGGAGTATGGTGCCACTCGTTCACTCGCTGCGGCCACGAGTTACAGGCAGTCGCCGCGTATGGCACTATAGGTCAGCAGACTGGGATGGAATGAGAACATTCTTTGCATCCTATCCATGGAGGCAGGTTTGCTTCTCGCTGGATGATCCCAATGTCGTTGCTGACTCTGTCGCGGATGTTGTTCTTCAGGGTATGGAACTTTTCATTCCATTCTCCCTAATTCCCACAGGTGGCAAGTCCCAGCCCTGGTTTGGTCGAACCTGCAAAGCGGCGTCCCGCTGAAAGCAGGAATGTTACCAAGCATGGGCTAATGCAGCGACAGCACGGGATGTAAAGACCAGCACATTAAATAAGCAATTTAACTTTGCCTCCAGGTCCCTCAAAAGAGTAATTGCTGCGGCGAAGTCGGCTCACATCGGCAGAATTGGCGAGAGACTAGTGAGTCTCCCTTCCGGAACTCGTGCATTCTGGTCTCTTGCCAAAGCTGTCCAGGGGAACTTTTGTAAGCCATCCCTTCCACCTCTGCACATAAGAGATAATTCGTTGGCCCACGACGCTAAAGTAAAAGCCGATCTTCTGGGCAAACTCTTTGCGTCCAACTCGACCCTGGATGACGGGGTAAACGCACCGCCGACCATACCGCAGTGCGAGAGCCGCATGCCGGAAGTCCGGTTTACACAAAGGGTAGTGCGTAAAGCGCTTCTTTCCCTCGACGTTCTTAAGTCGAGTGGGCCCTATAGAATCTCTCCTATCGTGCTGAAGACGTGTGCTCCAGAGTTAGCACCGGTTTTAACGCGCCTTTCTCGGCTTTCCTATTCTCTTGGTGTAGTCCCGAACTCATGGAAGACAGCTCTAGTGGACCCAATCCCTAAAAAAGGAGATCACTCGGATCCGTCCAATTACAGACCCAACCTTCTTGTTTTCCAAGATAATGGAATCCATTATTAACTGCCAGCTCCGGTACTTAGAAGACTACCAGCTCCTCAATGATCGACAATACGGCTTCCGTCGGGGTCGTTCAGCTGGTGATCTTCTTGTTTACTTGGCTCACCGGTGGGCACAGGCGATCGAGACCAAGGGGGAAGCGTTGGCCGTTAGTTTGAACGTGATAAAAACCTTCGATCGGGTCTGGCACAAAGCGCTCCTTGCGAAACTACCTTCCTATGGGCTTCCCGAGAAACTGTGCAATTGGCTCACCAGTTTTCTTACAGACAGAAGCATCAAGGTCGTTGTTGACGGTGCATGCTCCGACTCGAAGTCTGTTAATTCTGGTATCCCACAAGGCTGTGTGCTATCACCCACGCTGTTTCTTCTGCATATCAACGACATGCTGCAGATTAGCAGCATCCATTGCTATGCGGACGATAGCACGAGTGATGCCCTTTACACCGGCCCGCTAACATTTCTCGGGTAAACGTCATCGAAAGCCGATCCAAACTTGTGTCTGAAATCGAAACTTCTTTATTAAAAGTTTCAGATTGGGATCGACTTAACCTAGTCCAGTTTAACCCCAAGAAGACACAGGTTTGCGCGTTCACCGCTAAAAAGATGCCATTGGTCGTATCACCTCAATTTGAGAGCACTTCCTTAACTGCATCAGCCAGTATCGGAATCCTTGGCGTCGATATATCAAGCGAAGTCCAGTTTCGCGGTCACTTAGAGAGTAAGGCCATATTAGCCTCGAAGAAGCTTGGTGTGCTAAACAGATGGAGACAGTATTTTACTCCGGCCCACCGCCTGCAACTTTACAAGGCGCAGGTTCGGCCGCACATGGAATACTGTTCTCATCTCTATGCAGGTGCACCCCAGTACCAACTTCTGCCTCTTGACCGCATTCAACGGAGAGCGACTCGCATCATCGACTGCCAAGATATTTCTGATCGACTTGACACCTTGGCGTTGCGTAGCTTCACTCTGCATCCTCTATCGCTTGTATCATGGAGAGTATTCAGAGGAATTGTTCGGACTTATACCGGCTGCTGGTCCTACGCGACAAAATATCCATCCCCATCACCTGGACGATTGGCACTCCACCACTGTGCGTTTTCCAGAAGCTTTTTGCCTCGCACAACCAGCTTATGTAACCGAACCGATACGACCTTCAAACCTTCAAGAAAAGAGCGTACTCCTACCTAAAAGGCCGGCAATGCACTTGTGACTATTGAGTTGCGGGTGTCCATGGGCGGCGGTAGTCATTTACCATCAGGTGACCCTTCTGTTCGTTTGCCCCCTATCGCATAAAAAAAAAAAAAATGAAGAAAGAAAGAAACAAGAATTATAACTTGGAGCTCATGGGTGGAAGTCGCCACCAAGGCTGCGTCATCGGCTAAAAGAAGACAGTCTGTATATAAGTATTGTGTACAGCCCCTCCCTGTTTGCGTTGCGCATATCTTATGGAATGTATCCCTCCTTCCAGCATTTCATCAACACATTATGCAGAATGGGTGTAATGCACTCGAGTTTGATAATCTCGGAATGAACTCCATCGCCTCCTGGACTTCTGCCACATTTAAGCTGTTTGATAGCCCTGATCAATTCCTCTACAGTAGGTGGGGCGTCCAGCTCACTCCATGTTGGCGTTCTGGGTAAGCTTTGTACTGCTATAGGCGAGATGTTAACAGGAGTTGAGTAGAGATCGGTGTAGTGGTCTACCCAACGTGCCAATTGCCGGTTATTGTCTGTTGTTGTAGAGCCATCCATCACCTTCAGAGAAAGGGTAGGTCCAAGTGCTCGTTTTATCCCGGAGTAAACACCCCTGAAATTGACAATATCCGCGCACGCCACAATATTGCGGCAGACATCAGTCTAGTATGTATTTGCGTAGTAGCGTGCCACCCGCTGGAATGTTGCTTTGGTCGACCTCCACTCCTTTTCTGTGTTGTCACAGGGATGCCCGCGATATCTTATAGCAGCTTTCCTTTTAGCATCCAGGAACGGCCGAATTACCTCCACGTTTTCCGCAAACCAGTCCTGTGATTTCGTTTTCTGATAACTAAAAACTTCGGCGGCCGTTGTTGTCAGGAGATGCTTAACTTTTGGCCACTCTTCGTGTACAGATGCATTGTTAGCCCAGGAAACAGTTTCTTTCCGCACAAAAGCTGCGAATGACTTCAACATCTCTTCGTTTTTTACATTTCTAAAGTCAACCTTTTTATTTCCCGGTGTTCTCGACGAGTAGATTTTCTTGGGGGATATCGTAATTCGACTAGCAACCAGGGAATGATCGGTATCGCATTCGGCGCTATGATATGAGCGTGTATGATACGTATCTCTGAGATCTCTTTTACGGGTAATGATAAGGTCTTACAACTTTTTTCTTTTAAAATAAGTGTTGGTCACGCACAGCAGGTACTTGGAACAGAATTCCAAGAGACGCTGGCCGTTGTCGTTGATTTTTCCTATGCCATGGCCCCTAATACACTCACTCCATGCAGTTGTGTCTTGACCAACTTGCGCGTTAAAGTCGCCAAGGATGAAAAGATGATCGCTGTTTTTCACTAATCGAACGGTTTCCAACAGGTGCTTGTAGAAGCGGCTCTTAGCTTCGTCTGTGGCTGCCAAAGTTGGAGCGTATGCAGATATAAATTTGGAAACGCTACTTTTTGTCCTCAATCTCAGCAGAAAGACCCGTTCTGTGATGCCTTGAGGTGGATGTTCCAACGAACAAACAAGGTCGTTTCGAACTGCAAAGCCAACACCGCGTTCACGCACCTCGTTCCTTCCCTTTTCTTTCCAGTAAAAGGTATAATGAGCTTCCTTCAAGGATCCCTCGTCGGGCAATCGGGTTTCCTGAAGTGCACAGATTGAGATGTTAAGTCTGTTCAGTTCTTCGTCAATGAGTGCAGTTTTACGCAGATCTTGCACGTTGCCTGAGCCTCCACAGTTCTCCGAGAGGCCTGTCCTCATAGTTCGGACATTCCATGTAGCTATGCGTATGGATGAGTTGATATTGGCGGTGTTTCTTGGGTTTTGCTGTTTTTTGTTAGGTGTAACGTGTCGCAGCGCCAACCATCTAGATAATCTAGCGTCCCCTACCTAGAGCGATCCCTGGCGCCCGCACTTACGCCCATTTGCGCGGGCTTATAACCGATAACTACCGCTCCCCGTGTTCTTGTCCACGCAATTCATTGACGTGGGTGAAGTGTCCTCTCCACGGACAATGCGTCGCCTAGGACACAATTAAAGAAACGTAGGGTTGCCTAAGCCCTACGTCACTCTCTCGACCTCGCTGGCTGTGCCCACGGGAGAGGCAAGCCAATACGTGTGGAGCCAGGTCGGTTGCAGGGATCTGCCGCTTAGTTCAGGTTGAACCCTACTCGCGCCTAACAGTGATCCCAGATCTGGGTTTAGATGGAGTTTGCCTTCTCCTAGACGGATGCAAGCCAATGCTAGAGGGCCGTCTCCCCCGCTGAATGGTTGGGGACTGCTTATTTTATTCGCAGCTCACCACTATATCTAGTGGCCGTTCACTATCCACCACCTGTGACCCCGCTAGTAGCTATCAGCATAGCCCTAACAATGTCGTTATAAAAAAGTCTGATAAACGCGAACTAAGAGAGAATAGTTAGTTTAAAATTAAATATTTTTTTTTAATTTCTCTCCTTGATCATCAGAAAATCTGACGTTGGAAATACCAACTCAGTCTACAATGTTTTGGGATAAATCGTTCACTGTGCAAGCCGCACGCATTTGGAATGCATTGCCAGAGGATATCCGACGGGCTCAATCACTAGCTGTCTTTCAGAAGCTCGTCAAAGATCACTACCCATCTCAGTAATACTTGTTTATTGCATATATTTATGTATGTGTATATGTATTTGTGTATGTTTATGTATGTGTATATATATGTATGTATGTATATATTACCTGTTTTTAATTGTAATTTGTTTTTACTTAGTTTCTTTTTCTATCTCTTATTTTTGTTTATTATTGTTTTATTTTTTTATTTCTTTTTCTTTAATCTTTTTTTTTTTTACTCTTTGTGCACCACTATTACCTAATTCTTTACAGTATAGTCCATCAGGTTGTCTGGAAGAGATCGCAGATTGTGATAAGACCGCCATTTGTACTCACCTATTATTATGTTTTTTTTTTGTTTGATACCTCACGTGTACAATAAAGAGTATCTATCTATCTATCTATCTTGACATCTTTATCCAAAAATATTTTGTTCTAATTAGTTTCTTAGTACGCTTTAACTTTTTATGACTTTTTTTGGTATTTTTCTACTTAAAAAATATTTAGATTGACTAAACAAATTAATATTAGCTTTAATTTTTGCCATACGATCTTAAATAATACATTAAGCACTTAAAAATGTATAATATTAAACCAGCTATTATAAAATAAAATAAACTTTTAATTTAAATTTTTGCATTGTCATGCGATTTCCAATAATACCATTTGCAATAAGATTATACATCATTAAATATTATAGGTAAAATAAAGGTCGTATCCAGATGATCCCCCATCTAGATGATCTGATGACATGAGGAAGGTAGCTGGGATAGATTTAGGGAAAAGCGGTGGTCTGACGAGAGGTCTGTGCCCAACACTGTGGAGCGATAAGCTGATACTAATATCAAAAGTTTAGGGCTAGTACGCAATATCTACAGAAATAATTTTTAAGGAATCAAAAATGTATGTATTTTGTGTATATATCAACGTGTAGCTTTTGTCTGTATTTATTATATAAGTGTATGTGCAACTTTTTCAAATTGTAATAAACATTTGCCACCATCACTCATGTCAACATTACCCAAAGGGGTAATGACAGCGCACTTACGACTCTTGAGTTCCAGGTGTCCATGGACGGCAGTTGTCACTTACCATCAGGTGACCCGTCTGTTTGGTTATTCCCTTATAGTATAAAAAGAAAAGGTTGCATGTCAGAAAATGCCTTCAGCGTGAAGTTGGCCTTGAGCAACATTGTTATTGCAGAAATAACATAGAATAATCATAAACATTGGTAGGGGTAAAGAAAGTAATAATTAAAAAATGTTAACGAGGTATCATTAAAATAACTTATATGCTAGTGAAGCCGCTGGCGAAAGACAGTGGTTGCATACTATTAAACAGTGTAGTACAATGGCTTGTATTGGATAAGTGAACTGCTCAATATTTAGAAGGTATACTAGTAGTGACATAGAGTCCTAGTAGCTTTATGAGGTCATAACTTGCTCAAAGTAGAAGTTACTTCATAATTAAGAACGTGCATTTGAAATCATTATCATGTACTGACTACAGACCTTTGCAGTAATAGTCAAGAATAATATATGGAGGCTGTTAGTAACACATAAAAGTTAAATAGCGGACGGCAGCAGTTGTCCCTTATTGTAGTCGAAAGTTCTAAACGAGCGAGATAAAGGGGCGCATATTCATTATTCAGTAAAGCCAAAGCAAATATTTTAAATTTTTATTTCATATATTTCATATGAATATGGATAATTATTGTTTTTAAGCTTCCCTACATCTATAATTCTTAAATCGCAACATATTTTTTTAAGGTACAATAATACGTTTGTTTACCCGACGACGGAACGTTTCGATCGCATTGAACCGACCTGGATTGTATTGGTTATAGGTGGACAGAGTAATAAATGTTTATAAATATGTGTGCAGTTTATAAGTAATAGATACCACTATACTAACTGTATAATACAAAATTAAGGTGTTAAGTAGCCTTCTATTCAAAAATATTAGACAAACAAGATTTTTTCAAATCGCTAATTGTGTCATTGAGTTTTGGTGACGAACGGCCTTTCATTTTTATATGTTGTTATACGTATAAAAATAGTATTTAAGATTAATATAAATACATTTTGTGTCGGAGTAATTTCATCTGAACTATTAAAAGAAAATGACAACAGAGCAGCACTCAAACAAATACAACTACGTCTGACATC
Source organism: Tyria jacobaeae (assembly GCA_947561695.1). Classification (NCBI taxonomy): domain Eukaryota; kingdom Metazoa; phylum Arthropoda; class Insecta; order Lepidoptera; family Erebidae; genus Tyria; species Tyria jacobaeae. The sequence goes on from OX387222.1 coordinate 3,945,707, forward strand.
AATAATTATAGTCACAAATTATTTAGATAAAATTAAACGGTATTAGTCAAATATTGTATTTGCTGTATTTGATATTTTATTATTATTTATTGGTAAGTGATATCGTAGTGTATTTATTAATAGATTTATAAAGATTTTAAAGCTACTCGTAAAAAAAAAATAATGACAGTTTAACTGTTTTTAATCCGGCTATCTGTTTAGTTAAGCTTAGACCATGTTGATGAAACATCTAATTCAATACTGTTACCACTTTAATCAAAATCGATTAGGTAGGACCTACCTGTGCGGGATAATTACATAAGTGTCCCTTCCTAGTCTTAGTTATTAGGACTTATTATTACTAATTCAAAGTGCCTGGATGACTGGGCGTTAATTTTCCTATAGCTACCTTCAAGGACCTTCAAGGACACAGGCGTGAGTATATGTATAGTTTATAGTTTATTTATTTTTGCCAAATAAAGGATACAATTTATATATATGTATGATTACTTACATCTACTTACAACATGATTATATTTTTTTTGATACTACAATGTATTCGTATCCGCAAGAATTGACTTGTGAACCCCACACTAGGTCAAACCTGTCTCGTGGAGTTTGCAGTGTTTGCAGTGCAGTGAGTATTCAATTAACTATAAAAATTAACCATTAGCTATCTTATTATTATTTAAATACTTACATTGAAGAATATTTATAGTGTAAGTTTTCTTAAGAACTAAAGGGATGAATTAAAATAAAAATGCGAATTGTACGTAAGTATTAATTAAATGTGTGTGTGTGTGTGTATGTGTGTTTGTTTGTATGTTTCCGTGTACATGTTTTACGAAATTACTTTTATAAGAGATTCTGTCTCCATGTACGATTGCGATATCAGGAACCTTTGAAGAGTTGCTTTGGCCTTACTTGTTTTTGAGTTTTTAATATCGCAAACTTTGGTTACTCTGTTATATATAAAGCTAAGATTAAATTCTTGCATGTGCTGGGCACTTTCTACTCTCACTTGTGGACATTTATAAATTCTACACTTGAGAATTTGAGGATATTCCGGTGACAGTATTACATATTAGAACTATTTTTAAAATATACAATTGTCGAACATTAAGTGTTGAAGCTTCTTTGTATAAACAGTCAGTGGGAAATCTGAAGGGCTTTCTATACATAATCTTCAAAATCGATCTTTGGGCTCGCTCAATGTGTAACATGGAGGATATACCGACACCGCCCCATACTGTTATACAGTAGCAGAGAATCGATTCACACAACTCAAAACTAAATGGCGAGTTTGTAAACTCAACAAGATTAAGACAATGGAGCAATTTTAGCTTTTACTTGTACTACGTTTAAGTTGGTATTGCTTTTAAAGCCGCTAGACTTCACATTACAGTTTTAAGAGACCAATAAACACATGATTAGGTACATATGTTTTGAATTTTGGTCCTTATTAGTAAACGCGTTAGAAGCCTAAAATAACATAAATAAAATAATAATTAATTAATTAATAATAATAACCTTAAATAACTTTACATATCGGACATACATAACGGAGGAATTCTAGTTTTAATTTAACACTAATTTTGCTAAAATTAGCTATTTTTTTAATCTTCGTAACACTTTGTAATTTAATATTTTTTTACGTTTAGTATCGTCCACATGCATCCGTTATTGTAAATATTTAAAAAATAAACAGTAATTTGTCCGATAAGCCATTTATAGCTTCACACAGGTAAAAATAATGATTGGCACTCTCGAAAGTGTAAAATATAAAATGTGTATTTCGTGGATGATCAAACAAACAATGTGTCTCTAAAATCGCGTCAAACATTGTGAAGCAGTGTGACTCGTCAGAGCGATGGCGTTTTACGCGACGAGTAAAAGGCATTTTATTGCACATAAAATTATTTTCGTACGGAGCACCCGGTCTTCTGTGGCGCGTATAATGTAATTGAGTTAAGGTGTAAGCGCCAGCGATTTTACGGATCTTTGCAAATTATTTAAAAGAGTCAAAATTTGTTAGTTGTTGTACAATTATCATAAAAATACTTATAAATATAAAATAAAAAGAATACAGGCTTTTGCTGCTCATAAAGTATTTAAATAAAAACTTTCGTGAGTTACATTCATATTTTGTGACGTCCGGTACCGTAGCGGCTAGACAACTCACTTCTTGGTAAATGTCTCCCGTCGGGCCCGAAACCGTGAAACCGAATATTTTTTTTTTTTTTTTTTTTTTTTTATGCGATAGGGGGCAAACGAGCAGACGGGTCACCTGATGGTAAATGACTACCGCCGCCCATGGACACCCGCAACTCAAGGGTCACAAGTGCGTTGCCGGCCTTTTAGGTAGGAGTACGCTCTTTTCTTGAAGGTTTGAAGGTCGTATCGGTTCGGAAATACGGCAGGCGACAATTTGTTCCATAAGCTGGTTGTGCGAGGCAAAAAGCTTCTGGAGAAGCGCACAGTGGTGGAGTGCCAATCGTCCAGGTGATGGGGATGGATATTTTGTCGCGTAGAACGATGGCGGAAACCAGCAGCCGGTATAAGTCCGAACAATTCCTCTGAACACTCCCCATGATACAAGCGATAGAGGATGCAGAGTGAAGCTACATCTCTACGCAACGCCAAGGTGTCAAGTCGATCAGAGATATCTTGGCAGTCGATGATGCGAGTCGCTCTCCGTTGAATGCGGTCAAGAGGGAGAAGTTGGTACTGGGGTGCACCTGCATAGAGATGAGAACAGTATTCCATGTGCGGCCGAACCTGCGCCTTATAAAGTTGCAGGCGGTGGGCCGGAGTAAAATACTGTCTCGATCTGTTTAGCACACCAAGCTTCTTCGAGGCTAATATGGCCTTACTCTCTAAGTGACCGCGAAACTGGACTTCGCTTGATATATCGACGCCAAGGATTCCGATACTGGCTGATGCAGTTAGGGAAGTGCTCTCAAATTGAGGTGATACGACCAATGGCATCTTTTTAGCGGTGAACGCGCAAACCTGTGTCTTCGTGGGGTTAAATTGGACTAGGTTAAGTCGACCCCAATCTGAAACTTTTGATAAAGAAGTTTCGATTTCAGACACAAGTTTGGATCGGCTTTCGATGACGTTTACCCGAGAAATGTTAGCGCGGCCGGTGTAAAGGGCATCACTCGTGCTATCGTCTGCATAGCAATGGATGCTGCTAATCTGCAGCATGTCGTTGATATGCAGAAGAAACAGCGTGGGTGATAGCACACAGCCTTGTGGGACACCAAAATTAACAGACTTCGAGTCGGAGCATGCACCGTCAACAACGACCTTGATGCTTCTGTCTGTAAGAAAACTGGTGAGCCAATTGCACAGTTTCTCGGGAAGCCCATAGGAAGGAAGCTTCGCAAGGAGCGCTTTGTGCCAGACCCGATCGAAGGCCTTCGCCACGTCCAAACTAACGGCCAACGCTTCCCCTTTGGTCTCGATCGCCTGTGCCCACCGGTGAGTCAAGTATACGAGAAGATCACCAGCTGAACGACCCTGACGGAAGCCGTATTGTCGATCATTGAGGAGCTGGTGGTCTTCTAAGTACCGGAGGAGCTGGCAGTTAACAATGGATTCCATTATCTTGGAGAACAAGGAGGTGATGGCTATGGGTCTGTAGTTGGACGGATCCGAGCGATCTCCTTTTTTAGGGATTGGGTGCACTAGAGCTGTCTTCCATGAGTTCGGGACTACGCCAAGAGAGTAAGAAAGCCGATAAAGGCGCGTTAAAACCGGTGCCAACTCTGGAGCACACGTCTTCAGCACGATAGGAGAGATTCTATCGGGCCCACTCGACTTATGAACGTCGAGGGAAAGAAGCGCCTTACGCACTGCCCTTTGTGTAAACCGGACTTCCGGCATGCGGGTCTCGCACTGCGGTATGGTCGGCGGTGCGTTTCCCCCGTCGTCCAGGGTCGAGTTGGACGCAAAGAGTTTGCCCAGAAGATCGGCTTTTTCTTTAGCGTCGTGGGCCAACGAATTATCTCCTATGCGCAGAGGTGGAAGGGATGGCTTACAAAAGTTCCCCTGGACAGCTTTGGCAAGAGACCAGAATGCACGAGTTCCGGAGGGGAGACTAACTAGTCTCTCGCCAATTCTGCCGATGTGAGCCGACTTCGCCCCAGCAATTACTCTTTTGAGGGACCTGGAGGCAAAGTTAAATTGCTTCTTTAATGTGCTGGTCTTTACATCCCGTGCTGTCGCTGCATTAGCCCATGCTTGGTAACATTCCTGCTTTCGGCGGGACGCCGCTTTGCAGGTTCGACCAAACCAAGGCTGGGACTTGCCACCTGTGGGAATCAGGGAGAATGGAATGAAAAGTTCCATACCCTGAAGCACAACATCCGCGACAGAGTCAGCAACGACATTGGGATCATCCGGCGAGAAGCAAACCTGCCTCCATGGGTAGGATGCAAAGAATGTTCTCATTCCATCCCAGTCTGCTGACCTATAGTGCCATACGCGGCGACTGCCTGTAACACGCGGCCGCAGCGAGTGAACAAGTGGCACCATACTCCTAATCAGGCAATGGTCCGAAGAGCCAAGAGGGGCCTCAACGGATACTTTGTAGCCGTCAGGATGTGAGGTCAGCAGAAGATCCAACAGTGAAGGCACGTGGCTTTCTGCATCTGGAATTCGCGTAGGCGTTGCTACCAGCTGCGTCAAGCCATATGCCAAGGCGAAATCGTGAACAGATCTTCCCGCATGATCGGTTTTGCGCGAACCAAGCCATTCGGCGTGATGGGCGTTAAAGTCGCCAAGAATCACGATCTCTGCGGATGGGACCTGCTGGAGCACTGAGTCTGTAGCCATTTGGACGTGGTCGATGAGTCGGTCCGTTTCGGCATCACCGCTATGGGACCTGTAGAGGCATAGGTAGATGCGGGGATGGTCGTCGCAGTCTACACGTAGCCATAAGATGGAGAGGTCCCTACCTTCAAGATTGCCGAGGCGGCGAGAAGTGATATCATCTCTAACGTACACGCATACACCAGCCTTAGGAACAAAGGAGTGTTCCAGTCCGTACCCAGGGTAGCAGAGGTAGGATGTGTCCGCTGGAGATGATATCTGCGTCTCGGTTAAAAAGAGCAAGGCCGGCTTTGCTGTCTCAAGGTGGTGGTGGACAGTGTCGAGGTTCGAATGTAAGCCCCTAATGTTGCAAAAATCCACGGTAAACGTGACAGGGGGTGCCATGGTATGCCTTCTCTTGCCCCGAGCAGATTTTGAGAGCGCAGTTGAGCCCCCCCCAGAGTACGAGGGGCAGCCTGGGCGTCCACGCTCAGACATAATCCGTACTGAGGGTGGACGTCCAGGGGGGGATTCTCCAACGCTAGCGCTGGTACCCCCCTGGGGTATCCTTTTCGTTAACAGCGCCATCATTAGGGGGGTGGGGGGATTTTGGGCCTCCGGAGATCTCACTCATTTCGGGGAAATGCAACGCAAGCGTTACTTCACAACCGGTTTTCTGTGAGGCCGTGGTATCGCACCGGTCGAGCCGGCCCATTCGTGCTTAAGCAAGCATGGCTCTACCACTCTAAATAAATATTTAAATAAATATAAAGTATTTGTTAACTATTATTAAAATTTGGGTATCTATTAAATATTATTTTTTATAATTGTGTATGTGTGTGTATAACCACACCCCATAATGGTAACTATTGGTCAGTAATTTTTACACTCTTTGGATAGGTATGGACAGATGTTATATTTTGATAATTTTGTTGTTAAATATATCGTGGTTATATCATATAGTTAGGGCTCCAATCCCATTATATATTATTTTATAACAATTGAAGGGTTGCAATCTTAACATGGGAGGATTCGCAGCTTAGCTAATTAACGTTTCCGTAGAAAGCCATCGCCTTTTCCATGTACCATAAAGTAACATGACGCTATATTGAATTCTTTTCATAAAATGATTGGAGAATAGATATATGTTTTTTTTTTTAAACAAAGTTATAGCAGACCTGATACATTATACATTTTCGTGTATAATTTAATTCCTAATGCAATATTAGAACAATCCTCCTAACAATGAAGGCACCGGTTTTTTTTTTTTTTTTTATACTATAGGGAGACAGACGAACAGACGGGTCACCTGATGGTAAGTGACACCGCCGTCCAATGACACTTGCAACTCAAGAGTCGTAAGTGCGCTGCGTCGTAAGGAACCAGAAAGAAGAGAGGAGGGATGAAGAGATGGAAAAAATGAGAAAGGAGATGAGGGGAGAGAAAAGGGGGGAGGGGGAATTGGGCCTCCGGAAACCTCACTCAATTCGGGGAAATGCAACGCAAACGTTACTTCACAACCGGTTTTCTGTGAGGCCGTGGTATCGCACCGGTCGAGCCTGCCCATTCGTGCCTAAGCATGGCTCTACCACTGAAGCATGGCTACCTACTACCTATTATTGTTTAATTATGTATTACATGTGCAAAGTTTTCTACAATCGAAAGGAAGCTTCTTCTAGACCATTTTTTGGTAGTAACTAAACTAATATATAATGTGCTTAGACAAACTTAGGTTATTTTATAGTATAGGTGGTCTAACGAGTAGACGGGTCACCCAGATGTCTATGGGCGGTGGTAGTCTTACCAACGTGGTTGTACCAAGGGGGGCACCACACTTGCGACTCATTAGTTATAACCACTGAGATTTGGGGGGAAGAGAGGATGAGAAAAAGACGAAGGGAAAGAGGAGAATGAAGTTTTATCCCCTATGTATTCGAGTCTTCAAAACAAATGAAGTGAGCCCAAAGTTAAGGGGTTAACAGTGCCCATTACAGCATTCCACAATCTACCACCTTAATCTGTTGGTTTTACCAGTAGCCACTAAAGAGTTCCGCTATCTCCACATTACACCTCCTTGCTCTATCATGAGATGTGCTCTAAAATAACAAATTAAAGTATTGCCATCCGCACTAAGTACTACACAAAGTTAAGTGCCGATATGTCGATTAAGGATAGTTCAAATTGTCTTCCAATATTTGTTTATATAGTCACAAGTAAAGCTTATATAACCGTGTTAAAAGAAAATGATGTAAATTACTATACTGATAAAGACAAGATACAGACTTCTCTTTGAACCGACTAAAATTTCAGTATCTATGGTCGGCGATATGGGTATTTGGAAAGGCTTTACTGGAATAATTTCTAACAGTCGCGTCCTTCTGTCCTTGTTACGTAAGGGGCCTTTTACTTTCCTAATGAGAGGTCCCCGGAACACGTACGTGCCTGTGGCATGGTTTACTTTAGTCATAAAATGACCCGAAGTGATGCCTTAAATTTTAGTATATTGGCAACATTTTTATCTAATATATTTACATTATTTTACCTTATCTAGTCTATCGAATGCGCGGAGCCCTCATATGTGGATAAGAAAAGGAAATTACTGAAAGATTATTTGCAGTAAACTCGTTGTTTTTTTTAGTTAGTTTGGAGTACTATTTAATAACAAGGAACTACATGGATAATTAGAATACAGTATACATACATACATACATAAACTCATGTCTTTTTACCACGAGGAAGACAGAGACAACAGCCTATCGCTTGCTTCTATCTCTCCATATGTCACGAGTTCCTTTATATTGTCGTTACACCTTTCATACAACTCAGTCGGAATCGGTACATCTGTCCTTTTTTTTTAACTTATTTGATTTGATTAGAGTATGTCTTACGTGGTCGATCTAATGTCATTGTTATCACGGTACAATTTATTTTGTATCAATTTATTTTTCAAATAAAACATTGAAATACCTGCTATCGTAGAAAAATGGGAACTGCAATACGTGTTTAATCGCTATAGCGAAATTTTTAATAAAATATTTTCATTTTGGAGAATACTTACTTATTGTTCTGGAATGTTCGAAACTATGAAACGAATTTGCTGCTCGACGTAATTGTTTGTTGAAAATTTAGACCGTGACAAGGCTGTTGGATTAATGTAACGAAATTAAGTAAATTGAAGCAATTATTAAGCCACTAGCAATTATTATAGTTCAGGTTTAACTGAAAGGCATTTTAACGGAATATAAAATGGTTGGTGATGTATTTGGCTTAGAGGATTTGTATTGTATGTCATGTATGTAGTCTTCGTATGGATCAATAAAAAATTGGTAAAATATTCATTGAAGTGGGACTCTACACGTGTATATATAAATCACCAGAGCTCGTGGTTAGTGACCCTGACTGCTGAGCCAGAGGTTGTAGGTTAGATTTCCAGTCAACATAAAAATCTATTTAATCCACAACTAGCTGACTCGAGTTCTGCTGTTCTTTGTGATCTAATTGTTTTTATTTTTATTCGTATTTCTTTTACTATTAAGTTGAGAGGATTGAAGAATCAGTCCTAGTGATAATTGTAATACTACTAATTATTGCAGAAAAAAGTTACATATATTTGCCCATAAGGCGGTCTAGGCCATTTGCAAAATATAACATGGCTAATAAACAAATTTATTAGTATCCGATTACAATATATACCTCATATATAACCTATATAAACCTCATTTAAAATTTGAGTATAATACTCAATTATAGAATATAGAAGCGAAACATTGACTATTCATACAACTATACTAAAACATCGGGAAAAGTCTATTCTAATGATACATATGTTTATTAAATCCAATAGAACGGACCGAGTGAGATATATTGAGATCTTTTCTAAAATATTACGGTGTTCGAAAAGCCGATTTTCATGTAACAATATTAAAGAAGAACACAGCGTTAGTGTAAATAGATTGTTTGTGTAGAAGTTACGTTGAGTAATAAAAATTAAAGTTTCGTTAGGCAGTTATTTTTGAAATGTAGGTTTTAGTGGTCACCTCGCCACTACTGTTTCGCCGAGTATTGGGGGTTCGATCCTGGCATGGGAAAACACTTTGTATAATCCTCAAATTGTTGTTCTTAGGAATTAATCCTAGTGCGGGAGTTGTCTTTTAAAAATAAAAAATAAAATAGTGAAATGGCCATGATTTCTTTTCTTCATATGGGACTACACCTCTGGTATAGGCTGCCGGGACACTGCACTCCATACCCTGGTGGAGTTCCCAGCGTTTGCTAATCAACGCCATGACCTCGTGGCTTCTATCGGTACCGGTAGCCTCTCGCTAGAGACCACGGTACTATCCATGGTCCAAAGCGAGATGTTTAATTCCGCCGTCTCATTCTGCGAGGAGGTGATGTTTGCCAAAGAGGAGGCGGAAAGGGAACGGGAGAGAAGGAGCACTCTCCCATCCCGCAAGGGCACGCACCAGGCACCGAAGAGCGTTTAACGATCTCCGGCCTCCATGAGCATTGGCCTACACAAAAGCGGGTTCAGCAGCACGGGCTGGCCTGAAGCGAAGCCTCCTTACGTACTGCCAGGAGGCAAAGCCTGTTGGGAGTTGAGTGGTAATCCGTCTAGGGCATGCCTTGACTTCCGACTATAGGCTATAAAACGTAAGCCGTGTGGTTTCCAACATAACCGCGACATCGTTTACATGATGAAGTGGTACCCGTGGGGGTTTCCAAACGTTAAAAAAAAAACACCTCTGTTATCATCTTTTTAATAAAAAGAAAGAGACTTGTGCAAAATAAACAAGAAAAGTCTATAAAGGAACGATATTCCTCTAGCGTTACTATATAGAGATCCTGTTCTGTCTTAAATAAAGTTACCTAAGTCGTAATCTAAATTAATTGCTCTTGTGATACAAACTTCCAAGCAAATTGTTAGTAACTCCCGTTATAGTTTTATGTGACCACAATATACAGAAGTTAAACTTTTACAATACAAATACTTGGTTATGACTCTTGTTATTTTACTAAAATTATATCAATTACTTTGATAATAGAAATATTTTCGAGAGTATCGTAAAATTTTCGAATTTCGTACTAGTATGTAGTTACATATATACATACATATGCTCACGCCTATATTCCCTAAGGGGTGGAGTTAGTTGTATTAAACACCCATATTTGCCACTTAGAATTCGAATTTGGCCCCACTAACCTAATACCCCTATTAGCCCCCGCTATGCGTACTGTCTGATAGAAATCTGAAAATCTGATAGAATCAGTCGGTTCCCTATCGAGAATCACATAGCTAACAAATCTAGTCTTTATAGTATTGTGAAAGCTGATAACTACTTAACAAGTTCGTTTATGACACATTATCGGGTAATCTAGGATTTGCATGTCAAAAGGCGTAAATATGGTGGTGATTTAAATACTGAATAATTGAATTGATAATTTGTTTAACTTTGTTTTGTTTCTTAGTTTCACATTTTTGAAACTTTAGGCGCTACATGTTTCAGAGATATTTGTTTTCATTTCATAGGAAGTTTTAAATTGTCTCCAAATAATACAAAAAAATGAAAAGTACAAGAATATTTTTAGCAAAAATGTGTCATTACCACGAAATAGTAAAACTATAGTATTATTATTTCGTGAGTGTGACGCGACAGGTCACTTTAACGAGCAGGTATCATTCACTCGGGTCTGAAACTAGTCGAACATCTCCGAAATACACACGTGAGTGTATTTAAGAGTTCTTTTATACTCTTTTATACCTTTTTTGTTTTGTTTTCGTGTGGAAACCCCCACGGGTCATCACCTCACCGGAGCTGAGGGTGAGGTGGTATGTCTGGCTCAAACCGACTAAAACCACACGGTGTTCAGTCCAACTGGGTATTGCAGGGAACCCGGGATACCCTTTTATACCCTGGCAGTTGATCTTCTGCTACCAAAGTTACAACGGTAATCGAAAACCAAATATACAATTCAATTTGTCTACGATAAACCTTTGTTTCGTGCACAAACGTGTTTAAGGTACACAATCAGTGTTGGAGTTGGTAAAAAGTTACATAGTAAGGTTATGTAGAAGAAATAACTGGATTTTGTATGATGTGAAACACATTAAATAATTACTATACTCTTCAGTGTATAACTTTACTTTTATTCGTGTCTGGAATTTAAGAGCTATAGTAGACGACGATGAGACAAACTTATCAATTTGTATTAAAATATAGGTTGCTACTTACATTAATCTACCGATTCATAAATGCTAGCGAAATGCAAGAACAGAGGAATTTTATAAATCGGTCTTTGTTAAAATGTTTCGTGTAAATAAATATTAAAAACCGAAGTGAAATATATTTTATAAACTAAAATTGCATTGAAATTTCAATTAATAGAGACTGACAGAATTCTGAAAAGCTCGTGTCTGTTAAGTAAAAGGTAGGTGTATGTATGTGTGTAGTTTTATAAAACATACTGCTATAAACCCATTATTATATTTTTAAAGCATAATATTTCTAATCATAATAATGTTTTGGCATAACATCTATAGCACAAATTTATTTACAAACCAAAAAATTATTACCTATCAGGCTCTCTATCAACAAGTCTCAAAAACCGCAGTGGTTAATAGAGAATTTATTTTTACCTTAAATGAATTAGGCAAAAACAAATTAGACCAAATTAATGACAAATATGCTATCCTTTGCATTATCCCAAAGTAATATTAGACTAATGAATGTTATGCGAGAACGTTATCCCAAACAAAATGCCTTACAATTTAATGCCAAAAGGGGGATTCGAAGCTAATAGTTGTCGCCCGGGGCTCTGCTCGTGTCAATTTTTTTTTCTCACTATCGGGAACAGAACAGTAGTTATCTGAATGAAAGGCAAAATTTGTTTTTTTTTTTGTAGTTACGACGTTAACTCACTTTCACGTTTATAATATTAGATAAATTATAAATTATTAATTAAACCTATGCTACATATATTAAAACCTGGACGAGTAATGAAATATTGTTTTAATTTTTTCAGTAGATAATATAGTATTGTTATTTGTCAATAACTGAAGATAAATTATTGACATACAGAGAAAAAAGTATACGAAACTATTTGGTCCATTTAATGTAGATGTTAGCTTGTTTCTAATAATATATGATGTAGTCTCGGTTTGATCTACAATTGACATGTTATTTTCATGTAAGATCATAGATAATATTATATTATACACCAGAAAACAATTTCTATATACAAATATTTATTTCAGCAATCTCTTCCCTGCCAAGTTATCAACTACTGCCTACACCTGATTTTTACGTCAAAGGAAAGAAAAATAAACAACACATTAAAGCTATAATATACATGCATATATCCAAGACTTACCAAACTATTTCTGTAAACAATAATTTCAATGTATTCTGAAAATTCTGTCCTATATTTAAATATTTTATATCTCTGATCCCAGTACTTACTGAGAACGAAGAATAATTCTAAAGTAACATTGTGTTCAGATAAACCGACATGAAAGTATTCAATCTATTTCTTCATGTAATAGCCGGATAATCAGGATATTTACCGATTTTCAAAGACATCGCGTACACCAAGTACATGTTTGAAGTCTTGTATTATGTGTATATGATATAAATATTATTTTTTTGTTTTACGATGTTGAAAACGCCCTCAAGCGCGCCATCTGTCAAGAATACATGGGTATGGGTTTATATAGATTAAATCAAATATCCACGTCTATTTTTATATGGAAACAGTTGGCCAATAGTAGTTCATTCAATAAAGAAAACAGATTTGTATAGCCATTGGACCAATTACTGTCATTTTTTTGAAGCGACTTCAAAAAAGAGAAGGTTCTATGTTCGATTGTATTTATCTTTTCTTTCCATTTATAACCGAATCAGTATTTGATCATGGGACAAAGGAGTGTGCAAAGGAATTGCGAAAGGCGCATTAAAGGCGGTTATGTACTCTTTTAAAAGTCAATTATGTTTTATGACTTCAAGTAACTTATATATGTATATATGTATGTATATATTTTTTATGTAGACAGTGTACTACTATAAGACAGACGAACATACCTTTCACGTGTTATGGCTCTCACGCGGTAAAATAGCTAAAGTATCTATACATATTGGCAACGGCAAAACATTTTCTCGGGTTTGTCAACCGATTTTATTGAGGTAGTACTAGATATTACTGTTGAATTTGATCTCCTGTATGAACGCTAATTTAGGCAGATTAAGAAACAATACTAGTACTAGTAATAATATAAATGAATAACAGCACTGAACCGACTAAAATGCGAGTTTAACTAACGTGATCTATGTTTGCAACAATGCAGTTGATGTTACAATTAGGCTAGGGCTGCAGTGAGCGTTTACCGGGCCCCATAATTGAGCTTGTCTGTTAATATAATAGTATACAAATATAAGTGGCATTGTGTGAATCTAATTTTATGCTTACTAAAGAGTTAAACAGAAACATTCATTCATAGTAAGAAGGCCTGGACTTTCCGCACTAGCCAGTTCGAGTTATTATTGAATAAAATGGAATATACTTTATTGTACACCTTGAAAACCAATATTTACAATATGTATACGGAAAGGAAATGTACAATCGGCGGCCTTATCGCTAAATTCAATTTCTGCCAGGCAACCTTAGGATGGACAGAAAAAGACAAGATGCAAAAGAACATACGGGTAGTTTAGGTGTAGAAAGAGAGAAAAAAAGCATTTCATATAGGAAGGATCAAATTTAAAACTAGGTACTTATATTATACATATAAATAAACATACCTACATACAATTATATACATATATAAACCACGGGTTTATAAATGCAACAGTTAGACAAAAAGGTATAAATGAAATATAAAAGAATATACTAGGAAGCCAAGTAATAATCTTTCACCATTTTCTTAAATGTAGCCAGCGATTGGGCACGTCTAATGTGTGAAAGTAAATTATTCCATAGGCGTACAGCCTCTACACTAAAAGATAGGCAAATAGCACGTGGTTGAATGGCAGCAGGCAAGGAGGCACTGCCAGTTGTAATGATTCCGAGGATCTTAATGTTTTAGTGTGTGTGTCACTGAGAAACGTAAAACGTTCCTTAAGATAAGTAGGAGTACAGGGATTGAAAAAAATGTTATAAAGCATAGTAAGAATATGAGTATTCCGTCTAAGATGAATTGGGAGCCACATGAGCAAAGTGCGAAATTCTGATACGTGATCATATTTGCGTAAACCAAATATAAATCTAATACAAAAATTTTGAAGGCGTTCAAGCTTATCGGGTTGCTCCTCAGTGATATCGAGATAGCTGACATCGGTATAGTCGAGTATATGAAGAAGAAGGGATTGTGCTAGAACAATTTTAGTGACCGTTGGTAAGAAATTACGTAGACGCCTCAAAGATCCTGCTGACGCGAATAATTTTCTACTAACTTCACGCAATTGAGGAGCCCAGGATAAAGTATTGTATATTATTATGCGACCCGAACTTGCTTGAGCTATTGTTTATACCCAAATCCCCAATCCAACAGAATAAGCAATATCGCTTCCCTTTCTTTCTTCCATTTCCTGTCAATATAACACAAATTTCCTTGCTTATTCCCAAAAGTGCCTAGATGACGGCTTGCCCCCTATTACTTAAATGCTTACTTAACTAAACTATTATCTTCAAAATGTGGACGTTAATAACCCGTTTGCCTACCCCTTTGGAGATACAGGTGTGAGTGTATGTCTGTATGTTATTTATTCATATTTACCGTCTAAAAACAAACAATTTTGGTGGTCTTCAGTGACCAAAAAAATTAAAAATTATCTCGCTTAACAGAAATATACGTGTCATATCACATATTTGATACGTTTTGATATTTTCAGCATGAAATTTAAAATGTGACATTATGTTGGTTGAAAATGGCACTTTTTCACCAAACCGTTTCATTCAATTTACTTGCGTTTTTCGGAAGCAATGTTGTTCTAAATTCTTGTATTCTAACAGGCCAAGGACATGACAGGTTACTGTAGACTGCATACAAAAACATTCGGATACTTGTTTTAACTCCCATCGTAGTTAAATACTTAGTTCGTATAAGCAAGCTAATTACACGATTCCCACAAATTTTAGACATTATACAAGTGTAAAATAAATTAAGCCAACGCTTCATAATATTATTCCTAATACAACCGAAGTATAAAAAGATGCTAAAGATACTGTAACATATGGCTTCTTAAGATAAGGACGTAATAAATTGAATTTTATTACCTTAATATCATAACCCGCGAGCTGTTGTTCGTTTTCGTAACATGTTAGAAAAACCGAATATATTACTGCGATATAAAGTATCGTATACTACTAAGACTAAGACTAAGAATGAAAACTAAATCAAACGTTAACGAGAATACGAGAATAGCAACGTGCGTCACACATTACTAGTATTCTTGTTAACCCCCCCCCCCCCCAGCTAAGCTAAAATGCTTGTGTTAGGGGTGGGTTTACAACTGTAGTGTACTGGGCGGGATTTGAACCCGCAATCTTGATCGCAAGTCCGACGCCTCGTTTTTGTCTTTCATATATAATACATATTGTTTATTTTATTACTAAAATCACGATAAAAACCTTATTAATATTTTACTACTACGTGCATAAACTTTGCATCAATGTAAGTTATTTCAAAGCTATTTAATAACATTATGTATTGTTTAGATGACACCTGCATGGTTTACGGTTGAGTAGACTAGGGCCATCCCATCTATTCCCGGTGGTGTCGTAAAAGGTTAAGGTCTGTTATCTATCTGACAGTATGTATACAGTCATACAGTGCAAGGGCTTGCAGCGCAAAAGGCTTGACCCATATTACGTTAACGTTATTTGGAACAAATTCTAATAGACAAAATGTAGGTGTTTGCCTCTGCCTACCCTTTAGGGGATACAGGCGTGAGCGTATGTATGTATGTATTGTTAAGAAATTATTAGTTAGAACAGGAAAAATTGACATTTAGTCATATTATAAAACTTACAGTACACAATAGTTTATTAAAATATCTACATATATATGATTTATTACCTTGACGTCGAGTGACGAAAGAATGATGACACGTTATTTACTGTAGACAATATTTTGAAATCAGATTTCATGTTTTCATATACGTACTCGTATATCGTCGAGTCTCGTCACCTTGAGTCGCCGCCACGTCTCTACTTGTTACGATGAGAATACTTTACGATTTACGATTATAATATTTTCTTCGATTAATCTCGACGAAGATACGGTGGTGTTCCTATTTTCAACCGACTTCAAAAGGAGGAGGTTCTCAATTCGACTGTAGATATATATGTTTTTTTTTATGTTTATTACCTCAGAACTCTGAGACTCAGATCTTTCGACAGAGTGAACCGATTCTGATGATTTTTTTTTTCAAAAGAAACCAAATAAAAATATATGTTTTAAATTTGCATTAAGCATGTGCGCGACAAATGGACGAATAACTCAATATCACACCAAACCGATTTTGATGACTCTCTTTTTATTGGAAAGGATGTACTTTAATGGTAGTTAGATGAGAGTTTGGTCCAGTTGTGACAATGACATCCATGAGAAAGCCATATTAGTCTTAAAAATTTATGATAGACGCATTGAAATCGGCTGTCTCCTTTTTAAAGTCCGATTATATCCGAGAGCGAAGGAATGCGGGGAGGGGAAAAAAGAGAAGGGGATGAGGAGATGGAAAAAGTTGACGAAGGACAGGGGAGAAGAAAAAGGAGAGCGAGAATTGGGCCTTGGGTTTTCTGTGAGGCCGTGGTATGGCATTGCTTGAGCCGGACCCATTCGTACCTAAGCATGGCTCTACCACTGTCAATTTGTTGTCACCTTTATACTTATTTTTAAATGACCTAATACATTTTTGTCTTAGAATCGCTTTGCGTTAAAAACCAGCAGCTTTTAAATTTATAGCACATCATTTCCGGTTTCGATTATAAATATTTATAGCAATACCACAGTACTAACAGAAATAAACTGTAAGTACTTAACTGCAGCATAATGCAAATAAAGCCTCTGAAAGCATTGCGAGAAACAGAACTCGTTTAGAAGTTCATTACCAAACTTAAGTAATCCTTATTTAGTTTTCCAATGCTAAGAATAATTTGTAAACAAAATTATCCCTGAGAAACAAGATGTATATCCATGAATATTAATGATGAATTGTCCAGAAGATACCAAGTCGATAGATTGAGCGGATTATCGAGTTAACTCCACGCGGTCGACGATCTAACCATATTACTGATTCAGCGATAAAATTGCGCTCTCCCTTAGTATTAGAAACTCGGCATTGAAATCTTTTACATCTGACTGACAGTTTGATTGCCTTTGTTAAGTTCTTGATGGTTGTTGTATTACATCAGTTGCTGATGCTTCTTTTATCCTTATTTAGAATTAAATTCGAGTTTCGGACTATATCTTGACATCACCAAGACAAGCTAGGTCTGTTTCAGAAATAGTCTTTTACCTACGAAATCAATCAACCGTTCAAACTATTATATGTATGTTTTATTTAAAGCCTGGAAATTATTAACCACATATTAATTGTCATTTGCGTATTGTACAAGGGTTGTATTTTTTTATAATTTTATTCCTAAAAGAGTTATGGCGTTAATACTTTTATTATATTAAAACATTTAGAAGAGCTATAATTATTTAAATAACTATAAAATATTGGTTACGTAACGACGCCCGATGCTCTGTAAATTACGTAAAGTACGTACTTTAAAGGAATCTTTAATATACTTAATAAAAACTGACTTTTTCTTTAAACTGACAATTTGGCATGTGTCAAAAGCGACCACAAGCTCAGTAATATGATATTTTGTACATGCTTTTATTTACTAGTTTTCATGCACACATATTCTAGGTACAGTAAATGTAAAATATATTTGAATATTATGATATAATAGATAGTTTTGTGTATACAATTGTTTTTTAAATACTTAGTTACGTAAGTACCTTCTCCACTGGTATGAGCGCTATTTTAGGGGTGTAAACTCACACAAAGACAGCAACATCATGCGGAGTACTGCCAGGTCTGAATAAATGCTATTACCGACGAAAACTGCCTTTTGATCTTGCTTCCAAAACATTTTCTTCAACACACTAGGGAGTACATATAAGGTTAGGCAATATTATTATATTTATCACAGTTTCATAACTATCTTAGTATTTTTTTGTTAGAAAATTATTGTTGTAAGCTGTTGCAGCTGGCCTAAGGATAGAATTAGTAGTTCTAAAAACACCATAAATCGTAGTTCTAAAATGAAAGATCACTTAATAATTATTGCAGTTTGAAATGGATAGGGTACTCCCCGATCGTTGCGATATGGACGTGGCGACTCCCTTCATGGAGAGACAAATTGGTGCTCTCTTTTACTGGCTGACGCAAGTACTCCCCAGACATGGTTGCTTCCAGCAAACCGCCTATGCAACACAGGTACTTCCCACCTGTGTTGCATAGGCCGGGAGCCAGCTTCTGTGTGCTACCACTGCGGGGCTGCCGTGAGGATACGACATACCACACCTTGTTGGAGTGCTCTGCGTGGACTTAGTAGCGTGCCGACCTCGTGGCGGCTATTGGTTTGGGTACCTAGGGCTGTAGACCATGGTTTCGACGATAGTCCCAAGTATCAACTACCTTAATATTTTATCCAAAATATATTTTATTCGTGATGACATTTTAGAATTTCATTTTAGTGTTGTGAGTTACAATTTTAACTCAGAATTACATGCTTCTAAATATAAATAAAATACGCTAAGGTAACTAGAGCACGACTCTTTGAATTCAATTCATGTAACGTCGAGAATGTATTTCATATTTATGGCTTAAAATATTTCCTGTCAGCGTTACTCTTAAGTTTAAAAATAACAATAAATTCAACGTTTGTCAGATTTCCAATAGTGTATCTCTAACTTGGGGTCATTGGAAGAAATGGCACATTAATCTCAAAAAGAAATTGTCTTGTAATAATAGACAATTCTTATTTTGTCACATTCTTGTACTGTAAAAAAATCATTATTCTTGCATGATTTGTCGTAAACAATAAAATGCGCAAGGTTACGTTACTATTTTTCATTTTTTTTTATTTGAATGTATATTTGCTTGTTGACTTTTCGCAGTAAACAAGCAAAAATACATTTTTACACAGTCATAATGCTAAATATTTATATATATTTATAAAGATATAATTAATGATAATTAATTTAATTTTTGCTTTTCCTAGAGAAGGCTTTATCGCCCTTAATTTTTAGTTCTTAAAGGTTTATTTTTTTTTATATATTATGTAAGGCCTCCCCAGCACAATATAAAACTTTCCAATATGTTTAACTTCAGGGGGTCAAAGGAAAAGTTTGAGAAATGTTTGTGTATTACACACACTTTCATAGCGAAAGTTGTTTGTTTCACATACGAGTATTTGGAATTTTCAGAACAAACATGTAATGTATCAAATAAATTGATTTTAGTTTACAATACAAGATAAATAAAGAACACTTGAAACATAAATATGTCTTTTTCAGATTCAGATTTCAGATTCAGATAGTTTATTGTCATCACAGGTATACATAGTATTATAAGAGGGATCTCTAAAGTACAGAGCTCTGTGACATACCATACTAGACGGTGTACAATATTCCATGTCAAACTTAACTATACAGTGGTACGTTTTTAAACACTTATTATAAATTTCTCAAATCTTTGTCATGCTGTTATAAATCTTGTCTGAAAATAAAATGAAAATATACATGTTTTTGATTATATATCTATATTCTTTTCAACTCGTAATTTTTGTGGCAATGTGTTGTAACCAAACACATCATACTTGCTGCTTGACGTCTTGGTCTATTTACTTTTACAAATAGATTTTAGTTACTTTTTACGTGGAATCACCCAAATATTTATTTTTTTTGTTATTTTTATTATATTATTTTTAAAATGCTTTTCTCAAAAAGCTAACTTTTAAAACTTTACAGAATTAGTTTGTTTCTTTTATCCTTTACAAATCCACCCCTTAACCGCCAAAGACATATGCATATTTTCAGTGTCCCATTCTTAAGGTCAGCTGCATTAACACTGATACTTTCACTCATGGGCATGGGCCGGTTCAACCGGAATGCCACGTTGTCACATCATAATTATCATCACTTTAGAAATCACTTTTTCATAAATTCTGATATGTCATAGTAAGCCCTTTCAGTTAATAAATTTCTAAGTTTACTTTTTATAATAGAAGTACTCAGTAACTTCCATGATTTTCGTAGTTTATTATAGATAGTCGGAGCCATACATAATATACTTAAACATCGATCGAATGCACCTTTTCTGGGCCCGAAACGCTATACCATTATCCGTACCATTTCCCCAAAACATAATTCCATACCTAATAATTGATTCCGCAAATCCATAATAGGCAGTCATTAGCGTATACAGATACGCTTACTAACTGGTGCAAGTTGTCTAAGAGCATATGCAGCGCTACTTAATTTTTTACTAAGCGCTTCAATTTGAGGTTTCCAGTTCAACTTACTATCAATCACTAATCCAAGAAACTTTGTAGTGTTAGCTTCAATTATAGTAGTATTATTAAAATTAATATTCAGGTTTTCAATTTTATGTGTACTGTGTCTGAAGTGAATCTTTGTCTTGTTCAAGTTAATTATCAAATTATTGACATTTATGATAGAATTTAACGAATTATTTATGTCTAAGTAAATAATGTTTACAGGTATTATAACACGAAATTGAACTGACAGTATCATTGATACAAGTTTTCACGTAAGTAAAGATTACAAACATTTAAAGGTTATGACTATCGTTTTAATTCTATGAGGAAGTTTTCGAGTCAGAATCTTCTGAATAAGCCTTGGTGCTGGAAGAACAGCAGTTCAGTTGTTTAGCGAGAATCAACGTAACTTTAATCAACACACGGTTTCTGAATAATTGATCAAAATATTGTTTCGATAAGAGAGCCGTACTCGTATTGATTCTTAATATAAATCAGTTTAATTATGGTTTGGCTTTTAAGCATAACCGATATTGGATTTGTAGGTAGACAAGGAAGACAAAAAGTGTACCGAGTTGTACCAAGGTCGGCTAAACTGCATTCACAGCAATTTCCAGTAAGTCGTTGTCAGTAAACCCCCGCCATTAAACTGCTATTATTACTTTTCAGCTTTTGTATGAGCATAACTGAAATAAATGAATATTTGAGTATTACTTATGTAGATATTCCAACTTGTCTATACTTGGTATTTTTTAAATTTATTAACAATCAGCTAGGACTATGTAACAAGCGGCGGTAGCGTGATGGCTCAGGCGTCGGCAGGCAAGTGGTTGCGGGTTTAAACCTCGCTCAGTAAACTACCGTCGTAAACCCCATCATATACTTGAGTCTCCGGCCACAAGACCTGATGACGGAAAGCTGTAGTTTTAGTCGGTTCTAGTATGGTTTAAGAGTGTATTAATGTGTTAGAACCCTAATTGTGTTAGTACCTAGGTACTTATATCTATCTTGTACTCGTAAATGTTTTTTAACATTATTAAATTATACTTTACGACAACCAGTCGTATTTACTTTAAGACCAAACCCTCGTATGGCGACCCTGCTGTTCTACATCCGGCCACCTGCTAAATTTCAATTTTACCAAGTGAATCGATAAACATTCAGTGCTCGAGCCAGTTTTAACCAAACCAAAACAATATGTGTCGTCAATTAATATCATACAAACAACGACTCTTATTTTATGAAATGGACCCACTGAGTACACGGCGTAAAATGGCTGATATTATGTTCTTGTATAAGCTTAACCATCGCTTAGTGGATTCTCCTGATGTTCTAAAACGTATATCATTATCCGTTCCTCGTCCTGAAAGTCGATTATCCAATCGTAAAACGTTCCATCCACCAAATGCGAAAACTAATCTTGAGCAACACTCACCTATTTACCGCATGACTACCTCATTAAACAATATACGTAATAGCATAGATATATTTTTCCGTCGCGATTATTTAGCCTCATTAAAAGAAAAATGTATAAAACATCTTTAACTCAGAGTTGTAACTTTTGAATTACGATACTAATTAAATCTTTCAGTTAGGATATTCTCTTAGTTTATAGTTGGTTTGATGATATAGCATGCTGTGCTCACACCTAGTAGGGTACAATATAGCAGATCTTAAATTATAAGTTATCAGTTAAGCTATAATAACGATTGTTTCCAGTTCTGTGAACCAAAATAAAAAATAAATTTTCAGAAGTAAGCTGAAAGTGTAAGATCATCAGCAATTTGCACTTTACATTTAAAACACTTAAATAAAGAAGAGCAGATTTTGATTGAAAACGTTTGTGCAAAGATCTCAGACGTATTTTATTAATCGGTGATAATTTTAACAAATGTATATCAGTAGTCAATTTATTTGAAAGATAACACTACTTCGATTTATACAAACCTTACAGACTTCCTAAAAGTCAAAAAACGGAATCAGACAGGCAAATCGATGAAATGTTACGTAATCACCTTGTAAAAAAAAGTAGAATAGTCTATTAGCTGCTTTCGTAAATTACTATAGTATAAAATTTAGACATGTCTTAGATGAATATGATTATATCGTTGAATTTATTAAAGGTGTATATAAAAACATGGCTGCAGACGTATTTTCGCGCATCGACATTACCATTGATAAATTAAAAAAAAATCGTAAATCAGAAGGTTCCGAATGATATGACACGAAATATGGAAAAAAACTAAAATAGCAGATTTTCCGGTTGATAGTAACAAAACATATGTGCGTTTTGATCAAACAATTTTATTGAAAATCTTACAACCCGGATAACTGAGTTGAACTATTATTTAGCCCGTGTTTAGTAAAATGTGCTACTCAATACATTAAAGGAAATAATTTTGTATATTGCACGTCAATGAAATCAATTTTCTAGAATAGGTTATTAATTATGATTTCGGAGTTTTATAGAAAATTCCAGTAAGTGGAGTGGTTTCTTTAAAAAATTCGAATACAATGGAAAGTACGAGATCACACAAAATAAGTAATTAAATTAAGTTTCAGAAGACTATCAAAAATAATAACGACATGATAATCGAAATTCAACAAATGACAATCGAAATTAGGGGTTTATAAAGAGCTGTAAGAGCACCTATATATAGGGCAGTTCAGTGGAGTGATTTCAAGTGAATAACAAGAAGAAGAAGTGAAAAAGTAGTAAAGTGAAGTGAACAGTAAAAGTGAAAAGTGGTGCAGTGCTCCCATTGTACTGGACTACGTGTAGTCCGCGGGGACAGTGCTGACAGTGCTACGCGGTTCGTGCATTGCTACGCGTTAAATTGCTACTCTCGTTAGAGACATTCGTTTCCTTCCAATCCTTGTACCCAGTTCCGTAACAATATAATATTTGTTTCTTCTGTTTTGATAGGGCGTATGGCGTAAGAGTGTATAAGTGTGTAAGAACTTGTACTTAGGTACTAACACAACCATTAGGGTCTATCCTATACTCCTAAATGTTTTTTGACATTAATTAAATGCACATACTTGAAGACAAGCAGTCCTCTAAACTTTAAGACCAAATCTTCATAAGGGTCCGACATATTATCTCACCATTTGGCCCGGTAAGGTGATGACACAAGCGCACACAAAAAAATTACATACACATATATAGTTCCTGCACACTATTGTATTGCCTTTACCTGTTGCTCATAATAATTTACGATTATTACTATAAATGATAATATTAACTGCTTTATAATAGTGGGAAAATTCAAAAATATTAAATGTATATCTAATTTAAAAAAGTCATATTATGTAATGTACAATGTGCAAACAAGAACTAATAAAGTTTAAACTTGTGAACGTCTTAGATTCTTTATACTAGATGTTGTTTATATTGTAACCTAATCCGCTAATTCGTTAACACGGCACAGCTATCAAACACCGATAGTACCAGGTTTTACCTCCATAACAAGTTTCCAAACTCAATTAATATTTGTGCAAAGTCTGTCTTAAAGATTGGCTCCTCTCGCTAATCTTCCTTTGATGAATTTCCTCATTTCGCATCTCCTAAGCATTAATTTTGGACCATACAACTTTGTGTGAACTGAATAATTTAATATTATATTTTTTAATTTTCCCTTTGAAAATAATATAATGGAACAGAATAAATTTATTTATGTTAAAAATGTTTTTTTACCCATAGCAATGACAAGAATTTATGTTAAGGATGTTTTTTTACCCATAGCAATGACAAAGACAAAGAACAAAATTATTAATTCTGTTTTAAAAATATAAGAAACAAATCTATAACAAATCAATTCCTAATTAAAATATTACCCAAGTGTGCAGAAACAAGTGTGAATAATGGAAGCAGCACAAAGATAAATCTAAACACTCTCTAAAATCATAAGGAGTTCAGATATATAATAGAATTATCTTCGAGAGTATTCGTGTGAGTTAAGCTATAGCTCTACAGCTCATATTAGTCAATTTTTATGAGCGTTTTAAGTAAGTGAATATGTTTTATATAAAATGTTATCTTTATAATAATCATTATATCATTAATTTTCATGTTAAGCAATCGAACAGCTTTCAAGCAATTACAGGCTATTTACACACATTATAATGTGCTTCATATTAGTCTGATATTATAACATTAATATATTATATCTATACAATAAAACGCAGGCTACGAAACTTTAATGAAATCAGTTTTGACTATGATGATCCGAAAATAATGATGCAACACAGTAAGCTTCTCTAATTAAAGCTTTGAAGCATTTAAACCTAGCACATGGACATAACTTTTGTACATATTAGCTATGTACTGTAAGGTATTAAGTTTACGCTGTTCCCTGTAAATGATTTAAAAAAAATATTTTTGAAGCATCAGCTCTAACTTAATCTGCCTCTAATATTTACATGTCTGTATGTTTGTCTGTATGTCTGTTATTGTTAATCAGCTGTCTATCTTTAATATTCAGCAGTAGGCGTGCCAATATATCGTGGGATAAAATTATGGATGGCAAAATGTGAGCGTTTAAGATTCAAGGATATAGTCAGAGATAGGTCATTGGATTGGGTTTTGAGAGTGAGTTCTACCACTTCAGTTCGACTTCAATTATAATGAAACGTGTATTGTCTCGTAATGTCTAATTCAACTTAGGTCGGACTTTCAAGTTTATTTTTGAAATTATTCTAATGTTATCTGTTTTTCATTGTTAGTACAGAAAAAAACACTAAGTAATAGCTGTCTTGTAATAAAGTGCTAAAACTAAAATTGCGATTATATAAAACTGGTTTTTGTGTTACTTGCCTTAAAACTCTTTTTAGGCACTATTACATACGCATTTCGGGCTCAATAGATTCATCGCTCAACTAGCTGTGGCCGCAACTTCGTTTGCGTTTATGTCAAGGTAATATATATACTTATTACGTTTTTAAAACCATAGGTTCGATCATGCTTTTTTATACTGTACCTATTAAGCACCCTAAGGGAATCTTTAAAAAATTAATATAATTGTTAAAATATAATAGGGCCACCCTATTTCTTCCCGGGGATGTCGTAAAAGGCGGCTAATGGATCGGACTGTTATCTATCAGACAGTATGTATACATTCATACAGAGCGCCGTTGACGGCATTAGGCTTGCCCCCTATTAAGTGAGTGGGACGAAATTCCTCTTGGCAAAAAGTTTGTGTTTTTTACACCTCTGCTTACCCCTTAGGAGATACAGTAGTGAGCGTATGTATGTATGTTTACATAGGAAATAGCGACATATATGAAGTTTTTTCTAGTTGAAGCTGTTAATTATAACCTTAAGTAAGCAAGCGACTTACCTGAAATCGTCTGTTGTAAGTGAATTCTGGGTACTGAAAAGTTGTGAATTTAAAACCTGACCCAGTGACAGCCACTTAGCACACAACCCCTCAGGCTTTAGGCAGACGGCGTAATAACATGGCGATGTTCAGACACTATATGAAAGGATCAACTACAACTGAAGAATATGAAAGCCATCTCTGCCATCTGCAACCACTTTTAGGGTAGCATTAAGCATGATCACATGCCTGTGAAGGTTTATCTCCCGTAATCTGAATCTATGTTGGGCTGGAGTACTTTCAGCCAATTAACCTCCTCTGGCTAAGTATAACACTGAAATATAGTCACACTTGTTGAAATGAAATCCTAAGTTAAATACTTTATATTTTCATGTATGTTTTCATTTGAGAACAGTCGAACTGAAAACTTCTTACCCGAAAATATAAAGTATTTTACTTAGGATTTCATGATAAAACGGAAAAGTATTCTAACAACTTATGTAATTGTCCTGTTCTGTTGTGTTATTAAAAAAATTATGAAAACAGACAGTATATACAAGAATACATTCTTTACTGGAAATCTATTAATATCTATTTAAATTTAAAAACACGTTAATAAGGTTTAAGATAAAACGTCTGCACTCGTAATTTGTAAGGGTTTGGCTGCCAGTATTGTGTTCAACCAACGTCATACAGAATCCTTTTTTTTTTCTTTTTTTTTTCACCCACACGTAACAATCCTATTCAGAATTCGTTCATTTGTGTCTATTCAACTAGTTTCGGCGGCAGTTTTATTACGTAGTTTATTCAGCAACTTTTTATGTGATTTTGTTGTTGTTTCTCGAAGTATAAAGTATTTCATCGATATCTTGACTTGACTGTATACATATATCAGAGTAGCTTAAGCTTTCAATTTTACAGTAGCCCACCAATTCAATATTGACTTACCATTTTAATAATTTTTACTAGGTACTAATTTTCTTATTTTTTCCGAAGTAAACCTACCATAGACTTTTATTATAGATAATTAAAATTTGATTTTTAGTTACTTAATGAGATTTTAGCTGGTAAGACATTTTTTATAACGAGTTAACGGAATCGGACATCCCTGCACGAGCCAGTTCGAGTTATGCCAATCAATTTGTATAAGCAAAATCTTGTTTCTTCTCTTTATGATGTATAAATATAAATGTAGGATATTTCCTGTCAATATACTCAGAATTTTCCCATCTAATTGTCAAAAGTACCGAAAACCCGAAAAGGCGTCGTTAATCTGCCTCTGCCTACCCCTTCAGAGATACAGACATGAGTGTATGTATATATATATATATGTAGACATTTCTTGGAAAACAGCATTCATAAAAGGACAACTTAATATTGAAGACTAATATTATTACCAAAGTTATAAGACCATTAAAATATAAAAAAACAACAAACATGCCCTTAAAACTTTCGACAATTTTGTGAGATTTGCACCACATTCCTCTTAATAATCAACTAAAATTTATTTAAGAATGACTAACAACAATTATCATCGAAACCCATATTTATAAGTAATATTATCTTGAATGGAGACAATCTGTACAAAATGTTCGCAAATGTTTGAGGTCATCTGTAAGGAATTTACTACCATTATGTCTTTTAATAAAATATTGCCAACTCGTTTTCACGGAGTTCATTATTGAATCAAAATATCCAGTGTACGTGCTATTAAAAAAAATTCAAAATAAGCTGCCAATATTGCACGCTGTCTGTGCTGACTAGAAACTTTTGTTTGCAAATAAATATCCTAATTGGTTATGGCTCAGAGATGGTAGTGAGAAACTGCATTATCACACAAAAACTGACTTTTTAATTGTTATATCTACAAAACATTCTAAAGGTCAATTTGGTATTCTTAACAAAGAATCCAAGTATTTAATTGATAGGAGTAATTTAACTACCTTAGTTTTACAGCGGATCTATGCGATCTACTAGTAACTAGGTTCATAGGAGCTGAATGTAGTGGATATTTCCACCAAACATTCATAATTTAGGTATAATTATTCGTCTAATTGTTGTAAACTGTCATTAAAAGTACTCTTTGAAAATTTAAATCTACATAATAACTAATAATATCGCTTAAACCATTATCAAAATTGACTGCTTTGCTGCTAACTCTGTAAAATTAGGCTTAATTTAAACTTCCATTTAATTATGCATACAGGATTTAAGCTCATTTTGCTTTAAAATGCAAATATCACTTTATCTAATAATAATCTGTATATGTTTAGGTATTGTTTTTTTTTTATATGTATATAAGCATACCATAGTGACTCCACTCCGCCTGATGGAAAGCAATAAGTGGAGTCCAGGAGTGGTGGTCACCATCCTTATTGCATGTCTAGTCAATGCATGGTGCTTGGTGACCCACACTACGTGTACTACGCTTTATCACGCCCCGCTTAAAAGACCCCGAATCAAAGTGGGAAAGAAAACACGTGCGCTGATAGTGACTTCCAGGCTTTCACCGATCGGCGCAGGAAAAAAGTGCCACCCCGTTGAGTTCGAGATCGCATATTTTCGACTGTCTCTTCTTCTTCGTATATTCCGACTGACTCCTCAGGCCAGCCCGTGTAGTCTTGTAGAGAAAGGGAGAAGGTGGGACCAATTGGAAGAGCTCGTCAGAACACTCTCCGTACTGCAATAGAGGCGACATCTCTTAGCAACGTTTTGTACGTGGTAGAGCCATGCTTAGGCACGAATGGGCCGGCTCGACCGGTGCGTTACCACGGCCTCACAGAAAACCGGTTGTGAAGTAACGCTTGCGTTGCATTTCCCGGAAATGAGTGAAGTTTCCGGAGGCCCAAATTCCCCCATCCCCCCAAATGATGGCGCTGTTAACAAAAAGAATACACTTTGCATCCTACCCATGGGGGCAGGTTTGCTTCTCGCCGAATGATCCCAATGTCGTTGCCCACTCTGTCGCTGAAATTGTGCTTCAGGGTATGGAACTTTTCATTCCATTCTCCCTGATTCCCACAGGTGGCAAGTCCCACCGAAAGCAAGAATGTTACCAAGCATGGGCTAATGCAGAGACAGTACGGGATGTAAAGACCAGCACATTAAAGAAGCAATTTAACTTTGCCTCTAGGTCCCTCAAAAGAGTAATTGCTATTGCGAAGTCGGCTCACATCGGCAGAATTGGCGAGAGACTAGTGAGTCTTCCTTCCGGAACTCGTGCATTCTGGTCTCTTGCCAAAGCTGTCCAGGGGAACTTTTGTAAACCATCCCTTCCACCTCTGCACATAGGAGATAATTCGTTGGCCCACGACGCTAAAGAAAAAGCTGATCTTCTGGATAAACTCTTTGCGTCCAACTAGACCCTGGACGACGGGGGAAACGCACCGTCTACCATGCCGCAGTGCGAGAGCCGCATGCCGGAAGTCCGGTTTACACAAAGGGCAGTGCGTAAAGCGCCTCTATCCCTCGACGTTTTTAAGTCGAGTGGGCCCGATAGAATCTCTCCTATCGTGCTGAAGACGTGTGTTCCAGAGTTGGCACCGGTTTTAACGCGACTTTATCGGCTCTCCTACTCTATTGGCGTAGTCCCGAACTCATGGAAAACAGCTCTAGTGCACCCAATCCCTAAAAAAGGAGATCGCTTTGATCCGTCCAACTACAGACCCATAGCCATCACCTCCTTGTTCTCCAAGATAATGGAATCCATTGTTAACTGCCAGCTCCTCCGGTACTTAGAAGACCACCAGCTCCTCAATGATCGACAATACGGCTTCCGTCAGGGTCGTTCAGCTGGTGATCTTCTCGTTTACTTGACTCACCGGTGGGCACAGGCGTTCGAAGCGTTGGCCGTTAGTTTGGACGTAGCGAAGGCCTTTGATCGGGTCGGGTACAAAGCGCTCCTTGCGAAACTTCCTTCCTATGGGCTTCCCGAGAAACTGTGCAATTGGCTCACCAGTTTTCTTACAGACAGAAGCATCAAGGTCGTTGTTGACGGTGCATGCTCCGACTCCAAGTCTGTTAATTCTGGTGTTCCACAAGGCTGTATGCTATCACCCACGCTATTTCTTCTGCATATCAATGACATGCTGCAGATTAGCAGCATCCATTGCTGTGCGGATGATAGCACGAGTGATACCCTCGACCAGATACGACCCTCAAACCTTCAAGAATAGAGCGTACTCCTACCTAAAAGGCCGGCAACGCACTTGTGACTCTTGAGTTGCGGGTGTCCATTGGTGGCGGTAGTCACTTACCATGTAGTGACCCGTCTGCTCGTTTGCCCCCTATCGCATAAAAAAAAAACTGCAGAGGCTCACGAGACTGGGTGACCTCAGGACAGTCGATAATGAGGACTGCGCGCCGCTGTAACCGATCGAGAGCGTCAAGCAGATACTGCGCATAGTCGTCCCAAAGATGAGAGCAGTACTCCATGTAGGATCAAACCTAGGTCTTGTATAAAAGACACAGATGCTCGGGAGAGAAGAATCGTCTGACCTTGTTCAGTACACCGCGCTTCCGCGAGGCGGTCTTAGTGACGCTCTCGATGTAATCACGCGAATTGAGATCGAATTCGGTGAATGTGAAACTGCCAGCCCATTTATCCTTTAAAGAGAACTACATAACCCCCCAAATAGGCAAATTCGATTTTTATCTAATAATATGATGAAAAAGTATAAATAAAATACGTAAATATCGAAATACATGTATGCCATCGTTCTCATTTAGATTAAGTCTAACAATTGAATGATAATAAAAAAAATCCGTCTGCTTTTTGGGCATTTGTAAGTTTTATAGGGCTTGGTATGACATTGATAGATTGTGATTAAATACTTGTATACGTTTAGACTGAGGCAAGGAAACATAACCTTCTTTCTTGAGCAGTCAGGTAAAAACAAAAATATTAACTTGTTTCTAACAGACATCTTACTGCTAACAGTATTGCCCTTACGCACCAGAGCTATAATTGCTTACTTATTTATTGTTTTGGTATCTATTTGATATCAAATCATATAAAATCTGATTTTAAATATATAATATTTCGCTAGATACTATTAAAAACAAAATGAAATTTATTATCCTGTGATTCGGTACCTTTGGCAACGCATATGATAAATATCATGATTATCAGTTAGGTACTTAATGGCGGAAAGCCTTTGCGTTTATAATATCAGTAAATAATTAAAAGCGCGTATTTGTTAGAAGATAAATTGAATTTAGTTATCTTTCTTTGAAAACATACTTATAAAAAATATAAACATGCTTAAATATACATATATGTACATAATAATATGTAGGCAATTTGTTGTAATTTTATTTACAATGAAGATTACAAAGTCAAGTTGAAAACGACTATTCTAATTTATAAGTGATGAAGTTATCGATTGTAACATTTCAACTGAATAAACAATACAAAGCCTAATGGAGTTGAACACGGAAGCCTTTATGAAATATTGCAGTAGAACAACAAGGCTTTTGTAGGCGAATAAAATAATGTGTTAAAATATCTTAATATATGTATATAATTAATTGTAAACTTTATAAATGTTGTACTCGATACAACATTCATTGGAGTTAAAAATGGAATCCTCCTGGCATCTATTCACTATCTTCGTTCGCGTGGAAATTGAGAAACGTATATTTTTCCGGGATAAAAATCTGTATTCTATACCAGATTATAATCTTTCTCTGCCCCAAATTTAATCCATTTGAGGTTCTATCGTGTTTGAGTTACAAAAATTTATTCAAACTTTTACATTTATATTATTAGTTAGATTCGAGAATATCTAAATAGCACTGTGCTTTTAAATAAAAAAAATCCTTATTTAAGTGATGGAAAGCATTTTGATGAAAAAAAAAAATGTACGACCATACTTACGGGTGGACTGTGGGGACGTTGTATAGAATTTCGTAGTCAAAGACACTTGTGTAGTTAAGTAGCTATCTATCTTTTAAACGGCAACTTTCGCATTAGGATTAACTCCTGCTTTACAAATATTCATACAACGGACACAAATAACACCTAGACCCGGAACAACTCATTGTGGATCTTACAACTATTTGAATTGAATCGAACCCACCGCCTACGGCTTTGCCGTCATGGTCACTAGGCACTAGACCAACAGGGCAGCTATGGTGCATTAGTATAAGAACATCATATATTAGTCAATTATTAATGTTTACTATTCATGGACAATGTCTCTTTAAAACCAAAAGATAACCTCCCCAATGCCTACCTACATTGTCTTATCCTACATACTTGTCTTATTATGACTCCTCTGTCTTTCTCTCTGCAGTACATCTCTAGAAAAGCTGCGTGTTTAAATGTGGTGTCTTTGCTCTGTAGCAGAAAGTACACTTTGAGAATAGCACTTTTAATAGTCTCCTAACCAGCCACGGTCAAATTAAAAAACAGTTTGTAGTTGTAACATTAAAATTTGTGTGAACACAAAAGACACTTTAAAATGACCCTAGAGAAGGCAGGTGTGTGCATTTTGTGGCATACAGATCATGGTGATAATAACAGTCATTTTATTTGTGTCAAAACTTATCTGATGACTCTTCACAATTAATTCTTATATATAATTGATATTTAAAACCAATACCCTACACAGGTCTATGAGTATAGTTTCATTATGAATAATACCTCTACTTGCCCCGAGTAAATGTGAAGAGTGCTTGTTGGTAGTAGTAAGTATAATAGGGTGTAGAACAAAAGCCTCTCTAGGCTTGCATAGAGCTTTAACAATGTGTAGAGCGCTTGAAAATCGGTCAAGTGATGGAACAAAATCTTTATTTAATACGGAAGTTCGGAATTCAGGAAAGCTATGTACAGCTTTTTAATGTACTAGTGTATAAAAGGAATATATCGTTTTATCAATTAAACCTTGAATGTATGTGTAAAAAGACAAACTTCACTTCACTTCTTTTTGTTTGATTTCGGGCTACTAACAGGATTAAAAACAATCCAGTAATAGGGAATATGCATGCGATTTAAATTTAATTCAAACATAGAGTAATATAGTTCAGACTTATACCTCCATCGACATTATTAAATTTAAAATGATATGAGATATTGATAGTGACTTATTCAGACCATGTCGAGTAAAGTTTGCTTTGATAGACTTGCTATGCAAATTGTATTAAAAGAGCACTATAAACTCATCCCATTGGTCCCTGAATGTTGAAATGGTATCCTGAGAAAACTGGGCAACCGCGTTGAGTTTGTGCTCCCAAGATACCGTTTTGCGTTTCCGCATGCATTACCAGACGTCGGAATACATATTACCTAAATTGCTAAATAGATCGGACCAGTAGATCGAAAGCAATAAACGATGCAAAAATATCATAAAATCGTACTACCTGGGTATTACAGCGTGATCGTTAAATATTTAAAATTATAAATATGTTAATATTTGCTGACGTAATTGATTTCACTACGCATAAACCCTGCAAGGTTTCTGTAGTGTGTTTACAATGCTTGATCTTAAAATTTTATGTGTATAGAACAATAAGTAAAATACAAAAACTTTGAGCTATAAGTTATATTTTTAATTAATTATATTTAAAACCTAAATAAATGTGTGTGTATGTTTGAAATAAAAATGATGACATCGATTAATTATAATGTTACGTAAAAGTCTTTAAAAACAAGTGTCAATATTATGCCCATCTAAGAAGTTCATAATTAAATATTTTTCTGTATTGTTACGTTATGATAGATGTTAGAGAAACGACATAAATTGTCATTACACATTTACTTTCACTAATTTAACTAGTTTAGTGCGAATATAATATATAATTATGTCCCCCTACTAGTTTTTTATTGTTCGTATGTGGAATCTCACTTACGAATGTAAAACGCTTCGACGTATTTAGTGTGACAGTAACTAATTTGGGATAAACGAAAACCATTTCCAGGGAAACTATTACTACTGGAATCGACGACCGATCTGTTGGTGTAGTGGTTAGTGATCCTGACTGCAAAGGCGTTATTTAAGGTTCGATTCCCACACGGGTGCTTTTTGATAATATAGGGGTACAGACGGGTCACTTGATGGTAAGTGACAGCCCCCGTCCATGGACACCTGCAACTCAAGAGTAGTAAGTGCGCTGTCCGCCTTTTAGGATGATTAGGGACAGGGGGATGCGGGAAGGAGGAAGATGGGAGGAGGGATGAGGATATGGGAAGAGGGGTGAGGAAAGAGGATAGAGGGAGTTGGGCCTGCGGAATCCTCACTAATTTTGGGGAAATGCAATGCAAGTGTTGCTTAGCAAGCGGTTTTGTGTGAGGCCGTGGTATCGCACTGGTCGAGCAAAGTTATGTATGAAAGTAGGTGACTAAATAATTTTAGTTTTATATATAGTTGGATAAGATGAGATTGTTGAGAATTAGGTTTTATTTGAAATAAATTCTTTAACTTTGACTTTCACTTTGACACAAAATCTACTTAAACTTTTGATACTTACACTTTTATTTTTGATTTGAATGATAACTGAAATATTCCATAAATAATGAAATATAAAAATTCTTACCTGCAACGGCATTTATTACGTACTCATTTTAATTTCACATTCGTAGGTTTGTAAAGAATAAGAATACTTACAAAGTTTTTTTATTTTAGTTTTCAATATAAAAATCGATTTGTATCATTATTCTACTTGAGCAGCTTGTATGTCCACGAAACTAAGTAGTAGTATAAGTTTTCTTTCACCGCTCAATAGAGGGCGTTGTAAAAATGACGTCATTTTTAAATGCCTTCTAATTCGTATTAGGTTTATGTTACTTCAGATAAATGTAATTTTATTAAACTATAATCTGTTATATTATACTTTTTTATAATTGAATCCCACACTGCCTTCTCTATCAATGTTAGTGTTCAAAGGAATTGTTAGGATTTATACCGGCCCGTGGTTTCCGCCTTCGTCCTTTTTTTATGCTATAGAGGGACAGACGAACGTAGGGTCACTTGACGGTAAGTGACAACCGCCGTCCTTGGACACTTGCAAATCTTAACGTAAGTGCGCTGCCCGTCTTTAAGGGTGATGAGGGATGGGGATGCGGGAGGGGAAAGAAGAGAGGTAAAGAGGAGAAGGAAGATGAAGGGAGAGCAAAGACGGGAGAGGGAATTGGGCCTCCGGAAACACCACTTATTTCGGGGAAATGCAACACAAGCGTTACTTCATAACCGGTTTTTTGTGAGGCCGTGGTATCTGACCGGTCGAGCCGGCCCATTCGTGCCTAAGAATGGCTCTACCACTGTTCAAACTACGTCCTATGCGTAAACAATGTAAATCTCCATAACCTGTATGATTCACACTCCACCACTTGAATGGCACTCAACTACTGTGCGGTTTTCCAGAAGCTTTTTACCTCGCACAACCAGCCTATGGAACAAATTGTTGCCTGCCGTATTTCCAGACCGATACGGCATTTAAAGGAGCGTACTCTTACCTAAAAGGCCGGCAACGCACTTGTGACTCTTGAGTTGCGGGTGTCTATGGGCGGCGGTAGTCACTTACCAGTAGGTGACCCGTCTGCTCATTTTTATCGCATAAAATACTAACGTAATCTATTGTCGTGAACCCGGCAAGTTTTTTTTTTTTTTGTATACTGGGGAAATGCATGATAAATGCGAATGTAAGCAATACGGTCAGGGTCACGTACGAAGCCCTCCATCCCAGGGATGGATTCATATGAGCCTTACGCGTTCAACAAAAATTTTTTTTCAAAAAGAGATGTTAAATTTATTATGTCACCCAAAAAGCATCAAAGCTTAAATAAATTTCTATTTAAAAAGCAATCAGTTTCTCAGGTCACATCGTAATCTCTGGCTATGAATAAACTATAAGCTTTTAATTGACTTTGGTGACATTTAAAATTCATCGATGAAATTTAAGGGGGATGGAAAATTGAAACTCGTTATAATGCATCAGGCTTGGCGGTCCGTTGGTGGGTTGAAGGATTAAATATTTTCCTTACGGTGAATATAGTTCGTTGACAATAATTTAGTCTATACATGATAATAATAACTATGTAAATACATCTCACACACGGCCGTTCCCAAGAGCTTGTACCATGGTAATTAGTCTGGTGATTCTTTAATAATAATTATGAGTTAAGAATATTGCAATATCAAATTCAACCCCTTGTTCAAGAATATTGTTGAAAGCCGCAGTAACGTAAAGGTGTCAGTAAGAAGGGCACTGTTCAAAATGTTTTAAATTTTTAAAAATGTTTAAAATAATTTACTTTAAAAAGTAGACAACCGACTTCAATGCGTCTATCATAAAATTTAAGACTTATATGGTTTTATAATGGATGCCATTGTCAGAACTAGACCAAATTGAAATGGGACCCCACGGGAAGCACCAGCTTTCAAATAAAAAACATCAGAATAGGTTCACCCAGTCGAAAGTTATGAGGTAACAAACATAAAAAAATACAGTTGAATTGAGAACCTTCCCCTTTTTTAAGTTGGTTGAAAAATCTTTCTATTACAGAAATAATTATAATAATAATTTATGGACACTTAAGACTTTCCCTCTCAATTAAATATGTACCTAATAGACATATAATTGAGAATGTGTATGTAATTTTTCCAGAACAACTAGAAGTCGTCGGACTTACAAACTAGTGGTTGCGGTAATCTACCACACCGAGTACAATACTGATGTAATCCCGCTTTATTTTTCTGGAGATTCCCACGGGCAGTCATCCCACCGGGGTTTTCAGTGGAATGGTGTGTTGGTATCGGACCGACTAACTACAAGGTGTGCCATACTGCGCCACAAGTATGCGGAATCCGGGAACTTTTGGTTCCTCTTTTGGAATGTAAGGGCATTTTTAACATTAGGTTTTCCGACGATCTTAAGAATCTAGTATGTGAATCATGAAGGAATTCAAAGCGTCCCTTAAGATAGGAAGGTGCTGAAGGGTTAAACAATATATTATACAATAAAGAAAGGATGTGAGTATTACGGCGAAGACGTATTGGTAGCCACTCGAGTTTTTGCGAGATTCTGAAACGTGATCATACTTGCGCAAATAGTGATAGAGTTTTTATTAGGCATAAAACATCACGATATTAGCCTTAGGACTAAAGCAGTAACCAAAAGAAATTACACTGAACGGCTAATGTGATGTAATGATGGACCTATGGATGAAATTTTTTTTTAGTTAAAATTAAATTTTGCTAAGCACATGCATAAATCTTCCTCAGAGAACTCTAACATTTCATACAAGCAGTCACAAAAAGGAAATGCCTCAAGAGACAAAAAATATATTGAAATACAAATATTTTACAATATAAGTCACCTTTTCGGTCAATACAGTTGTATACTGCCGAAGGGAATTTATAAAACCAAGTACACACTAGCAAATTTGTACATTATATTATGTATGCTCAATAGACTTGCTGTACAGATCAGCACCTCCTTCCGCCTTTCCTTAGTCGCACCATCAAAATGTTGAATTCATTGACGTGCCCTTCGCCTGACAACCAAGAGTGCTTTAAGCGGGGCGTGAAAAGTCATCTCTCAGAGCCGTCAAACGTGAGGGCCACTATTATACTATCATAGTATTTAAAATGGACCCTTCAATTTATCAACCTCAGTCTAGCTAACCACCAGGTAAGTTTAGTTCATACTAAGGAGGTTATAGTATAATATATGTAAATCAGACATATATATTTACTACATCTTAATGAAGTAATAGCGTGAATTAAGTGGTGCAAGTTTGGTAACAAAGTTGTCGGTACGCAGCAACACAAATATTTATTGTATTTGATAAAGATATCTACAGGTGTATTAATTTATTTTCTAAACAAATAATTTGAACTATACTCAGTTTTTCAAAATGAGCAATGAATGCAGTTAAAGCTAATTTTTGTTTTGAGACTGTAAATGCAATCAAACAAAAAATCTTAACACTGCTATAGTGTGGCTTAGGCCTAAAACGTTTTCACGACCATTGACAGATTCAATAAAACCCTTTTAAGCCGTATGAATAGTTGAAAAGTTCGGGTACTTTATTTTTGCTTTGTAAAGACATTATATACGGTTATATTTTTTGGATAATATGAACCTACATATATCTGATTTATAGTTCGTATTTCATCGTATTGCGTGTTGATCCGGGTTTTGCTAAGTCTGTGGAGCTTAACTACCTTTTGACCATGATCTATATCGCACGTTCTTGTCGTCGGTGCCACTTTTCATAACCAGCTATCAATCTTTTCAAAAACGGTTCGGTTTCATTACGTTGTAATAGATAATTGCAAATAAGTAGGTACACGATTCATTACGTTTGTTTAATTGAGCGCGTCTAGCACCCACATTTTAAGATTTTTCAAATATGACCCCCACTTTTGTGAATAGATCAAAACTGTTTTATGGTCAATCAGTTGTCGTAACTACTAATATGATAATTTTGGTCCATTTTTCCAAAAATGGCATCTACTTTATCAATATGAGAGCAAACTTGCCATCAAAATTCCCGACTGAAAACGCTTGAACCAACTATGTGTTACTCTTACTGACACTGCATTCGATCCATAAACGACGCTGTTACGTCGAAGCGTCACGATTTTGTTTTTTGTAATAAAACTTCGAAATTTATCGAATTTTTCGATAGATTAACTCATTTTGGCGTACAGAAAATCAATTGACCAATAGGGAGAAGGTGTTTTGAACTTTCTTTTTCTTTTTCTTCACGTTCTAAATATGTAAAAAATTATTCCTCGACCTATTTTTATACAGTTTTGGTATTGAAATTTTAAGTACTCGACAGGCAAACAGATCAGCAATTGAACAACACATTTCAATGCTCATTTTTAGTTAAGAGTTCTTTCAGTGGTAGTATTTCAACCAGTTGATCGCAAGTTCCCTTAGCCTTTCATAAAATCTCAACTCCTATTTAGCTCTCTGCTATGCAAATTTATATTTTTTTTATGCGATAGGGGGCAAACGAGCAGACGGGTCACCTGGTGGTAAGTGACTACCGCTGCCCATGGACACCCGCAACTCAAGAGTCACAAGTGCGTTGCCGGCCTTTTAGGTAGGAGTACGCTCTTTTCTTGAAGGTTTGAAGGTCGTATCGGTTCGGAAATACGGCAGGCGGCAGTTTGTTCCATAAGCTGGTTGTGCGAGGCAAAAAGCTTCTGGAGACGCGCACAGTACTATATTACAACCCGTGTCATCTTCGGAGAAAGCAGACATATTAAAAATCCGTCATCATATTACAATTTAACGGTCCGTTTGACGAGCCCTCTGTAAAGCAATTAATTAAGTGCCCAAAGGTCCATCAAAGGGTCTGTTATAGGTTAATAGAATTTCAGTGAAACGGAAGCTCCTTTTTAAGTACTTTTAGTGGTTGGTTTGATTTGTGTAAAGTTTGTTAAATTGTTTCAGGCAATGTCGTATTTATATACGAAATAGATTAAAGGGCTTTTTGGTTTGTTTAAATATATATATATATATATATATATGTACATTTGTTTATTTTAATTATCGGAATGTATTTGCAAGCTTCAAGTACAAAAAATTCAGGAGATTCCATCGAAATTATGCGTGTGTAATACTCATATACATATATCCTGATAGCCGAATCCACACCGTACGCTATAAATATCACGTTTTTTTAGTATAAGGAAGGAGTACTATAGCTTTAAATATCTTAAACCAGTCAAACCTATGTAACTTATATATTATCAAACAAATTGAGTTTTTTAAACACGAATCTTTGAATTGTGGGGATAACCTGAGTCATCTTTGGTTGTACCATTTACAAATATAATTGTTACTAGCTTAAGAACCATTGTAACCGTCTAATATGTGACTGTTCCCCTTTCAAAATCCTCTCTCTGTAAAGTAACGACATTGAGTGTTATATATACTTACCTTTCTAATGTATAAAAATACTTTGAGATTGAGCCGAGCTGAGCACTTCAACTGTCAATCTCAGTAGCAGTTGAAATAGAGAAATATAGTTATATTTCTCTCTCCCTCTGTCAATTTAGTAATCCACGGTGTTGACGACAGTTTTTTTTTTTTTTTTTCTTTCTTTTTTCCTCGTGTGGAAACCCCCTCGGGCCGTCATTCCACCGAGGCTTTCGGTGGAAAGGTGTGTCGGAATCGAACCGACTAAAACCACACGGTGTGGTTTTAGTCAAAACCGTGCTGCGCTTAAAATAGGAGGAATCCGGAAACAGCTTTATTAAGACCCCTCCTAGCGCCTGCCCGCACTATGCGGGCACCACCTACGGGTAACCTATCAATAAGGCGACGTCCAGACACACGCAGACGTCACCCCCTCGCGGCTGGCCAAACGGCGGATGGAGGGGAAAACCCGTCCCGACCACCCGCGGCCACACTCAGGGCGGCACGAGGTGCTGGTAGGCGGCGCCGGGGGCGAATTAGGTCCGAGTGGAGGTCATCCTCCCGGGCCTGCTCCGCCGCCTCCTTCTGCGAGATGACCTCCTCGCAGAAGGTTGCGACCGCGGTAAAACTTCTGTCGCTAACGACCATGGAGCGTATGATGGCCGGTAGCGACAGATCCTCTCCGATGACTGCAGTGAGGGCCCGACGCTGCGGCGCCCAGGCGGGACAATCTGCAAGTGTGTGCTGTGCAGAGTCCTCACTGCAGTCGTAGTGATGGCAGGCGGGACTCAATTCCCTTCTAGCAACCGAATGCAGGTACTTCCCGAAGCAGCCGTGCCCGGAAAGCACCTGCGTCAGTCGGAAGGAAAGGGTCCCGTGCTGCCTCCCTGCCCACTCGATAATGACCGGCTGGAGCGCCTCCACGGTGGTAAAACCAGCACGTGGAGCCTCCAGCCGGGACGACCAATGAGCCATCGTGGCCCGGCGGGCGGCCTCACGCCACTCGCGTACCTCATCGGGCGGGTGTCGACTGCCACTACCCGCCCGGACTCAGCCGTCCGCCGATAAACTTCGGCGAGCACTTCCGCCTCCAAATCCCACGGGGGAGTTCCGGCCAACGCGCATGCCGCCTCTGTTGATATGGTGCGGTATCCGCGTATGGCTCTAACCGCCATAACCCTCTGGGGACATCAGAAGTGTCCCCTATTCTGGTTGGTCAGAGCCTCCGCCCACACCGGCGCACCATACAGTGCCATTGACCGGACAATCCCCGTGTATAGCCACATTGTTGCTACACTGGGTCCACCCAAGTTGGGTAAAAGTCGCCCAAGGGCGGACGCAGTGCCGACCAGCTTCGGTGCAAGCTGTTGGAAGTGCTCGTCGAAGCGCCACCTACCGTCAATTATCAGGCCCAGATATTTTATATGGGCCCGAATCGGTACGAGGACCGAGTTGACCACAATTGAGGAACCTGGGGGTAGACCACGACGGGGCCCATGGAATAAAAGGGCCTCCGTCTTGTCCAGGGCCACCCGCAAACCCAGCGCCTCGATGCGGCTGACTACCAGAGATACTCAAGTTTCAAGTTTCCGTCTCGGTCCTCGTACATGACGGTAGGCTCCCTTAAATAATCTGCCACCAGCTGCCTCAGGTACTGTGGCACCCCATGATAATGGAGCGCTTCCCTGATGCAGCTGAATGGCAGACTATTGAATGCGTTGGCGATGTCCAGCGACACCGCCAACAGCACGCCGCCAGAGCTGACTACCTCCTCGGTCACGGCTCTCAGACGCATAATAGCACCGATAGTCGAACGCCTTTGAAGTCGAACGAATTTCAAGAGGGGTGATACTACGTATTTTTAACTTTACATTTTTTTTATGAGATAGTAGGCAAACGAGCATTTAGGTCATCTGATGGTTAATGACTACCGCCGCCCATGGACACCCACAACTCAAGAGTCACAAGTGCGTTGCCTGCCTTTAAGGAGAGCGAAAGAAAAAGAAAAGAGCGTACTCCTAAGTACGCTCTTTTCGATAATAATAATATAATTCGAAATAAAAAAGTCGCCAGTGTTGTCCTTTATACTAAACGATTACAATAACTCAGCCGTTACCGGCGATGCGTAAAGTGGAATACAGTATCGCATAATTACTGTACCTTTCCATTCATCGTGGTTATCTAAACAAGGTAACGTAATGAACGGATTTAATCTTGAAGGATGATACACACGTACCCTTAGTTAAATAATAAAATACTTCTAAAGTTATTTAAAACTAACTTCTTCTAAGCTTAAAGAACGTATTTTGGCAACCAGTTCATTGGCAAGTTTTGACTATGAGTATTTTTTTTTAAATAAACACATAACTAAGTACAATTATAGAGTTTTTCGGTCACTCAATTGGTGATTGTATTGAATGGTTTTCATTATATTTTAATCTAAAGTATTCTTGCAAAAAATACGGCGGAGCATTTTCTTTTTAACCGTGCGTCAGTATCAACAGTGCTGGTTATCTCTTATGTAACTTATCTCAAGTTGAAGATGCTCAGTAAATACTTTAGCTTCTTAAAACATACATCTTTAAAACCAAAAGGAAACATACTGTGTACTTTAAAAGTATGTTTGTGAAAATTTTAGTATAGGGTTGAAATTGCATCGCCCAAAACTCCATCCCATTCGATCCTTCAACTAAAGGCTAATTGTTCCATCACTTATATGGTTTAAATCGATCCTAGTCTGACATATTAACTTGCAATTTGGCACCGTGATGATTTCGACACAAAAAAAGCCCTCAAAACAGAACTGAAAAAAAAAAATAGTAGTCTATGACTAAAGATTTCTTCGAAAGACAAATCTTTAGAAGAATCTTTTTATCTTTAGCTATGCTGTTTACATATGAAGAAGTTTCATATTTGAAGTAATGTTACTGGTACGTGTGAGTAAATGTTAAGTTCTCCGTGGGTATTTTAATGAACCATTAAAGTTTTAAGGTACCCCAAAGTTACACTGTATTAAATTGACCTGTTCCGATGATATTTATTATTTAAATTTTAGCAACAATTTCTGGCATTTAAATATTATTAAGCCAATGTGACTTTATAGTGCAAGAGTATATTTTATATAAGCAGTCGTAATGTAAACAGATCTTT
Source organism: Tyria jacobaeae (assembly GCA_947561695.1). NCBI lineage: Eukaryota > Metazoa > Arthropoda > Insecta > Lepidoptera > Erebidae > Tyria > Tyria jacobaeae. The sequence goes on from OX387222.1 coordinate 3,988,402, forward strand.
GTAATATGTACATATGTATTATATCTACTCTTTAAATTAATTGTAAGTAGTAAAAAGTAAATGTTTTTTTTTTGTTTTTTAAGAAGGAGACAAATGAGGGTGTTTAGATTCACCCTACGTAGGAGAGAAGAGTTCCTCATTTGTTTTTTACAAAATGAACGGTGTGTCGGAATCGAACCGACTAAAACCACATGGTGTGCCATGCTGTGCTTAATTAAAAGTTAAGAATTTGAATTTTTAAATTGTGTGGATTCTAGTCCTACTAGTTTCAAATTTCTTATGTAACTGTGTTTGATATACCATTTAATAGATTTCTTAATCAATCAACAAATTAATAAGTTATTTGAAAAAACCACTTGCCTTAGCTACCTACTCCAAAAGATTCCTCTCCCCAGAGAGAAATTTGCACGAATTTTGAAGAGACGTATGTGAGGCTGTTATATGTTTTTGTACCTAAATTTCTCGACAATTTGTTGTTCTTTTTGTGAGTTATTGTGCTTTTACAATACGTCTGGCAGTATGGCGCTTGTATTAAGTAAATATTTTTAGTTAAGCCCGCTAGAGTCGAGTTTTTACCCGAGATACCCTCAGAAGGAAGCATCCGGGAACCCCAGCAGAACTTGGCCACCTGACTTAACAGGTGGCAGCCTTCGCCCCCCACATGAAATAGGCGCACGTGGAACACGTACGTCATGCCACCATCTCAGGCCTGCTTCTGCTGGGGTTACGGTCAGCCCAGCCCGTTACCCCCAGGCCAGCGCTCATGGAGGTCGGAGATCAGTGTTTGCTCTCCGACGTCTGGTGCGTCTTCTGCGGGATGGGAGAGTGCTTGTCCTCTCCGTTTCCCGTTCCGCCGCCTCTTTGGCCAATATCACCTCACTTTTACCATGGACAGAACCTTGGTCTCCGGGGGCTTCTCACACCAACCCACATCAAAACCTAGTATTTATTCTATTAAAAATAGGGAAACTATAATAGATAAATACCTGTATATATTTAATAAAAATGAGTTAACAGACATTATATATATACATAACTTATTCATTTGTTGATTGATTAAAAAATTTATTAAATGGTATATCAAACACAGTTACATAAGAAATTTGAAACTAGTAGGACTAGAATCCATACAATTTAAAAATTAAAATTCTTAACTTTTGATTATGTATTAACTATATGTAAGATAAATGTTAAAATTATTTACAATTTAGTAGTAGGTTTAAATAATGTATATGTAATTATATAACAATCGGTTATGGTAAAGCGAGTAGATGTAGCGTGCTCTAAATAGTTAATTTGAGCTTACAGTTATTGAATGATTTGAAGTAGCACTACCATACAATTTTTTACTTTTTTTTTCTTATAAAAAGACAACTCCCGCATTAGGATTAATTCCTGTGTCGCGGGGGACTTTACAAACATTTAAGAATCGACACAAAGAACACCCAGACTCAGAACAACAATTTGAGAATTACACAAAGTGTTGTCCCGTACGGGGATCGAACCCACAACACTCGGCGCGGCAGCGTAGTGGCAAGGTGACTAAAAATACTTTAAAACAACAAGAATTATTTGCTCACCGTACCGTGACATTACAAGTAGCCACCCTTACCTAACAGTTTCCACGACATATACTTTAGTACTTTAAGTTAACTTGGGCACCAGGATGATTTTTTTCCTGCCATCTGCACCGTGCCTGTTAGTTCCACCTCATAAATTTTTATCGTTTACTTCTGGGGTTCTTAAATTTAATTTTTTATTTTGAATAGCTGTGGCTGGAGTTTTTTTCCATGCAAACTTAAATAATGCTTCAGTTTTATTTAATTTCTGATTATCCATAACACGCTTAAAGTTTAAGCGATATATTTCATTTCATTTTCCTAATTTAATAACAAAATGTCTTTGTGCTTAAATATAATCATGCGTTTTACAAAATTAAAGAAAATCTAACTACACAAATCTAATTTTGAGGTCAGATAATAACAATATAATTTAATATTATTTCAAGTCCACTAAATATAACACGAATACATAACTGAGTTGTCCATGTCAATTTTTAAATCAATGAAAAATATTTATATTTAAATGGCAGTAACGATTTGATATCCTACCTTATTTTCTCCGTGGTTACCACTCTGTATTGACTGGCTATTAACCAGTTTACCTTCTTCTGCAGTACCTATAGTTTTTACGTAATTACGCAGCAGAGAAAGTGCGTTTCCATAAAAACTCGCTCTGCTTCCTCTGGTGTAATGTGAATGTATTGTCAGGTTTTCGTAAGGAACCCTATTCAGATGTTGTTGGTTTTCAATGCTATTGCAGTACTAACAACACACTTCGAATTTTCTGAATCATTCTCATAATCTAAATTTTGTTATTATATGAATGTACTAATTTTTTTCAATACCTAAGTTATTGTGATTTTTTTTTTTTAGTATTGTTCCATATTTTTTATGAATCGTTTGCTTTATTAATTTGATTTGTAATATCTTTTCTTTTGGCGTATCATATTACCCACTTCTAAATATATATTTGAAATAAAATACTGTGCAGGATCTTGTAAAATTTATGCTAACTTCAATATATATATACATATATATATATATATTTTAATGTATTCGTATCTATACCCAGATTTAGTTATATTCCAGCAGTGTATTTTTATTATTATCTTTATACTCGTATAACCTTCTTTTTATGGATAAATAACGAGGGCATTCCATTACATTATATTAATAGTATTTCCGCAAAATGTGTGTACCCATCCGCTAATCCATTGTGACATATGTAACTTAAAAATGTTAACTTAAATTATCTAATTCATTTATGATTCACCATCTCCCCAATAATTAATTTCTCGTGTAATGTATTCCACATACATTTTGGCGATATTTATGACCCAGTAAAGTCCAGTTATTAACAAAAAGGCTTATTACTTACACTTTTCATTATCTTGTTGACTATATCAATCGTGGTAATGATTTATTTATGTGTTAATTAAAGTATTCATATTAATGTTTTGGTATAAAACAGTCTAAGAATTGTTAACATAGCAGTATTTCAATAACTTGTTATTTGATTAAAATCCCACTGTAATTAAATAACCAGTAATTTATTAATATTTAATTCATAAAGGTAATTTAAGAAATAAACAATAAAAATACTTTCTTATTTAATCACTACATCGTGAGAGATAGTAAGATAGTATTAGTAGGTATTAGCTATTATACTAAATTTATATTTGAAAAAATGCAAAAAAATATATAAAAAAGGCCCCTTAATTTTAATTGTCTTCACACGTATACGCCACATCAAAGGGATTTTAATTAATAATGTGTCCATTGATTTTGTTTCTAATGTTCTTTTTTAATGGATTAAAGTTACGGTCATTAAATAAAATTTTCTTTACAGCCTGAACAACATTTTATATTTTTCTTCTACAACGTAAAAAACTTGCCTTAACAAGACGTTTATATATATATTTTTTAATAATATAGGCAAACTGACGAACAGACGGGTTACCTGATGGTAAGTGACAACCGCCATCCATGGACACCTGCACTCGTAAGTGCGTTGTCCGCCTTTGAGGGAGATGAGGGATAGGGAGGGGAAAAAGGATAGTTGGGATGATGAGATGGGAAAGGGGAAATTATGGGAGGGGTAAAAGGAGATGGAGGAACTTGGCCTCCGGAATTCTTAGTAATCTCGGGGAAATGCAATGGTTGCTTCACAACCGGTTTTCTGTGAAGCCGCTGTATGGCACCGGTCGAGCTGGCCAATTCGTTCCTAAGCATGGCTTTACCACCATACCTTACTGAAATATAATGAAAGATAAAGGGGAATAGTATTTATAAACATACATGTATATAATACCAAATATGTATTTATATTAAGACAACTTCCGCATGATTCCTATATTGCGGGGGACTTGATAAACCGTCAAACAACAGAGAGGAAAATCACCCACACTCGGGGTCTTCCCTGTAGGAATCTGTCCCATGACTTTTGGCTCAGCAGTCAGAATCAAGAATCACTAGACAAACAGGCCAGTAAATTTATACTTAAATAGATCATCAGGTCCTGATTTAAAATATGGTATACTGATTATTGTATCGTATATCCATACACGGAGGCAGGCCACTTCTAACTGGTCATCTTTATTTATTTAGGCACTATGTCCAGAAGTGGAATTCCTTTCACTGAAATCGTCATGAACGTACTGATTTTCTGTAATATCCTGTTTTTTTTTTGTGAAGTTTACATAATTAGACGTTTCAAATTATTGTAATAATATAATAGTTAAAATATCATTTCAGGGAAACTAAAGATATTATAGTGCTAATTTAGGTACGTACAATGTTCACTTTATTTGTCTGATTACGCTCACAAGACCTGAGCTTAACGCGGTAGTTTGCTTTTTTTAGAAAATCCTATGCAACTTTTCTGCACGGGATTGTCTCGAACAAAGCGTTAGTTCAAGGAGAATACCGTACCGTTTAGGATAGCACTAGTGTTGCTAAAATCTTTAACCTTCGTTTGTCATATACTGATAAACGTAGTGAAAACCTGCTTACATGCTTAATATTTAGATCTCTTTTCTTCTCTGTCTATTTTCATTTTAATTATAAATAGGTATATAAATTATTGAAAAAATATGTTTTATTATTATTATTGTATATTAAACTGTTTTTTTTTTATTAATTTTGGTATTATATAATACATGCTCGGAGACTATAAATCGATACAACAATTACACTTTATGCTTTAAAATTTTACTACTTTAATTAAATTTGACTTTCAAAATGTCTTTAAATTTGTTAAATATTTAGTTAACAGTTAAAGCAAATAAAATGGAAAATTAAAATTAAACAAGTTTGTATTTATGTTTGTGTAAAACTGAACTGACTTTTATTAAATTTAGTATAGGGGTACTACGAACCCTGGGAAAAGGCGTAAGCTACTTCTTATCGACATATAAAACTGCAAAAATATATAACATTCACAGTTAAAAGCTAGTCTGCCTCTCACCAGTAAGACAAGCTACCTTTCCACACAGTTTACAAAATATTAATATGCACAATTGATACTATAAGTATTGTACGAGTAATTTATAATACTGTGTATTTAAATAACTTCGTATTAAAATAGTGTTATGTGGTTCACGGTGGAAAATAATTGGGCCATCTCTTCCCGTTTGTGTTGTAGAAGGTTACTAAGTGATCGGACTGTTATCTATCAGATAGTATGTATACAGTCATACAGTGCCCGGTTGATGGCAAGAGGCTTGCTCCCTATTACATTAGTGGGTCAAATTCTAATGGGCAAAATGTGGGTGTTTAATACACCTCTGCCTGCTCCTTAGGGGATACAGGCGTGAGCATATATATATATATATATGTGTGTATTAAAACAAACATTTACTATATGTATTTATAGTACATAGTTTATTTATTTATTTTGTTTATTTGTTTTTATACCGTACACTATTATTACAGATTAAATCTAATACAATAATGTAGGACTAAAATTAAAAATAAGACCAAACACAATCCATCAATAACAACACATTATAAAGCAAAAAAATAAACTAATCCATTACATTAATTAATTAGAAATAAATTTGTATCTAACGTTACTACGCAATAGCTGTACTTTGTGAATTCAATAATTGAACAAGAAAACAAATCAATGCGTTCGGCCACCCTACCTACCATATTAAGGATACAAGTATGTACAAGCTATGACCAGTTTAGGTGTACATTGTTTTTCTTAGATATCTTAGCAAATAATATCTATGTCACCTTGCACCTTGTGTGAACGTTGTTACTACAGACAGGTAACCGCGTGTTGTTTGTTACCTACATGTAACCGGGTTTTACGTAAGTAATTTTACCTATATATTTAGAAACTATATAATGATATAACTATAGTATAGAGCGAGCGATATTAATTTAAACTGAAATTCACATCGCTGAATTCACGGGTTGCAGGTCGGACGGTCGGGCGGTCACTTTGCTATTATGTTGCCGTGCCGAGAGTATTGGGTTCGACCCTTACGCGGGATAACACTATGTGTAAACTTTAAATTGTAGTTCTGAGTCTGGGTGTTCTTGGTGTCCATTATTAGCATGTTTTTAAAGTCCTTCGCTATACAGGAATTAATCCTAATACGAGAGTTGTCCATTAAAAATGTAAAAACAAAGTACTGACTGACTTCAGAATAATTATCGATTATACTTCAAAAAATTACCACAACTTTTGCAATCTAATCTTAATGAAAGAGCAAAACCCCCTTCCGTCGATTAAAAATACGTGGAGGTTCACCTTCCCCGAGGCTATTGCTGCTTCGGTTTAGGTAAACCGTTATTCTAATATAGTACTTAAACTCTGCAAAGTGGTCTAAATTCTAGACAGAGCATTAAGTAGTCTAAGGCTATGATCATAGGCATTGAGCACGTTTTAATATCGTAAATACAATATAATAAAAACATACAATATTTAAAAGATCTTATCTCACAATAAATTTACCTAATTCAAACTAAAATTATGCCTATATTTTGTTTAAGTTCCACTGGAGTAGAGTGATATCAATCAGACAGCCAGCAACATGCCAGCAGTAATTAAAAGAATGCAAAAAGTATATATCCAAATGGTTTATATACCTCTAGGAAACGATAACAGAAACTTGACACTGTGCCTTTTCGCTTAGAAATCTCATATTTAAAATGTTATTACCTAAACACGCCTTTTGCATACTTGTAGGACAAATATCATTGCTTTTAGTACCTTACTTACAGAGAAACAGGTTGTTTTTAAGTGAACGTCTTTTACCATATTCTATACCGTACTGTAAAAAAAAGGTTCATTTATATATGTATTACTCACCCAGTCTGTTACCCGGTACATTTCACTCTCTGTGGGTTAAGTATTTCCAGATACTTATATAGAAAGTAATTGACCTATTAATCAAACAACAATCACAAAACACAATAAGGTTTCGAAAACATGTTCTATATCATTTTATTAATATCATGGTGGGTCTTAAGAATTAAATAATTTGATAACTATTTTATAACCCTACTGCTGTAGTTTTATTGGCACATAATATTTAAATCCTTTATCCTACCACATTCACCAGTCTAACAAAAACTAACAAATTTTAACAATCTGTTTGTCTGTCCTCCTATAACATAAAGAAGGCAAGTTATTTAAAAAATGGCCCACGTCGAGAATCGAATGTGAATTCTTGACATGCGGGTCAGCGTTTTGTACAGGCTGAGCAAGTAGCGAGCGGCGTTGTGCAGATGACCGAGAGGCAAGGAGGGTCATTTGCGCGGGCGCAAAAGCTCCTACTCGTTATAAAACGACCACCAGCCATGACACGGTCACTCACTTACCAACGTCAATTACAGTCTGTTTATTATTTGGTCGCCAACATCGAGACCTTAACAGCCCATTTCATTAAGATTTCAAAAGGTACAACAATTTTTTCATAAAAAAATATTAGTAAGATTATCAAACTACGATATGTATATATGTATGTATGAACTGGTACAACTGAATCTATCGTCCCCTACTCGCTTGACGTTGAGTCTCGGGACACTGTATATATATGAGATCCAGATCATTGTATCACTCGTAAATCATTGCGTTTTAATGAATTATTTCACAAAGTATATAATCGTATACTTTATTCAAGTCTTCTAATCCTACAACACAACTGAGTCAAAGCACACAGACTCAAATGACTAAGTCCTAGCACTAGGCGAATGATTAAGCTCACTGAGTGGTTTGTACCTGATTGCTATGCGCCCTAATTATTAAGTAGCGTAAGCTACAAGACGATTAAAGTGCTTATGAATTTGAATGCGTGTTAGGCTTCACCTCATAGCGTGATTAAGTGGCTTTAGATGACTGTCGTAACGACTAGTCTATAAAATATGAGATGTTTTAAAAGAAAAAAAGTTTTTTTCGGCACTTCTGGTGTAAAACTACACTTCTTTTTCAAATCGACTGTGCCGTAATAACCTCGTGTATCGTATCATCCTATTCTTTTTCTATATTGTACGAGGACAGACGGGGCACCTGATTGTTAGTGACAACCTCCGTCCATGGACACCTGCAACTCGAGAGTCGAAAGAGCGCTGCCCGCGTTTTAGGGTAATGAGGGATGAGGCACTTCTTCCATTTCCCGACTATGCCGATGTCAGATCTAAATCTCTCGGAAGCGCAACTTGATAAGTGTGAGCAACTTCAATTTTTTTGTATGAGATTCATATTTGGCCTGCAAAATTATGATCACGTTTCTGAATTTTTTCAAAAGCTCAAATGGATTCCAATTCGTTCTCGCCGGAGTACTCACATCTTCATTTTTCTTTACAACAACTTATTCAACCACAAAGCCCCTATTTATCTTAAAGAACGTTTCAAGTTCCTTCGCATTCCATAAAATTTTACGATCTATCTTTTACAGTTGAAGCTGTACGCTTGTGGAATGCCTTGCCACTCAACATTAGGATAGCGAAAACAATTACCAATCGTAAGAAAATTGTTCATGATTATTTTTTATCTCATTAGTTTGATACTTTCCGTATGCCGTATGTAGATGATATGTATGTATATAGTTGTATCTATGTGTACATATGTATATATTTTATTTAATATTTTTAAGTAGGTATATGTATATTTATATATTGTTAATATATATTTTTTACTCATGTATTTAAGTATACCAAAGAACTGAATCTACAGGCTATCTGTATATTTTATATTTATTAGGTAAAATTTCCTTTGAAATGGACTTCAAACTGCCAACGTCTCTCCAAATCATTTTGTTCCATCCTAAGGTTGCCTGGAAGAGATTGCATGTAGCAATGTGACCCAGACATTGATCGCCTAAAAGCAGCACTAAACAGAGCCACTAGGGAATGCAAGAGGGCTTACATCAGAGCAGATGCCCAGCGCATTGCACGGTTTGGTCAAGAACTCGTCGCGTACCCTACGGGTAGCCGTAAGTTTTGGCGATTGGCCAAAGCCGTGCAGTCCAACTATTGCCAACCTTCGCTGCCGCCGTTGAACTACCCTGACGGATCACTGGCCCACGAGCCGCAAGAGAAAGTGAATCTACTAGCTGACCTCTTTACGGCTAACTCCCGAATCGATGACCGTTGCGCGCACACGCCCACCATTGCGTCCTGCGACTCCGCAATGCGGGATATTCGCATCCGGCAGAGGGATGTCCGTGCGGAGCTTCGGTCACTCGATGTCCGGAAAGCCAGTGGACCCGATGGTATTCCGGCGGTGGTTCTTAAGAACTGTGTACCTGAGTTGTCTCCCGTACTAACGCGCTTGTATCGCCTGTCCTATTAATCAGGAATTACAACAACAGGGAAATGACGGAACAGCCTGGAGAGAAGCGAATGTTCAACCCATTCCCAAAAAAGCCGTCACTTCCATACTCTGTAAGGTGTTCGAGCGGATCATCAACACCCAACTAATCCGCCACCTAGAGATCACTCCTTGTTAAATGATCGGCAATATAGTTTTCGGCCGAACCGATCCACGGGTGATCTTCTAGCGTACGTCACACACCTTTGGGGTGAGGCTATGGATAGGCATGGGGAGTCCTTGGCCATCAGCCTCGACATTGCCAAGGCCTTCGATAGGGTTTGGCACCGGTCGCTTCTCTCCAAACTTCCTGCATTTGGTCTGCCACCTAAACTCTGCAACTGGGTTGCTGCCTTCCTCCATAAGCGCCGCATTAGGGTTCTCTGCGACGGCGCGGCCTCAGACTTCCACGAGGTAAGCGCTGGTGTACCTCAGGGCTCCATCCTATCGCCTACGCTGTTTCTTCTGCATATCAATGACATGTTGGCCCTTGGCAATATACATTGTTATGCAGACGACAGTACAGTGCAGGGGCGATATTTCGGGCATCCTACTGCCAAGCTGGCAGACGTTGAGGAAAAACGACAGGAGCTTGTCGCTGAGCTCGACCGGGTCTTGAGCCACATTTCCTAATGGGGCTGTGAGAATCTGGTCGAGTTCAGCGCCAAGAAAACACAGGCGTGTGTGTTCTCTACCAAAAAGTCTCCATTCCTTCCCCTTCCTACTCTTCAGAGCACTCAACTGCCACTGCAGGATAGGCTTAGTATTCTGGGTATGGATATTTGCCGGGATCTCAATCCGCGCGATTACATCGAGAGTGTCACTAAGGCGGCCTCGCGTAAGCTCGGCGTTTTGAACAAGGTGAGACGGTTCTTCTCGCCCGATCAACTATGTCTTTTGTACAAGACCCAGGTTCGCTCCTGCGTGGAGTACTGCTCTCATCTCTGGGACGGCTATGCGCAGTATTTGCTTGACGCTCTCGATCGGTTGCAGCGGCGCGTAGTCCGCATTATAGACTGTCCTGAGATCACCCAGTCTCTTGAGCCTCTGCAGTTGCGAAGAGATGTCGCCTCTATGGCAGTCCTCTATCGCCTACATCACGGGGAGTGTTCTGATGAGCTCATCCAATTGGTCCCACCTTCTCCCTTCCTCTACAGGACTACACGTGCTGGCCTGAGGAGTCACCGTTTGTGCGTCGAAAATATACGTACCCGAACTAAACGGTTTGGCTCTTCTTTCCTGTGCCGATCGGTAAAAGCCTGGAACTCTCTACCAGCGCACGTGTTTCCTTCCCACTTTGATCCCGGGTCTTTTAAGCGGGGCGTGGAAAAGCATCTCATCAGGCCGCCATAGTGTGGGTCACCATGCTGCATTGACTAGACATGCAATGAGGATGGTGACCACCACTCTTTGACTCCACCTATTGCTTTCCATCAGGCAAAGTGGAGTCACTATGGTAGGCTAATATAAAAAAAAAATAAGGCCACCCTTTGTACAGTATGTGTGTTAAACTTAAAATGTGTTTTATTCTTATTCTACCAATGTTGTACAAATAAAGTTATTATTTAGCTATGTATCTATAAAACCTATTTTTCTTATATTTGTGTGATACTATACTTCGATAAATGTTCTAGTTTTAACTGTAACTAATACCTAACCTGTTAATAAAATATCAATCAAAGCAACCTCGATAGTATTTTTTTATGCACTGAACACTAATATTAAATATAATAAACTGTTTTTCCATGAAGTCAGTCATTCTTTTACTATTTTGTACACCAATCACATCAAGCAAATATGAAACAAAGGTAGAACCTAATATCATTAAAAAACATCGCAGTTATTACGCAGTTGGTACATTACTTTTGACAAGTGAAGTAATTTGTTTGACGTAATCTTAATGAAATTTATTGTTTATTACTCAAATATAAACTTTAGTGATGCCGTAATTTTTAATACCTGTCTAAAAAAAGTTATTAGGAATATTAACTTTTTTTTTTACGTTTTTTTGTACTTCTTGACTGTTATAAAGTTAAGTTTTAGAGATTTAGATTATTAGTACGACAGTTTTATTACTTGGTTTTAGATGCATAATTTAAAATCCATGTAATTAGAATATAACTTCGGATCTCAAAACAATTTGTGGATACGCAAAGGTTTTGTTTTCAGTGCAGTGTTTTAACAAGTATACCTGGATAATTTAATCTAAAATGCTAATATGATAAGAGAAAAAACGGTTATATAAATGGTTTATCTTTTGTATTTATTAACAAACTTAACTTCGCATATTTAGGTTATCAATAGTGGGATAGTAAATAGGACTCACAATAGCTCTAAGCAATGTTACAATTAAAATTATTATTTCAAGAACCACTTTTAAGAAATTTGTAGAAATCCTATTGCGTCTACTAAAGATAGGCAACAGTCCTTCAGTAAGCGTTCCAGAACGATGTAACATTCCACAGGTCGAGACGTTTGTTATCAAATTGGAATACCTTATCATTTGGAATCTAGTTAAGATGTCAGTCATAACGGAACTGGGACTAAAATCGCTTGTAGCTATCGTAATTGTTGGACATTTTAGACTTAGAATAGATATAGATTTAGGTATTAATTAATTATCAATTTCAGGAAGAACATTTTATGACTACTTTTTACAGAGTAGTAATTTGTAAGAAGTTGTACTGGTAGCGTAACTTAGAAAAGATTACAATATTATTTATGGTACACTAAAGGGATTACAATAAATCGTAAGTAAAAATTAACGTATAGGCTGTTTTCTCACTCACTCAGACAATTTAGGTGTATAACATACATATATCATACTTTTATATGACTATAATATATACATGTTTAAATATACTAACGTAGTATATCTATATAATAATACATACTTATATAAATAAATAATTATAATCTAATATTAATTATAAACGATGTCAATTAATTACAATTAAGCTGAGTGAAGAATAAAGAAAACATATTTTTTCATTGACATTGAAGCTCCTTGCCAGCTACTATTCAAAGGTATTGTTTGCTCATTTACTTTGTCTTCATAAATTTAATTATAGAAATTTGAAGTGTTTTTAGTCTGAAATTGTTGTAATGCTACTAACAAACAAAACGATTAACTAAAGCCTAAGTAAATTGAGGCTTAGGGTTTAAAGGTATACAAAACCTTTTTAGTTTACAAATATACTTAAACGAGTAATATATTGTCAATCATGAGTATACAGTACAGTAAACTTACACACTTATTTATATATACATACATATATGATTAAGTGTATAGCTTACATAAGTATGGAGACAAATGCTAGTGTAGTTCAAAGTTATCGACAATCATTATTACTTAGAGTTCAACTCACAACAGTTATACTACTAAATCTATAGTAAATATGTATTTATACATAAGAAATTATAGGTTTCCATATAGTTATAGCTACGATAACACACTATACTCGTATGTTTCATTTCAACACCCCAGGCATGATCAGGTGTCTTTATGCTCAAGAAATATTACGATCCGTTCTTCAATATGTGGGCTATTCCAAAAATTCTTAGTAAAATGAAAAAAAAAAAGAGTTGGAATATTAAAAAAAATACTTACGGTTTTTTTTTTTAATTCCCTCAAACCCTAATGCACATATGCATTCAATTAAGCCAACTTTCAAAACATTAAAGAATATATATTTTGTAAGAGTTTAAAAAATAAAATTGTGAAGAGATCATGTGTGAAGAACGCCACGGAGACTGATCAGACAAACTTCGCAATCGTCCGGGTGTGCTTTTCTAGGAATAGGATTCCTCTTATTTTAAGCTTAGCGTATCACATCGTGTGATTTTAGTCGGTTATATTCCGAATCACCGTTCTACCAAAAAATCCCGGTTTAATGTCGGCCCTAGGGGGTTTCCACAAAGAAAATAAGACAAATTTCGCATTACTATCACTAGTAACTGTTCTACGGTTTCCAAGCGGAACTACTGCTACTGGTTCACTGTGTTGCAAAAAAACCTCTTTATTTTTTTTATATAAGCTTAGATCTTAAATAACATTCGTGGGCAACTCGTCTTCATCAATCACCCATTGCTTAGATTGTTAGTGAGAGGATCGCAGCTGTAGCGAGAGATCCAAGTTTCGCCCGTTGTAAGGATGTGGGATACGTTTTGTGGAGTTCTTCCTTCGAACTTTTCTTTCAAAAATTTGTACCAAATAAACACTACTGGATTTGTGCTCTTTGGTGAAAGAATGAGGTATCCATCGTGTAGCAAGCTTCCTAAATTTAAGGTGTTTATGAAGGATGGTAGTAACTGCTTGTTATCCAATCTTCAGTTCGATTTGTAATGTTTGTATTCTCTAGCTGTGTCTGGGGTCATCGTCTATGTTATCTATTTGTAAAGCAGGATCAAACTCCCCAAATGCAATTTGAAAATTGTCGTGAGATTCCTTTGAAAGTGAATCCTCGTTTATAATAAAAAATCATAGCACGAACACATATTTTTAATAAGTTAGCCATTAATTCAAAATAATTTCACGAAAAAAGAGGCAGTATTTATTCTCTATAGCTAACAATTTTCAGAATATCCTTGGTATAGGAGGATTTATATATAGTATTAATTAAAGCCTATTCAACAAACGTATTAAGATGTTATTAGATACAAGAAAAATTATTATATTGAATACTCATAATTTATTTTGTAAACTTATTTAGAATATTTTGAAATAATATTTTTTTATGTACATACATACACTCGGACCTATATACCGAAGGGGTAAGCATAGGTTTTTTTTTTATACTATAGGGGGACAGACGAACAGACGGGTCACCTGATGATAATATTTAGCTAGCTATCTAGTTAGCGGTATATATATTTAGCTATTTAAAATGATTATACTCGTAAACATTTCATTTATAACAGACAAAGGACGATTGGCACTCCACCACTGTGCGCTTCTCCAGAAGCTTTTTGCCTCGCATAACCAGCTTATGGAACAAATTGTCGCCTGCCGTATTTCCGAACCGATACGACCTTCAAACCTTCAAGAAAAGAGCGTACTCCTACCTAAAAGGCCGGCAACGCACTTGTGACTCTTGAGTTGCGGGTGTCCATGGGCGGCGGTAGTCACTTACCATCAGGTGATGAGGTGACCCGTCTGCTCGTTTCCCCCTATCGCATAAAAAAAAAAACAATGAAAAGAATTATAGGAATCCTCTGTGGACTACTAATAAAAATAACCATGTTCCGTATGACAATCCTAGATGTATGTAATAAGTGATATTATGGCAACGACTATAGTGACAGTTTTAAAATAAAACTAACTAGACTCGGCTCTAGTATGAAATACCGTTGCATTCATTCAGCCTTCAAGCTATTAACTGAACAAGTATTCAATTAACCTGCACTTGATATTAACTTATTAAATTGTAATTACTTTTTGAAGTAGTCTTGTGTTCTTTTATAAAGCACTGTAGCATGGAACCATTCAAAATAATTATTGTGAAATGAGCAGTCCACCAAAAGAATCAACTTTTTCCCATAAATTTTGCCCTTAATTACTTTTGTCGGTAAATCTTCAAATTGAAACATCCATTGCTTAGTTTTTTTTTTTTTCGGTTTGTTCTTCTGTCAAATTAAGAGGTATTCATCTAGTAGAAACCTTTCTGATGCCTAATGTTATTGTAAGACTTTTTGTACATGACTGACACCAAAGGTGCCCGAATCTGTTGATATATCGCCTCTCTATCAGCTTCTATCATTCTAAAATCGAAATTTTTCTCTATTCAAGTCCATTACGATGCATGACAGACACTGTTTCAATTGCCGACAATTTGTGAAAACATATATGACAGAAGAAGCGGCGGTCAGCAATGCTGACGTCACGCTTCACGCTTTTCATGGTTCTTACATAAATTATGTGATTAACAATTAAATTAGATAAATAAATTAATTAATCAACTTTCCAACACTAAAATTCGTCTCTCTTTTTTACCCGACTGCGAAAGCTTTTTGGTTATATTTTTCGAGTGTATTTACTTAAAAAAAGATACAATCAGTTCACATGAAGAGGACAAAACGTGCTGTATTGTTGTATATTCTCAACAGTGGTATAGACATGCTAAGTCACGAACCGGCTGGCTCGACCGATACAATACCAGGACTTCACAGAAAAGTGGTTGTGAAGCACCGCTTGTGTAGCATTTCCCCAAAAATGTGTGAGGTTTCTGGAGGCCCAACTCCCCCTCTCCTTTTGCCTCACCCTTTTCTCCCCTCTCCTTTTCCTATCTCCTCATCCCCTCTCTTCTTTGGCCTCCCCTCAATCCTCATCACCCTCAAAGGCGGGTAGGGCACTTACGACTCTCGAGGTGTCCATGGACGGTGGTTATCACTTAAAGTCAGGTGAACCGTCTGTTCGTCTGTCCTCCTATTGTATAAAAAATAAATATTTTATATACTGCTATATCTAAACCATTCGAGTAGAAGTGGCCAAATATTTGCTTTCCCTTATAAATATATCAATAAAGTATGTACTATCCACGTTGTTATGACCGAAACTGAATCAACAAAACAGAATGTCAGATATTAACATAAGTCTACATAACAATAAGCCCTTCAGTTTATAACTACCCTAAGCAAACATATAACACAACACGAAATTAATTTACCTGCACATCTGTTAGTCAAATTCTCTTCAAATAGGCAGAAGTTTGCTAAAGTATGTAGGTTTGCTCAGATAGTCATTACGACTATCTGAGCAAACCTACATACTTTATGGAAATAGCGTATATATGATGATGTATCCCCGAAGCGGTGGGAAAAGGTGCATTTTAAGTGTACACTTACACATGTATATACACACATTATTATAATTATTCATCCCTACTTATGTAATAGGGACAAGCCCGTTGCCTTCAATCTTCGGGAAGGGAAGGTAGGTGTTTATTGATAGGAAAATGGAAGTGTGTTAAAAAGGAAAGGCCGAAGAGCAAGTGCCGAGACGGTCAGTGTAACATATCTGTAACTCCAACTGGCTGATGATGCCCCTTTTTTTTTTTAACCTGCATTCAATCTCATGGAACAATGAGATAGTTTGCAGTAAAATGGGATTTCTGGAATTAGAGCCACTGCTATAACTCTCTTTAATCAATAAACAGACGATTAATCGGACGTCCAGATGATTAATCAGGTTTCTTTGCAGAACAGCATTATTCAGTGGGTTAGAATGATTCAGTAGGAGTATTTCTCTGAGATAGGTTGGCTTCTTTAATCACAGTTTATTTTTAATATACTCATGGTGACGACCGTGGACCAATAGAATGTTATAAATATTCCAATAACACTGTACGTTTTTGAGGATGAACGGTTACTGAAGTCAGGAAAGTAATTAAATGTGTGTAATTCTTTCAATAACTATGACGAGTCTTTATCTTTAAGAATTGTGGATCTCAACTCAAATTACTCAATTTTGAAATTAATATCATGATAAATTTTGCTTGTGGCTTGATACGTATGGGCCGACTCGGCCGGAGTAATACCAAAGCCGCACAGGAAAGCGGCTTTCGTTGAATTTCACCGAGAGAGAGAGGGTTCTGGAGGACCACAATTCTCTTTCCCCTGAGCTTAAATGCAGGCTGCACACTCGCGTCTCTTTATTTGACGTTAGATGCTTCAGTCATGCTGCCAATCGTAAAAAAACCTAGCCAAAATTCTCTCACAGGTTCACTAGGGATGTAAAGGATATGAAAATTATTTCGGACAAATTCGGTTACTGATGTTCTATTTTCGAGGAATTGTAAAAGGAAAAATAAAATTTACTCATCGGTTTCCGTTTGTTACTACTACTATACAAAACAACAACTTCCGAAAAAAGTTATATACTTACACAAAATGTTATTAAACCCAAAAAACAAACGCTCTCATTGTACAATTGGGTTCAAAAAAAAAAAATTTTTTTTTATGCATTTCAAAACTTTATTATAAATAATGTTAATAGTCTTATATAATAAAGTAATTTTGAACAATTTAATAGTGAAAAAATTGACATCACTTAAAAAAATATTACGTGATTATAACGCGTCATTATTGGTCTTACATATGCATTAAAAATTATTTCCAGATTTTTGTACATGAAACAAAGTTTTTGAAATATAATTTAATTTTGTGAATTATGTGTGACCAAGGATTTATAAAGGCCGACTCTTATAATATACCTATATACCTAATATATTTATGGTAATGGTTTTTCTCAAAACTGACATTCATTTTAATTCACGTGAAGGAAGAGGCAAAGCATCAATATAAGTTTACTATTAAAAAGTAATTATAAAATGCTATTTATACAATTAATTTGATTACATAAATAAAATATTAAAATAAATATAATAAATACTATAATATTATAGTATTCTTACATCAAAATGATCTTCACGATAAAATCACAAAATAACGAACAAAGATAAATTCGTAGACGGCGAACAATTTAATTCAATTAAGAACGGCTGTGTACTTTGTTTGAAAACGACAATGTAAATTTGGTCAGAGATGTGTGTTGTGGCAGACTCCTGACAGATGTTCTTGAGGACACACTGAAGTAAGGACTGATTACTCCTACAGTGAAATGCTGTTTGTGGACTAATGAATACTAATGAGCCAATAACATATTTGCAATGGCTGTACAAATTAGCGTTCCACTCAAAGTAAATACATAATAGTTTACATTTTAAATAATATTATTTTAAGTTTATTGTACCACTAAGCGTAGTCTAAGGCTATCAATACAAGTAGTATAGAGTAGAGATTGTGATTGGAAATTATTTGTAAATATAATATTTATTTAGGTCCTTGTTTAAAAGACATGCAAGAGTTTGATTCAAATTCTGTTTAACTAACAGAGTATTTATATATGTAAAGAAATCAAGAATTAAGAAACTGAGAAATTTATAAATTTTGTACTAAATGATTTGATAACAAAGCCTGCCATATAGAATATTAGTAGAAAGATTTTTTTACCTATATGTTACAGATTTCAATATTATGTGAATAGGGATCCGTCAAGCTATACGCGCAACTATATAATTATGTACTAGAATATTGACCTGTCATACGAAAGTCGTAAGTTCATAGAATGATAGTTCAAGTTCTACGTGCCAAATAAATAATATATTAGAAGGTCACTCGATCTCTAATTTATAAAATGTCGTTCGTAATTTTTAGATTTGAGTGATGAACTAAATGAAAATTATTATTGCAAACATATCAAATGACAACGCCAACCTTTAAGATAACGTTCACAATTATTTTCTAAAAAAAAAAACTGTAAACTGATTGTTTTTTTTTTTTTATACTATAGTGGGACAGACGAACACACGGGTCACCTGATGGTAAGTGACACCGCGGTCCATGGACACTTGCAACTCAAGAGTCGCAAGTGCGCTGCCCGTTTTTGAGGGAGATGAGGGATGGGGGAGGCAGGGAGCGGAAAGAAGAGAGGAGGGATAAGGAGAAAGGAGATGAGGGGAGAGAAAAGGGGGAAGGGGGAATTGGGCCTCCGAAAACCTCACTCAATTCGGGGAAATGCAACGCAAGCGTTACTTCACAACCGGTTTTCCGTGAGGCCGTGGTCTCGCACCGGTCGAGCCGGCCCATTCGTGTCCTATATATCCTGAAGTTTATTTGACAATAACATTTTATTTTTATTTTGATTTGGAACTTTTTCTTAAATCGGGCTCTCATTTTCTTTGAAGCTTTTTCAATTCTTTATATAACTCAATAACTAAATTAGATTCATGAATTCATTTTATGACTTCAAGATTACGGCTATCTTTTGAAAGTGTTAAATATATTTTATACCAAAGTTTTTAACAGGTTTCCCTGAGGAAAATTCGTCTTATCAATTAAGAGACTGTGTAACTCACTTATATAAGGCCAGTTTATTTATGTTGGTTCATCCTTTCCTAAATAAACAGCAGGTGGGTGTATGTCCTACCATTTTCAACTCTGGCATTTAGTTTATTTTGTAGTTTCCAAACGTCACAAAGAGCAGTCCTTCAAATTGGTTTTGAAAGTTCATCTAACATAGAGAAATTACTCAAACCTTTTATAATGTCAGTTTATGTTATTATATCCCTATTTATCTCATTTTCTTGTGTTTTACTTCCTTTTTTTTAGTGACATTATGTTTCAAGATATCACGTAGCATAGAGAGAGAAAATATCGATGTAATGGATATTCTCCTTCTTAAGGATGGTTAAAGTTAGTTTTAGCTGTCGGTAACTGTGTTGGATTAAGAAGCGCTCTAAAGGACCGTTTCTGCAATCTAAATATTAGTGCAAATACAGAGATTACAGGCAGATATAAAACACTAACATGTGCCCACGCATCTGCGTGTTTGAACTCCAATATTTGTTGCACAATCAGCAGTGTTTAATATTTGTAGTTAATTTTGTGTACGGTAAAGGCCTTTCCGTATGCATATCCATGGGTGTTATTAAATAAGATGTTGTTCAAAAGGTATATTGTACCAAGGGAGCTTTTCACAGCTTCGTTGAGTTCCTTAGTACTGACTTGTTAGATGTCTAAAAGGTATGTAGGGGAGTATTTGGAAATTTAATAAAAGATAGTGACGTGCACAGCCACAGACTAAGCCACCCCCACCCTTAAATCCCTTTGAAGAAGTAAAGAAAATAAATAGGAATGAGTATATGCAAAATTACATACATAAATATATATTTTACTTCTTACGTGGTAGAGCGTTACTGGTGCGATACCACAGCTTCCCAGAAAACCGGTATTGAAGCAACCTTTGCGTTGCATTTCCCCTAAATTAGTGACGTTTCCGGAGGCCCAACCTTTCCTTTTTCCTCTCCCCTGACCCCCCGCCCCTTTTTCCATCTCCTCATCCTCCTCTCTTTCCCACCCTCATCGATACCCTCGTCCCTCATCACCCTCAAAGTAGCTCACTTACGACTCTCGAGTTGCAGGTGTCCTTGGACGGCGGTTTTCACTTACCATCATGGGACCCGTCTGTTTGTCTGTTCCCCTATAATATTAAAAAAAAACTATAATACATGATTAGCAAGCTAGAGTAATACAAACTTTTCCAAAAACAAACTATCATAGATAAAGAAGTTTTAGCAGGTTTTAGCAAGTAGAGAAATAAGCCTTCTTGTATAAACAAGAACGCTTATTTCTCTACATGCTGCAGTGGCAGTGGAGAGAGTTGGTAATGATACCTAAAACCCAATGTTAAGGCGGTGCGTTTACAACAATGACTAAGACTACAGTCACTATAGATAGTTTATAGGAAGCAAATACCATTTGTTCATTTTTCGGGTTTATAAACTATGAAGATATTTTACTTTAATTTTCCAAAACGAGATATATGAAAATTATAGAATAGCTAATAAGAGTTTGAGGCTGTTTCTTTTCCTTATTACATTGTAAGTTAGGTGTGATTGGGAAAATAAGTGGTGTAGTTTGTAAAACTGCAGGAATCAGAGCTGAAGGCTCTGAAAGATCACTGCTTAGAGTGAACGAGTATTTAATACTGCTAACAGAAACATCAACAACAGAGATCAGTGTATTTTTTTTGTACATTGCTAATCATTTTTGTTTACTTTGTAATATGCTTGTTCACAAAGCGTGCCTTTTATGCAATCTTTTAATGGCTTCCTGTTAGGTTAAAGAACATCGGATGGTATTTTATAATATAATTCACACAGTACCCCACAAAAATGTACTTGCAGTACAATTTCGATTTTTTTGATGAGAAATAAAACTACACAAAAAAAAAATCATAATCATTCATAATAAAATATAGCCTGTGTCACTCGGAAAGAGTCTAGCTTCCTATCATCAGTGCAAGAATTTTTAGAATCTAGATATTACCCCTTACAAACGTACAAACAAACACTATATATATATATATATATATATATAATATTAGCGTAGATATTTTTTTTTTTAGTTTTAATAAATATGCAACATATAAACATTGTCGATTTTATTAATATTGTTTTTGTGTATAATGCTTAGTTTGACCACGATAATACTTTTTCAAATTTCAAAGTTAATAATATTTATTTATAATATATTTATGATATAAGTGGATTTACAACATTTTTCAAAAAAGAAAAAAAAAGCTTTTTAAACGTCGACAAGAAATCTCAATTAAATGATCATATCTATTAGATTTGCCATTAAAAAGTTATTTATGAAAAAGTGCTGCCTGACAAAAACAGTAAAATATAGGCGTAGACCTTCCAGTTAGGCTACTCAAAAAGCTAGCTAGTTCCACAAAATTAAGAAAAGGACATTTATATATAAAAGTTGAAAATTATAACCAAGTTTTAAATATTTAGATTAGAATAATTTGTAATGTGTATTCTTGACTTTGTCTGTGTGTGTGTGTGTGCGTGCTTCCGTGTATGTGAGTGTGTGTGTGTATGCGCGTGTGCGAGGGTGTGAGTGTGTAATGTCTCTATGGAATTATGCTTACTAAAGCTTTTTGATGTCATGAAGTTTTCCGTTTCTATATAGTTTTTCTTGGAAAGATGTTATGTAATGTGGTCTTTTGTAATAGCACAAGAAGATTTGTGTTCAGCTAATATTTAGATTACTTTATTATACAGAAATGGTCTAAGTTAGTAAATAAACGTTTTCTGAAAGTAGGTTTTGAAAGTTTGAAGGTTGTATAATAAAGCTGCACATTTATACCTACTTATTGTTGATCAAACAAACTTCTACCTTTCATAAGTTATATCACTTCTAGATACTAAAACACAAAACAATATTATTATCATTAGTATACTTTCTACTATTACGAAGTACTAGTAAAAATAACAGCTATTGAAGCTGTTATTTTTACAAATTGACAAGGAGAGGTTTTTAATTGATCTTCTTAATGTCTGATCTTAATGTTTCTTTGTGTAAAAAACATTTAATATTACATTCATACGCTCACGCCTGTATCCTCTAGGGGATAGGCAGAATTATATAAAATATTTTGCCAATAAGAATTTGGTGCCATTAGAGCAAGCCTATTGCCGTCAATTGGGAACTTTGTGACGGTAGAGCCATGCTTAGGCACGAATGGGCCGTATGTAACGTTCATTAGAAACCATACAATTAAAGAAATCTAAGAAATATTATAAAATCTATTGGTACTAACAATGAGTCAAACGATATGGATTTTTCTACACTGTGTGTGAACAAAAATATGTTTGACATTTCTTTGAGTTTTCTTGAAGTATGTTGCCATTCAGAGTTACGGTAACCATTAAGTCAGCCTAAACATTTCTATGAAATCTTAATGGACTCTTTACTAAAATATATTGCTTAAATCTTAAACCAAAAACCTTCCTTTTCTACTCTAAATAGAGTATAACTGTCACATTAACAAATTCTAACAAACTAAAATCGGTGCACACTAGTGTATGACGCAATCAGAGTCAATAATCAACACACCAGGTTTGCAAACAATCCCCTTAGTTGACACGTTTGTTTGCACGCTAATGGCTGCTCACATTTGGGGTGCGGTAATAGACAGAGCGGGTATGCTTTTGTAATTTCTTATCTTTTTCTTTTTAATTATATAGGGGACAAACGGGTCACCTGACGGTATGTGACAACCGCCGTACATGGACACCTGCAAGACAAGAGTTGTAAGTGTACTGCCTGCCTTTAAAGGCGTTAAGGGATTCAGGGAGGGGAAAGATTAGAAAAGAAGTTGTACCTCCGAAAACCTCAATTACCGGCGAAAAGGTTTTCTGTGAGGCCGTGGTATCGAAACGACGCAAACGCATGGCTCTACTACGAAAAAATCTTTGTTTCTCATTCTTGATGAGTAAATTACGATATTTTGTAAAAATATGTTTTATTGAATAAAATTTCCTAAACTAAGTTTTAAATGTAATTGTTACGATACCTGTGATATTCTTATTACCAGTTTTTGCGTTTGTACCTAAAAATAAGCAATCACTTTAAGTTAATTTAATACTGCTAACCTAATAATAAACAATCACTTAAACTAAATTTACTTTATATATATATATATATATATATATATTCATATATATTACAATAGTACTTAATTTAGCATAAAAAAATTGTAAAATAGCTTTAAACCTAGTTTTGGCATTAATATTGTTACAAGGAAAACTTTTTTTCTTCCCTCCTGCGTAAAACGTTTATTGTTAGTTTATACATTGATATAATAGCATTAAAAATATATGAAGCTCATTCAAAATGATCTCAATTGACTTTAATTTAATACACTCCTTTCAATGTTGAAGCCAATTTAAGGGATTGTTGTATGGACTCCAAATGATCATGGCGTTAAGAGCATGCTATACTCTCCAAAAGTGACCGTAAATCATATTCCAGCTGATTACGATCGGGACTAGATGACGGTCAGTCTTCAGTTCCGCTGAAGTCAGAAACGTTCGTTTCCAACCATGCTTGGGTGTGCTAAGCTTTATGACCCGGTGTTGAAACTTGGTGAAAGGATCTTTCTTCATTATCTAATATAGTGTTGTTAAGACGCTTAACCACCTTCTCGATAATCGTATCTTGATACACATCTGCATATTTTTATACACTTTTTTAGCAAAAATATGGCTCTGTCACTCCTTGATAGCTAGCACGCCACCAAACCATCACTGAAGTCTGATAATGCCAAAGATATACCCTACTGACTAATTGGGAATGATAATAAATTCGATCATTCTGCTTTTAAAATATTGCTCAGGTGTAAAAATGTACTCATCAGTTAATAAAAAAAAATGTGAACTCCTTTTGCGTAAAGCTTAAAAATTGGTTTTTATTTTTTAATTATTAGATAAATAATGATCAGTACTCTTATAGGCTGCAAGTCCTGAAACATATTTTAAAATACGCGACATGCTCATGGGTGCTATATTAATTTTCTAAATTAAAATCATTTGCTTTCACATAGTATTTCTTCGAATTCTTTCGTTCATTGATTTTCAATTGTTCCAAATTTTTGGTATGGAAATATTTTCCTAGAAAATAAATGAGTCAAAAACGAATCTAAATCAAAACAAACTTAAGACTGAAAAATTAATTCTTGTCGGCATAATGAGTCATTTGACTGGCATTTTATTGTAATTTGCATTTTCTTGTATAAGTTTTATGTTACTGTGAAATCGTACATTAATTAAATTTTTTGTTAATGTGTTTCGTCAAAGCGTTAATTGAATTCGCAAACACGCAATTGGAGTAAAATATTTAAGAAAGATAAGATTTAGTTTTAAGTTTTCTATTTGTATTATAATAATATAATATGTCAATCCTTAATAGAATGACAGGTCAATATCTGACATCACAAGCACGAAAACCTCGAGACGGCTTTAGGTGTGGGAAGCCTGTCGCTGGAAACCATGGTTCACCGCTCATGGGATTCCGCCGGCACATTCTGCGAGAAAGTCATGTTGGTTAAAGAGGCGGCGGAGAGGATACGGGAGAGGACAAATACTCAGCCGTCCCGCAGAAAACGCATCAGGCGCCGGAGAGCACACAACGATCTCCGACCTCCATGAGCGCTGGCCTGGGGTTGACGGGTAGGGCTGCCGGTACCCTAACAGAAGCAGGCCTGAGACAGTGGCGTGACGTGTACCACGCACGCCTCTCAAAATGGAGGTGGGGCTAGGGCTCCCATATTCCATGGTGTGGCCGCCCTGGAAAAGAGGCGGCCAAGGTCTGCAGGGGTTCCTGGAAGCATCTCTTCTTGGGTATACCCAGATCCCTTACAGACCCACTTATGACGGAACACCGTGTGGTTTTAGTCGGTTCGAGTCCGATATACAAAGGAAAAACAAGGGATTTTTTAAAATCTTCCTTTAGGTGGGCCAATAATTATACAATTTTAAGCTGCCTTATACATTTAAAGTTTACTAATATCGCCTCCTCAATTATATTTCTACAAGTTCTTCTATTTAAAGCAATAAATTCACACAATAATCTGAACATCATCCGCCATTGAAAACTTCCTCGGCTCACTCCCACAGACAAACTAAAACACGCGCAAAGCGCGGCAAATTCAATTTAATGAAATGTCATTTCATTACATATGTATTCAGCTGTAAAAAAAAGGACAAACGGTCGAAGAATTTTCACAATTTTTATTGAAGTCTTATCTTAAAAACATCGCTTAAGACTAACAATCTCCATGAAATCAAACATGTTTTCTTTAAAGATGTCCCATTTTCTTATAATAGCCAGAGATCTTAAATATTTTTTTTTTATTTCTATGAAATTATTTATTGTGAAAAATATTAACTATAAATGGATGAATTTCTGCTAAGAAATTCATCAAATATAAATAGTGTATCTTAGTTCCTAGTTAGTGACAAATGTACATCTAAAATTTCCTGTATTTGTATCGTACGTTATGATAATACCTTTTATCTCTAACAACATTGTATTTAAAATTGATAGCTTTTTATTATTACCACCATGGCTGCCACATACTGCTAAACTCCCATCAATAATTGGAAAGTAATCACATTTCTAGCGTTTGTTATTCCATATATAATGTTACGAAGTAATATCGCAAAACACAACGACACGTGCCCACGTTAACTTAAAATGAAGTCGCTAAACTGTGTAGCGCCTTTGAACTATCGCTGACATTGAATATGAAGTTATAATAATTCAAAAATAGAGTTGAAAATTGTATAAGTTTCATATACATTTAACTGGCGAAGTGCAGCGCCACTTTCCTTAAGTTGTTTGCTACATCGAAGGAGCTGATTCAATACTATGTAGGCAATTCTAAAGGATTCTATGATAGTTTCCGAGAAAGTGTTACAAGTGATATTGCATTTTGTAACGATGAGAGATAGTTTCGTAATATATAAATCGCTTTTGAAAAGGCTATAGGGTAGTTTTATATTGCAAAACCCAGGGAATTAAAAAGTTTATTGAAGCCCAAAATTTTGTCCCACCAGCGTAATAGGGAACCCATTGATATTATCCGGGCACTGACAAGAACGTATTGATGTAATAATAATAGTTTATTGATTCTCTCTCACATAGCTACAAAATTAAATTGCACATTAGAAACTTATTCTAGACATCAATTTTCCACTATGTGAGAGACGGGTATCTGTACTAGGAGGAGACCTGTATGACAGATTACCAGCCTCTCCAGGCACTTGACTCGTGCAGTATCAGTATGTCAGGTAAGTGTCTTAGTGCGCTTCTATAACTCTTATAAATGAGAGTGAGTGTGTGTGTGTTTCTGTTGATATGAGTGAGTTGTGTGTATGCGTGTGTGCGTTTGAGTGTTTATGTTTGCCTGCGAGTGTGAGTGCGTGCGTGTGTGAGTGCAAGCATGCGTTTGTGTGTGTGTGTGTGTGTGTATATGTGTACTTCAATTCAGGAAACAATGTGAAAAAAATTTTCGGTCTCATCATAACCAAGGGATTTAAGCCATGTTGTCACCACCTTTTGCAATTGAAGCGTGAAAGTGAATAAATACTTATCTCTTTATTAACTTTGTTATATAAGTAACCTCCTAGGAAACCAAAAAATCTAGCTTAGAATGTTGTTTTCCACCGGACATTTAAAGTATCGCAAATGTAATGCTTTCGACGCATGTTTGTGAGAGTAGTGGGTTCAAAAGTTAGCATAGCATGCTGCTTCAGAACGATCCCTAAGTCTTCGTAAAATACATGCTTTCCAACTAAAATCGTGACTCATTCATCTAAATGGCACATTACATTAGTTTGATTATTCAGCCTACGTATTTATGTACATGTAATGTGTATGTACATACATATAATGCGTTATAAAATGGGTGATGTAATAATTAAATTCTAATCACATTCACCTTAAGGAATATTATATTGAAGTTAGTAATAAAGTGAAATTAATAACTCGGAAACATTGTTTTAATTAATTTATTACAAAATGGCATCATTATTCTTCAGTAATTTTGTCAATACTGGTCGCGAGATATGGTGTTATTTAGATACAATTGAAACTAATTTATTTGAATAGGTAAATACAAAGAACGACGAATTTCTCAAGTATCTATAAATGGGGAAGTATTTTTGTCTATTTGTTAGGTTTTTACGATTTTAAGTCTTAATTACTGACCCATACCACGTCAATGCACAATTGACACAAAAAAAAAAATATTAGGGTAGTTTATTTATATTGCCAACAATCTATTAAAGTAAAGCCAGTAAGTAGGTCACGTTTAACATCTGTCAGTCTGTTGGCTTCAATGCCCTTCTTTTTCCATTATACAAATTCAAATTAAATTAATTTAAACTAAAAATCACTATTTCGTAAAATTGCTCAATTATTATTTAAAATCGTCTCATTTAAAAAAATGTCAGTGTCACCGCAACTACAAGTTGCTTTACCAAATATTAAATTTTTAAAAAAAAATAGTACCTGTGTGTTGATCTATAACCGCCCGTTTCCAAATGATAGAACCTTATGAGGCAAACGGCAGAAAAGTCCCGCAGAAGACACACCAAGCGCCGTGAGGGCCAAACGATCTCTGGCCTCAATAAGCGCTTGACTAAGGGCCATGGACGAGTCTAACAGTCGTCCTAGCAGAAGCAGCCCTGAGACGGCGATGCGACGTATTCCGTGTGCGTCTCTCTAAGAACATATATGACATACCTTGGTGGGTTCCTTTGCTCAATAAGCGATCAAGTCTGCCGGGGTCACAAGGTTTTCCTTTCTACTATATAACTGAGACCTCGGCCACAAGACACGATGACGGAATACTGTTTGGTTTTAGTGGGTTTGAGTCCGACAAACCGTCCGTGGGAGTCCGTTCCATTAAGCAATTGCTTGCTTCTTGTCAAATTGGCTACCTTGTCGAATTTTGAAAATTTAGTCTTTTAAAGACTGATAAATGTCAAATGTTTCTCAAATAACGTATTAAATTCTCAATTACCATTTTGTTAAGCTATTAGCATTGTGACTGATATAGTTTCTAAAATCCATTAAGTTTAGATATTTGGTATTTTGTATTGAAATAAAAAAAAATGAAAATTAAGATAAATGAATTATTCTTATATTGACTTTTTTATATTTTGTCCTTTTGTTCACTAATATTATTTCTTCAGTGTCATAACTTAATATATGAGAGAAACCTGTCATGTCATGTAGTTATGTGGACCTTGCTTAATTATTTTATTTCATTTGTATTATTTATCTGTGTCGCTGTTAGTTTTCATAACAATAATAAAAATGAAAGGCTGCTGCGGCTGCTTTCAAAAAACAGTTTTACCTACAGGTACAAACAAATAAACAAACACTAATTTAAATGAATAAATATGAATATAAATATTCAAGAAAAAATGATACCATACCTGCGTGAAGAAAAATGTAGTCTTTAAAAAATTGCGTTTCCTTAATATAATGTTATTCTACTAGCTTACAAAATATATATTAACGTTCATCGTCTATTGAGCTAGACAGACAAATGGCGTGAATCGTTTTTTTTTTTAATATATGGGGACAGACGAACAGACGGGTCACCTGCTTAAAAGTGACGACCGCCGTCCATGGACACCTGCAAATCAAGAAGAGTAGGCTGCCCGCCACTGAGGGTGATGAGCGACTGGGGATGCGGGCAGGGGAATGCAGAGATGGGAAAGTGAAGAAGGGGATGAGGGGAGAGGAAAGAGAAGAGGGGGAATAAGGCCTCGGGAAACCACACTAATTGCGGGGAAATGCAATGCTTCATTGCTTCAAAACCGGCCATGGTATGGCACCGGTAGAGCCGGCTCATTCGTGCCTAAGCATAGCTCTACCACTGTTAACTATAATAATATTGTCCTACTTGATAAATATTAATGCGCTAAATATTTATTCATTCATACACACACAGTACCTTCGGACAGGAGTACTTGGATACCAGCTATTATTTTTTAGTTTTTATTGTTTATTTTTAACTGCCCTATTGTTGTAGATGCTAGTGATCCTGACAGCTAAGCCAAATGTCGAACGTAGCACTGTCCACGTAGCAGTAATAATTGTGTAAGGGACACAATCACATGTTTTGTATCTGAGTGTAATGTATCTAGAATAGTAGTATACAAGTATGTTTATCAGCTGTCTGCTTACCATAGTGATAGCTCTGCTAAGTTTTAGATCAGACGACCGTGTCTGAAGTTATAATTATATTATATGTTTTTTGCGCTGTGCCTTATACTGAAAGTATTTAGCAAATAAAATACCGAATAACAGAAGTCTGTTAATATTTTAGTTGTTTTTTCTAGTAGTCTCCGTTCGTTTCTAGGCACGTCGCATGTGATGAAACCATTGACTGAAGCAGTAAGCCCACTCTTCTGTAGGGATATCTTCCACGCCTTTTTTAAACGCAGATATTTATACTTGACTCATACCAATACCTATAGCTGGCCGAATCCGTTGATATGTCAATCTACTATGAGCATATTTCATTAACCACACAACACTCACGATATCTTCAGTAGTCGCCGTAGTGGGACTTCTTATCGAGAATCATAAGTGCATTTGCCTTGACCATGTTAAAACTCATTAAACCAGTTGTAAAAAGTAGCACGAGACGGGGCTTCCTACTAAAATGCTAATCAAAGTCGTAACATTGTTATAGTAAGTAAGCAAGCAAGACCACAACGAAAGTCGTAAGTAGTCGTCGTCGTGGAACAGTAATTAAAAACCATAATCACAAATTTGAGCCATGGATTCAAAACACGTGTGAAAGCGAGCATTATCCTGATGGAACAACGCTTTATTTCTGAGCAAACCTGTATGGTTTTCCTGAATTTTCTCAGGTAAAGGGCACAAAAGAGTGAAATATTATAGTATTTTGCCAGGTTATCAACCATGCCAAAAAACTGACGCTATCCCCTTCCCAGTCGAGAAAAACTTTTTTCATTGCTTTAACTGTTATTTTAACTTTGGAGTCTATACTCCAAAGTTAAAATAACAGTCAAAGCAATGAAAACGTGGATGAAACATTTCACCCATGGTTACAAATATGTTAAAAATTCGGTTGCGGTTCAACTTCAAACAATTCTAAACAATCCCGGGAATGTGTGAGTCGTATTCATATCTGCTTAACTAAAAGCAGTCTAGGGACCCATCTAGAGGAAACTTAGAAAATTCAAGTTAATTGATAATGATGTTTTCTGTTCGTTCATACGAGATGCCTATGATGTCTGCTATCTCCCTGATAGTTAATCTTCGGTCTTTCAATATCACACACTTTGTTAATGTTTTCTTCAGTTGAAGAAGTCGTGGTCAGGCCGGGGCGAGTGATGGTCATCTTCAATACTCTCTCATTTGAATTCACCAACCCATTTTTTCACATTGTAATAAGATGACGTAGATTTCAAGTCCTTACGAATCTCTTGCGGGGTATTTTTTTTAAACAAGTATTTGTACTAAAATCGGTGATAAAGAAATAAATATAAACAAGCTAAGAGATGAGAGGAATTTTCACGGTAACTAAGTACTCACAAAATTTTACGACAAACCTCGTTTGTAATTTTACCCTCAACTACACGTTCAAAGGACGCGACGTATTAAATAGCTTTTCCTCAGGCCGACGGTACCTGCCTCTGCAGCTTATTAATTGTCCAGGGAGAGTATACGCTTAATAGAAGTTACACGTGCTTCAACTAAAGGGGTATTTGTGGGGATTTAGTAACGATCATGTATGTAACGTCAATAAGGCTTACCGGAATTCTCTGCGCTTTTGGAGTTAAATTTAAAATAAGTCTATAATGTTTAAGGTTTACTGACTGCACGAATGATGAATTACATTTACAAAGAAGGAAGTATACACGATTACCAAGAAAATTAGTATAACTTTTTTTAGACTTCATGTATATTTGTGAGTTTGTTTATGCCGTCATAAATTCTTATTTCCTAAACAGATTTCAAAATGTAGGATATTTTAATTATATTTAACTTTGGATAAATCATTAGAACCCTAAAATCCTGAGTGGCACTTTGTTTTTTTTTTTAAAGTCAAGTGTATTTTTTAAACACGCAACTACTTGTATTTGTGTAATCAATACTAACTTTTGTCAATATACTTAGATCCAGTTTAGATTTCAACACTTGGACAGAACATTTGGCTTCGACTGTTGACATTCTTTCAAGGTAAGCTAGTATTTAGTATTAGACAATTATAGAACGAAGGGGCATATGAAAATAAAATTGAATATTCTAAATTGGGTTAAACTTTCATAAACCGATCACGAACTTTTAAACAAAATTTAATTACTATGAGATTACCTTTTGATGATGTGTAAAAGATGTGTAAATAAGAGTTGATTTGTTTTTAAGAATGTATATTTCTTAAGCAAAACCTTTTGCAAATATAGTACTACTCGTGTTTGCCATTTTTTTTTTTTTGTTGATGTTTTACGTAATTAAACAAACATATGTATAGTAAAACCATCTACATAATTATGTGTGTATCATACAATCCATTTACTAATATTAAATTACTTAAGATACAAGTTTTATATTTACATACGTACGTACGTATTTACGTTACATTTTCCAATATGAATGTTATGCAATCACCTACGGTGCTACGGTAATGTTAAGAAGAATAAAGGAGTACAACATTTGTATACTGTTTGACAGTATGGTTGTATTAAAAACCCTACAGGGCAATACCATGAACTCCGGCCTAATGTATGAATGCCACCAAATATTAGATTTAAGCGTTTAGCTTCAGCTAATTGGGTTATCCTCCAGTGGATCAAAGGGCATAGATTCGCTATCGGCTATACTCGGGAACGATGCTATCGATGAGCTAGCGAGGAAGGGACCTAAATCTCTGGTGGCAAGTCCAATAACACTGCTACCACTACCCTTTAACCAATTTCGTTACTGGGTTAGGCAACGGACTAGAGACGCACACAAGATCGATGGACCAAAATGGCGCTGACGGGTGTCTGACCACGGTTAACCTGTAGACTGCTCAGCCTGAACTGACAACACATACGAATAGGGGTAGGAACGAATACGGGACGGACCCAGAATCATTCATCACCTTGATGTCTCAATGCTTAGGTAACGGCTACCCACGTGTACTGGAGTGTGAGGAAGTGGCTACACAAGGGGCTAGTCGGGTGAGAGGACGCTCCTAGAAGCCTGCGATGCCAAAGCAGGCTTCTGCGCTTCTAAAAGGAAATAGGTTGACTCAATTAGTCTGCCTGTCTGTATGCATAATGTGGAAACAGTTTCCTATACCTATACCAATATACATACATTACGATTTTAAAACAGTTTCAAGAACAATTAGCGTTTGTAATAGTTTAATAATTACACTATGGCTGGTTTTATTTCGTTAGTAAGTATTACTTGCTGATTAAAAAGAGAATCATCGGTTGTAAGGGAAACATGAGACGATGGTTACATAGACACTGATGATAAAAAAAATTGATTCGATCAGCATGTTGGCCGATTTTGTGTGATGTACAATCGTCTTATATAATCGATTACCAATGAGTTTCATATAATCGCTTGACCATAAATGTTTGGCGCTTGAAACGGTTTCACACCTTTTTGAAATTTGAATATTCTTTTTTTGATGAATATACAAAATTGGCTACAAGAATCCACATAAAAATATAACCATTTTAGCGTTTTTACTCGTAGTTATAAGTAAGTTGGTGCTTTTAAATTGTATAATTGTAATTATTGTACTTGCTACATTTATTGCGCTAAGTTTACGTTGCTATAGACATGTTCGACAGTGGTTTATTAATCAGTATCTTTATTTATTCTAATCATTGATTTAGAATAATAACAGTTCAAAGACATTTCTCTGAAAGCAGTTTCAATATATACAATAAACAAACATATATTTTATAAAGTAAACAAGTATTTAATGAAGACTTGTGTATTGATTTTATCGTTATTTTGTTAGTCTGATTACTTTTCGAATATTATCTGAGAATTGTAATACCAAGGTAGCTTTTGTAGCAAAAGAGTTCAGTCACCTCATATTTCTTGTTTGTTGTTAGGTAGAGTACAGATATTGATACAGTTGCCATCAAGCATAACTTTCTTAAAGCTAGAAGTAAAACTTTAGATTTTCCTAGTCCACTGAATCGTATCAAATTTGGCAGTAACGGACTTTTAGTTTTAATAAATTGACCCCGATCTCAGAACGTTTTACGAAAATGTCTGTCACTTCTAAACAAATAATAAATCTATATCACGAGTAATATAATGTCACCAGACATGTGTTTAAAATTTAGACTTATTTTCAATTCATTAAATACTACTATGTCAGGCAGTAACCAGAGGTGTTTTTTTTTTTTTTTTTTTTTTTCAACAAATATAATTTGGTCTTACTTACGTAATATGGTGTAAATCTATAGCTGTCTAACCAGGCACTTTGGGAATTAAAGATGGTAAGTTAGGAACTAAAGGAAAGAAAGGGATAAAGGTAAAAAAAAAATACCTAGGTTCTTTGTCCTATTTAAAGTAAAGAATATCATGATACTAATTATAAACTGTAAAAAGACACCGACGTTAATATATTTTTTTTTTATGCGATAGGGGGCAAACGAGCAGACGGGTCACCTGATGGTAAATGACTACCGCCGCCCATGGACACCCGCAACTCAAGAGTCACAAGTGCGTTGCCGGCCTTTAAGGTAGGAGTACGCTCTTTTCTTGAAGGTTTGAAGGTCGTATCGGTTCGGAAATACGGCAGGCGACAATTTGTTCCATAAGCTGGTTGTGCGAGGCAAAAAGCTTCTGGAGAAGCGCACAGTGGTGGAGTGCCAATCGTCCAGGTGATGGGGATGGATATTTTGTCGCGTAGAACGATGGCGGAAAACAGCAGCCGGTATAAGTCCGAACAATTCCTCTGAACACTCCCCATGATACAAGCGATAGAGGATGCAGAGTGAAGATCTCTACGCAACGCCAAGGTGTCAAGTCGATCAGAAATATCTTGGCAGTCAATGATGCGAGTCGCTCTCCGTTGAATGCGGTCAAGAGGGAGAAGTTGGTACTGGGGTGCACCTGCATAGAGATGAGAACAGTATTCCATGTGCGGCCGAACCTGTGACTTATAAAGTTGCAGGCGGTGGGCCGCAGTAAAATACTGTCTCGATCTGTTTAGCACACCAAGCTTCTTCGAGGCTAATATGGCGTTACTCTCTAAGTGACCGCGAAACTGGACTTCGCTTGATATATCGACGCCAAGGATTCCGATACTGGCTGATGCAGTTAGGGAAGTGCTCTCAAATTGAGGTGATACGACCAATGGCATCTTTTTAGCGGTGAACGCGCAAACCTGTGTCTTCGTGGGGTTAAACTGGACTAGGTTAAGTCGACCCCAATCTGAAACTTTTGATAAAGAAGTTTCGATTTCAGACACAAGTTCGGATCGGCTTTCGATGACGTTTACCCGAGAAATGTTAGCGCGGCCGGTGTAAAGGGCATCACTCGTGCTATCGTCTGCATAGCAATGGATGCTGATAATCTGCCGCATGTCATTGATATGCAGAAGAAACAGCGTGGGTGATAGCACACAGCCTTGTGGGACACCAGAATTAACAGACTTGGAGTCGGAGCATGCACCGTCAACAACGACCTTGATGCTTCTGTCTGTAAGAAAACTGGTGAGCCAATTCACAGTTTCTCTGGCACAAAGCGTTCCAAGCTTCGCAAGGAACGCTTTGTGCCAGACCCGATCGAATGACCACGTCCAAACTAACGGCCAACGCTTCCCCCTTGGTCGCGATCGCCTGTGCCCACCGGTGAGTCAAGTAAACAAGAAGAACACCAGCTGAACGACCCCTACGGAAGCCGTATTGTCGATCATTGAGGAGCTGGTGGTCTTCTAAGTACCGGAGGAGCTGGCAGTTCATAATGGGTTCCATTATCTTGGAGAACAAAGAGGTGATGGCTATGGGTCTGTAGTTGGAAGGATCCGAGTGATCTCCTTTTTTAGGGATTGGGTGCACTAGAGCTGTCTTCCATGAGTTCGGGACTACGCCAAGAGAGTAGGAAAGCCGATAAAGGCGCGTTAAAACCGGTGCCAACTCAGGAGCACACGTCTTCAGCACGATAGGAGAGATTCTATCGGGCCCACTCGACTTAAGAACGTCGAGGGAAAGAAGCGCTTTACGCACTGCCCTTTGTGTAAACCGGACTTCCGGCATGCGGCTCTCGCAATGCGGTATGGTCGGCGGTGCGTTTCCCCCGTCGTCCAGGGTCGAGTTGGACGCAAAGAGTTTGCCCAGAAGATCGGCTTTTTCTTTAGCGTCGTGGGCCAACGAATTATCGAATGAAAAGTTCCATACCCTGAAGCACAACATCCGCGACAGAGTCAGCAACGACATTGGGATCATCCGGCGAGAAGCAAACCTGCCTCCATGGGTAGGATGCAAAGAATGTTCTCATTCCATCCCAGTCTGCTGACCTATATTGCCATACGCGGCGACTGCCTGTAACTCGCGGCCGCAGCGAGTGAACGAGTGGCACCATACTCCTAATCAGGCAATGGTCCGAAGAGCCAAGAGGGGCCTCAACGGATACTTTGTAGCCGTCAGGATGTGAGGTCAGCAGAAGATCCAACAGTGAAGGCACGTGGCTTTCTGCATCTGGGATTCGCGTAGGCGTTGCTACCAGCTGCGTCAAGCCATATGCCAAGGCGAAATCGTGAACAGATCTTCCCGCATGATCAGTTTTTCGCGAACCAAGCCATTCGGCGTGATGGGCGTTAGAGTCGCCAAGAATCACGATCTCTGCGGATGGGACCTGCTGCGAGAAGTGATATCATCTCTAACATACACGCATACACCAGCCTTAGGAATAAAGGAGTGTTCCAGTCCGTACCCAGGGTAGCAGAGGTAGGATGTGTCCGCTGGAGATGATATCTGCGTCTCGGTTAAAAAGAGCAAGGCCGGCTTTGCTGTCTCAAGGTGGTGGTGCACAGTGTCGAGGTTAGAATGTAAGCCCCTGATGTTACAAAAATCCACGGTAAACGTGACAGGGGGTGCCATGGTATGCCTTCTCTTATTTATTTCTCTTATTTATTTACTTATTCCTAAAGGTAACAAATACGTCGGGTATTATGATACAAAATGGTTCAGAATATTTAAGACTTATTTGGAATTCATTGGAGCAATTAATTTAAGCTCATTTAAATGCCAGTATTAACAGGAATTAATTGAACATATAATGAGTCACTTAGGTTTATTAATTGCAGCTATTTATTTAATTATAAGTAAATTAATTAATTTCATTTTCAATGCCCTCTACAGACCAGATCAAACTCCAACAGTCACATTATATTACTAAATGTTATATTATACTATACCATTCAATTTTGTTTCCTATTTAAAAGACACTAAAAATCTACATATAAGACTAATTATATATCTAGTTAGTAAGAGAGTAAAAAATAGAATAGAGAGTACGATAAATTATTTGCGATACGTAAAATTTTACCAATATACAAAAAAATATGAATACTTAATATGTTTACAGTACTACTATCACGATCAGTTTAAATGTGCTGTTGAGAATAAATATAATATGAGAAGGATCAGGGAACAAAAACTGACAAAACGAAAAGTGACCACCTATTATGCACAAAAGACAAATAAATAAATAAATACTCCACAAATGTCATTAAACTAAGCAGAGCTTGTACTGTGGTAAACAGACCGCTGATAAACACACTTATATATTTCTAAATAGATAGTACATATTGTAGATAAATTAGACCCAGATACTGAACAAATGATCGTGCACATCACACAAATATTTGTGCTGGGTGGGAATCAAACCCACGACCTCGGCTTAGCATTCAGGATCGCTAACCGGTAGACCAACAGGCCAGTCAAAAAATGAGTATAGTGTACCTGAAGTGTTCAACACTAGAGATATATTAAGAGAGATCTCTAAATTAAGTCTTAGTGTATTTCAAATTAGACAGAAGAATGTGATACCAGAGATTCCTTGTAAGCTGGCATTTCAAAGAAAAAGCTTAATCTATTATTTAATTTTGTTGTACAGCTTATTGGCGTATTAGCCTTTTGGCGTTATTTTTTATTTTTTCTGTATATGATTAAGTTTTGTTTTCTTTAATTAATAATCATATAATGTTTAGTAGCTGTATATGGTATAATGCTACGTAATATAATAATAGTCCCTCAGAAAACGCACCGGGCACCGGAGAGTTCAAAACGATCTCCGGCCTTCATGTTGGAGGCTGGAGATCGTTTTGAACTCTCCGGTCGCCTTGCTCAATAAGTGGCCAAGTCTACTGGTATGTCAGGATTTTCTTCTCTACGGTATAACTCAGGCCCCGGCCACAAGAAACGATGAGGGATCTCTGTGTGGTGTGTGTGTTTCAATCGGTTGGAGTCCGATATACCACCTGACAGGCCCCGGTAAGTTGAGAACAAGTTGTGGTTTACACACAACTTTTGACAACCGCCACCCATGGACATCTGTGCGCACCTATTGTAAGTGCGCTGCCAGCCTTTGAGTGTAATGAGGGGGAGGGGCAGTGAGAGGAGCGGAATGAGGAAAACGCGAGTTGGGCCTCCGGTACACTCACTCACTCGGCAATACAGTGCAACCAATGTCTATCGGTTTTCTTTAAAGCTTTGTTACTCCGGTTTAGCCAGCCCATTTTACCTAAGCATAGCTCTCAAACGGTCAATCTATTTTTAAAGGATGGTTATATGATTAATTTTTTGGTTCATCGACCTTACTATTACCATTTGACTCGATACATTTCAGATCAACGACTGTTTGAAATAGCAGCTACCTACCTCCTACACACATGAATGCATTAGCTCAAGCATTGTGGCTTTGTGTTAAGTAATATTGCAAACGGGACAAATCAAGGATCATGTATCTGAACGTCGTATTTTATATACATATGTATGTAACACAAGATAATGTGGAATTTAATTAAGGGGTATGATAACTATTCATCGAATTTAATTGATTCGATATTGCGAAGGTTAATTATAAAAGATAAAAGAACAAAGAAAGTGCACATTTACCACTGATACCGTTTTTAAACATAAACAACATACATAGTTACTTCACATCTTAAGCTTTTCCATGGGCGCACTTTAGGCAGCACGTGGTTCTTATTATAGCACGGTCGCAGAACAGAAATCGTTTCGTAGATTGACGTTCTTGCCCACTGACAGTGGTCAAAAATATTTTTAAATAAATACGTGTTTATATAATATAATTAAAAGAAAGGAAAATCGAATTCAAATAGTTATTTACTACTTATGGTTATTGTGCAGATGAACCAAAGTCCTGAGTATAATGTGCTCTTCATGCACTTAAACCCTTAGTGAGTAGTGGGTCTAAATTGGATACCCGGTCGGGACAGTTTTAGAAATCAACTTTCCTAAACTTTTATTTTTGTTTGCTTGATAAATGAGAAATACGCTACATTTATTTTACCCGTAAAACAATTTAATAAGACATTTGTGTATATTTTAGTACTTTCAAGGTTATTTATTAGTGTCATTACACACATCCATATATTCACGCCTATATCCCCGAAAGGGTAAGCAGAGGGGTCTCTTATGCACTATATGACTGTACATATACTGCCTGGTTGATAATAGTCCGATTACAGTCCATAGTCGGTACTAGTATATTTCTTGTCCGTTTTTGCCCATTTACTTATCCGACTGAATCAAGGTGACGTTGTTTGAAAAGATCTTCAAAGAAATCAATTAGTTTGTTTTTGAACGTTCTTTACGTCATTCACTAACTCGAACTGAAATACAAAACTAAGAGACCTATTCAACTTTTTAATATTTGATTCAAGTAATATTACACAGCTAATTGTCACATGTGTTATATTGTTCAGTGAATTAGTACGTATTCATATACCAAGACTCAAAAGGCGCATAGCACATAATATTGGAAATATTATACAACCTCTGAGAACCGAGGTATCGAATATATGCTTGTTAATATTAAGAGTTCATACATAAGATTGAAGCGTCGGCTTATTGAATATTTGAAATTCTGTACAGGAGGCGAAAAACCAATAAAATTACGGTCATGGAGGCTCCACTCCGTACCCATGTAGAAAATCTAATTTTGAGAATTTTCTTCGTGATTAAGGGGAGTAATTCGAAAGGGTAAGTGAGTTTATTTTTTCCCACCTTTCAACATAAATACAAAAATAGTCAAAGTATTGATTTTTGGAGATCAAAAATAGATAGACTCCTTTTTTCTTCTAATGCCTGTAAACTACACACACCTTGTGACAATTGTGTATCTATTGT
Organism: Tyria jacobaeae; assembly: GCA_947561695.1. NCBI lineage: Eukaryota > Metazoa > Arthropoda > Insecta > Lepidoptera > Erebidae > Tyria > Tyria jacobaeae. The sequence continues at coordinate 4,028,085 of OX387222.1, forward strand.
GAAAAAAACAGATATGTCATCATTTGCAGACACCGAGCTGAAATTAAGTTACAACTATTTAGATTACTCTTTTTTATATGAATGCATCAAAACTAAAACCTGCTAAATCTTAGAAGTCGCCATCGAGACGCGAGTGGCCCACACTGACTAATGAACCTAATGCTATTTTATCCGGTAACAATTTACCATAAAAGTATTTTTTGCTGGTTAATCAAGTGTAGTAGTAGTTAGTGTAAAGCTAACACCAAACAAGTGAACAATCCAGATTAAGAAACATGTTAGTAAAAAGACATGCTACCATTTATCAAATATATTTATATACAGGTTTGTAAATCGATAGGAAAAAAATGGTACTAAACACAGTTTAGTACCATTTTCTTTATACATTTCTTTAAGATGCTTTTAACGAGTTCTAAGCTTTGAACGCTTTCCAATTCCACTGTATATAGACAACTAATTAAAATAACCGTCAGCTGCGAGTCATGGTGGACTTGGCTGTGATGCAATATCAGTATGTATTGTTTGTGTAAGTGTCAATAGTGTATATGTAATATGGCATTGTCGTTAAATAAACTTGCTTTTTGAGACTGTCAGGGGATTGTTTACCATGATTCTGACAGCGGGCACTTTCTTTTCTTTTTTTTTCTTTGCTTCTTTTCTTTCAAAAAGACAACTCCCGGACTAGGATTAATTCCTGTGTCGCAAAAGACTTTACAAACATTCAAACAGCGGAGCAAAGAACACCAAGTTTTTAAGGTAGTAGAGCCACGCTGATTTCAGCAGGAATGGGCCGGCTCGACCGGGGCAGTACTACCCTCTCACAGAAAACCAGCCTAAAGCGACAACATTCGCCCAGTGATGAATGCCCAATGATGCAGGGGTGACAGTTATCGTGGTATGTGTGTGAGCAGTGGAGTGCTCGTAGAATCATTGTGAGGTTAGCGTGGATCGAACCGTCGGCCAGGGAGACCCGTAGAAACGGTGGTGCCGCTGGCCGCCCGCGGCATAGAGAGGGGCCCAACCACGGCTAACCACCCTGGGAGGCTGCCCCGTCAGGTCGCGCATAATCCACGGAGTGGCTCGTCGTGCCGGTTGGTGACCGGACGGTGGGACCCGGCGTCCATTTCCGGGAGGGTACGGGGGCCCTTCCGTCCGGCGGTTCGGTCTCCGCCATGCCACACCGTTACATGATGACAGAGTATTTTCAGTCTCAGTTTACACAGTCACGATGACTGTCATGCCTTTTACGCCCCCTTTCCCAACTCTTATCATGGCAGTACAAAGAAAGAAAAATGGTCCAACAGCGGCATCCTCCTTTCCCACCAACCCGCTTTTTGAGGTGGAGTTTACTAACATACGTGGACTCCATGCAAACCTCAGCGCCGTACACCAGCGCCTTGAGACGGCTCGGCCGGCCATGCTTTTTCTTACGGAGACACAAATACGCCGCCCTGCCGACACGGCATATCTCTACTATCCCGGCTACGTTCTAGAGGAGTGCTTCCTCGCGAGGGCTGGGGTATGTCTTTTCGTCAGGGCGGATGTTTGTTGTCGCCGTCTGCACTGCCTAGAAGACGCATCCTTCTCCATCCTTTGGCTTCACGTGGATTTTGACTCTATGAGCCGGATCTACGTTTGCCTTTATCGGTCCCATTCCGGAGACTCCGAGACAACTCGACTCTTTGACTACATGAGTCACGCAACGGACAAAGCGCAGGAGCAGTTCCCGACCGCCGAACTGGTGTTTTTGGGAGACTTTAATGCCCACCATGACTTCTGGCTGGGATCTTCCAGAACGGACCACGCTGGTCGAACTGCCCACGCATGACCTTACCCAACTGGTACTCCAGCCCACCAGGATACCAGACATATCGGGTCAAGCGCCCTCTTTGCTAGACCTTCTGCTGACGAGTCACCCAGCGCAGTACAGAGTAACGGTTCACGCCCCTCTGGGATCCTCCGACCACTGCCTGGTGTCCACCTCGGTGCCTCTTGTTGCCCCTCCACGGCCTGTGGTAACAAGGCGACGGTTATGGCACTACTAGTCAGCAGACTGGGATGGAATGCGGGATTATTTTGCATCCATCCCATCCCGTGGGCTCAACGCTGCTTTAAAGACAGGGATCTGTCGCAAAGTGCGTCTGCCGTGGCTGACGAAATCACTGTCGGTATGGAGTACTATATCCCCTACAGTGAAGTCGCCAGCACAAAGACCCGTCCCTGGTTCAATCGCGAGTGCACCCGTGCTGTCGCTCAAAAGCAGTCAGCCTACCGCGCATGGATCATGGCCCGCGCTTATTGTGACCCAGACGTTGATCGCCTAAAAGCAGCGTTTAACAAAGCCACTAAGGAATGCAAGAGGGCTTACATCAGAGCTGATGCCCAGCGCATTGCACGGTTTGGTCAAGAACTCGCCGCATACCCTACGGGTAGCCGTAAGTTTTGGCGAATGGCCAAAGCCGTGCAGTCCAACTACTGCCAGCCTTCGCTGCCACCGCTGAAGTACCCTGACGGATCACTGGCCCACGAGCCGCAAGAGAAAGCGAAACTACTTGCTGACCTCTTTGCGGCTAACTCCCGAATCGACGACCGTGGCGCTCACCCGCCCACCATTATTCCGGCGGTGGTTCTTAAAAACTGTGCACCAGAGTTGTCTCCTGCACTGACGCGCTTGTATCGCCAGTCCTATTCCTCGGGAATTGTTCCGGAGGCCTGGAGAGAGGCGAACGTCAAACCCATTCCCAAAAAAGGCAACCACTCCGATCCAGCTAATTACCGTCCTATAGCCGTCACCTCCATACTCTGTAAGGTGCTCGAGCGGATAATCAACACCCAATTAATCCGCCACCTAGAGGATCACTCCTTGTTAAATGATCGGCAATATGGTTTTAGGCCGAACCGATCCACGGGTGATCTTCTAGCGTACGTCACACACCTTTGGGGTGAGGCTATGGATAGGCATGGGGAGTGGGCCATCAGCCTCGACATTGCCAAGGCCTTCGATAGGGTCTGGCATCGCTCGCTTCTCTCCAAACTTCCTGCATTTGGTCTGCCATCTCAGCTATGCAACTGGGTTGCTGCCTTCCTCCACAAGCGCCGCATTAGGGTTCTCTGTGACGGCGAGGCCTCTGACTTCCAGGAGCTTAGCGCTGGTGTACCTCAGGGCTCCGTCCTATCGCCCACGCTGTTCCTACTGCATATCAATGATATGTTGGCTCTTGGCAACATACATTGTTATGCAGACGACAGCACAGTACACGGGCGATACTTTGGACATCCTGCTGCCAAGCTAGCAGACGTTGAGGGAAAACGACAGGAGCTTGTCGCTGAGCTCGACCGGGTCTTGAGCCGCATCTCTCAATGGGGTTGTGAGAATCTGGTCGAGTTCAGCGCCAAGAAAACACAGGCGTGCGCGTTTTCAAACAAAAAGTCTCCATTCCTTCCCCTTCCTACTCTTCAGAACACTCAACTGCCACTACAGCATAGGCTCAGTATACTGGGTATGGACATCTGTCGGGATCTTAATCCGCGTGATTACATCGAGAGCGTCACTAAGACGGCCTAGCGGAAGCTCGGTGTATTGAACAAGGTGAGACGGTTCTTCTCGCCCGAGCATTTGTGTCTTTTATATAAGACCCAGGTTCGCTCCTGCGTGGAGTACTGCTCTCATCTTTGGGATGGCTATGCGCAGTATCTGCTTGACGCTCTCGATCGGTTGCAGCGACGCGCAGTCCGTATTATAGACTGTCCTGAGGTCACCCAGTCTCTTGAGCCCCTGCAGTTGCGAAGAGATGTCGCCTCTATGGCAGTTCTCTATCGCCTACATCACGGGGAGTGTTCTGACGAGCTCTTCCAATTGGTCCCACCTTCTCCCTTCCTCTACAGGATTACACGTGCTGGCCTGAGGAGTCACCGTTTGAAACCGAAGATATGCGATCCCGAACGAAACGGTTTGGCTCTTCTTTCCTGTGCCGATCAGTGAAAGCCTGGAATTCCCTACCAACGCACGTGTTTCCTTCCCAATTTGATCCCGGGTCTTTTAAGCAGGGCGTGAAAAAGCATCTCACCAGGCCGCCATAGTGTAGGTCACCATGCTGCATTGACTAGACATGCAGTGAGGATGGTGACCACCACTCTTGGACTCCATTTATTGCTTACCATCAGGCAAAGTGGAGTCATTATGGTAGGCTTACAAATAAAAAAAATAAAAAAAAAGTCATAGCAATAAGTCTGTAGTCTGCAACTTATACAATGTCTGTCTAAATGTCTGATCAACTTATGCTGGTAAAACAAATAAAACCAAACAAAATTGAATTACAAAATAAATAAATTACGTATATGAATGGGTGAAGCCGACCTTTCTTTAGTCTGATTAATATATAAAATATCTACAATTCAATTGTACAGTTTAGCAATTAAAAAAAAAAGCTACAAATTTTCTTACTTTATTACAAATGGAAATCGATGTCTTAACTGTTAGACTTATGAAGACACAAATGCGAACCTTTTTTCATATTCGTTCACTTACAGTAGTACTAGCTATGACAGTGATGACGCAAAGTAATTAGTTTTCTTTAAGAAATACTAATAATTCTTTATACCTCTATTTTAAAACTAAATACTTATGATATTTTACGTTTTAAAATTAAAAACGATTCTTTAACTAATGATCTTCTTGCTAACAGTCTCTGATTTGGTGGATATAAAGGTTGTACAGCATACGTTTGTACAACCTTTATAGCTTTTTTGCTTTGTAGCTTTGTTTTAGAAGTACCAATAAATTTCGCGTAGTTTTTTCCGTTAACCTTCTTTCAGGATTTTTGATATATTTTTAAATAGGCATTTTCGTATTTTTTTATCCTTTTAGTTAAACGAGACATCAGTAATGTGCCACAGAGGACTTGACAAATATACAAACAATGACACAAAAATATCGTGGAAGAGCCATGCTTGACACGAATGGGCCGGCTCGACCGCGGCCACAGCCTACCACCGCCTCACAGAAAACCGGTTATCAAACAACTATTGTGTCGTAGGCGTCAAGGAGCGGCAGTTACCATTTATCATCAGGTGACCCGTCTGTTCGTTTGCCCCCATATCCCATAAAATAAAACCTAAACTCGAGACAACCATTAGTAAATCTCATACATGTTTATCTCGTGTTGGAATCGAACCCACGATATCCAGCTTCGCAGTCAGGTCACCGACTTCAAGTAACATCAAATAATAATGAAACTGTCAATAGCACATAATTAAAATAAAATGTAACTCTTGCAACTCCAAATAATGGCTAGAAAAAAACTATTGACAATAAGTAGTCATCCAGAATCCTAGCTAAAAATAATACAAATCTAACATAGCTCATTCAAGCGGTTACTATAAATTCTGTTTATAAAATACAGGTATCTTTTTGTTGAAACAGATAAATTCATTTTCGTGTTATCTCACTCATATCGTATGACGTTTTGCGTTTTTCTTTTAATATCTCAAAATTATATCGACTTTATTTTATACTAGCTGTTACCCACGACTTCGTCCGCGTGGTATTTAACAAAAAGTTATTGTTCAGTTCGCAGTTTTCATTGGTTTTTTTTTTTTTGTGAGGTCCTATTTTTTTTCTAAAATAAAAGTAGTCTAAGTTACTCCTTGTTACATAAGCTATCTGCTAGTGAAAGTCCCGTCAAAATCGGTCCGGCCATTTCAGAGATTAGCCGGAACAAACAGACAGACAGACAGACAGACTTTTGTCTGTAAAAAGTGTTGTTTTGGTATATGTACCGTGTAAACATCCATATGTACTTAGTAAAAAGCGGTTATTTTAATAATATAATAAAGACACTCCAATTTTATTTATTTGTATAGATATACAACTATAAAACTTTATTATTTTAAAAGCTTAAACAAACAAAATTAAGTACTAAAATAAATTTTCAATGTTATTGCAAAAGTTATATCAAATAACACATAACTTTGCTTACTTTAACTACTCGAATTCTACCACTTACCGTCTATTTAATTGTTTTAATTGCTTTACCGGAGAAACTGAAGTTCTTGTAAAGAAACAAGGAGAATTAGTTATCATATTACAAAGTCTTCGTGTAGATTTTTCAATTGCCAAATTAATTATATTTATAAATAAGACATTAATTTAAAGTCTTGAAGCTATTCCTGAGATGTAATCTGCCTTTATTAAGACACTCGATCTTTTTATCAGCTTTAGAAAGACGCAAATAAAAATACAGCAATTCTAAAGGTATATTCTCAAATGAAATATTTTTATTGTAATAAATGTTGGTATATACAATTCCTTAATATATTTATAATAAATAAACTCCATTATATAAAAGGTTTTTTTTTTTTTCAATACACATCGATCAAAGCGTACACTCCGATACAGTTGTACTCACGAGTTGTGTTCGTGGTTTCTCGAATGGTTTCAGATTCAACTTAATCTTTAAGGTGTTTATCATGAGGTGAAACGACCTACCCTGTCAGTGTCTTACGCGCGCCGCTTAAATTTCGATGAAAACCCAAACACGTAAGTAAAAAAAAAATAATATAAAGAATAAATTCAAAATAAACGAATTCATAAAAAAAACTGGCCTGTTAATAATAATTAATCTGTTGTTGCTAAACAAAATATAATTTAGAGTGTGTAAAAATCAATCGAGACGAATCGATTCAGAATACGATAGTATTTTCTGACGGTATATTCGCGATAAGCGACATATCTTCTATTAACACCATATTTACCCACTCAACTGGCAAATGAAGAGGTTTATATAGTTCCAAAGTATACTGAACAGTTGTGAATTATATAGACATGAATGATGATTCTTTGATCATATGTATATAATATTTGCTTACATTAAAATGCGAAAGTTTTACATTAACCGTAACCTTCCAATATTGTAATTTGAAATTAGCTCCTGTCTATAAGGTTACCTTTTCACGACTAAGCAACTGAACCGATTTTGACTGAATTCGGTGTATTGGCAGCGGGTGTTTCAAGCATGTATGCAATAATCCTAACTAATAGAAAAAAGTCTAAAGTGAGATTATTTGCAAAATAAAGGTTTGGAAGTAACTACTACGAATATTAGGTACACTGTCGTACTGCACGTGTTCGCTTTCCATGTACGGCAATTTGTTGATGTTTTTCCTAGGCTGTTGTCATTGTTGCGGTCTAGTGTCTGCTTGATAAGGTCTTGATAAGTTATGTAGTAACGGCTTGAAAGCGCAACAAACTCACATTCAAATTTATGATATTAGTTTTGTAGTTGTAAATGCAAATTAATATCTAACAAAAGTTTGAACTGATAGTAATATCAGTACAAACTTTTGTTAGATATTTTGTAGATTGACTTACTTGAGTGTTTAAAGGGGCAGGAAGGTCCTCGCAGCAGCGATATAGGCTGGGCACGCGTGGCTTCAAACCACCTTTTTTGTCGCCGGTTCACTCTTATCACCAACACGACAACGACTTATTTTGATAGGATTAGGAATATAGGAGACAGTCGCGTGTTATTTATTGTATGTTTCTCGGTTTCAATTGTACTTTTTGATACTTTTTATGCGAAGGATGGCGGAGCTCGAGCGTGCGTGTTGACATCTTTTTAGCGAACAAGGGAAACGGAAGCGGGGATGTGAGATACAGAAGGCACTATTTTATGCGTTCGGAAATGTGTACTGAAATGTGTTTCTTATTAATGATTACATATATATCCAAATATTACGATATAAATACGTGAGTTAGAAAATCGATTTAATTATGGAGTAAACTGAGAACAAAGACTTTGAAGTTATCCACATTTAATATTAAGTCTTTCAATTGAAGTCCAATCAAGAGAGTATCGAAATCTTGTGTAGACACCCTTATCTCAGAACCACAGTACGAAATCGTACGTCCCTTTGGCAGATTGATAGGATATTGGTGTTTCCGACTCGCACTGTCCGAGATAATTCGTACCGTATCAAGGTTTTAGTATACGATACCCTACACCAGTGGAGCGTGTTGAATTAATCGGTTGGAATAATACACGAAAAAAATACGTGGTTTTGTTTTGTACTTATGTAATGCTTGAAGGCTGTGCGTTTTTTCTTTTATAGTTGTTGTTATTAAATACTTTTACACACTATTATGGCGGTTAATCGCACGGACTTTCGAATCGAGAACAAGTGGTAGAGTGCGACCTGATACTCTCGAAACATTACTAGATTTTTTTTCTTATGCCAATCAACACCTAAGTTTTCTGATATATTATATACTGATATAAACCATTCGCAAATCATCTAATTGGGACTGAAAGGCAACAGTATTTTGAACAGCCACAAACCACCAGTTCGTCCATTCCTCCTTTATTACATCTTTTATATAGACTCCACAAATTGTACTATTAGTATCGTATACAACTCTTCATTGAAATGTTTAGTATCAAACAATTAATAAACTGTGATCGAAATAAAACTATTCGAGAGGATTAATACTTATTGCCAAATAAGAAGTGTAATAAAAATAATCCGGCCCAGCAATAAACTACAGGCAAACCAATCTTTACACATATTAAATAAAGCAGACATTGAATAATTGGCACAAACCAAAATTAAAACGCCCACATTCCCTATTCCTTGGGATCTTAGAAATTAGTTTTTATGAATAATTCAATAGATAATTAACTGAAGAGCTTTATTGCTTTTCGGTTTGTTTTTGTGCGCTATTGGATATGGGAGCAGTTCTGCTATAAATGATGATGTTTATCTTTCACATAAATCGGGAGCGGAGACATTACTTCCTATTCCGAGAAATAGATACACCATACAATAATAAGTAATAGTTAGTGCACGCAATCTACTACGCAAAATTTTGTTTAAGAGAACACAAAATATTATAGGCAGCAAACGCATTATGTGTAGGATTGATACCACCTCCATCTCGCCTATTGTTCTCAATGGCTCAGTCATCCCCTTGAACTCGGTAGTCAAAGATCTGGATATCTGCATATTGACACAACGCTTGATTGGCGAGCCCAAGTAACTCATGTAAGTCAGAAAGTTACTAGAAGTCTCCGAAATTTATACCGTCTCAAAAATTTCCTTCCCACTAAGACCAAAACTATCCTAGTGCAATCCCTTGTTATTCCTATAATCGACTATGGTGATGTGTGCTATTTCGACCTGAATGCAGACCTACTCAACAAACTAGACCGTCTTCTCAATAACTGCATTCGATTAATTTTCAATCTTCGCAAGTATGACCTCGTGTCTGCTTTACGCTCCGAGTTAAAATGGCTCCCTATTCGCAAACGCCGAAATCTACGTGCATTAACTTCCCTCTTCTCTTTTATAAACTCTCCGTCTCCACCACATTATTTGGCTCCCTACATTCGATTTCTATCGTCAAATCACGACAGAAATCTTCGTTGATGCCCTTTACACCGGCCGCGCTAACATTTCTCGGGTAAACGTCATCGAAAGCCGATCCAAACTTGTGTCTGAAATCGAAACTTCTTTATCAAAAGTTTCAGAATGGGGGCGACTTAACCTAGTCCAGTTTAACCCCACGAAGACACAGGTTTGCGCGTTGCATTGGTCGTATCACCTCAATTTGAGAGCACTTCCCTAACTGCATCAGCCAGTATCAGAATCCTTGGTGTCGATATATCAAGCGAAGTCCAGTTTCGCGGTCACTTAGAGAGTAAGGCCATATTAGCCTCGAAGAATTTTGGTGTGCTAAACAGATCGAGACAGTATTTTACTCTACTACAGTATTTTACTACTTTATTTTTGCAACTTTATAAGGCGCACATGGAATACTGTTCTCATATCTATGCAGGTGCACGTCAGTACCAACTTCTCCCTCTAGACCGCATTCAACGGAGAGCGACTCGCATCATCGACTGCCAAGATATTTCTGATCGACTTGACACCTTGGCGTTGCGTAGAGATGTAGCTTCACTCTGCATTCTCTATCGCTTGTATCATGGGGAGTGTTCAGAGGAATTGTTCGGACTTATACCGGCTGCTGGTTTCCGCCATCGTCCTACGCGACGAAATATCCATCCCCATCACCTGGACGATTGGCACTCCACCACTGTGCGCTTCTCCAGAAGCTTTTTGCCTCGCACAACCAGCTTATGGAACAAATTGTCGCCTGCCATATTTCCGAACCGATACGACCTTCAAACCTTCAAGAAAAGAGCGTACTCCTACCTTAAAGGCCGGCAACGCACTTGTGACTCTTGAGTTGCGGGTGTCCATGGGCGGCGGTAGTCATTTACCATCAGGTGACCAGTCTGTTCGTTTGCCCCCTATCGCATAAAAAAAATAAAAAAAATGTATATAATTAGATCATATTTTATAATAATTAAACTGGTACCTCTCTCATCTATTTGCACCTACTACCATTTATTTTTGCCACACCCCAAGGTTGACTGGGAGAGAATGCCTGAGGCATTAAGTCCGCCTTTGTACAAAATGTGCTATAAGTCGAAAATAAATGAATAAATAAATAAATAAAAATATTGAAGAGGAATGTGGAATCTACAGGTTGCGAGATTTCTTTTATAATTTAATGGTGCTATAAATAATGTGACGCCATACCTGCGTCACCGCGCAGACAAACAATGCATAGAAGTTTTTCGAAGGAAAATTGACAAGTGGTAGCTGAGCGGTAGTGGCTACAGCTGCGAGCCGAATGCCGGCGGAGTCTATGGGTTTTTATTTGTGATTTCGGTGTTTTATAGAAAGTTCTAGTAAGTGGAGATGTTTCTTTAAAAAAATTGAATATAATGGAAAGTACTAGATCAAGGAAAATTAATTAATAAATAAAGTTGTAGAAGGCTATCGAAAAGAATAACGAAATGACAGTCGAAATTCAACAAATTACCATGTAAATTAGGGGTATATGAGAGCCTACAGGGCAGTTCAGTGGAAAGTGCTCTCAAGTGAAGTCTCTTTTTTAAATATGTCTTAAAACTAATACATACTAATTTAACTAACATAGGCAAATTATTTATAAGGTATATAAACAAACAGTTTTTTTTTAGGTTTTATTTAGGACCCTAATAGCGTTTATATTCTTTGTTTTTGTATTAGAGGAGGACGAACGAACAGAAGGGTCATCTCATGGCAAATGAGAACCACTGTCCATGAACACCTACAACTCAAGAGTCGTAAGTGCGCAGCCCGCCTTTGAGGGTGATGTGGGATGTGGGGATGTGGGCAGGGTTTTTTATTGTGAGGCCGTGGTATCGCGAGCCAGCGTGGTATGGCTCTGCCGCTCTTAAAAATGTCAATGTCCAAATGTCATGTATAAAAAAAAACTAGGCGTAAAACAAGCAAAAGGTTAATTTTAAATGTTAAATTATTCATATCACACGAAAATATATCAGAAAATACGTACAAGCTCGTGTTTTTGTTACTTAGAGCTCCACATTGTTATTTAAGCATTTCATGTGAGGGAATGTTATTCTTGACATATTATTTCGTACATCATTTTATCAAGGTAAGTAATTCCGAAAGTTTACTTTTGATATATGTACAAAAAACGTACCCTGCAGCCGGAGGTTCGAAAAAACCAAATTTACTTAAAATAAATTTAATTAAAAGAAAATATAATACAAACTAACTTAAGTGAAACCTATTCGAAGTGAGAATATGGAATAAATATAAAATGATCTAAATTAATTATATTAAATTCTATTGCGTCGGCGCCTCGTGTCGTAGTTGACCTCGGTGGTAAGTTTCCGTCGATTTTGGTTGCGCAATGACTGCTGCGTCAGCACATCGGATGAGTCCGCTGTTGTCGGCCAATATGCTACGTCGGCGATACATTATACACGCTAAAAGTACAGGCGTGTATATCAATAATCAGGGTTCGTGAATGTATTAGAGTTCGTAAACAAACTTCCTCCATTTCTTCTTAATTCCTTAACAGATTTGGATGTACCGTTAAAATCCTTGCAATATTTAATTATTACCTGCAACTCAAGGGTCGCAAGTGCGATGCCCGCCTTTGAAAGCGATGAGGGGAGAGACAAAATGGGAAAGAGGAGAGGGGAATCAGGTGAGGGGAAATATGAGAGGGGGTGTTGAGCCTCCGAAAACGAATTTCATGAAATGCAGGCGTTGCTTCTCAACCGGTTTCATATGAGGCCGTGGCATAACACCGATCGAGCCTGCCCATACGTGCCTAAGCATGGTTCTACCATCATAAGCTGATACGATACGATACGATAAAATACGATAATGTTGAGAGTATCATTCACAATTAGAAATATATTATTGAAGTTTCTGACAAAGTTGTTTAATAAGTTTCATGGGGTCAGGATAAGACAATACTTTTATATAATGAAATACCCAAATGGACTTTACTTTGTATTGTCTAGTCATACTGCTACTTAGCATTCCAGTTGCATGTCGAGTTTTTTTAGTGCATAGGTTCACTACTCTTGTTAGTTGTAATTCTATTAACTATTATATTTGTATTGTGTTAGGAATACAGTTGTGACCCTGAAACCATATTAGTTGTTAAATAGTTCACTTTGCAGGCTTATGAACTACATTATGTATATAATCAATATCATATAGATAAAAAAGCTTATGTGTTTATTTATTTAACTTTAATGACACTTATTGTTTATGTATACTTGTTTTCAGATGACACTTGGTGGTACTGAAAATCAGTTTTGGAATGATTTATATCAACCGAGTGTATGCTGGGTGTTTATCCAACATTGCAAGATATCAATTTCCACTTTTGATAACCAGATTGTAAAAAAAATTTAATATATAAGTACGGCGTTTTCCTACGTGTACGAAGAGAAATGAATTAAGCAAAAATTAGTTTATTAGTAATCAGTGTCATAAATTATTCTAAGCATAACAGGGCCAAAATCCCAACGTGGTGCACCCTGGGCAACGTCGGCGACTACGCAGCCTTGTTCTCCTCCTCTGCTTTTGAGGAGGGCAAATCTTCTGGCGAAAAGAGGTAACCATCTCTCTCTGGCCCAGTAAAGCGGGCTTGTATGCCGATACCTATGTTGGCTCTTCCCTCCTCGGAGCTGTGAGGTAGAAAACCTTAATAATTTTTTACCAAAGTGGGACCCAAGGGTCGTAGTTCCCCTACTGTCTACAGTGGAGTAAGTTCATATGCTTCAGTTTGAAATCACATGATACCGAACGCTCTTCGTGTTGTTTAGGTTAAATATTATTTTTAAAAATCTTCGGGTAAGAATGAAGTGATTAATATAGAATGTTTCTTATTGCTTATAATTAAGACAAGAGAGTGCGCTATTATTAATATACAGATTATCTGTTTTTCTGCACCGATTTTGTACTCATGGATATCTGTTTATTTTAGATTACGCATAACATTCATACATTTCAGAGGAACTGACTTAAACTTTGACAAATTATGTGTATTTATGATAATTTCTTCAAACGTCTTTGTATTTTTGTAATAGCGCATATTTTGTCTATCGGACATTTTAACGGCTGAGCTGTATGGTCATAAAGAGCAAATTCAAAGATTTACGAATTTACAAGTTTTGTCAAAGTTTTATAGACGTGTAAGACTCGCAATTTATATTGGCTGTATTATTGTTAATTTTAAATTATAATATAAGAGAAGACATTCAAAGTCTAGTAAATTGAGAGTTACGTTTTGATTAATCAATGTTAAATCACCAGATTATTACTTAAATGTTTCGTTAGTGACATTTGTATCGCTCACCATCAGATATAATCATTTCAATATAATTTAACTATATTAATCAATTACTACACCACTTCTGCGTCTCCAATAATAATCAGAGCATAATCAGTCTCTATCTTTATTTTTATTACTATCTCAAAAGTATCCGTATTCATACGTTGATATATCTAGATATAGTAAATTACTAAAAGTTTCAACTCTTATCTTATCATGTTATAAAGTACGCTACAACAGCGTAGCGCTTATCAAACATATAAATCTGGGTGTTTTTTTTTATACAGGAACTTTTCACTTAGTTGTATTAAAAAAAGCAATAGGTTTTTAGTGTAAAATTTAATACCAAAATTTGATACCATTCAACAGTATTTTTGCATTTCCCTGAAGTGTAATAAAGCGAAATAATCCACATTCATGGAATGTTTTTCGTTTGTGTCTGTCGATTACTTATTCTGCTCTTTTTATGGTACTTGTTAAACCCGTTGTAAAGACAACGGACTATTTGAAACTTTTCAAAGGTTAGTTTTTCTTTAAAACGTCTCAGTTCATTTTTTTAAGTTTCTTAATTCACTTCCTTCTTAATGACTGATCGCGCAATTTTTGTAATTCGTCGTCCACATCATCTGACATTTCGGAAACACTTATTACGATATAATTTATGTGTGTATTTATTACAGATACATTTACTTGCGTATTGGACTTAGTTTGTGTTCGCCAAAACGTAATATTTTCGAAGAATTTCTATTTTAAATATTCTTGTGATATGGCATTCAATTCAATATTTTTTTTTTTAATTACCTATAGTTATTTTAATTAACCTAAATTTAAAAAAAAACTTGTCTAAAAAATTTGATGTATTTATTATGTAATTTTATGTATCGATTTACATAGCTTTAGATAGATATAGGAACATTGTTAAATGCTAAAGTGAGTAGCTTAGAATAGACACTTTTAGATAAAATATCAATTAGCTCTATTTTAGATCTTTTTCGATTACCTCATGTGATATTGGTTTAAATTTATGTTTTGTTCATTTAAACAGCTTAATAGAACAAAATCGGTCAGACTTACTAACTATATACAGATCTATTTAAAAATTATCCTACGTCACTAAGCACACCAACTGTAATTAAGGTAGACGGGTCTCATTAAAACTTCGAGGTTTTGATAACATTTTCAGTGTACACTGTACCACTATGTTTTGTACGAGTAATTATCGTGACGATAAAGTTTACAGGTGACTTTCTTTTCAAAAAAAAACAAACTGAAAATTTTGAGCAGTTGAACATAAATGAAACCTATAGAAAATTATCTTACCTATCTTTTCGTATCGGTTATTTAGCAGATGAATATTATAAAGCTATATGCGTTAGTGGAATTTTCTGATGAAAGATAAATTACACTGTAATGTAATGGAGCACAGATTTACTTCTTGACTGTTTTGTGCATACTACATACTGCAAACTTACAATTAAAATTAAAAATACCACTCGTTAACTACGCAACGCAATGAAGCTAATCATAGTAGCTATTGAATTCCGCATTTCTGTGTGGTTTTTGCAATGCGCTTAACGAGTCATTAATAAAATAATTCATGATACGTATTATTTCATTGATTGTATTATGTCACAAGTCTATCAAATTGACGTAGTTCAGTGAAGGCTTTTTATTTATCTTCTGTTGAAACTGTGAGAAAATTCAACTTCTACGCTTGTATGTACATACACATGTCAGTAATAAAATTATCGATACAGGTCGGTTGACATCGAAAAATATTCTAATAAAAATATCATCTTGTCTCCCAGCATTAAGAAATATTTTTATATCTAATATTTTAAAAACATCATACTATGTTTATATTAATGTTTTCTCCAATATGAACTTAACTTGAGTCCGAAGCACAAACTGAGCGTTACATTATGGGTAACAAATTAAGATAAATATTTTCATTTTAATAATTTACATTTATTGAATACATAACGCTACTGTATTCAATTATGCTATTATACGTAGGTGAAATTTTTGTGTAACTTAAGAATTAAACAAGTTATAAGTTTTTTTTTTCATTGTTTTTCGAAGTATTCTCCTTTACATTTAAAACTTCTTTTCATACATTCTAACCTTTTTTTCAAAACAACATGTCCATTGGTGTGGTGGCATGTTTTTGACATGCTGATGGAACGCCGTCACTGCCTCTTCGAAATCTTTAATTTAAGAAAAAAACAAAGAAATCACAGGGTGCGAGGTCCAGACTTTATGCTGGATGGGTCACGAGTTTTTCAGAAGCTAAAAATGTTTTTGTTTTAATGGCGGTGTGCGAAGAAGCATTGTCGTGGTGCAATAAGATGCGGCTTCTCGATCCTCTCTCTCGTACTTTTTCAAGAACAACGGGTAAAGAGAAGGTGGTGTACCACTCGGCATTATCACTTCTTTGGTCTTCAAGTGGGACTGTGTCAACGGGACCCGTGCAAAAATGTAATCATTTTTTTTCCGGCGTTCCTCGCCTGCTTTAATTTTGTCGTTGTGCTCTCGCTTTCAAACACCCATTCAGAAGATTGTTGTTTTGTCTCTGGTTCAAAACCAAAAATCCAAGTTTCGTCTCCTGTGATGATGTTGTAAACAGCATTAGAATGTGATGGTCGTACCTACGTAACAGCTTTTTGCACCAATCTACACGAGCCTGTATTTGTTCTGAAGTCAGTTCATGGGGAATACAGCGACAACAACGTTTTCTAACTTTTAATTCTTAATATAGAGTTTTTTTGAATTTTACTCATACTCCCATACCCAAATGTCTCCAAATCATCTCATAGGTGATGCCAGACGCCTCACCTATGAGACAATTCACACACAACACATTTTCTTCAATTAGCTTCTTTATAAGAGAATTCTTTATTTAGAGAAATCTGTCACTGCTCAAATCGGCATACCATCGCCTCACGGTGCTCAGATGAGGTGCTTCCCTCCCAAAAGCATGTTGAAGGCGAACGGCACAATCTTGCGGAGAAAGAGCACTTTTAAAATCATAAAAATTCATCGCTCTAATTTTTTCGCGTTAATTCCATTTTCACTGTGGATGACGAAATTCAAAATGTAATAAAAATCAAATAACAGACGATTTCCCCCCTATTATTTTTTTATTTGTTAAGGACTCGTCTGTAAAAAAATAAATCATTCCAAATTGAAACAGTTCTGAGAAACCAGAAGTGCAAAACTTTCAGTATGCCCGATGTACAAAAATAGGCTCTTCATAAACGTGTTGTCGTGATGATTTGTTGGACGAACTCTGGGCGACCTTTTGCCAATATGCTGTAATAAAAAGAAACAAATGAATCAAAATGATACTACTTTGACTTTGATATCGTCAAGATTTGGCTTAAAAACAAGAATTCAGCCACTCACTCAATGCATATTTGTGTAAATAAAATATACTAACTTACAATTAAAGTTGTATATACTTAATTAAAATTATAAACGAAACACAAAAACGTGAGTCTCTGAAATGCTGAAGAAACATTCTTAAGACCAAATGGCACGGAGAGTCAGAGGGTTCTACAATTTTTTGCCAATTTGTCTTCCTACTTCTGTTTTATGTCTTTCAAGAAACTTATAAGATTTAGTGTTTATCGGTATGCCAGTTATAGTTTTTTATTTCATATTCAATAGTAGTAGAGCGTTAGTGTAAGTAAGATGTTCTCCTGGAAGATGGAATATGTATTTCAGAAAAATCAAAACGTGATTGCATCAGAGTTTGTCTTAGTTCTTCATTTAAATGTGACACGTTTCAATACTTCTTCTGTGCGTTGGGCGCTGTTGGTTTTAACATTGATTTGATTTATTATATTAAAAGGGGGATTATTTTTGTTATAATAATAATTTTATAATTTATTTCTCTTCCACAAAGGTAACCTAAGTCTATGGCTGTCAATACTACACATATTCAATATACTCGTAGTCTTTTGTGAGAGACTGGCATCTGCACTAAGAAAACCTGTCACACAGATTACCAGGATTACCCTATACAACAAATTTAGTATTATAAAAGTCACAAAGGCAAGCGGCTAATATAAATAAGATGAAATAATTATTTAAAGGTATTTTGTGTGGTGCCCGTGTGCGTGATGTTTGTGTGTGTGTGTGTGGGGGGGGGGGGTGTCTGGGACGGTTAATAGATTTTCAGTGGACTCATATTTATGTTCTAAAAGATATGAAGTTATAATTTTCTTACACTTAAATTTCGTCAAGGCATAGATGTTAAGAATAGAGTTTAACTTGTTATAGACATGAATGCTATTGTTTCCGCAGCAATCGTCGATCTGAGAGAACACTATGGAATAATTTTGAAGGACATATTTTTGTCTTAATACGCTTGCTGGAGCGTAAGGAGCTGAAGGGTCATATGAAATCTCTGAGTGTTTGCGGATAGTTAGTCTGGATGATAATAAGTTGTCGATGGTACTTGCACTTTAGATAGAGTTCAGTGGTTGGATAAAAGAAAAGAAGACGATGCACTACTATGAGCACTGCTCTTTGAGCTCTTTCAAGCTTGAGCATATGGGGTCTTGGAGGCTCCACCCATGTTGTTATACAAATATGTTAATGCATAGTGCTAAGTATACAGTTCTAAGGACCTTCTTATCAATAACGTCACGTAGGTTCTTGAAAATGTAGATGAGTTTCCTTATTCGGTTTGTCAGTAAGTCGATGTGCATATTAAAGTTTTTATCAAATCTATTTATCATTTTTTTGTGAATGGTAACACCGAGGTACACAATTGAGTCTACATGTTGAAGTTTAGGGCACGAGCAAATGTTAGAAGAGTGGTTATCACAGGAGTGAGCTTATATTTTTAGGTAGGGATTAATTTACTTGTTAATGATGAATTATGATTTGAATGTTCGTATACGTACATATATAGACACTGTTAACTACTTAACACAAATAAGAAAAATAATTAACATAATACATAATATAAAAAAATTTTTTGGGCCGTAAACTTACCACAGTATTTAGATTACCTCAGAGTACCAAGTTTACAAAGAGCCTTTGTACGCTACGTTTTTTTAACGCGCTGAGAATGCTCGTATTTGATTGATTTGAGTTAATTTTAATACATTACAAACACTCGCTTATAGTACTTTTGTAGCGATGCATATGCGCGTTTGTAGGGCTAAAAATGCAAAGTTTGTATGCGAAGATTATACCGTGCCGGCGGCCTTAACGTTGCTAAGCGTCCTGACTTCGTTCGACTCGCGTCGTCCTGTCTTTCAAAAAACGGTATGTGCAAAGGCTCTTAATTTCGTTCAGATCTCAGACCTAACTCTTAACAGCAAAATATAGTATAGAATTCTAGGTATTATAGTTGCTCCATACCAGCTTAAATGTATCGGTGAGTGAATTAGCATAAGCACAAATTGTAATTAAATAATGTAGTGCGGCAGACGCTCACGACCCAGTTAACTTGTTTTAACTTGGGGTAAAATGTTCTTAGTTCAAGTTCGCGCTTAATAGAAATACTTAATTTATATTATCTCTGTAGTTCAAGAAAAATTAAATTAAGCCTACCACAAAGATCTCTTACTAAAGTTAAGAAGTATTCATAGATCGTTAGATAGGTATGTTATATTTAGTTAAACGGAAAGTTAGGTATGAGAGGTAGATATGCGGTTGTATTCACATGTATGTTTTGGCTTCAAGGGTTCAATTTAACAGTAGAGGTTTCTATGCCTGACGTAAAGCGAAGAGAAACTCACTACTACATTATTAGCAGTATATAAACCCGTTGAATAATATTATTTATTGTGTTTCTATCTACTTTAAAAGTTAATGACGTCAGCATATAATACTATTTTTGGTGGGCTATTCAGTAACTAGTTGAGATCATTAATATATACTAGAAAGAGTAGCGGGCTTAATTTCGGCATCTGCGATATGCCCATTTTCAATATTGATCCTAATGAATTACACCATTACTCTGAACCTCCTGTTGTCTATCAATCAGGTACGATACGTTAAGCAAACAGAGAGCCTGTCTAGAAAGTCGATAATGCTCAAGATTCAGAAGCAGAGTTTCATGACTAAGACAGTCAAATGCTTTTGAGAGGTCACAAAAGATATTGAGTGAATACTAAGCTTCCTTCCAGGCGCTAAAAACATGCTGTAACAAAGTAACACCGGCGTCAGTTGTACCGGCCCTTTGCTGAGACAGTATTATTGGTCGTGAAGGATGTTATTTGCATTAAAGTCTAGTAGCATTTGATTGAGTATAAACTTTTCGAAGACCTTGCTAAATAACAGCAGAACTGAAATAGGTCTCTATTTCAGTTACAATCTTTACTATCTCCGGATTGTGTCCGAAAAAGCTGTATATATACTGTGTTTCATGAGGTTGGGAAAAAGTCCTTGATTTATACATAATTTAAATGTTACGTTCATAAACTGATGTGCTCCACACGTCTTTGACGTAAGCTGTAACACATCCGTTCCTATTAATTATTTTCTTTTTGATAAATGAGGCGTATCCTGTGATTTTAGGAATTACTGTATTTTTATTGAGCCAACATTCGGACAAAATAATTACATCAGGGCAAATATTTATGCGGTTTAGCGTTATCAATAATTCTTATTTCTTATGTTAAGGCTTAAAGCCATGAAACTGACATTGGCAGGCAGTAACTCATTGCAATGTTCCAACCTCTCTAGAAAATGACACTATATCGTAAGTGTTTTGTCTATATCTTCATAAATATCATGCATTTTTATGATGTTGTGAGTGTGTCCAACGGGTTATAAACATAGCAAAGGAGATAGCATGGTAGCAGTCTAGCAGGGGCAGAATAGGCGGCAGAGAGATAAATGTGTGAGCTTGTGTTTTGAGTGAATAAGATGTAGAGTGTGATGTGTGTACTTTGAGTGTTTGGTGTTTTATGCGGTGTTTTTTATGCATATGATATATGAAAACATTCTTAAAAATCAAAAGCTAAAAAGGAACATAAGATACCTGCCAATATCAACATAAAATCTAACCAGTTAAGTTGTAGTTGGAGCAGCCGAACCATATGTTTAAAACTATAAGCTACGAAATGATTTAAAATTATTTCCCAAGCATTACTTATTTGATGTCAGTCTCTCTCTGTAGCTTTGGGTAGGCTTGTTAAGGCTAGAGTGGTAAGAGTTTAGTCATCAATAATTCAGGTTTTATCAAGTTTAGCGCTTATTTATGTCTAAATAAAAAGTACTTCTAAATCATAGCTCTACTTAGAATCATGACAGGTTAGTCATGAAGTATTTGAATTACATAACCATCTATTGAATGCGTTCCTAAATGATGTATAACATTATTAGAGACACCCTTAATATTGTCAATTTGCATGCCTTTTTCGCTTGGAGAACTTTTAGATATTTCCCTAAAGAGATGATATCACGCGAACTCATAATGAGAACATTTCAGTTTCGAAGAGCAAAGTTTACAAATGTGGTATGTTACTTAACGCTGCATAAGTTCAAACCATTTAGCCGGGATAACTTAAGTGCCATTCTCAAAACTAACTGGCAATTTTGTGGTTAACTTGAAATTTATATATTATAAAAAAATATACAAATACTGCTGACAAGACTGCTTCTAGTTAAATGCTATTATTCGCTTCGAGAGTTCTTGGAAGACAAGCAAAATATATTTAGAAGTCTGCTAAATTTATATTTCCTTTTTTTATTATTATGCTTTGACATGTTATCATTTGATTATTAATGCTTAACATTATTTTAAAATAAAATAAAAAATATTTTGACAGTATGATATAATGTATAAATATATATTGCTGTTTTTAAATATGTATTATTTTTTTAAATGTGAATAATGATGTATTTTTTTTTTATCTTTTGCATGTCTTATGGTTGCATAAGGTGAAAGAACAACAATTGTACTCGCTTATATGATCTACAAATGTATACCTATATTCGCAAATTAATAAATGAAATGAAATTATAAAATACAGCCACAGAAATAAAACACACAATTTTAGAACATTTTAAATTAGCTTAACAAGTAATTTCCAACGGAATAGTATTTTTAATATTTTGTGCAGTCCTCAAAAACAATTGAATTCTTCTCCCAATGTATTTACATTATAATAGAATAGTTATGAATACCACTTTCGATAAGAGCTTCAAATATTTATATTCCACATATTTTCGCGTAATTTTTTACAAACGCGATGTACAACTTCAACTGAAGAGTTATTGTAGGCAAGTTACAATACATGTTATTATTTAACAGATGTTTTATTGTTATTGTTTTTTTTATGTTATTTCTTTATATATATAACAAAAATACAGTTTTTGTATTATGTTGTAACTAACTAATCAATGGGTACTCTGTCATCCACACTCTCAATCATAAGGATGTCTAAAAGTGGAGCCTTATCATTGGCTGTCATTTTATTAGATGGTGTGTTGTGATGGTAATTTAGCTGCAAGACCTCCAAGCATATTTCATCCTTCATGTTTACTTGTTAACCATGCTCAAGAAACCTTTTATATCCTAACGTCGCTTATGACTTTTCTGTATTCTTAAGACTTGTCACAAAATCAAGTCATCGACAACATCGACATGATATTAATATGATTAGCAAAAGTCTTCACAAATATTTATGAAATGTACCGGCGAAGCAATAACATAAACATTGTACAACATTTTATTAACATTGTATGTGAATAAAATGTTGTACAATCAAAGCCGGTACCTATAAACGAAGTAATAAAAAACTATAAGTTATGACGATGATAGAAATTTACACAAAACTCACTTTTCTAAGCCAAGTTTCGTGGCAAACTTATAATTTGATTCATAAAGAAAAAACATACGCTCAAACTATATGGCTGCTGTTGCGCTCACAAAGAAAGCGAGAAGTAGTAACGGAAGACGAAACAAACGAAACAATTTATAAATCAAGCATTGAATTATTTATGGTGTTTAGAAAAAGACGTCTTACCACCAAAGTTCGATCTAAATTATTCACTAGTCATTGAAAGCATTTTGGTGTTGGCTACTTAGTGTTGTGAAAAACATATTATTAGATACAATTCAATTTTTATCACTACTATATTTTTTGTATTAGTATATAATTTTTATAACTACCAACCAACACCAATCACAACAATCGATATAGATGTAAACAAACTATGATCACAATATGATCTCAGAAAATTTTACTAGACACAATAAATAATACCCATTCGCGCATTGTGTATGTTTAAAACAAGTTCTGATATGTAAACTCTGACTAAATTATGCTACACTCCTTAAACATAGTAATATATTTATTTGTCATTTTTAAAAAGACACTTCCCGCTCTAGGATCAATTTCTGTATCGCGGAGAACTTAACAAACAATTCAAACAACGGACTCGAAGAACGCCCAGACTCAGAGCAACAAATGAGGATTACACAAAGTGGTGGCGTGGTGACCACTACGCTACACCGCTACGCCATCAGTGCAGTCGATATATCGATATACATTTATACATAATTACATACATACATATGTTACATATGTATGTACAAACACCTGTTTATCTGAAGGGGTAGGCACAAGTGTATTAAACAATCACTTTTTTAATACTAATTTCGCTATTAACTATATTTATGAACTTAAAATTTATATAACAAATTTAGAGTAAGTTATAATGACTTCCTCTATTAATATAATTGCTCATGCAAATAGACATATCATACAATAGCCGTGAAAACAGCGATTTCTGCCAACACGTGCAAAACTCATATCGTATAGCAATCAAGTTAATCTAGTCATATGAAACAGTTGAAGCGGAAACTGTAAATATACTGATGATATCACTTTGCCAATATTCGAAATGAGTTTTACATAACAATCAGTAGTCTGGGAGGTGGAAACTTTATCCTGCTGATTTTGTAAGCCGGTAAATGGATTACCCGCATTGCACGTAGATTAAAAATGGACGATAAATTACAGTATTCGCTTAAGGGTTCACGTTTTTGGCTGAGATGATAATAGTGATGATGAGGGTAAATTAACCGTCAGCTGTTTTGTAGATAAAAAATACCCTTTTCAGTTTCTAAAAATGAGAAGGTTCCCTGTTTGACAGATTTTTATATAGGAATATTAATTTCTACCAGTTATTTCAGCACAAGGCCTCAATAATTCCACAGGCCTCTTGTCAATACACCGAATACACCGAAACTAGTCGGGCATCCCCAAAATACACACGTGAGTAAAACCGTATATTTAAATAAATACAAAACCGTGATATTTTTAATCTAATTTAGATACCCTAAACAAACTGCCTTTCTGTGTATCACGGAGATAGCGGATAGGTGGATGGTTTTGATTAATTCGTTTTGAATCCTGGATAAAAAAACAATATTTTCCTAGTATTTTATCAATAAAAATCTTCAGTCTCACTAATTTTAGTTTGATCTTCAGCAGAGCGCTCAAGGAAAGCAAAAACTATGAAACTTTAATAAGGACAATTTTAACTTTTTTGAATAACAACAAGGTAGGCATTAGCGCAGGCAACTCTTTACCTACCTCATCTCTAAGCACCCTTCCAATCACAGAACGAGGCATATAAATAAACCCGTCATGCTGAGTCACGCGTCTCTATTGTGTGATTGATGAGGCCTGGGTGAAGAGCGAAGTGATCGAAAGCTGATGTAGACTCCACTTATACTTATAGAAATTATTATTGGAGGCTAATCTGCTGTTGATAGGCGTAATAAGCGATAATACCTAAATAATTACAAACTACATAGAATCTTCGGTTCCTGTTAATTATTATTTTTTATTCTTTAGATGTTTATGTAAAATATTGCTATAATTAAAAATATTTACATTGTGAATTATTAGTATTATGTAATTACAATCATAGTAAAATTACTGTTTTGATTTATTTTAACTTTCTCTTGCACAAGGGGCAGAATGTATTGTCGCATCAAAGTTATAATAATTAGTTACTTTATTACATTTCAACTATAGAAATAGACGTTTAAGAACAACATCCGCATCATAAATGATTCCTATATCGCGGGTGACTTGACAAACGTAGACCCAACGGACAAAAAACACGAAGATTTTTTCTGCATCACACTAGTTTTTGCCACCATGTGGGAATCGAAACCGTCCTGGGTTCCATTCCTCTGGCTTAGCATCCAGGATCACTAACTTGTTTTGGTTGAGCGAGCTATCTGTTAAGTAAGCTGATTGTTCTGTGCATATCCAAACAACATTCTCCTGTTATAAGCAATTACTGGGGCTTTGTCACACTTGCAATTGGTATTTAAACAAGCAATTCTATTGTTCCGAGTTTTACCTTATGTGTGATACATTAAATGGATATGAAGGCATATATCCGTCGTTCATTAAATAATCTTAATGTATCTTTTAGAATCTGTACATAAAGATTCATAGTTTACCTAAAATTGTAACACCTTTTGTTACCTGCGTGCATAAATAATTTGAATTTTATTAGACGCCGTAACCTGTGTGATTCTTGGTGCCTAGGGCCACCTCATGTGTTCCCCAGGGTATCGTTAAAGGTGATTAAGAAATAGGACTTGTATCTAGCAGACATTATATACATATATACAATAATATAGTTACAGGATGACAGCAATAGATGTGCCCCCTATTACTAAGTTTGACTAAATTATTATAGGCAACTAGTGGGTATTTGAGACACCCCTGCCGGCCCCTTCGGAGATTTAGGCATTAGTGTATGTGTGTATGAACGATGTTCTTACTATATTTATCGAATGTTTATAATATTATGGTGTTGTCTGTATGACAAAAACAATAAGTATTATACGAACACTGCATCATTTTAACCCTAAATTTCTTATTATATTATTGAC
The DNA here is from genome assembly GCA_947561695.1 of Tyria jacobaeae. NCBI lineage: Eukaryota > Metazoa > Arthropoda > Insecta > Lepidoptera > Erebidae > Tyria > Tyria jacobaeae. Next base: position 4,053,683 of record OX387222.1, read on the forward strand.
TAGAAAGTTCGAACAGATTGTCTCAGGGGCATTGACCCGAAGTATTACTAAGAGTCGATGCTGACAGTTACAAATATTCTCATCGCTTGGTAGTCTCATATCGCGTATGGGTTGAACAAAAACATTTTTTGTTCCTTTCTGATTGCTGTCCTGCGATGCTAGCGATATTGACTTTTGATTCGATTATTTCATTTATTATATGCGCATTAAATTTACTACACATTACTCTATGAATGTATATATGAAAAAATCCTCAAAACTTTCACAAAAAACGTCTTTTATAGTGTATGAAATAAAAGTACCGATTATTTAAAGAAAGATATAAAGTAGAAAGAGGAAACAAATTTCCTTAAAAAAAGAATTCATCATCTCGTTACCACAAACTTTTAGCTGAATTTGTTCACAGATATGTTACGACTTCCCCACATGGCATAAACATACATCAACATCACCTAGCTTGATTTCGAAATCAGGTCCACCGTAATTTAAATCGAATTTCAGAAACGATTCCGTCAACACCACTGACCTAACTGTTTGGCAAGAATTGCTACAAAACAGATATAACCGTATAAAAACAAAATATAAATATCTTTAAAATTTACGAGGTTAGATTACATTGAGCAGGGTCAGTGGATTTCGATCAAAAGAATGTTTATAAACAACTGTTACATAATCATAACATCAGCTTATTATTGTCTAGATACAGATTACTTCATTTTTTCACAGGCCTGATCTGTTACCGCCGCTTGTTTGTTTTTATTTTTTTTTTCCGACGGAGAGCATTACTTGACATTTTTTTTTTTTTTAGATTCCGTGTTGTTAATTCATTTACTCAATACATTCCATAATGTCTTAACACTTATACAAAAGGTAACACTGGGCGAACTGTAAAGGAACAAATTGAACGTGCCTGGCATACTTATGCTAAACCAAATCTTATTCGATGGGCATGTATAGTTGCCACGTAATAATACCAGGTACATTAATTGAAGACAGTATGTCCCTATTAAAATAAAATAAGTCTGACAGTAATCCCAGATACGATAGTCTTTCATTTATCTGTAAAATACGTTTGAGAGCCATGCTTTGGCATGGGCCGGTTGGAGTATAACGACGACCTCAGAGAAAACAGGTTATTCAGAACACCACAACAAACAATGCTTGCATTATATTCCACCCAGTGAGTGAGGTTACCGAAGGCTCAACCCCCTATCAACTTTCCCTTCCCCTCTTTCCCCTCCCTTCAGAAGTGGAGAGCTCATTGCGTCTCTTGAGTTGTATGAGTTCTCATCTTCATAGTTTATCTTTTATTTTTGGAAATAAATAAAAGTCACAAGGGGCCATGTCGGTACTGTAAATAAGATGACTCACTAACTTACTGACATATCAATGTGAGTAATAATCCTTTTATGTAATAATTATATGTTCATGTAAGGCTTTTTCTACTTGACTCTACCAATGCCTAAAACTACCCGAATCAATTAATGTGTCACCCTTCTATCAGCTCCTATCGTTGGCACTCACTTTTTCTTCAGTAATCCCCGTGAAAGAATGTCCTTCTCGAGAATCATCAAAGAGTTTGCTTTGACCACGTTTAACTTAATTCAACTAATTGTTAATAGTGGCACGAGATGGGGCTTCCTAACGATATACTAATAGAAGTCTATCGTAACATTATTGTAAGTAAGACCACAACGAAAGTAGTAATAAATCATTGAGCAAAAATTTTCTCTAATTAGATCCATTTCGATTCACGACCGACACTTTTTAAATTGCCGTCAATTTGTAAAACAAATGACATATGAATTTATCACACGTCTACTGATTCCTAATTCGAAGCATAAATAAATTTTTCATCGGTTCGTTTCTATTTAATCGCCGTATGTAAACCTTTTGATAGTTTTGTGTGCGGCGATTAATATTTTCCCTTCGTCCACGATAAATAGGGACAAACGAACATTAGCAGCTTCTTTAATGGTATAGGGGGACAAACGAGCAAACGGTTCACCTATTGGTAAGAAATTTCCACCGCCCATGAACACTTGCTGCTCAAAAGTCACAAGAGTGCAGCCCGGCTTTTAGGGTAGGCGAAAGGGAGAAGGGGAAATAGGGGAAGGGAAAAGGTTGGTGGGGAAAGAGGGAACTGAAAAGAAGCTTACCAACATTTAATGTTATCAATTGAGCAAACAAATTAAGTTTGGTGACATCCCGACAGCAGCGCCTACCGTGTACAAATTTGTTTTGAATTCATTCGTATTAAAATATACACATTTTTCATCCTAATCTATCCAGCCGCTTAGGAGGAGTTAGGTGATAAACAAACGTACAGAAAAATTATGTATATTAAGATAAATATGATGGTTTATTATACTACTTACATAATTAGAAGACTTGACTTACATACATATGTATACGAAATCTACAAAGTTATCTGACAAACTTGTCAAAGGTCAAATTATAAACTCGATTTACTATACAAATTTAAACATCAGTAAACACATTTCATTCTCCAATATCATCGTTTATTTGACCTAGTGTCCTCTTTTCGTATAGACGTTACAAGGGGAAAAATACTCATAGATTTCTAAAAACCATGAAGGTCATAGTAACTGGTGCTGCTGGATTCCTCGGTTCTAAAGTAGCGGACGCTTTACTGAGTAAATCTTCACCCATAAAAGTGACTGAGTTAATTCTAACTGACGTGCAAGCCCCCCCCCAACGTCAAGATGCTCGAGTAGTTACTCTTCCACTGGACCTTACGAGTCCGTCAGCTGCAAGCCATCTCATTGGATCCGGCTGTGATGTGGTGTTCCATTTAGCTGCAGTTGTCAGTGGCTTATCAGAATCAGATTTTGATCGTGGTATGAAAGCCAATCTGGATGTGACTCGATACCTTTTAGAAGCCCTAAGAAGTAAATCACCTACAGCAATATTTATATTCACCAGTTCTATTGGGGTTTTTGGCGGAGATCTACCATCTGTAATAGATGACTTGACTGCAGTTATGCCACCAACATCTTACGGTACTGCTAAAGCGATGTGCGAGCTACTGATAAACGATTATGGTCGTCGTGGTTTTGTCGATGGTCGTAGTGTTAGGCTGCCCACAGTGAGTGTACGATCAGGCACACCAAATAGCGCTGTGACATCATTTGCCAGTGGAATCATTCGAGAGCCTTTGAATGGAGTTGAGTCTGTATGCCCTGTGCCTCCGGAGCAGGAGATGTGGTTATCAAGTCCGGCTACTGTAGTGCGTAACATTATTCATGCTGCTACTTTACCTAAAACCGATTTTGGATCATGGCGCACTATAAACCTTCCCGGAATTACAGTTTCAGTCGCTGCTATGTTGGAAGCGTTAAAAACTGTAGCAGGAAATAAAGTGGCTTCTTTAGTTAGTTTTAAATATGATGAAACTCTTGCCCGTATTAACTCCATTATTCCGAGCAAGTTCGATAACACTCGTGCCCTACAGCTTGGATTTTTTGTAGATTCTAAATATGAAGATATCATAGAAATGTACATTCGTGATGATCTAAAAAAATCTAGGTAAGGAAGTTTTCAAAGTACAAGTACGTTGAATATATTTTTCTTTGAATTAATTATAAGAACTTTCCTTTTTTTATTTTATCTGTTAAACATCATAGATTTTCCTATTATTTTCATATATTTCTAATTATATTACACAATATTGTACATGTTTTCTCGATAACATATGATAGCTTTTGATGTTATTCGTAATATCATTCAGAAACCTGTATAAAAACGATATATATATGTATATATGTATATATATATGTATATATATGTATGTATATTATACAAATACTTTTTTAAAAGAGGAAGCTCTATTGTTTTATTTAACTAAACTTTCTTTTCCAAAATTAAGTACCAAAAAATATCACATTAAATAAGGTTGGCTATGTAATTTTTTAAACAGATACATTTTACAAAGCCCCTATCTTAGAACACGGTTTTATCACTTAGCATACATTCTTCCCCGACATCAAAGACTATTAGGTGAAATTGAAACATTGTCCAACAAGCAAAACCAAGAAATATCGTGTAAATTGTGTGTTTCTGTTTTATCTAAAACTCTTTTCAACTACAATTCTAGACCATACACATCTCATCTAGCTTTTATAGTAGCGTCTTCGTTATCTATAATCTAGGCCAGTAAAGTTGTTAACAACTCGCTAATCTCTGGAACTATCAGGGTGCTTTGAATGATTATTTTCTATGATGAGATGTGTTATTGAGAAATAAAGTAGGCTACGAATAAACATGACGCTTATACCCTTAGGAGCGGAGCAGATAGCATAAACGCAGGTGAAGCTGCCAGGAACTGGTAATTTCTGAATAAATTAGACATTACATAAAGTTTTTGTCTAACTTCTTAGTATTAAAGTTAGATAGGTATTTATAATGAGCTATCCTCCTTAGGGTATTGCCGGTTTTGGCAGGTCTCTTGCCATAGATCCATTTGTGATAGCTCACCGTGTGGTTTTAGTCGGTCCCATTCCGATACACATCCTCACAGGTAGCTCTCTGTAAGCCGATTACAATGGGTATAATCCATTATTATAGGATACATTTTAAACAAATGAATATATGATGTTAAATATTCTATAAAGTTCCTCGAGACCTGTCATTTTCAATGCAATGACTAATATTCATTCTAAACAACTAGTGCATTTAACCAAAAACAAAACTTCACTTTTATTATATTAAGTATATAAGTACAGGTGTTAGAGGATTCAAACGTTAGAGGATTCAAGGCGCTTCAAGGTGATAACCAGTTCGAGTTGGAAACCCACGTGTCATGATGACTCTTACCGAATCTGACGATGAAGTGGTATGTCAGACTCGACCGACTAAAACCACGATGTTCCGTCACAAGTGGGTCTATTGGTAAGGGACCTGGGTATACCCTAGGAGGGATGCTTCTAGGAATTATTATAACCCTGACTTAGTTGAGCTATTGCAGTCCCCAGTCCATTCGTATAAGCAAGATCCCCTTCCTTCCCGTCTTTCCTATTTGGCTCCTAATATTCCCATCTTTAATTCCCAGAGTAACCTGTTGACGGTAATATGCTTGCCAGTGCTTGTTTACAATGGCAATAAAGTAAACATTAGAAAATCATAGTATTCAATACACATCTGCCTACTCTTTCGGGGTTATATATGTATACAAAGAATGTTATTCTCTGACCCTTATTTGTTTTAATTTATTTATTAGGCCACTAACGACGAGTACCCTGTTACAATATAGACATACATATATCTAAAACATAATAAAGTCATAAATCTTAGGACTTAGGATCTAGACACTGACAGGTAGGCACAATGTTCACTAAAGACTAAAACATATGGGTTGATTAAAAAACTGTAAGTAACAATTTCTATATATATGTATTTTTAATTTGTATTCATTTTTATTTCTTATACCCAATACATTTCTTTTGATTTTGAGGCACAGATGTAAAAATCATTAGATTTAAAAATTAGATTAGAAAAATGATTATTATTTGTCGCCTTTTATCTGTATGCTGACAATTGTGTCAGCATACAGATAAAAGGCGACAAACAATCGGTCCGCAGTCGTCGGCGTCACCGCGAAGAGGGGGAAGAGGACCAGCTTCATGAAGAATACCGAGAGGCACGGAAAACTCTGAAGCTGGCCATTAGCCGTGCCAAAGAATCAAAGAGAAAGGAGATGCTAGAGGGTCTCGATCGTGATCCCTGGGGACGCCCCTATCGTGCGGCGCAACAAAAGCTCCGCGCGTTGGGCCCACCCGTTACTGAGACTCTCGAGCCGAGCTTCCTGCAGGAAGTGGTTGAGGGCCTTTTCCTGCAGCTGATGGAGCACTTACCCCCATCGATGGCCCCTTTGGCCGTTGACAACGGGGAGTTATCGGAGGGGGATGCTCCAACCGTCACGGAGGCGGAGGTAGGGGCGGCTGTTATACGGATCCGTTCCAAGAAAACCGCCCCCGGCCCAGACGGGATCCCTGCCCGAGTCCTGGCCCTGGCCCTTGATCACATGGTGGACCACCTCAGGAAGGTGTTCGACGTTAGCCTGTCGTCCGGACGCTTTCCTGATCGTTGGAAAAGCGGGAAGCTGGTTCTTTTAAGGAAGCCGGGACGGCCCACCGACTCGGTTGCAGCCTACAGACCCATCGTTTTGCTGGACGAGGCGGGTAAACTGGCGGGTAAAACGAGGTCGGCAACGATTTGTCGGACGCCCAATTCGGTTTCCGAGCAGGTCGTTCGACAGTCGGTGCTGTGTTCGGCGGTGAGCTGTGGCGGCGTGCTGTTGGCTGTGTCGTTGGACATCGCCAACGCATTCAATAGTCTGCCATTCAGTTGCATCAGGGAAGCACTCCGCTATCACGGGGTGCCACAGTACCTGAGGCGACTAGTGGCGGACTGTTTAGAGGAGCGTACCGTCATGTACGAGGACCGAGAAGGTCATCTGAGTCGACGGTCCATGTCTTGCGGTATTCCACAGGGATCTGTCCTTGGACCGCTCCTGTGGAACATGGGGTATGACTGGGCCCTCCGAGATGACTTCCCCCCCGGGCTGGGCGTAATCTGTTACGCTGATGACACTTTGGTCACGGCCCGGGGGGTGAACTTTCAGGAGGCGGTGCGTTTGGCCACCAGAGGAGCCTCACTGGTGGTCAGGCGCATCGAGGCGCTGGGCTTGCGGGTGGCCCTGGACAAGACGGAGGCTCTTCTATTCCATGGGCCCCGTCGTAGTCCGCCCTCTGGCGCCTCCATCATGGTCAACTCGGTTCTCGTACCGGTTCGGGCCCACATAAGATATCTGGGCCTGATCCTTGACGGCAGGTGGCTCTTCGACGAGCACTTTCAGCAGCTTGCTCCAAAGCTGATCGGCGCTGCGTCCGCTCTTGGGCGGCTTTTGCCCAACTTGGGAGGACCTAGCGTCGTGCACCGGTGTAGGTGGAGGCTCTGACTGCCCAGAATAGGGCACGCCTCTGGCGTCCTCACTCCAGCCGGTCATTGTTGAATGGGCAGAGCGGCAGCACGGGACTCTTTCCTTCCGACTGACGCAGGTTCTTTCCGGGCACGGCTGCTTCGGGAAGTACCTGCACTCGGTCGCTAGGAGGGAAATGAGCCCTGTCTGTCACCACTGCGACTGTAATGAGGACTCGGCTCAGCACACGCTTGCGGTTTGCCCCTCTTGGGCGTCGCAGCGTCGGGCCCTCACTACAGTCATCGGAGAGGATCTGTCGCTACTGGCTGTTATACGCTCCATGGCCAGTAGCGACAGGAAGTTTAACGCGGTTGCAACCTTCTGCGAGGACGTTATCTCGCGGAAGGAGGCGGCGGAGCGGGCCCGGAAGGATGATCTCCATTCGGACCTAATCCGCCGCCGGCGAACCGGGCGGCGGAGGCGCGCCTACCAGCGTCTCATGCCGCCCTGAGTGTGGCTGCGGGTGGTCGGGACGGGTTATCCCCTCCACCCGCTTTAGTGGCCAGCCGCGAGGAGGTGACGTCCGCGTGTGTCTGGACGCCGCCTTATTGATAGGTTACCCGTAGGTGGTGCCCGCATAGTGTGGGCAGGCGCTAGGAGGGGTCCGGATATCTTAATAAAGCTGTTCGTGGATTCCTCCTATTTTAGGCGCAGTATGGCACACCGTGTGGTTTTAGTCGGTTCGATTCCGACACACCGTTCCACCGAAAACCCTGGTGGAATGACGGCCCGAGGGGGTTTCCACAAGAAAAAAAAAAAAAGTTATGACTCTCATATGTATAATTAGCATTAGCAGGCACAACAAGTATATAGTATTCCTGGATCTCCCAAGATAAAAGTATTGTTTATTTGACTAGATGTCGCCATTGTATATCTATCATAAAATGAACTAAGTATTTGTCAAAAGGCATTAAGAGACAGGGCATAGGTTGTTTCGGGTATCTGGGTATCATATCTATCACTCAACAGAGCGTCATTGTAGTTCGAGTGCATCACATACATTTATCATGTTCACGTATGTATGTCTCTCACGCAGGAAACCATTTTTCCTTCTCTCGGTGACATTATTTTCAAGGAAAATCCTTATCTCGCTCTACATTTTATTTTCTTTGATACAAACAAAAAAATAAAGAGTGTATTATTGTTTTGATGATAGCTACTTTATTTGACTAGTGTTATTTTTTAAATAGTAAAAAAATAAAATTCAGAAAGATTTAACTGAAATAATTAAATAGTTACTAGTAATTGGTCAATTGAGGGGGGTTGTGCTGCAAAGTCCTATTTCCTGGAAATAGAAAGAGCACAGCGTGCTATACTGAAAGTGATGTCATACAAACATTTCAGGTATCCAACAATCCAAATCTATGCAGATTGTAAGGTACTTACAGTGCGCCAGCTTTACATTCTTCAAACAGCCCTTAGGTACCATAATACCCTACTACCTCCAGAACCCAACAAACGAAGATTCATTGCACCTCCTGTTCGTCACAAAACCTCCGTTTCCGAGCATCAATTTCACGCGCTAAGCTCTTACCTATACAGTAACATTAATTACGAGTTAAACATCATTAAACTGAACAGATTTAACAGCAAACAAGTACTAACTGAGTGGTTATTACTTAAAGATTACTCTGTTACTAAATCACTACTACAGTTCTTAAAGTGACAATATATATGTATGTATATATATGTACATATATTACACACATGCAAAAAGGTACAAACACTCATCCACGCACACCCACATATACACATATACACGCACATTCACACACACTCCCACACGCCCTCACACACACACTCATACGTACGCTCACACACGCACGCACGCATTCTAACTCATAACTGTATATATACAAACGGTTATCATCCAATCAACACAGTATCTATCTCGTTTCAATGCCTTATGGAAATCATTATTGTTACACCTTATAGCTGATACCTGTCTCTTAAGAAACAGGCGTAGCCTAGTTTAAGAGACAGTTCCATTTTTTAATAGCTTACAATATTTTGTAACTTTTTAGAATACTAGTGTATAATTCTGTAAACACCTACTGTGTCTAATATGTTTCACTGTTGTTGTAATATTTTTGGATCAATAAATTATTATTAAATTACAAAAACAATATACAACATATTAAAATGGGCCTGTTATTATTTTAATAATAATAAAAATGAAATTCGTTTTTCAAAACTATAAATTAAATTGTTTCCAAATATTTTATTGATAACAATAAAACTGCTTCTTTTTTACATTGCTAAAAAATCTTTTCACTAAGACACCTCAAAACGCCAGTGGTGTCATTATTGTGATCTGGCCACCGTTACTTTAATGATAATTAAGAACTTAAATACATCTTGATCTGCTGATCTGATAATCTCACGTAAGAATGTCTATATAACTTCACTAATTGGTATTCAAGAAATTTGTATGTTGTTTTATTACAAATGACAACACATCAAATATAGTCAATAAGCAAAAATAATACATTAATTCGACTGTACACAACTTTTTCATCTATGCACGAACTCCACAGTTTATGACAGAATGGTGTTTTTTTTTTATTATATGAAATTTCTAAATTGATAGTTAGATTTTCACCTTAGTTCTTTAGATGGCTACATAAAATATTCAAAATTCTGAACTTTTATTATAAACATATAGTATATTATTCATATAGGACTATAGGCACTTATTAATATCAGCTCAGTTGCATCATATATTTTTTTTTGTATTTCACATTAGACTTACAAACTTATACGAAGCTGTTTATAAATATACGTTCAGGTTCACTAATGTTGCGAATAACTGAAAAATAAATTGTAAAAAAAAGATTAGATTCACCTTTAAAAAGGGAAGATCATATTTTATTCAAATTTCTTATACACATAATTTTGTGTCGTAAATTTGAATCTGTTACTAGTAACGACATCTATGAGAGCGAAAAAAAAACTTTAGGGGCGATAGCAAAATCGACAACATTTCTAGGTCATTTTTAGTTTTTTCACCTTCAACCGGTCAAACCGGTTTAAAGACGTCTTCTATACATACTCAAAGATCCTAAAATAGACTCAACTGTACGTAGGCAGTAATAATACATTTATATACATAGATATATAAGACATTGCATGATATTGCAATCTTTAAACAAAAATTAGACTCATTATATTGTTGTAACTATGCATTTACAAAAACAAAATGTGCAATCCACTCGAAAAGATCTTAGCAGACTGTTTGCTTTCAATATGTATCATATATACTATGTATTATATTTAACTTTTCTGAACTGTAATGTACAAAAGATTTATGTGCTCTGTTTATGTCCTCAGGTGTCTACTTGTTGCTAGGTTTGTAACAAAGATTTAGTAGCACTTTATTTAGCAACACGAAAAAATATTTTTTCTTTAATTTTATATCTTACTACTAATACATATAAATGCGAAAGTGTGTATGAATGTTTGTTACTCAAGCCCGTGGCCTAACGGATCTGGATGAAATTATACACAGAGACAGATTATAGCTGCTTATGGATTCCTGAAGTTAAAAAGTCGCAAGAGCTGCTCTTTGAAGAGACTCCTTCCACGGGGGGAGAGGTTTGGACTTCAAAAAACCTCACTCATTCGAGAAAACACAACGCAAGCATTGTTTCCCAACCGGTTTTCGATAAGGACGTGGTATTACTTGGTTTGAGACAGCTAATGACGGGCCTGTTGGTATAGTTGTTAGTGACCATGGCTGCTGAAACCGCTAACAAAAAGAATTATACTAAAAGTAATTGACAAGATACGTAAGTATTTATGTTCCACAGATATAATATATTTTGGACATTACGCCATAATTTTCTTAAAGAACCAATTAGCACTTCATTTTCAAAATATGGATGGCCTCTTAATTTAATTATACTACATAACTAGCGAAATTATGGCCTCGTTATTAAGGTGAAGCATGATATTTAACATACTTAAACAGAAAATTTACCACTTACGTATAATTATTAAAAGTTTTATAGTTGGCCGTGAGCCATGCTTTTTAAGTAAATTTTCCCTTTAGAGGCTGTGGCTGTGTGGCCAAGTGTATAACTTTTACACATTTCATTTACCATTGAACAGTTTCTTCTTCTTATCTCAGCCGTCGAATATTTTCTTCAAATTTAAATGAGATTCACTTTGGGTATAAGTTCAATTAAAAAGTAATTACAGAATTTGTTCACTATGGGGAAAATATCGTGTAATATACACACACTAAAATCAGCGGAAAAATTGAGAGCAAGCCTATTTATTGGCGTCATCCGATCTCTTTAGGAATAAGATTGGAAATTTGGGAGTATATAGAAAAAGAAAGGAAAGATAGAAAGGGGAAGAAGGGAATATCGCCTACACTAATAGTGATTGGACTATACTGATTGGGCAGTATAAGCAATAGTTGTATACCTATAGCTCAAACAGGCTAGTGTCGGGAAGTCCAAAACCTCTTACTATCATTTTCAAAGTCAGTTAAAAAATACATGGCAAACGAGCAGACGGGTCACCTGATGGTAAATGACTACCGCCGCCCATAGACACCCGCAACTCAAGAGTCACAAGTGCGTTGCCGGCCTTTTAGGTAGGAGTACGCTCTTTTCTTGAAGGTTTGAAGGTCGTATCGGTTCGGAAATTCGGCAGGCGACAATTTGTTCCATAAGCTGGTTGTGCGAGTATTAGAATGAACTTTGTTTACTAATTTAATAAAGCTAAGAAGCTTATGGTTTGTTTGTGTAAACTGCCTCGTTGTAAACAGCGGGATTAAAGAAAAAATGTTTTGAATTATTAGAAGAATAATTTAGGCTGCACAACATTAAGCTATGACCCCTAGGTTGAACAGCAACTGCATTTTTAATATAGGGGGCAGATGCACAGACGGGTCACCTGAAGGTCAGTGACAACAGCTGTCCATGGACAACTGAAACTAAAGTCTTAAGTGTGCTGCAGGAATATGGGGAGGGGAAAGAGGAGAGGGAGGATGGGGGGAAGCTTTGCTCCACACCCGCTTTTCTGTGTGGCCGTGGTATCACATTCTACCACGATAAAACTGCGAAATGGAGCTGAAACTGCGAGGAACATTTAGTTAAGAATATAATTACTGAAAAATTCCTCGAATTCTTTTTTTTTTTTTTTTTTTTATTCGTAAGCCTACCATAATGACTCCACTTTGCCTGATGGTAGGCAATAAATGGAGTCCAAGAGTGGTGGTCACCATCCTCATTGCATGTCTAGTCAATGCAGCATGGTGACCCACACTATGGCGGCCTGGTGAGATGCTTTTTCACGCCCCGCTTAAAAGACCCGGGATCAAATTGGGAAGGAAACACGTGCGCTGGTAGGGAATTCCAGGCTTTCACTGATCGGCACAGGAAAGAAGAGCCAAACCGTTTCGTTCAGGATCGCATATCTTCGACTCGCAAACGGTGACTCCTCAGGCCAGCACGTGTAGTCCTGTAGAGGAAGGGAGAAGGTGGGACCAATTGGAAGAGCTCGTCAGAACACTCCCCGTGATGTAGGCGATAGAGAACTGCCATAGAGGCGACATCTCTTCGCAACTGCAGGGGCTCAAGAGACAGGGTGACCTCAGGACAGTCTATAATACGGACTGCGCGTCGCTGCAACCGATCGAGAGCGTCAAGCAGATACTGCGCATAGCTATCCCAAAGATGAGAGCAGTACTCCACGCAGGAGCGAACCTGGGTCTTATATAAAAGACACAGATGCTCGGGCGAGAAGAACCGTCTCACCTTGTTCAATACACCGAGCTTCCGCGAGGCCGCCTTAGTGACGCTGTCGATGTAATCACGCGGATTGAGATCCCGGCAGATGTCCATACCCAGTATACTAAGCCTATCCTGTAGTGGCAGTTGAGTGTTCTGAAGAGTAGGAAGGGGAAGGAATGGAGACTTTTTGTTTGAAAACGCGCACGCCTGTGTTTTCTTGGCGCTGAACTCGACCAGATTCTCACAACCCCATTGAGAGATGCGGCTCAGGACCCGGTCGAGCTCAGCAACAAGCTCCTGTCGTTTTCCCTCAACGTCTGCTAGCTTGGCAGCAGGATGTCCAAAGTATCGCCCGTGTACTGTGCTGTCGTCTGCATAACAATGTATGTTGCCAAGAGCCAACATATCATTGACATGCAGAAGGAACAGCGTGGGCGATAGGACGGAGCCCTGAGGTACACCAGCGCTAACCTTCTGGAAGTCAGAGGCCGCGCCGTCACAGAGAACCCTAATGCGGCGCTTGTGGAGGAAGGCAGCAACCCAGTTGCATAGCTGAGATGGCAGACCAAATGCAGGAAGTTTGGAGAGAAGCGAGCGATGCCAGACCCTATCGAAGGCCTTGGCAATGTCGAGGCTGATGGCCAAGGACTCCCCATGCCTATCCATAGCCTCACCCCAAAGGTGTGTGACGTACGCTAGAAGATCACCCGTGGATCGGTTCGGCCTAAAACCATATTGCCGATCATTTAACAAGGAGTGATCCTCTAGGTGGCGGATTAATTGGGTGTTGATTATCCGCTCGAGCACCTTACAGAGTATGGAGGTGACGGCTATAGGACGGTAATTAGCTGGATCGGAGCGGTCGCCTTTTTTGGGAATGGGTTGGACGTTCGCCTCTCTCCAGGCCTCCGGAACAATTCCCGAGGAATAGGACAGGCGATACAGGCGCGTCAGTACAGGAGACAACTCTGGTGCACAGTTTTTAAGAACCACCGCCGGAATACCGTCGGGTCCACTGGCTTTCCGAACATCGAGTGACCGAAGCTCCGCACGGACATCCCTCTGCCGGATGCGAATATCCCGCATTGCGGAGTCGCAAGATGCAATGGTGGGCGGGTGAGCGCCACGGTCGTCGATTCGGGAGTTAGCCGCAAAGAGGTCAGCAAGTAGATCCGTCAGGGTACTTCAGTACTTAATTCGAAATTGAGTAATTATGTTTTGTATATACTTACTGAATAACTGACTGACGACAATTTGTTGACATTATTTGTAATACACTAATCAGTATTACACTATTGACTTGAATTTCGTTCCGCTTACGTAACAGGGGCAAGCCTATTGCGTTTTTTTTTTCACTAAAAGGGGCAAGCCTACTGCGTCATATAACTGTATAACTTTCAGATATACTGAGAACTACTTACGTAAGTAACACTGAAAGTTTTTAGAATAAGCCAGTAACAAAAGCAGCCGATAAAGAATGTTATGTGTAATTAATTATTTTGTTATTTGTTTTTACATATTATTAACACTTGTGTCTGTCGTGAATTAAAATGGAGAAAATTGAGAAAATTTTCGCTCAATGATTTATTAGGACTGTCGTTGAGGTCTTACTCAAAAACAATAACTCTCTGGTGATTCTTGCGAAGGGGACGTCTTTTTTTACGGCGACTACTGGCGATAACTTGAGTGCTGTACGACTAATCATAGAAGCTGATAGAAGGGTGACATATCAATAGTCTCGGGCAGTTTTAGGCATTGGAACCAATTGTCTTGGAAAATGTTAGACAGCAACGCCTAAGAAGCAGGATCCTCCTCCACCCCGACAACGCTAGCTCACTCCGCCAGACTTACTATCGAATATTTGTCTACCGAAAATGTGGAGTTAGTGAGGTATCTTGCTTACAGTCCCGTCCTGGCATCTTGTGACTTTTATTTATATTATTTTATATACATATTTATATTAAAACTAAAAGATAATTCTAAAGGTACGGAGACTACTTCGAAAAACAATAAAAATACTAACAGGCTAATAGACATAATTTCGTTTTTGTTTTTACTAAGAACTTTGCCGTGTGTATGTGTATAAATACGGTCAGCACATTTTTTTAAATTATACTGCATAACTTAATGGGTGACCCATTATTGAAAATGTAATCTACATACATTTGATACTTTTGAATTAAAGTTATTATTATTATTTATTTATTTAATCCTGAGAGAACGTCGCCATTTTCCTACTCATGTCGCATAATCGGTACAATGTGTACATTGCAAGAGACTTTTGACTAGTTTATATGCTCGGCCGCTTGTCTACGTCGGAATGATATTAAGCAGGTGGCCGGGCATATATTCTATCCTTGGGAATGTAGTCGTTTTAAGAAGGAAGACGAGGACATCTCTTCACCTGGTCTTTCCCCTCCACCCTTCGCCCCTCTCTCTCATCACCATCAAACAAGTACAGCACAACATCCCGTCATAAGCCCCGTCTGCTCGTTTGTACCATAATATCATCGAAAAAATCTATCTATAGGAGAAAATACAAGACCGGGCACCTAATTTAGCAGCATGATATTTTAAACGCAACCCTTTCAACAAAAAAGGAAAAATATGTAGCCTCGTCCAAGAGCTTGTCCTCTAAATTAACTTATACCATTTTCGGATTTGGATACCTTTAAAATATATTTTTTAAATATAATAACCACAAAGTACAAAGAATATGTAACATAATTTTATCAAAGAGTATTCGTTACAAAGGCCTTAGTTTTTGTTATAATCTGGGCCACGAATGACTCTCAAGTTATTTGTAGATCACAAGATTTTGGAAGCATACTGATTTCCGATACTGAATACATATGAGTACAAACAAAGTATACCGTTAATAATGAACAAAGTACTACAATAATTTGCCTTGTTGTGTGCCAATTTTTTCAAAATGTACTTAAGAAGAACTTTATTAAATACGGCTTATTCCGTTAATAAGAGAAGTCGTTTGTACATGAAAATATAATTATCATCAATCATCGTCAAAAAAATAGCAATTACAAAAAAAAAATACATATTTTATGTGATATATTTTGTATGTGCACCGTGTAGTGATTGCTTGAAACATAGGTTTACCCTAGCAGGCAGTAATTAAAGTTTTTCTTCTTAATTATATTAAAAACAGTATCCGTTGAGGCCCCTCTTGGCTCTTCGGACCATTGCCTGATTAGGAGTATGGTGCCACTCGTTCACTCGCTGCGGCCGCGTGTTACAGGCAGTCGCCGCGTATGGCACTATAGGTCAGCAGACTGGGATGGAATGAGAACATTCTTTGCATCCTACCCATGGAGGCAGGTTTGCTTCTCGCCGGATGATCCCAATGTCGTTGCTGACTCTGTCGCGGATGTTGTGCTTCAGGGTATGGAACTTTTCATTCCATTCTCCCTGATTCCCACAGGTGGCAAGTCCCAGCCTTGGTTTGGTCGAACCTGCAAAGCGGCGTCCCGCCGAAAGCAGGAATGTTACCAAGCATGGGCTAATGCAGCGACAGCACGGGATGTAAAGACCAGCACATTAAAGAAGCAATTTAACTTTGCCTCCAGGTCCCTCAAAAGAGTAATTGCTGGGGCGAAGTTGGCTCACATCGCCAGAATTGGCGAGAGACTAGTGAGTCTCCCCTCCGGAACTCGTGCATTCTGGTCTCTTGCCAAAGCTGTCCAGGGGAACTTTTGTAAGCCATCCCTTCCACCTCTGCGCATAGGAGATAATTCGTTGGCCCACGACGCTAAAGAAAAAGCCGATCTTCTGGGCAAACTCTTTGCGTCCAACTCGACCCTGGACGACGGGGGAAACGCACCGCCGACCATGCCGCAGTGCGAGACCCGCATGCCGGAAGTCCGGTTTATACAAAGGGCAGTGCGTAAAGCGCTTCTTTCCCTCGACGTTCATAAGTCGAGTGGGCCCGATAGAATCTCTCCTATCGTGCTGAAGACGTGTGCTCCAGAGTTAGCACCGGTTTTAACGCGCCTTTATCGGCTTTCCTACTCTCTTGGCATAGTCCCGAACTCATGGAAGACAGCTCTAGTGCACCCAATCCCTAAAAAAGGAGATCGCTCGGATCCGTCCAACTACAGACCCATAGCCATCACCTCCTTGTTCTCCAAGATAATGGAATCCATTGTTAACTGCCAGCTCCTCCGGTACTTAGAAGACCACCAGCTCCTCAATGATCGACAATACGGCTTCCGTCAGGGTCGTTCAGCTGGTGATCTTCTCGTATACTTGACTCACCGGTGGGCACAGGCGATCGAGACCAAGGGGGAAGCGTTGGCCGTTAGTTTGGACGTGGCGAAGGCCTTCGATCGGGTCTGGCACAAAGCGCTCCTTGCGAAGCTTCCTTCCTATGGGCTTCCCGAGAAACTGTGCAATTGGCTCACCAGTTTTCTTACAGACAGAAGCATCAAGGTCGTTGTTGACGGTGCATGCTCCGACTCGAAGTCTGTTAATTCTGGTGTCCCACAAGGCTGTGTGCTATCACCCACGCTGTTTCTTCTGCATATCAACGACATGCTGCAGATTAGCAGCATCCATTGCTATGCAGACGATAGCACGAGTGATGCCCTTTACACCGGCCGCGCTAACATTTCTCGGGTAAACGTCATCGAAAGCCGATCCAAACTTGTGTCTGAAATCGAAACTTCTTTATCAAAAGTTTCAGATTGGGGTCGACTTAACCTAGTCCAATTTAACCCCACGAAGACACAGGTTTGCGCGTTCACCGCTAAAAAAGTTGCCATTGGTCGTATCACCTCAATTTGAGAGCACTTCCCTAACTGCATCAGCCAGTATCGGAATTCTTGGCGTCGATATATCAAGCGAAGTCCAGTTTCGCGGTCACTTAGAGAGTAAGGCCATATTAGCCTCGAAGAAGCTTGGTGTGCTAAACAGATCGAGACAGTATTTTACTCCGGCCCACCGCCTGCAAGTTTATAAGGCGCAGGTTCGGCCGCACATGGAATACTGTTCTCATCTCTATGCAGGTGCACCCCAGTACCAACTTCTGCCTCTTGACCGCATTCAACGGAGAGCGACTCGCATCATCGACTGCCAAGATATTTCTGATCGACTTGACACCTTGGCGTTGCGTAGAGATGTAGCTTCACTCTGCATCCTCTATCGCTTGTATCATGGGGAGTGTTCAGAGGAATTGTTCGGACTTATACCGGCTGCTGGTTTCCGCCATCGTCCTACGCGACAAAATATCCATCCCCATCACCTGGACGATTGGCACTCCACCACTGTGCGCTTCTCCAGAAGCTTTTTGCCTCGCACAACCAGCTTATGGAACAAATTGTCGCCTGCCGTATTTCCGAACCGATACGACCTTCAAACCTTCAAGAAGAGAGCGTACCTCTACCTAAAAGGCCGGCAACGCACTTGTGACTCTTGAGTTGCGGGTGTCCATGGGCGGCGGTAGTCACTTACCATCAGGTGACCCGTCTAATCGTTTGCCCCCTATCGCATAAAAAAAAAAAAAAAAAAAAAAACTGAAAATTTTTATTTTCTGAAATTTATACTCCTGACAAACTTTAAAAACAAACAATGGATTTATAATAGTTGCTATAAAATGTTTTAACCTTAGATATTTTTTATAGTCATATCACTCAGCAAGAAATATAGCTTAGCCTTTAATGATAGACATAGTGTTGAATAAAATAAGTGTTAAAATATAGACTTATCCTGAAAATAATGTGCAATAAGGATCGTTCATCTCTATAACTGCCAAAGTAAATCAGGATAGTAAGAAATATTACCTCTAAAAGTGAGAGGCATGGCTCAATTTACAACATGTAATCTATATAAAAGAAAAATATAAGGTTGATGTATGAAATAATGAGGTCCTAACATTTCTTGTACATAAAAAAAAAACACGTGGTTTTATAGTAATAAACAGACGGCCGTGTGTGACAGGTGTGTGAACTTATAAATACACACCACATACATTCATAACAGACTTGAGTTACGCCATTTGTCGCTGTAACACTAACAAGGTGGAATATTTATAATGCTAATAAAAAATTGCAAAAAGATGTTTTTTCTGCATCGAGATCGTTTTTGATTCAAACTCATCATCAAAGTCGAAGTCGGAGCGTTTCCCTAACACATATATTAGGTTGGCAACAAATAAATCCGCCACTTTCTTCGATCAGTTTCTAAAAGGTCATAGAACTATCTCGAATTTCTTGGAGTATTATATAAATAAAGCGAGAGTTATGTGTCAGATGAGTTGACAACTGGATCTCGAATAGTAAAACTACAGTAAATTATGGATATTTTTCGTAGAGAACTTCGTCTGATTTACTTAACGAATTTCGCTTAGGTCGAAAAGCGTCTGAAGCAGTGCGCAATATATGTGCAACTATGGGCCAAGGCGAGCTCTCTTACGATACCACCAAACATTGGTTCAGAAGATTTAAAGATGGAAATTATAACCTATCTGAAGAACCTCATCCAAGGCGACCTCCTACAATAGATGTAGATGAGTTAAAACACTCATAGAAATGGATCCCAGGTTCACTTCACGTTGTCTGGCAGAGCAGCTTCAGTGTTCTCATACTGCAGTAGAAAAACAACTTCACGCTTTCGAAACGACCTGGAAATATTCAGTTTGGTTGCCACATGAGTTCACGCCGTTTCAACTTCAGAAGAGAGTTAACGCGTGCATGGAACTACTTAGTTATCATCGTACCAATGAGTGGCTGAGGGATGTAATTACGGGGGATGAAAAGTGGGTTATGTACAAAAATTTGTCGCGAAAGCGCCAGTGGCTTGGACCTGGAGAAGCAGTAGTACCGACGTCAAAATCTGACACGAGTAAAAAAGTTCTTTTAAGTGTGTGGTGGGGAATAAACGGAAGTATATGCTGAGAGCTGTTGCCTTCTAACACTACAATCACGGCCAATATTTATTGTGACCAACTGGATAAAGTAGCATTGAGATTACCGAAAAATCAAAATATAGTATACTTTTTGCACGATAATGCTCGGCCACATATAGCAAAAGCGTCTCGTGAAAACTACTTTCGCCTGGCTCGGCTGTCCTTCCTCACCCACCGTACTCTCCAGACATTATGCCCTCAGACTATCATCTATTTCGTTCTCTAGCCCACTACTTAGCAGATAAAAAAAAATAAAATGAAGACGAGCTTAAAGTGACCTTACAACCTTTTTTGATGTAAAGCCTAAAAACTTCTACGAGGAAGGCATTATATCTCTGCCAGCGCGTTGGCGACAGGTGATAGAAAACGACGGTGCTTATATAGTTGAGAAATAATTTAATTTTGTATACTTAAAAAAATAAATAAATTTGTGTACAAAGATGGCGGGTTTATTTGTTGCCAACTTAATATATATCAAGCTTGAGTCTAAAATAAAAAATGTACTTTCAGTTTTATCATTTATTGCAATTACACAAACATCAATTCCCTAGGGACAATGTGTTAAACTACAAATTTTAAAATAAATCGTTATTAAATTCACAATTAATATCACTTGATGTACACAATTGGACTTTGTAATTATATTACTTTTAGAATTTTGTAATATAAGAAAAAAAATATATATGTACTAATCTGAAAATCGGTGTGAAAAGTAAAATTTCTTCTATTCATGATTACCACATATTTAATACATTTGTACGTGTTCGATATTGCAAATTAGACTACACAATATGTAGGGGTAGATTTCGTTTCACGACACATAGAAATATATTTTGAAATTCTAACAATTATATCCACTATCTTATTCTAAACATATTGCTTAAACATTGACTCACATTAATATTTGACACTGTTGTCCCTACACTCTTGATAGTTACTAGCAAGATAACTGTTTGGTATAATGTATGGTTGTGAAAAAATATTCTCACAGATTTTGTAGTGCCTCTTTCTGGTTTGAAAAATATAAGCGAGAACCGCAAGTAAGTCTCCATTATACATTAAGTACGTTAAAATATTTCTCTTGTTTTTCTATTGAATCATACTGCGGAGTAACAAAAATTTGTGTGATCCATAAATGTTCGAGAGATGCCTTGTTTTTGTACGAAAGTACAAAATACTTTTATTTAACCATTCTTATTTTCAATATTTGTACAACATCCGTAAACCTATAATTTGTCGATAACTATGAAAATCTTCTAATCTAATATAGAATAATATTTGAAAACTTTTTGGTCTCATTATACGAGTACATATACACATTCTAATAATCAACTGTAAAAAAGGTGCATATACGTAACAAAGTGTGTAAGTCATAAGAAAAGCCAACTTTTTTTTTCTGTATGCGTTAAAGGAGCAATGATTATATTTACCATTTCTCTTCCTCCGTAAGCTTTCGGTCTCAGTAACTTTATGTTCTCAGTTAGATATTTTTCTTTCGTTATCTTTTTTACTTTTTTTTATTTACCATAGTGTTATTAAAAGTGTATTTTTTTATTGTTAGCGAAGGTATATTGCATTTTTAAAACACGTGGTATTGAAATGTGCAGGTACTCAAATTCTATTAAGTGTATTAGTATTGCTTACCTGCTAGGTGAACTAATCTGACCTGAATTTTATGGCCACATTAGGTTTTCTACCAATATCTCTATTCTTATAACATTTTTTTTATTTGACCGTATTCCCACCACTATTAATTAGTTAATTCGGTCAAGCCGTTTTCAAGTGATGCGCTTGTAAGTGCTTCTATATATTCTTTTTAATTTATACAGCCAGTGTTTTATAGTTAGTAGAGAATAAAAATGTAAAAATTCACAAAATTGCCGTCTACTTAATTTAATGTTTTTATTTTTCATATTTGGTTAGTTTTATGCGTGACATGATTGACCTATGCATAATGGTTGACAAAATGCGCATGTAAGTCTATTTTATGTTAAAATCCGTTACGGTTTTTGAACGACTGTAAAATTGGTGTATGTACATAATCTAAATAGGCTTTAATATTAATTGATAAAAAATTATGAACATTGTTCATTTTCATTAAATATCTGCTAAACTTCCACACATTCATAAAAATATATATTCTAATAAACGTCAATATCTAAAAATCCCTGTTTAATAGATTGACGTTAATATTAGTTACATGAAAATACCGTTCTTCAATGTGTGGGCTATCTGTACAGATAGTTTTTTCGGTCTTTGAAAATACTGACGTTTTGTACGTATTGTACGTCTATGTTTAACTAGAATGAGTTATCTAGTCTCTAGGCAATCGCGATGCAGCGCGACCGGGTGCGATAAAACAGTTGACATCTGTTGAAATGGCCAAAGTGACCAACCGCATGTATGTTTTGGTGTCTCACGAAGTGACGCAACTGACATTACTATAGCAAAGTTGACATTTGGGTAGTGATTTCAGGTCACAAAATGTTGTATGTCAATACACATTTCTGTTACTACCGTAACGTCACGTTACTTAAGCGTCAGCTAAGGGTTTACATAAATTATATTACCCTTACAGCCGGGTCCACCACGACTCTGACAGCTAAGACAGCTGACGATCGTTAGCATTGCTAGCTATTTCTATGCCCTAGATGGTGAGTCACGATTCGGGCACACCGCGGCACACGTAGTACAAAACCGTCGCGTCGCACTGTTATCGTAAAATATCGGGTTGTCATCGGGGTCGCTTTCAATCGCTTACGTAAGACGTTGCCTAAGTAACCACAACGACTAAAGCTACTAAATAATGATTTTAAATATTTAAGTGTCTACTAAATTGAAATATTATTTTTATTAGTACAATAATCATTTAAGGTACTATCTTACCCGCCGTACCCACATACAATAGACACTTACAATATTCATAAGATGTAAAGTCTAAGGATTCAAATTACATATGAATAAATATACTAGTCTAATCTAATCTAAAGCCTACTTTGAGATTTGAATAAAGTGTAAAAAAAAATATAGTACATATTGCTTCTTTTTATATGTATTTCTGACAAATAATAATATTATGGTTCGAAAGTTAATTAAATCTAAAGATATTAGATTAGATTATTTAATAATATTAGCAATAAGTCTCCATGGTATCAGGATATCTGAAAAGATTCCCTTGAGTATTACAAAAATTGTGCTTATTAGGAAATAAACTCTCATATTTCTTTAAACTATTATTAATTTCTACAGGACTGGGGCCCTTGGCTTATAATTACAATAAGGCTACGGTTGTATCTAGGTTATCTGTGGCAGTAAAAAGGCCTTTTAATATTTTCACAAGTATGCGAAACAAGGACTTAATACATCATCATCGTAAATCGGGAATTTTCTATACAACTTTGTCCCTGCTTCACAAATTCGTGAAAACAATTTAAATCGTGTAGGATTAGGTAACTGGATTAACTTAATTTTCATAAATATCTAGGGTTAGTAAATTGATAAGCGTAATTTAGTAGTCATTGTGCACAATAGTATAGACATTTTTAGTAAAAAATAAATTCACTCCAAAAATAGCGGGTATTCTTAATACTTAATTTCTTTCTCAAAGCTGGGAACGCGAACGCCTCCAACGTCGCACCTGCGAAATACAAAAAAAAATGGTGCAAAAAGTAACCTGAAAACATTTTTTTTTAAGAAAGTTCCAGATGGCATTGATTAAGTAAAGTGTCGTAAAAGGCGACTAATCGAACTGCAATCTTTCAAATAGTATATACATACACAGTGTAGTAATACAGTGCGCGGGTGACGGCAATAGGCTTGTCCCTTGTTACGTAATGTAAGTGAGCCTAAATGTTGGTGGTTCATTCGCTGATTGTTAGAAACGCAAAATGACAGATGTTTGTTTTTTTTTTATTTACAGTTTGACTTGGAATTGCACTTCGAGCGCAACCAAAAAGGAAAAGAAACAGTTTCGTGTGGAGATTACCGTTGTACTCTAAATGATTTAAAAAAAAAAGTACGAACTGAAGATGCGTTAAGCGTACTCAATGCAATGCGTCGGGGACTATAAAAATAGTGATAGACAAAATATAATCCGAAAAGGTACGCATACCAAAACAAATGGAGGCAATAATAATATTAAATAAATCTGTTACTTTAAATTTATCTCGTCTCGAAGATGTGTGTATATCAGAAACGAAAGAAAAGACTTATCAATTTGTAATCACGTTGAAAATGATAAAATCCTAACTTTCTGTACAAATGTAGCCAGTAAACTAAGACAGACTAATGCAGTTGGTAACTATATTGCCAATAGAACTTTTAGATGTGCACCGAAACGCTTCTATTAACTTTTTGCCCTATACCTCGATTAAGGATCAGACCAAAATACAGCAAATATATGTCCTCTTGCTTATTACCTATTGTCAAATAAAGCTAAAGAGACGTATTTGCGATTATTTGATTCAATTAAAAATAAATTGCGTTTTATGATGAGAACGTTTAAGTGCGACTACGAAACGGCAATAATCCCCGGTGTATCTATCGATGGTTGCTTTTTCTGTTTCCAAAAGTCAGTTAGCATAGGATTTTTTTTTATATTACCAGGATAACAGCATATTTACCTCTTCTACCAGGAAATTACATAAGATCATGCTGTCATTCTATTTTGGAAGATTAATTACCATCTAAATCACTTAATGGATTCAAAAAATATTTTAAAAGCTGTCTAATTTTTTACTAGATCTATTAAGCTGCTCTAATAATAAGCATAGAACTACAAGCGCGGTAGTCGCGTTAATTTTAAATTTTCTAAAAAGCCCCAGTTTGTACTTGTTACAAAAATTAATAAAAGAAGCAAAACATTTCAACTACGACATTAGATATAGTTTTAGTTACTCAAGTAAAAAGGATCAACGCATTTGCGATATTGCATTTAATAAGAAACTTGGGTAATACACTGAGTTTTTAAAACAAAATAATATAAGGAAATAACTAAAAAAAGATATACTTTTTTTTTTAATGTTGGGGGGGGGACAAGGTTTTGGAAAAAGGAGAGGGGAGTTGGACCTCCGGAAACCTCACTAATTGCGGGGAAATGCAACGCAAGCGTTGCTTCACAGCCGGTTTTCTCTGAGGTCGTTTCACCTGTTGAGCTGGCCCATTCGTGCCTAAGCATGGTTCTACCACTGCTAATCATGGTGTAGCACTGTTAAGTTGGTTAACAATTATCACATAGTATTGTATTTTAATAGTAAATGATTTTGAATAAATATGTATTTGAAGAAATTTTGTTTGTAGTGATTACAAATTGATTACAAGGGCAGTACATACATATTTTAAGTATGCCAATTAAGGTCTTTTTAGTGAAATAAGTAATTAATACTGCTTATGAAGCAATGGATGTAGTGTTTGTTTATATTATTAAAGGACTAAGCAGAAAGCGAAAACATATCATCTGTAGGTACCTAACCATATGCATCAGGCGGGTGCAGGGTTTAAATGGTTGATCATGAGCGGCAATTTTTTATGTACAATAACAAATAGCGGTTCTGTCATTTTGAGAATTTGTCATCTTGCGTTTCTAGCATTTTGGGAAATGGTATTTTGTGTTCCTGGCATTTAACGAATCTGTCGTTTTACGTTTCCGACAATCCGCGCCTAAGCCATTTTGGTTTGCAAAAAGATGGCGTTTCTGATACCTCTGTCTACCCCTTGGGAGATATGAGAGTGTGTGTATGTAAATGTTTGCTGGCGGATAACCTGGTATAATGTGCCAAGCTAGATGATCATGCCTACCGCCGCCCCAACGACAATGTTTTGGAAGTTTTATATTTACTATTCATGAATAGAACTTTCACTGTGCGAACAACAACAATCAGTATTTACTTTCCTTTTTTCTTTTTTCGATATGCCATAAATTTACTTTTTTATATCCATTGATACATACAGGCACAAACGTTATCAAATTTCAAGAAAAATATTGTATTTACGAATAGCTTGAAACTACAAACTCAATATTATTCATACCGTTCTGCATATATAGACTTATAAATATTTCTTTAGCTTTTGATATAAAAGTACTTCATGTAAACAAATATAGACTTTACTGCGAAGGGTGTGTAAAGATATGGATTATAAATATTTAAATACAAAAGTTCACCGAATTAATATTCTGCCTTCATATTGTGAAAACGTTCTGCCATTAACTTTGTTATTATGTACTACACAGACGTAAACAGGAGCCCAGACATACATTGTTCCTGGCAAAATATTTTTATTCGAAATAGCGTATATGTAAACGCTACATACTGATATTATATAGGGATCCAAGACTAAATTGCCATCGGTATAGCATTCAGCAATTTATTTGAGTTTGATCTCCTAAAAAAAAAACTCCCCATACGTCTGAAAATGAACTTACCCGTGTCACCAACTGTTAGAATTGACTTTGAGTCGATGTCCCATCAAACGACTCCTCATTTATAAGCCTCAACTTTACGGACTCTCTTCGCAGGTTATAACTTGTAGAAATGTGGCAATGTTTCACATCAACATTTAATAAGTCTTCGTTTAATTCCACTCCACTCTTCTCTACGTCCGCCGCTGCACTCGGCTTCCTTTTGTGTCTGAACGACGTCGCCCGCTGGGAACTCGAGCCTAAGTAACTATCAGTCGTCGTATTACCATTGAAAGTTTTCTCAGATGGACCAACTCCCAGCTGCTCTAATTGCATATTACCTCTCATGTTCACAGAAGAATCAATACATGGTATCAATTGCTTAAATTCCTTTCTAAAGTTTTCGTTCATCCAAGCGTATATAAAAGGATTGTAGCACGTTGACGACATAGCTATCACATGGCACATGAAAAATAACAAATAATAATATCTCAAATGAATAGCATACATATAATAATCATTGCAAAGATTTATTATATTCAAAGGTAGCCACGATAAGCCAAATATAGTGACCATTGCTATTAGCATTTGGTTAGTTCGTCGTTTCCTATTTTTGTCCAATTCTTCTTTCCTAGAATTTTTGCTAGCTGCTTTTGCTTTGGCTCTGTCATTCAATTTAAAACTGACACAGGTGTAACAGAAAGCAATCACAATGAAAGGCAAAACGAATTGTAACACAGATGTCACGGAGCCAAAAACTTGCCGCAAGCTCTCTGTAGGCCAAGTTTCCTCACAATACCTACCGAAATCTAAATCGTAATACGTCATAAAGATGGCGTATGGCATTGTCACTGTTATAGCAAAAATCCAAATCATAATGATGACGATTAAACAAGTTTCGATCTTCATTCTAGGTCTGAAAGGGTAAATAATTACAAAAAATCTATCAATTGCTATAGACATAAGAGTCAATGTAGATATGTATACACTGCAACCCTGTGCAAAAGGCATAATGTGGCATAGCAAAGAACCCCAATGCCAGTTACCACCAAACGTGTATAAGGGGGTGAACGGAACGGCAAAAAGGCAAAGCAAAATATCTGAGACTGCTAAATTGGTGATGAAGAGGTTGGTAACAGTCTGCATAGCTTTGTTTCTGATAACTACGAAGCATACTAGGAAGTTACCTAATAACCCAAGGACGAAAATAATTGTATAAATAACGCAGAAAATCGCTTGCACAATTTTATTGGAAATTATATTGTCATAGGTGACTTGAGTAGGTAAGTTGTCAGTCAAATTGTTTCTCTCGGTGATATATAGTTCTGTGTAATTTACATCTGTTTCAGATTTGTTCATTTTTACTGCTTTGTGCCGTTATAAAGTGCTAGTACCAATTTATTTTGGCTTTAAAGCGTTAGGTTTACGAGCATTTGTGTTCTCAATTTTATGTTGGGCGCAACCTGTAACAAAATAAAGGCTTCATTAAACATCTCCATTTTACTAAATCGCGGTAGAAACACTCAGTGTTAATAGTTTTATAAAAACATTGCATATACCTCGTGTTAACAGCACATTGCTGTATAGACAACTAACAGCACATTGCTGTATAGGAAAATAAAAAAATCGAATTTTATATTTTTCCATGAATGGTTTTACTGTTCAACAAAACAAGCATAAGGCTAAATCCCGTCCTTGAGGCAATATATTTTTTAAAAACAATTTATTTTAGACTTATTCAAATTAGTCGGTAACAAACGTCACAGAAGGAGGCTGCGGAAAGGGAGAGATCGAAAACACTACTACTCTCCCCATCCGCAGACGACGCACCGGACGTCGGAGGAGGGCCGACAATGCTCAACTCCAGCCTCCGTAAATGGACCCGAGGGCGGTGAACCTGGGGTTCAGCTCACCGCCCCGATCGCTTAGCGGGTCCGAGGTTGGAGGCGCGCAGTGTTCCTCGCGCCTACGTCAAGGAATGGTGGGGGGAGAAGCATAATCCTCTCCCCCCTTCAAATTGAGATGGGGTCCGCTCCGGCGGACGGTCACCTGCTGGTCGCGGAAGAATGTCGTGTTCCCGCGGCCTTCAACAGCAGGTGCGAGGAAGGAACACCGTGGCGGTTTTAGCCGGTCAAGTCCGGCACACCCCTCCGCCGATAACCCCGGCGGTGGATAGTCCATGAGGAGTTAAAAAAAAAAAAGGCATCACGACACGATGAACGGTTATCTGATACCTTCAATACACATTCCAAGTCTATTATTCCTTTATTATGTTACCTATGATAAATATTCATCGGTAATGTCGTTTTTGTTAAAAAAATTTTCGTTGTTTACATCGATTTTGTCTTTAAGATAGGATCATGTTTTGAAGTGTATTAAAAATTTATTAAAGAAATATAAAACCTCACTGTATTAACTTCCTCTGTATTTATTTTTTTGCAGACGGTACCTCGAAACGTTATATCATATTTCACGTCACTTATGAAGGCAATTCAAAAGATATTTCACGGATAGAAAGCCATCAAGTTATTTAAGCCTTGACTATGAAACATCATAAATACATTCGAAAAACTTAAACCTCCTTCTTGCGCAGAGGGGTACAAATACATAATAGGAAATGCCGAATATGTTCTTAAAAAGATATGTGATTGTTAAAATTAGTTTGTAAAAAACTTGCAGTCCTATAAGGAAACCAACGACGTGCAAAACAAAAAGGTCAATTAAATTTGTTTGTAATTTATGATACAAAAGTACCGCTGAAGCCATAAATCTGCTAGCCTACTTCACGACAGAATAAGTTTCATTAAATGTTAATGTTAATATTTCTCATTTGAAATGTTGTACATTTAATATTATTTAATATTTGAAGTAACGTAATTTTTTTATTCCGTTGAAAAACTCGATTATATTTCACCTAGACAAGAAAAGAAGCTGTAATAAATATAACAAGTATTCAATTAATTAACTTCCATTTAAATTTCAATTCCTTATTTGCCACGTGGATTACGTGTTGTTGCAATGTTGCAAAATAATAATACAAAAGAACAAATATGGACCCTGTCGGGGACGGTAAAATAGATAGAAGAGAATAAAGGGAGGAGCCACTGGTATAATTGGTAAAACATCTGAAGTGCCTAGATTCTATATTTACAAATCTTTATCTATTATTTATATGTATATAATAATAATATTAATTTGTTTGAAAAGTTGTTGAAACATTTAATTATTACAAGTATAGATGGCGTAGCGGTTTAAGTGGTCACCTCGCCACCATGCTGCCGCGCCGAGTGCTGTGGGTTCGATCCCCGCACGGAACAATACTTTATGTAATCCTCAAATTGTTGTTCTGAGTCCGTTGAGTGTTCTTTGTGTCCGTTGTTTGAATGTTGTCTTTTCAATGTATATATAACTTGACATTTAAGTATTCATTTATATAATATCATAATAACTTTTGTTGAGGAGAAATTGTCTTAATTTATTAATAAAACCGTTGAATTTATTTTTAATTCTTATGATATCTTAGTTATCGTATCGTAGTTTATTAAATATTTTATAGACATTACAAATGTAATAATCGAGTGCATCTTGTACATTATTTTTTAACATTTGAAATGAGGTACATTTTTCATTCCATTAAAAACCTCGATCCCTACATGTTTAATTATTTATTTACTTGCTGTGTATGTTCCATTTTTAATTAGGTCTTAGGGCTTGATAATTATAATTAGATCTTAAATTTGATTAATTACAAGAGTCCATATAGAAAGAAAATATGAAAATATTAAAGGTCTTCAAAAGCGGCCGTAGCGTGACGGCTGAGGCGTCGGACTTACGATCAAGTAGTTGCGGGTTCAAACCCCGCCCAGTACACTACCGTCGTAAAGCCACCCCTAACACAAGCATTTAGTTTAGCTGGGGTGTTAACAAGAATACTAGCCATGTGTGACCCACGTTGCTAGTATATTAAAATATATATGTATATATATTAAAAAAATGTGATATTGAATTTCATTGAAAAAAAAATATTTACGATATCTACATAAGTACATGCAAGATGTTAAGAAAATTTATTTTGTTTGAAAGAGAAATAATGGCTATACAATTATAATTATAATTTCGCGCACTGAGGAGGCATTAAAGTAGAGCTGTTTTATATAATAAATTAAAGAATTGATTCTTAACCTATCAGGATTTCTCAATACAAGTCGGATGTCTAAACTATTTTCTTCTTCGGTTTATATTCACGTATGTAATCGAAGACTTACTGACAATACAGACTCATACCATGAAGTTACAGCACAACTAAGAACAAAAAACGTCACAATAAAATCTAACAATAACAAGGAAAATTTATATAAACTCCACATTAAACTGATTGTGGAGGTGAATCGCGACATAAATAAATCACTGAATTAATACTATCAAAGAGAACGTAGGAATGTTTCATTTAAATTAAATTAATTCTGATTCGGCGCTGTCCCGTTCCATTTAAGCCGCCATCTGTGTTATCTATATGACATCTGTATAAACTTGCTTATAAACGCCAGATAATATTTATATGTTAAATAAATAATATAGAAGTTCTTTCAAGTTATAAAAAAGTGTTTTTCTAGTAAACACAATAGCAACACAAAATTGGATAGATGTCGTTGCTCTAAATAAACTATAACACCAAGTAAAATAATCTAAAATAATGTTGATGTGAAGGATGTTGTTTCATTTTAATTAAAAAAAAAAATACTATATGCTCTTCAAAGCAACTTTAAAAACTATTTTTTTGGCAATACTACAGCTTTACGTTATATTAAATGACTAAATTGAAAAAACTAAAAAAAATGGTAGGTTCCCATTTAAAACGTATATAAAAAATGATGATTTAACAGAAGTATTTAAAGCATGACTCTGAAGTGCAGTAAGTTTACAAAGTATCATCCTAAATTGCATTTTATTGTGTTGTCACAAAAGTCGCTATTTATGCACTTTTTTTTATGCAAACGAGCAGACGGGTCACCTGATGGTAAGTGACTACTGATGCCGATGGACACCCGCAACGTGGAGAGCTAATCATCCAGGTAATGGGGATATAAATTTTGGTGCATAGGACGTTTGCGGAAACCTGCGCCTGGTATAAGTCAGAACAATTTCTCTGAACACTCCCCATGATACAAGCGATAGAGATAGATAAAACATCTAAAACACTGAATTCTAAAAGGAATGCCATAAAAGTGGTTCTTTCTAATCTCAGTTGGTACTTACAATGTACGGTCTACAGTCTAATCTTACGTACGAATTGGGTGCGAGCCAAATTCAGGCTTTGATTGCATCACCGCCGGAGCCCCGGGAGAAATTATACGGCCTCCACGTGGTTTGTGGTTATTTTATTTGATACAATGTGTTTGTAAAGTGCTTTTGTGCTTTAAGTAAACAACATAAAATCAAGTTAAGCGCTTTGTAAAACTGACTGTTTTATTTGATGTTTAATAAAGAACAAGTTTACTTTTAACCAGTTAAGAAAATGAAGCTGGAACAGATATACTGACTATTAATTCTCTTTAAATTCTTTATTGCTCTTCATATTAGATGTTGTTGTAACGTTGCAAAAGAATAATACAAAAGACCAAATATGAACCCTGTTGGTACACGGTAACATAGATAGAAGAGAAGAATGGAAGGAGACACTGGTATAATTGGTAAATTTTATATTAATTACATATCATATCATATAGATTATATACATATAAATAATAACTAACTAGTGAGTACCAACACCAAATCAGAAAGCCTAAAGCAAACAAGTAAAGTAAATCTCAATACGACAAAGGTCTAAGTATCGAAGTACGGTAGGTACATATCACATGTGTAATAATAGTAGGAAGTAATTAAGATAGCTCATTGGAGGCACATTAAAAGTTTAGTAGGATGTTTATCAGTCGGTTTTCTGTGAGGCCGCAGTAATACTCCGGTTGAGTCGGCCCATAAGTTTCTAAGCATGGCTCTCTCACGTTAAAATACGTACATTTTCAGCTTATAATTCATTTATGTAATGGGAAGATTTTACCAAAGGATGGATGGGTACGAAGAAGGCTATGGTAAAATTACTATGGCTACAATATGAACTTGATCTGGCACTTGCCGGGAAATGAAAAAAGGTCCAGTTTAATAGTGGTAGAGCCATGCTTAGGCACGAATGGGCCGGCTCGACTGGTGCGATACCACGGCCTCACAGAAAACCGGTTGTGAAGTAACGCTTGTCTTGCATTTCCCCGAAATTAGTGAGGTTTCCGGAGGCCCACTTCCCCCTCCCCCCTCACCCCTTTTCTCTCCCCTCATCTCCTTTTTCCTCTTTCCCATCTCCTCATCCCTCCTCTCTTCTTTCCGCTCCCTGCATCCCCCATCCCTCATCACCCTATGTAGCCTATCTCATCACGACAATCATCCGGAGCGGAGCAGTGAACATAAACACAAATAAAATTGCAAGAAACGGCTAGTTAAGTATATTTGTTATGCTTGAATTCCTACATGTTTTATGGTGCATATCAATCAGTTTTAAACAATGTAATATATCATTTATTTTTCATAAAGGCTAGCAATGATATTATTCTTTCCTTTTCTAAAGAAAGATTAGTTTACGTGCGCCACACTGAAAGTTTTTTTAAATAGGCCAGTAAGAAAAACGCAATATCTCAGTGTCCCTAATTAAATGGCCAGACAGCATTCTTTGAACAAATAGCACTGTGATCATCTATCAGCTATACTGTAAAGAGGTTTAATGTTTAAGAAGTTGTTATTGTTTGTATAATTAGGCACATAAATGACTAATTATACTTACATGTAAAAGATGTGGAATATTGTTTAGACTCGTTGGAAAATAAAAAATAAATTCACAATTTGGATTAACTAGAGAGTGTCCCTAATTAGTTGACCACGACTGTATATAGATACAGTATCCGCTGTTAGAGGCGCTGTTATCGATCTGTTTTTGTGATGCGTAATGATAGTGGCAGCGTCCGGACAGTTATCTAGTTTTTAAAAGTGAAAAGTTATATTTGAATAGAATATAAAAGTACAGTGAGCTGAGACTGACAACTTAGGCATTTATAATTTATTATTTATCTAATCTTTTAAGTTTTGGAAGTCCCAAATATAGCATTTAAGCCAGTGTGTATTTAAAAAAAAAAAAACGACACGTAAAACTGTCTTCACATACAAATATTTAATTACTTCCCATTTAAACAAACAATTTTTTGGCAGTCTGATGTTTTATGTCAGACTATTAATATTAAAAAAATATATGATTTCAAGCTAGACTTTACTAGCAATCACCATCAAAACAACCGCACATAATAAATTTTATAAAACGAATAAATTTTAAATCGCTTGAACATTGCGTCTATTTAAAACACTTGCCTTGCATTAGCTACACGTTTAACTTTACTGTATAATATTCATAACTGGATTCTGATTCAAATTGAAGGTATTTTTTCACCGTCAGTGAATTACTTAATCCTATAATTGTAGAGAAAGTATAAGCTTCTTTCAGACGGTTGTAATAAACTGTTCGCTAGAATTTTCTTTAATAACAGAGCGAAATGATTATAATATAAAAAGAAAATAGACTTCAAAAGGAAAATACTGTATTAATGTGTATAATGTCCTTGAGAATGGGACGTCATGCTTCCATTGGAATTCGTTTATTTCAATCGTCAATTTGATTAAATTTACGGATGAAGAAATATGATCGTTTAGTACCCAAACTTACCCGGAGCTTTTAGCTAGCACTAATCGAAAATCTTTCCAACGCTTCCAGGTACTAATAACATCTATTGATACGAACTTTTTAATGTAACATTTTTTTTTTTAGACTTTTAGAGTCTTTTGCCTACATCATTATCAACAAATTGTATAGATTATTAAAAGAATATAGTGACGCAACGACCATATTATAAGAAATTAAAGCATTTTCATTATCATGTTTAGTTACTTTTAATTGAATTAGTACCTAAATATTAGTTTTAATTTAATCTATTTGATTGTTTGATTTAACATTGCATATTTGTTAGAACCATATTTAGAACAAATTAATAAATTTAGCTAGATATATTTTTATAACTCTCGTCGTTTTGTTACTGACAAATGAGTACCCTGTATAGTCTCCCAACAGTAATTACAGTAATTATGATAACAATTGTTATGATTATAGACCACCTATAATCATAACAATTGTTATCATAATTGCCACTATGCAGCTGTGTGTGTATGCAGTGTTGAACTGCTACCGCTTAATAAAGGGTAAAAAAATAAGGGGGAAGGTTGTTACTTACCATTAACTGACTTGTCTGTTCGTCAGTCCCCTTATAACATAAAAAACCTATCAAAATGACGACGCTTTTGATCTTCGGTAAAATTATGAGGTATCCATCTAATACAATGCGTTCTGACGCCTAAATGTTCTTGTATGAATTTTGGTACTGCACTCATACTAATGCCTAAAACTGCCCGAACCTGTTGATATATGACCCTTTCCTTAGATTCTATCATTAACCGCATAGCACTCACGTTATATTCAGTATTCGCGACCACGTTAAAACAAATGACAAAAGAAACATGTCTACAGATTCCCGAAGACTTCCTAATACGAATTTACAATACATTATTCAGTCGAGTCTAAACAATATTCCACATCTCTTACATGTAAGTATAATTAGTCATTTATGTGCCTAATTATACAAACAATAACAACTTCTTAAACATTAAACCTCTTTACAGTATAGCTGATAGATGATCACAGTGCTATTTGTTCAAAGAATGCTGGCTGGCCATTTAATTAGGGACACTGAGATATTGCGTTCTAGTTTCAAAATCTGAATCTCAATTAATATTTTCTTTCTTCTCCTATTCTTTGTGGTAGTTTTGGCGGCAATCTAGATTTGTAATTTCAAGTTTTGAGAGTTATTTTGAAGAACAATGGGCAAAAATAAAAGTTGCGATGCAACACTACGAAAAATTATCATGAAGTTTGTCGAGCGTGGTTGGTCATACCGAAGGATAGCAGGATATTTAAATTGTTCAAAAACTATGGTATGCAATGCAGTGCAACATTTCAGGCGCAATAACACAACTTTAAATGTGCCCAGAAAAAAAAGATCGAGAAAAACAACTCCGCAAGAAGATAGAATGATAACCAGGTTAGCTAAGAAAGATCCGTTTCTAGGCTCTATTTTAATTAAACATGAAGTGTTTGGGGCAGACGAAAGAGTCAGTGTATCAGCGAGGACAGTTCGACGACGTCTGGTAGAAGCAGGGTTGTTCGGAAGAGTGGCTCGCAAAGTACCGTTGTTAAAGAAAGAGCATAGAAATGCACGTTTGGCGTTTGCACGTAAATATGGACATTGGACCTACGACCAATGGCAACATGTATTATTCTCTGACGAGACCAAGGTTAATTTGATTTCTTCAGATGGAAGTCAATACGTACGGCGTCCTGTAAAAGCGGAAATGAATCCAAGATTCACAAAAAAGCAGGTGAAACATGGCGGAGGAAACATTAAAATGTGGGGATCATTTTCTGGACGTGGAGTGGGACCTGTGAGGAAAGTTCAGGGTAACTTAGACCAACATCAATACAAGGCAATATTAGAAGAAACTATGCTTCCCTATGCTGAGGAACATCTTCCTATTATATGGACTTTTCAGCATGATAACGACCCAAAACATACAGCCCGTTCAGTCAAGTCGTTTCTTAACAGACAGTCGGTATCAGTGCTAGATTGGCCAGCAAATAGCCCCGACCTCAACCCAATCGAGCACCTTTGGCACGAAATTAAGAAAAAAGTTGCCATTTATCGTACCACAACTTTAGATGAACTTAATAAACCTTGTTGTGAGGCATGGGCAAACATTCCTGTTGAAATATGTCAGAAACTGATAATGTCTATGCCACATCGGTGTCAAGCGGTAATTACTAACAAAGGTTTTGCTACTGGGTACTGATTTTACCCGTAATAAAATAAAGTTGTTAAAGAAATTAAAATACTGCAGATTATTAGTTCTGTTTAACTCTATTTTTCATTTTACTTTACTGTTCTTAATTAAATGTCCAGCTACAGAATTGTACCTTAAATTGAATACATGGTTAACCTTTGATATTAAACACTTTTTTATATTTATTTAATCTTTTATTTACAGCCATTTATAGTATAATAATCGGATCAAATTATGCAAATAATAGTTACTGAGAAATCAACAGGGTTTTATATTTATATGTACATAGCCGGTTATTGCTGTCCACTATCTTGAATGTCCTTAATTAGTTGACCACGACTGTATATGTTTTTTTATATCGATAAGTATTCGTGCCTTTAGGTGTTTACATCATCAAATGTTGATTAGTAATATTTGATATTGCCAGACTATATCATGAAATACGAATATTTAATTAAAAGTTTGGCCAAATCGTGAAGTGACAAGTTTTATAATCTGGCCACGACACATGTATAGATAAACCCCGTTTCTTGATAAGAAAGAGTGATATTGTAAAGTTTATATGAGTTATTTATGTTTATGTATACTAAGATTTCGTATCGGAATCTGTAGAGTTAAAGGAGTAGTGACAAAAATGGGTTACTTATGTAACTTGGTCTGAAGTAATGTTCTACAAACCAATTACGTAAACTATTTCTTAAATTAATTGTGTCCCAAAGAAACTTACACTTTTAATTAAATAGAATTCTTTGTAGTTCATTATAATTAACTTTTCGTATCTGTTGCATATACATAGGTAAGGTTTATAGTAAGAAAATTTGTAACCACTTTGACTTGATGTGATGAGGGGGGACTGAGGGAAGGCGAAAGAGGAGAGGAGGGATCACTAAATGGGAAAAAGAAGAAGAAGAATGAGTTAAGAGTAAACAGGAGTCTGGGAGGTGAACCTCCGGAAACGTCACTAATTTCGGCGAAATGCAGTGCAAACGTTGCCTCACAACCGGTTTTCTGTGAGGCCGTAGTATGGCTCTACCATGTAAGTTTGTTAAGTGGAATCTATTTTAAGGAGTTTAATATCTTGACTAACCGTGTGGTCCTCGGTAGAGTAGAATAGGTACCCACATCTCTTCCCATGGGTCTCTTTAAAGGCCACTAATGGTTTTTACTGTTAGCTGTGCGATAGTCTACTGTTTGTACAGTGCCTGGTTGGGGGCAATGCGCTTGCCACCTATTAAGTATAGGGGAAAAATCATATTACAGTTGTCAAGATCTAGGCCTTTCATGCGACCCTGTCTACCCCTTCGGGGATATAGGTGTAGCTGTATGCATTTTTATACTTTCCTACTATAATTTGAATATTTTATAATAGTATTTTTTTTATTAATTACTGATAAACATGTCAAATTCCAAAATATGAAGCGACGCTTATGGTAACATCGTTGTAAATACAGGTAGTATACATACGTCTAGTATAACACAGGTAGTATTTACAACGATGTTAATATAAGCGTACATTTTTTTAAAAAAATGCATTAGCTATCTCTCTCAGCATTTAATTTTACAAGTTACGTGTGTATGTTTTCACATGCATACACACGCCTTTTTTTCTTCAGAGGTAAAGAGAGGCAACAACCTTCAACTTGCCTTTCTTAACATGCCGCTATTTCATTACGAGCTCACTCTTCTGTCTGTACTTTCTCAAGAACTTTACAAATGCAAAGTATACATACAACCTTTATTAAATGTTTAGATCGAAGACGAGGCTCTTGGGAAAGGCAAGATGCGAAAGAGTTTTATCCACATCGCGAGTTTCGCGATTAAGTATGTGTTTAATGTTAAAGTCGATTTTGTGGTATTCCCTCGAGTATCTAGTGAGATAAGGATCGTATCTCGGATAATATGCATAATACGTAGTTCATTTTTTATTTTATTCTACCTACATTAAAAAAACTGCAAACTGCAACAAAAATGTCTGCGTACTTAATTTACTAATTATTTAATCTCTAAAACGTTTGAAAAAAGGAACTAGGTATCTATTAGGTTGGCAACTAATAAACCCGCCATCTTTGTAAACAAATTAATTTTTTTTTTAAGTATACAAAATCAAATTATTTCTCAACTATATATACACCGTCGGTATCAACTGTCGCCAACGCGCTGGCAGAGACATAATGCCTTCCTCGTATAAGTTTTTAGGCTTTTGATCAAAAGAAGGTGGTAAGGTCACTTTTAAGTTAGTATTTTTTATCTGCTAAGTAGTGGGCTAGAGACCGTAATAGATGGTAATCTGAGGGCATTATGTCTGGAGAGTACGGTGGGTGAGGAAGGAGAGCCCAGCCAAGCGAAAATAATTTTTCACGAGTCACTTATGCTGCATGTGGTCGAGAATTATCGTGCAAAAAGTATGCTTTATTTTGATTTTTCAGTAAACTCGCTGCTACTTTATCCAGTTGGTCACAATAAATATTGACCGTGATTGTAGTGTTAGATGGCAACAGCTCCCAGTATATCATTCCGTTTATTTCCCACCACACACTTAAAATATTTTTTTTACTCTTGTCAGATTTTGGCGTCTGTACTCCTGCTTCTTCAGGTCCAAGCCCCTGGCGCTTATGCGAAAAGGTTATATACATAACCCACTCTTCATCCCCCGTAATTACTTCCCTCAGCCATTCATTGGTACGATGATAACCAAGTAGTTCCATGCACACGTTAGCTCTCTTCTGAAGTTGAAACGGCGTCAACTCATGTAGCAAACAAAACTGAATATATCCAGGTCTTTTCTAAAGCGTGGAGTTGTTTTTCTACTGCAGTGTGGGAACACTAAAGCTGCTCCATTTCTATGAGTCTTTTTAACTCATCTACAACTATTGTATGAGATCGTCCTGGATGAGGTTCATCAGATAGGTCATAATTTCCATCCTTAAATCTTCTCAAACAAAGTTTGGTGGTATCGTAAGAGAGCACGTCTTCGCCCATCGTTGCACACATATTGCGCACTAGTCGCTTTTCGACCTAAGCGAAATTCGTTAAGTAAAAGCAGCCGAAGTTCTCTACGAGAAATATCCATAATTTACTGTAGTTTTACTATTCGAGATCCAGTTGTCAGCTGATCTGACATACAACTCTTGCTTTATTTATATACTACCCCAAGAAATTCAAGATAGTTCTAAAAGGTTTGAGAAAGTGATTGAAAAAAGTGGTGGGTTTATTAGTTGCCAATTTATTTAATAGTTAACACCATACGTGTGCTCGTTCAATAAAAATATTATATTTCTTACAGTCCGGATGAGATTACTTTTCATTTGTTTTCAGAAGTACTTCAACATGTAATTTAAACATATCATTTTGTATTATTAACAAAACATAATTTCAACTGCCTAGCTTTAGAGAAAAATATCAAGAGTTCGATGAGGGTTTATATTATCACAAGGCGAGCCACGTTCTTATTTGCGAATTTAGATGTACAAATAAAGAAACAAGCCACCGTATCGAATAACGTACCTTCAGAGCTAAGGATCACACACACTTGCACAGGATTGATTCGTACTCAATCACAAGGCTGGAAGGGGGACCGAACCGAAACCCTTGACGTCAGTCATAGCCTGGGGCATTATAGCTCTTCAGGCGCAAAGCTATCATAATAAAACCTAGAAAATGACATTTTGTGTAATAAGTACGTGTTTATATAAAATGTTTATATTTTGTTACTTGTTGAAGAGTCGTAGGGTAGTATTTAACGCGTTGAGAAGAATTTATAAAGAAACAAAACACACGTGATATTTTATTATATCTACCAAAGAATATATGTAATCGATATTATTAGTGCATATAAGGTATTTCCATTCAGTAGGGAGTATGTATTTTATAATAGGTACTGAACAGCCTGGGGTCTAGGGGTTAGTGGTCCTAGCTGCTCACTGCTAAGGCAGAGATCATAGGTTCGATTCCCATCCAAAGTAAATATTTGTGTGATGGGCACGACTATTTGGTCTGAATAGTTCTATCTGTAATATTTAAATGTTTATAAATATGTATCTACGTATTTCCGCAAAGTGCCCGAAGGATTCCACTAGGCTTGTATGTGCTACTATTTAATTGCGACAAAATTATATTCTGTAAAACGCTTCTGCCTACGCATCCGGGGTCCACATTTTATTAATTATTAGCTGTTACCCGCGACTTCCTCCGCGAGGTATTTAGCAAAAAGTAATTGTTCAGTTCGCAGTTTTCATTAGTTTAAATTTTTTTTGTGAGGTCCTATTTTTTTTTCAAAAATAAAAGTAGTCTAAGTTACTCCTTGTTACGTCCGTCCGGTCCGTCCATTTCAGAGATTAGCCGGAACAAACAGACAGACAGACAGACAGACAGACAGACAAAAAATTTTCAAAGTGTTGTTTTGGTATATGTACCGTATATACATCCATATGCATACACCATATGTACCGGGTATACATCCATATGCATACACGGTACATAAACGGGGTGCTTAGTATTAGTAATATAACGTTATAAGAACAGCAGTGAAAAGATAAAATAAAAATATAGAATATAAGAAAAAGAATGAAAATGTTTTAGTACGCTAGCCCAACGCGAGTGTTCTATATACA
Organism: Tyria jacobaeae; assembly: GCA_947561695.1. Classification (NCBI taxonomy): domain Eukaryota; kingdom Metazoa; phylum Arthropoda; class Insecta; order Lepidoptera; family Erebidae; genus Tyria; species Tyria jacobaeae. The sequence goes on from OX387222.1 coordinate 4,094,334, forward strand.
CTAATTTATATACAAAGAAACACACAATATGAATATATGTAAATATGTATAATATAATTATTTAAACTTTTTTTAAGGTGGAAATACATCTACTAAAATACTTGCGAAAAGGGTAAGTACCTACACTAAATAAACTACTAATATCTTTTTAATATAAGCAAAGGTGAGAGAATAATAATAGAGGCTTACTCAAAACCTGGGGCTTCATTAAATTACAAAATTTCTGCGAAATGCTCGATGCTTCGAGTTGAACAGAACTGATGGGTACCTAATCAATTGGTACCTGTGCCAATTTTTCACCGAATAATGAATAAAAATATGAAATAGATGTTTAAAATTAAATTGCATTTATTCAAAATTAATTTCAGAAAACAGCAGAAGTACTTATCTATCTTAAAGAAGTATAAATATTCTCTATCTATCTATACATATATTTAAGTATATAAGTATATAAAAGGTATGCTAGTTTATATTATTTAATAAATAATTCACGTGAATGCTCCCTCTAGACCAATTTAAAATGTCTGAAGCGAATGTCGTGCGACTTTCGGGACCGGAACCACCACCCAGATTCAGATAGCCAAGCTTCTATAATCCCACCATTCAGCAGTTTTTGGTTCGAACCCATGGTCCCCGAAAAATTAACTATATACTTATAATGAGCAATACAATATATCTACAACGGGTTAGTGCCGCCATAGCTTCACAGAGAGAAATTTGAACTGTTTACTGAAAAAATACCCAAGAAAGGTATTTAACTTACATTGAACGTTTCGTAGATGCCTGAATCATTAGCTGAAGCTAACAGGCTTAATATAAGACAAGAATATAATATAATAATAAATAATATTGCTGAATTTATACTAAGTATTCCTTCAATATTTTTTATAAATATCTTTTAAACTACATAACAAGGTGAGAGGGTGTAATCAAAATGCGTACATCTCCATGGTACAAGTATCCGGCAGTTGGAGAAGTACAACTTTTGAGCACTACACAATTCTCAATATAATGAACTTTAATACTATAAAATGTAGCAGATGACAGGATGCTGTTACTTATCTATTTCGAAACATATATGTGCCCTAGTAAATATAAATCAATATCAATAGTACATAATTTAGGTTTAGAATTACTCTATTAAGTTGTAAACATAAATAGCAAAAAGACAGAAAAGGTCACAGAACTATTTTCATCTGTTTATCCAACGAATTAAACAGATTCTTAAGAAGAGTAGCATGCTTTGTGTTTCTATTTTTGTCACATTTAACATTGCGTATACCAAAGAAAAGCAAAATAAAGCATAAAGGTGCGTGATCTTATCAGCGCTTATTAGGCGCATCAAGATGAAATCACGAGTATGACTATGAAACGTGAGAACACGTGTAGCCAAAACGCATTAACATCAACAGTACTTATTTACTTTCAAACTTAACAAATAAAGCGCATAAATATAATAAAAAGAAAGTTCTTAGAAAGCTTTTGTGTTCTTATAGCATCAAATTAGTATAATTAAATCAATTAGGGATTGACAGTAACCAAAATTTTTAAGGTTATTTATGGAATGGGCAAGACACCTTGCTGATGCTACTTACGAATTTCGAAGTGAAGGTTGCGACGTAATCACAGATAAACTTTACCATTTAGAACATGGAATGAAAGCGTTTAAATTATATTTTTAAGAACAAAGGATACTCTCAAACGTATTTGTTTTTGGAACAGTTGGGAGCTTACACTTCACGCGATGACATGCGCGGTTATGATTCGCGCATGCGTAGTAAAGTGCAACGTAAGTACAACGGGGCAATTACTATTTCTGTGAAATTTCCGTCTCACCACCCAGTATCGGAAATATTTAGGGCTTGCCGTGTCCCGGACGCGTCAAAGGTGAAGTTTTGTCAGGTAAACGTGACTTTCCTTTCTGCGGCAAAATAATGTACTTTGATTAATAGAATGATGTGAATTCAAAACATCACTACACTTTCGAAACTTTTTTCTTCTTCAAAATTACTCGTTTAAAACCTGAGAGGAAAAATTTAGTGATGTATATGTTTGTCTCCTTAGTCTCTAATCTATTTGTTAGTAAGATAGAAAGAAGCGTAATTGATTCCGAATTGTAAGGGCTCGGCCGCGTGTACAACGGCGCCCAAACCTAAGAGATTGTGAGGCTATGAATCTATACAAATGAAGCAACTGCTTTTGGATAAAGCAGTCCGCTTTTACTAATAATCTGCCCCTGTAGTTGAGGATAGATAAAAAAATGCTTTTAAGGTGTTGATAGAGAGTGGCTTGCTTTCTACTGCACTACAAAATGTAGAATTCATCAAACACACACACACATTCATGAGCGACGCCTATATCCCTGAAGGGAGGCCAGAGGTTTAATTAACGCTAACATTCTGCTGATTGAACTCGCTGGTGCCGGTAAGACTGAGCCCTCTAACTCAGGTTTTTATTTGATTAGCTTATTTTTTTTTTTAATTAGCTTATTCTTTTGTTTTTGATTAGTTAATTCTTTTTTTCTTTCATTTTTGTGTTGCCATTGGGTTTATAAATATAAGGTATTTATTCACAAATGCTGACAACATAGAGCTCTACGTGATTATTTATTGTCTCACCATTATCAGGACAGTGCGTATATGAACTTATAAAAAATCATACTGCAGTGTTCAGCCTATTAACAAATTGCAGTATGTGGTATTTGTTGTACCGTATTCATAAGCAATCGATCAAAACCAAACACACAAAATACGCTTTGTATTTTTACGTGAAATATTATAACAAGATGAACAAAGCTCCCAACACAGTTCATAATTTACAACAAACTAAATTTTCACCAGCAAATACTCAAGCGAAACTATATTATTTTCGCTAACTAGTTGTCAGTTGTCGCTATCGAAAATGCAATAAGCGTTGGGTAGGCACATGGCAGTTCACACCGGATCTCTATTGTGCAGTTTGTCGCTGACGCCGTTCGCTACGGAAATGGAGACAAACTATTTTCCTGCTTCAGATATTGCGATATGAATGCTATCGAATTTAAATGCGCCTATAGTGTTTTGTTTTGTTAGTATTGTTCTTTTTTCATTGTTAAATTTTCTTTGTTTCCCATCTATCGAATGAGAGCAAATCTGTAAGCAAAAATGGAGATTTTTACGAAATTGATACTTTCGTTTCGGATTTCTCAGAAAACAATCAGAAAATTGAAAATAGTGTCAGTCAGAGTTATTTCTTCCTTACTTCTCTTGTCAAAATTAATTTAACTAATTAGCGACTTCCTTATTGATAAACAAGATAACCTGCTACATGTATCTCTTTCTAATAAATATGTCGATAGACGGGTGGTTATTTTCATATCATCTAGACCAAATAAGAAATATTAAAGAGATTTTCTTTTAAGCATCTTCGAATTTTGAAAACAAAAATCATTCTTGTTCATTACTCTACACTATTGTAACTTAATTAGAAAAAATAATAACGTTGAGAGACCACATTACAGGTGGTGGTTGGTGGGTGGATTTGAGTGAGTTTTTATTTCACATAACTTGTATCATGATCAACTCTCACAGTACACAGCAGTTATTACTTAATTACATTAACTACATAATAACTACCGATGCTCAATTGCGATATGAAAGTTCTCGCAAACATTAAAATATATACAATTTTCCAACATCTATTAGTGGGCTGCAATCTACCCGGTTGGAAGATCCTCCCTTTGTATTGAAGGGTTAAGTCCCTCAAATACAAAGGGAGGAGGAGAGACACTTATTTCTCGACAGGTCGAATAGGCATAGATATAATGCTAATGAATGTATTATTTCAAGCAGTCTTTTGTCAGGGGTAGATGAGGGGCTTTTTGAGCTTCTACTTCCAATATAAATATGTATGTACTTTATTTTTTATCGATTGACATGAAACCTCATATGACATTAATAAGAGCATAAGCTACATATTCTAACACATTTACTTATAAGTTAAACCCATGAAGGTGTTAAAAAAGTCCATCCATTTAATTAGTTACTTCTGAAGTAAACAAACGTGGTTGAGAAATCAATCGATTACACGAACTCAAATATTTTTTCCTTATTCACAAACAACGACGCCATCTTGATCGTCATAGGTGTTTGTGTGAACTCCGTCTGTCATAAGAAATACACTTCGTTTATTTATTCCCTATCTGATATTTATTTGATATTGTAATAGATATTATGTATTAAATACGCAAAGCCAGACTCATTACTATTATATCTAATTATAGTTCTTCTCCGAATTGATAACTAATCTTTTAAAAAGTGTGCTATTTACTCGTCTTTAATATTCGATAGGTGAAAGTAAGGTCTTTACACTGCAGTAAGACGGTATTTTCTTGAGGGACGGTTCTTGATGCTCATGGTATCTAATAAACAGTGGTATGTAATACCACGTAACTATATTACGGTTTATTCAGTTTTGGACTATTCTCTTTTTGAAGTCAGTAGTTAAATGTTACAAAACTTTGAAGCGAGTCAACACTGAATATTATAAAGTAAGATATGAGTACTAAGGGTTCCATATCTCATCACAACAGCCACCAGAATTATTGCTAACAAAATTAATATACTGGGCAAAGAATCTGTGGTCGTGTGATTCTCAGTGGAGTAGAATAGGGCACCTCATCTCTTCTAAGGGTGTCGTAAAAGGCTAGGCTAAAAGATCTAATTGTTATCTTTCAGACAGTATATATGCAGTCACATTATACCCGAATGACGGCAATAGGCTTGCCTAGTGGGCAAGCCTATTGCTGTCATTCGGGTTCCGTAAGTGAAAATAAATTATGGCTTTAAAAAGTGGCTGTGCTTACTCATTCGGCGATATAGCCGTGAGTGTATGTATAATAATAATTCTTTATTGCAAAAAGAAGTGATTATAAACTGTGCAGCCCTGATTCTTAAACTAGCGTGAGCGGTATGTTGGAAGTCAGTTCTTTCCCAAAAACAGTGGAATCGAATAGTCACAATCTGAGTAGTAGATACATATTTTATTTTGTTAGATACAGTCATATTAATAGCCTATATTTATGTGTGAGTGAGTGTCAGTGTGTGTGTGTGTGTGTGTGCATGTGATGTATATATCCTAACCACTTAACATAATTAATTCTGGGTCGTTATGGGGATAAAAGTACTATTACTACTACTAATCTACTTTACACAACAAAATATGACTGATTTTGACGAAATCGTGCCCTAAATCTTTAGAAGCTAATCTACAGAACCATACACACATATCAAAACGGTCCCTGTCACTTTGACATATATTCTGCTTATTACAAAGGTAGGGTTTTCGTTAATATTCCTAGTTTCATCTGATTTTTATTCAACCGCACTGTTAAAGACTACAGCCTATTCAGAGCTGAAATGATATGGTAACATACTTCAAGTGCCATGTACTACACAGCGAAGCCGTACTAGTTACATGTTAAATACTGATCTTGAATTACGGAATGAAATTCTTGGTATAAGTATGATTTCAACTTTTATGCACTGAACATACACCAATTTCGATTTGATAAAGACATATTTTTTTCCATTTTAACTTTCACAAACTGATATTATTTTAACTCGAAACACAAGTATACGGGATACGTTATTGCAAAACGAACACAACCAAAAGCTGCATAATAGGATTTCATTTTGAATTCAACCTACATGATCCAACATTCGTGATTAAAACTTTTCATTCGCGTAAACTGTGACATAGTATTCTCTGTTAATTATTAGTTATTTAGTAATTTAGTTTGAATTCCAATTGCTTTTTACATTATATATTTAAATTCACCACCAAATCACCAAGTCCCGCGAGCCTTTGCAGTTGCGAAGAGATTTCGCCTCTATGGCATTCCTCTATCGCCTACATCACGGAGAGTGTTCTGACGAGCTCTTCCAATTGGTCCCACCTTCTCCCTTTCTCTACACGACAACACGTGCTGGCCTGAGGAGTCACCATTTGAGAGTGGAAAATATATATATAATTACGGTTCTTCCTTTCTGTGCCGATCGGTTAAAGCCTGGAACTCCCTACCAGCGCTCATGTTTCCCTCCCACTTTGATCCGGGGTCTTTTAAGCGGGGCGTGAAAGGCATCTCACCAGACCTCTCAGGCTCAGGCATGTCTCCATAGTGTGGGTCACCATGCTACATTGGCTACACTTGCAATGATGATGGTGACCACGACTATTAGACTCCACTTGTTGCTTTCTATCAGGCAGAGTGGAGTCATTATGGCTAATATAAAAAAAAAAATATAAGTTTAAGATCTAAAAAAAAGTGCCAAATTATTTTAACGTTTGAATTAACCGCAATCTTAAGAACGCTTTCCTACAGTCGTCCAACGGAAATGTCTAGAGAGTCTAGACGGAGCAATCGTGCGGGAGCTGGACGAGACATGATTATAACACTTCGTGGTCAAAGCTTACTATTAAATTAATATCGAAGATGGCAAAACATAAATTTTGAAATATATTTCTTTTTCTAGCGTGCTGACTAGGTATACGACATTTCTTTTGGGATTCGAGATGGTGGATTTTTTGAATAAAATCAATATAGCTTTCAGTTTTTGAGGTATTGCTTATTTATATTAGCGTAAGTTAATGTGTTTTGAGTGAGCAGGAATGTAATATGGTTGATCCAAAAAGAAGCCATAATTTTAGTTGTAGGGTAGAGTTGAAGGGATGAATAAATATTGTACAAATTAAACAAAAACTTAGATAAATGTGACAACCTTGCGATAATTACGTATGTCTAGATGAAGACGGCAATTTTGAAACATATCAAAGGCCACTGCATAAACCACTGTTAGTTCTTGTACGCTGTGATCCCACAAAATGATAAACACACTATTCGTCAAACATCAAACGGATGTCCTGTTTTAATACAACTCCCAAAATATTTATAAATCAATAACATCATGACATCAAAAAGAAAAAAAACTCTGATGAAAAGTGTTAAATTCGTTTATTTATAAAACATAAATTTTTATACTTTAAAAAAATTGCTCTTTGTGAAAAAAAAAGTCTCATAAACGATAAATAAATCCCAATTATGTAGGATTTTTTTCTTTCTCGAATAAAGAATCCATTTTATGAACAATTTAATCTTGACTCGACAGTAAGTTGTGTCTCCACTGTCAACACTTCTTGGTTAGCAGAATTTCAATGACATGATCGTTGTGATTTATATTTGACTTTTTTCATATTCTTTATTTATTTTTATTTATACAGTTCACTTGTTGGTTAAAACATCTTGTTCTAGAGCAGTTCTAGTACTATTTAAATAGCTAATTATATGTTTTTATAAGATCATTTCTATCAAGGTAATTTTCTTGGTAATATGTACTGGTGAAAAAAAATACGTTGTTTTTATTTGAACCTTCTCTTCCTTACTACTACAGCTAGACTATAAAAATACAGATAACACATTTGGTATAATATAAACAATACTAAATTAACTAAAAGGTAAAAAATACAGGCTAAGGCCTAGTTAAGACACCAGATCTCGAACAATGATATGAAATCTTTGGTTCTAGTGTATTAGAGTATTTAAGTATGATAAACTATAATTTGTAGATTTAAAAAATACTTAATGAATTATATTTAAATCTAAATCTTTCAATTTGACTGCACGGATGGCGTTGCGGTTTAAGTGGTCACCTCGCCACTATACTACCGCGCCGAGTGTTGTGGGTTCGATCCCCGCACGGGACAACAGTTTGTGTAATCCTCAAATTGTTGTTCTGAGTCTGGGTGTTCTTTGTGTCCGTTGTTTGGATGTTTGTAAAGTCCCCCGTGACACAGGAATTAATCCTAGTGCGGGAGTTGTCTTTTAAAAAAGATGAAAAAAAAAAAAAAAAAAAATTATTGGTTGAATTCTTGCTTGCAGCACAAGACACTACTAATAAACGCACTAGGTGTTGTTGTTTACGAGTGTTAGAGCTTGTGGTCTTAGTCGCGTCACGTAAGTAAAATATGTAATGATAAATAAACTTATGTATATTATGTAGGCATTTGCAAAGATACGAAAAAGATCACTTTATCAGTAATATTTGAAGGGCATCGTTCTTCGACTTGTATATGAATAAAAGTAACCAAAGTTAGGCCTAAAGCTGTAGTACTTCCCAGCTCATCGTACGTTGTTGTCAAACTCGTCAGCAATTTGCTATGCAATGATAAACAGATGGGTACTTGTCTATAAGATCCAGAGAAACAAGTTCTGTAAATAAGCAAACACATACATAAACGAAACTTCTATTTCTAGAATATTAAATTGAACAATTAAAAAGACAAATGGCGTCAGAAAATAAGGAAAAGTGACTGAGAAATACACCCGAGTGTCTCCGGTGTATTTTTTAGTCACTAACTAATAACATATAACGGAATAACATCACTGATATTAAATAAAATCTTATGTATATATTTTGTGAAATGATATTTCTTTTACAATACGAATTTTCATTACAAAAAGTGAATCGTTATAATTGTTTTTTTCTGTTCCGCTATGTTTAATTCTTATATTTAAAATAATAAGGAAGTTTATTTTATAGATATTTTTACTTCAAAGAAGGTTTTAGGTTCCACTAAACATTAAGGAAATACCTTCAGCCAGGACAAAAGAACGCATCGTGAAAGCTATTTACAATAGTGGCACTGAGACCGGTCACCGCTGACCATTAGGTGCTATTTGTGTCCTAACAAATTAGTAGATGGAAAGTACAATTCTTTCCGCCAGCCTTAAAATGTTAAATATTTTTTTTAAATAAATAACTAGATTAAATTCATAATAAAAAATAACGATTTCATCAGCTTTTGTTCTATACCTAAGCTTTCAGATATAGAACGAATTATACATTTGAAAATCAATATCACCAGTCTAGTAGCCGCTCTTTGCTTGGTAATAATTATTTTAAATACAGAATGACAATGGAGGCAAATATGTAACAAAAAGATACACCTACTTTATTGTGGTCAAAAAAGGGGACTCTTAAGTCCTCGGAACACGTAATGCACTAAAAGGTTTATCTCAAATACTGTAGGGTTTAAAAGGTGATGGTACTGATGGTGTAAAAAGTATATAAAATTCCATACCAAAGATAACACTTCTCCATTAGGCCTCGCACCCTTATTATTCAAAATAAACTTTATTCAAAAAGGAGCTCAAAAAACGTTTTACCGAAATAAGATCAACGAAGTTCTATTTAAGAGTGATATATAATAAGAAAAAAAGCATTCTAAATTTAAAAAGTAGCTTATGGGAATTTCCTTTATTGTAGTTCAGCCCTATTTATACTCGTAGAACGTACTGAAAAGCCTTTTTATTGCGCTGTCTTCTAGTATGTAAAAACATGTAAAAAGCAAGGTTATGGTCTAGTGAATGCTTTACCACTCGAATACATAGTAGAAACTGCTTTTTAAGTAAGTTACGTATATTATTGTCAACAGATGGTCGTCAAGTCATCAAGTGTTGTTATTGTTGTACTCGGGTTGTTAAAATGTAAACAATGTTTTTTTTTTTATACTATAGGCGGACAGACGAACAGACGGGTCACCTGATGGTAAGTGACACCGCCGTCCATGGACACTTGCAACTCAAGCGTCGCAAGTGCGCTGGCCGCCTTTGAGGGTGATGAGGGATGGGGGATGCAGGGAGCGGAAAGAAGAGAGGAGGGATGAGGAGATGGGAAGGAGGAGAAAGGAGATGAGGGGGGAGGGGGAATTGGGCCTCCGGAAACCTCACTCAATTCGGGGAAATGCAACGCAAGCGTTACTTCACAACCGTTTTCTGTGAGGCCGTGGTATCGCACCGGTCGAGCCGGCCCATTCGTGCCTAAGTATGGCTCTACCACTGATAAATGTTCCCAAACTCTATTGTTACTAGTAGTGCTAGTCTAGTAGTCATTGAATAGTTCCACTGTTCACTTCTTAATCATTATCAGATACCAAATTATAACATTGTTATCCGAACTAGATACACAAATATTTATTTAGATACGACACTTAGAAAAAGGTTAAAATTGGCGTCCATGTTTTGTTTACAAAGTTACAAGTGAGACTAATATATAAAGCCAGTGTGCCCAAATATAGTAAAAAACAGTCAGCGACAACTGTAACTGGAGCGATTAGCGATGTTTTGACGTGCCATTAAATAGACCGACAGTTGTGACAAGGACGCTCAAGTAAACATTGGATGAGAATGGGAAATGGGAACTTTAAAACGGGATAAATGAGTAGCTTTATAGATGATAGGAAACTCCAATCATTTATTATTTCATTTTATAGAAGGAAGAAGAACATGAAGTAACAAACTGTGACGTAATTTTTTGGGGTTCACTAATGTTCGACAAAAACGAATGAACAAATGATCATTTTAAAAATAAAATTATAAAAACTACTTACTAATGTGTTACTTTATAAGTTAATATTTGACAAAATACAGATTTCGTAAATGTTTACATTAATCGTTAATGTTTACATTGCAAATATTTCAAATATTAAAATATTATTCAAAAAAATATTCATTTGACCAATTACTTCGTTTATCAAATTTGTGATTTAAAATAAAATGCAATTTTCACTTTTTGCCGACAACATTTTGGAATAATATTTTAATAGACGGAACGCCTATTACTGTCATCCGGGCGTTTTAAGGATTAATTGATAAAATCTGGAGTATTATGATCGGATAAGACTATGTAACGAAAATTTGAAATAACCGTTTATTTCATATAAACTGTTATTTCATTTTTTTTACTGTTACTACACGCTCAACATAATACGACGAAAAACAATCATAGCACAGAATACTGATGATTAAATAATACGGTTACTTCATAATGTCGTCATATTTCGGTTACCAACATTTACTCCGACGATCAATCATTTATTTTCATGGTGTCATCACCATAAATCTTTGTCATTCTTGTTTTGAGCATTGTTTTGAATATCCCTTCCTATTGTGCGTTTTATCATAGAAGGAGTGTGCAGAGTTTGTAGTATCTGTGCTGTGTTTGAAATTTAACATACAGGCTAAGATAAAAATTATTTTATACCTAAATAAGGTATTTTGGAGTTACAAACCATTATATTTAACATGTCACCCGCATCAGCATTTACTTTTAATACATTTAACGGGACTAATGCCACCTATATTTAGTCTTCTATGTCTACTAACGGGAACGGGATCAATATCAAAATTCCACAATAATAAAACAAAAATGTCATACTAGTCCTAACCTGCTCCATTAGAATAATTAGATGGACTCAGTCGGAATGGGATATCGAATGCACCATCCACGTTCATCAGTGATGAGATTGTATATCCCATGGAAATGTGGGTGACACTCCATAATCGCAAAGCATGCAATCTTAGAGATTATTTTCTCTTGGTTAATGTGAAGGAACACGTTTGATCTAGAAAAAGAGAACTAGCTCAAAACTGCAGTAGTAGGGAGATATAGAAGGGCAAAGATCTGAATAGACGTTTTTATCGGGTCTTAAACGTACCCGATGCAGATCTACTATCATCTATTACTTGGTGTACGTTTCGGTGAACTCTTCGGAATAACGGAGAAGGTTTTATCTATTCAATTACAGATGACGCCGCACAATTGACTTTTGTTGGGCATTTCATCGTCCCGAAAAAACCCTCAGGCATATAATTTCTGGTTGTATTCATCTTGCCCAAGGCGAGTACTTGCATAGACATAACCAAGTTGCCAGGATAGTCCATTAGCAAATTGTTCTAAGATATAACCTTGTGGCTGTTGAGTTAACTTATTACAGGTATGTACCCGATCCAGTTCTTGAAAATGGTTGTGCAACATTATGCTGGGATCGATCTATTATCACTGGCAGGACAAGTTTTTTGGTGTCACAATCAATTATAGGCTAACACCGCATGCACAACAAACGGAAGAAATTAATAATAATATATCATCACTGATAGCACTAGTGTTGCCAATAAACCTGACGTAGGTAATAGATCTATTAGAGCGCAATGAGTATGGACAAATAAAATACTTGGTTTGGCACATGAGGTTGTCGACATGTGGGATGAGGATTCAGTAATCATTGTGCCGATAGTAATATCAGCTCATGATTTGACTGTTGAGAGCCTCGATCAACATCTTTCGAGGTCAGGTTAGGTAGCTGGGTTAAGCTTGATGCAAAAGGCAGTCCTTCTTGACATGACATTCATCCATTCTCTAGAGCCCTAACGACCGGTAGCTTTGTCCCTATACATAATACAATTACATCATACATATTAAAGAATCGAAAATCAAACGAAACTCAAAGATCTTTGAGGCTCTTTTAGTACATAATTCTGTAATCCTAAAAATACATATCTAAAATTTAAGCTGTAAATAAATAAAAAGTCTCGCCACTACGAATAAAAGGCCAAACATGTTTCTCACTCTTTTTTAGCTCAACGCCCCAATTGCTTGAGTGAATGCGTTCGTTAGCTGACTGCGAGAGCGTTTGTTAGCCGACTATTCGACAAATGAACGGAGCTACAACTTTCAATAGTATTAAAAGAAAATATTTGAGAATTGCTGATCTAAGATAAATTATTTTGAAGTAGATAAATTGTGAATTGTTTGTACATACATACAGAAATGAAGGCGTAAGTAACTATTAAGGTTGAATCATAAATATACATAAAATATTTCCTTATTAGACTTTTTACGCAATTATAATCATTCTATGAGAATTCATACGAAGCATGTAAAATGCAATCGCGGCTGAGGATCATTCTATTCGGCACTACTGTTATATCTTATGTATACCGTAACATACTGTCTGATACGAACCTGGGGCCTTACTCTGAAAATCGAACGTCGAAGCTTCGGCTGACGGATCGCACGTTTTCCTACCACCAAAGTGTTTCGGATCCGACGTTCGATTCGAAGTTCGTAACTTGACGTTTTGTCTTTCGTTGACCCTACTCCCAAGCGTTATTTTGACGTTAGTACTTCGTTGTTTGACAGCGTTTTGTTCGTAAATATAACCTCACTTCTTGCGATAGCTGTAGAGGTATCGTTTAAAATAAATTATTGTCGAAATGGCACGATTTTTGCTTTATGAGCAAGCATTAGCGGAAGAAAGAGCCGAGCGGAGTCGCAGACGTCTCGGCTTACGTGACATATTTTTTGAGAAGCAAATTCCAGACATTGAATTTGTTTCAAATTACAGACTCCACCGGAGTTTGTGACTTTGTGACTCCAATTGCCGAATTTTGAATGTGGATGCCTCATTTGGTGGAGCCACGCACGACTCGATTGTGTGGCAGAACAGTGAAATTCGTGAGCATCTGGAGAATCTTACTAATAACACTGATGAGACAGCCATGTTACTGGGTGAGTAGCAAGTTTAAAAATAACCTTTTTTTTTTGCCTAAAGGAACATCCCGGTTGGTGGAAACAATTTTTTCCTTCTCCAAAAAATACAATAAAATAAAAATTAATTAAATTACAATTCCTTCTGTTATAATAAAAATAAATAAATGACTAAGTGCCCATTCCAAGTAAGCATCAACATAGTTCTTCTGTCAGATCAATTTTATTTTTGATTGCAGGTGACTCAGGCTATCCCCTGAGAAAATACCTGATGACCCCAGTAGATGGAGCTCCAGATGTGTCACCAGAAGGACATTATAATGCCATCCAAAAGCGGGCGCGCTCTACCATAGAGCGTACATTTGGTATTTTAAAAGGCAGATGGCGATGTCTTTTGGCAGCAAGGCAGCTTCATTATATCCCTGAAATGGCAGGCAAAATAACCATTGCATGTTGTGTGTTACACAACATGTGTATCAGTGCTGGTGTAGAACCTGTGGAATTGACGCTGGAGGAGCTACAGGTTGAGGGGCAACTTCAAGTCAGAGCTGGTTATAATGCAGCTAGACCAGTTTTAGAGCAAGGGCAAAGAGCTCGTAATGAGCTCATACAATTGTTAAATAGAAATATTAGGTAAACCTTTATTTTATTGTATTAGCTGGTGATGATGACTCTAAATAATAATTAATTTTTCCTTGGTCTTTGTTTAGGTTCAAAACTAACAATCTTTCAAATTTCATTATGATTGGAATCGGTCAAGATATATTTGTGTAAAATGTGGTCAAAACTTAATACATTTCTGAACCTTTCCTAAACTTCAACAAACATTTTAAGATCAAAACTAGCCAAATCAGTCCAGCCATTCTAGAGTTTTAGCGAGACTAACAGCAATTAATTTTTATATACATTGATAGATTAGGTCTTACACAATATAATAATGTCATATTGTTTCTATTGTTTCAGATAAAAAAGGGAGAGCTAGAAATATTTTTAAATGAAAGACAAATATATATTTTTTACTTCTCAGCAATTTTTTTAAAGTTTCATTTAATATTTTTAATTCTTTGAGAATTCCCTCAAAAATCTCCTTCTTCTCCTTCTCGATTCGGAGAATTTCACTTCTTATATTCGGCTGCGTCGCTGGACGTAGCCGTCGACGTATCCGTTGCCTCAATGCTGTAAGAGAGAATATTATATATTATACAGGGCACTGCTTTGAATATTAATTTATATATTACCTGGTAGGGCAAATTTAGGTATTTATTTAATTTATTTAGGTAGGACAATTTTGTTGTAAGAGTTCTGACTAAAAATTAATATTTACGTGGAAGATTGTCTTTCGGACTGCTTGGTCCCGGAGTGGCTTGAAGCAGTGGAGGGGGAACTTCCACAATTACTGGCTCCATTGCCTGCCCTGCTCTTTCTGGTATGGGTATGGGTTCCAATAGCTGGAAATTCAGACACTTGTTAAACATTTTCAAAAATGTGATTTGATTAACACAAGTCCATTCACTTTATAAAAAATTCAAACAGCCAAAGCATTACCTCAGGAAAAGCTTGCACTCTACCAGCTGGTATGTCGGGTTCACCAAAGCCTTCTCCCATTATTGAAATGACCTTATGGTCAATTTTTGATAGCAGATCGGCAGTTGGTGGCCCTCCACCAGTGCCAGTTGCTGACCGCCAAGCTGCTGCATTAGCTTTTTTGGCCAAATATTTTTTATCAGCCCACACCTAATTAGATATTTAAGCACACACATTCAAACCACATGCTTAATTATTGGGTAACATACACATGCATCAAGGAAAAGAAAAACAACATAAAAAGATAATAGGAGTATAAAGATGAAAGCTATGTAGTGCGATTTGAAATGTTTAGAGAAAGGTTATACATTAATGTTTTAAGTGCTATTATTGTAGTTAGAAAAATTACCTTTTTCCACTGCTGCACTGTTTTTACAGCACCCCCAAGGCTATTTAGCTGGGCAGCCAGATTATCCCATAGCCTTTTGGCTCGTGCCCGCCCTTCCACACTGTGGATGAGGCCACGGGATAAATCTTGGTGGACCGACAAAAAGTCCAACATTGCCTCGATTTGTGCTCCGGTGGCTGTCATTATTGAGCTGTAACATATCAAAAATTATGTAGTAATCAGCCAAATCATATAGGTATGAACCATATAACAATTTTTACACAACAATCTTAGCATTCATACAAGAAATTGTATTTACTAGACATGACGTTTTTAAATTAGGCTATCCGAAAAACAAATAAAAAATAAAAGATAATACTTACTGAAACACTACTTGCACTTGCAGCAGAAGCTATAAATAATTATTATTCTCAAAACAATGGCTAACACATGTATTTCGCAAACAATAACAAAGGGGCACACGCACAGATTAAACAGCATGACATTAGGTCTTTTATAAGTAAACACTTTAAAATAAAAATAAACAAAATAATTTATAAGATACATATATTGCTAAATTAGTACCAAAAAGCTAATAAAAAATTTAAATAACAATTTGCTATAAGTAAATCATTTTATTTTGATGTTTTCATTATATTTACCGGTTTTTGAATGGTCACCATAAAAGAACCTAAACATTACATTCATTACCCTTCACTATATCGGTTGTCTATGAATCCGAAACGAAGGCCGCCCGTACTAGTCGAATCCGAAAAGCATCCGAAGTACTTTGGTGGTAGGGTATATGTCCGATGTTCGTTGTTGTTTCGTTTCGATCCGAAGCTTCGACGTTCGATTTTCGGAGTAAGGCCCCTGATACGTACCCATATCAGTTTCGCCCATGTCGACAAATCAATTCAAAGCGCTGAATAACAAATGAAAAACTAAAACTATTCCTTTCAATAACAGGTTTAAGATACTCTGTGTGCTTTCATGCTCGTTCGTTCGAAAACATAAATATTGGGCTAGGAGCTTCGTGGTGTGAAAAAATATTTGGCCAGGGTTTATGGGGAAGCGTGATGTGGTTAGGGTTGAAGTACATTATCACATTTTAATATCATTTGGTAAAGTTTCCTTTAGAACTTAAGTTCACACGTACATTCAGTTGACAATTCCTTGGCACTAGAAATATTTTTCTGATCTTTGTTACATTATTTTATTACCATTGCTATAGTATTATAACAAAATGTAAAGCAAAACTTTCTACTTAAAAAGGTCTAAGACTAAATTTATTTAACGTTGTACTTATTTACACCTATATTTTAAAAGGAGGCAGAAGTGTCTCACACTCCTACATTTTGCGTTTTGTGAGACATAATAAAAAAAAATGCCTATCTTGACGTTTTCTTGCTAATTTTCCTTAGGCCCTCCTAGAAACAGTGCTCCCAAAGCTCTCTAAGTCCTTTCATGAGCTTAACGTAAACTTGACGTAAAACGTATTTAAAAGTTATGATGGAACCGATACAAAGAACACCCAGGCTCAGAACAACATTGCGGGGATCGAACCCATAACACTAGGCGAGGCAGCGTGGCGGCTAGTTAATTTCTGAACATAAATAACATTCTCGGATACGCAACATATTATAAGTCACAATAATCTTGAAGCTACAAATCAAATAACTTTTTCCATATTTCATTCGCATCCCGTATTTATATCTTTTTTTTTTTTTTTTATGCGATAGGGGGCAAACGAGCAGACGGGTCAACTGATGGTAAATGACTACCGCCGCCCATGGACACCCGCAACTCAAGAGTCACAAGTGCGTTGCGTTCCTTTTAGGTAGGAGTACACTACGAGTTACAGATTTCATGTCTACGCATACACACTCTGTTGTTTTGTCTACATCTTGTCAGAAAGTTTAGTAACGACTGCCCAAAAAAGGATTGTAATGTTTTAAGAGTTCATGTATTTAAAAAGAGATACCTACTTTTCATTATATAGTATAGCCACAGCTCAAATTAAGAGTATTGTGACTTTCTGAAATCAGTACCTATTACTAGTATAAGTAGTTCCACAGTGCATCATAGTCATCAGCCTATCGCCGTTCACGGCTGGACGAAGGCCTCCTGCAAGGAGCGTCAACTATCCCAGTCTTGGGCAGTCCGCATTCATTCATTACCAGCCAATTTCTTTAAATCGTCGGTCCATCTTGGTGCTGGGTTCGTATTAAACTACAAATAATATTTGTGCGGGTGTATACCTAAGTATCATCGTTAATTTGGAAGTGTAATGTAACCTTTTGTTTTTTTTTTTTCGTGTGGAACCCGCAACGGGTTATCATCTCACCGGAGCTAACGGAGAGGTGATATGTCGGACTCGAACCGACTAAAACCACACCGTGTTCCGTCACAAAGGGTCTATTGCAAGGGACCCAGGAAAACCCTATCAAGGAAGCCTCCGGGAACCTCTGCAGACCTTGGCCATCTCAACAGGTGGCCACACCGTGTAGGGGGGCCTGGCCCCCTCTTCAGTGCGCGTAAAAGTGTAATGTCACCCTACCACACGGCTCACATCTCATCGTATTTGCGAAAAAGTAAAGCGAATATCAGAAAGTATCTTCTTTACGCATATTAATATAGGTTTTTTTTTTTCTTCAAAGCATCTCAAGCTGTAGCTAAATAAATAAGATGTATATCAAAGTTTTTGTTTAACAATCATGTTGTAGATTTCATCATTTCACTTTGTTTCAATGATGTATTTTATTTGATAATTGATGGAATATCAGTTATTTTCTTGCTATACTATTACTCTTTAATATGTCGTTTAACCCACATACTCCAACTTTCCTAAATCACGTTTGATTTTTATTCATGAAACTCACTCAAATCCTTGAGATCATTGGAAAACTTCAACATAAATATGCCGTCTCATTCGACAAACTTTTTGGATAAATCTTTTCCATTCAACCTGTTAGGTTACGGTCTCTAAGGGCCGGTTTCTATCAGACGTGCACAGTCGTTGCCCGCTTTCAAACAGCTTGTTAAGGCACTATCTCCAAAAACACTAGCTACATTTCTATTACACAGATGTCCAAAGTCCCTGTCTAGTATTTTGTATTTACATTACGTATCTTTACACAAACAATATATATACATTCTATTTGTTCTTTTTTATCTGAATGCACCAGAAACTGCCCTCCCATGCCTCCTTATTACATATTATCTTCATCCTATGGTTGCCTGTAAGAGATTGCCTTATGCGATAAGTCTGCTAATTGTACAATCTGTGTTTAGTTTTAAGTTTTATTATCATTATGTTGCACCTGATGTAAAATCAAGATTGATTACTATTACCTGCTTACCTGCTTTTATTTAGTTAAATATGTGCATTTCGTTTAGTTTTACAGTAATCCAATATGTGATGAATGTTGCGGTGGTCACTATCTTTATTGTAGTTGTTACGCAAACATTTCTTTGAAATAAAAAATAGCTTTACCCATAACTAAACCTGGATTGTTTTGTATAGAAAGATGCAAAACATGTTGCAGAAATAAAAATGTGAAGATTGGTAGCATTTGTGTTGTTACGAAACTGAATTACTAAATTACTAATACTAAATTTACCAAAAATAAGTAAAAATTAATTGAGTACTGCCAATTGATATTATGAAAACGCAAGATTAAACTTTTTAGGTTAGCCAAAACAAAATTGCTGAATTTACTCAACTTGGTCAAGTTCGATATAACAGCAAAATAGGATATCTTAGACTACCCCTAATTTGATGTAATAATATCCGTATAAAGGTTGTCTGTAAGAAATCACCGCGAGTGATAAGACCGCCAATTGTTATACCGTAATACATGCGTATATATGTATATTTTTTTTTATTTTCCATTACTTGTATGGTGTACAATAAAGAGATAAATAAATAAATAAGATATCTTTTCGATATCTCTAAACATAAGAGAAGTTTAGAGACAGTTTAGTTTAGTGACGAATGCACCGGCAACTATAAGAAAACCGTTGACGATGGTATAGGCATGACATAAGTAAGGAACATATGACAGTAGCTACGACAGTAGATACGAAAATTAAACAATCTTATATTCACTAGGCTCAGGTCGGGAACTGGTGACCTTGTTGAGAATCACGTCCGAATACATTAAGACCATGAATTTAAATTCGGAAATCACCCTCAGAATTCCACCTCTGTTGTATACAAATCTACTTCTGTACCGCAGAAACACAATTAACTACAAAAATATCCTATGTATGCGAATTCAAAACACTTAGTGTGACTACCCAAATGGTCATGACACTCCTTTGTTCGAACACATTTGGCAATATAATAAACGACACACGCAGACTCCGTTTGGCAATAATACATAATTACGTTACAATAGACCGTGAACAAAGCCATTGAACTGCTCATTAGATCCTATATTGGGTTCAATTTGTATTCTATGGTATGCCTTAACACACAACAACGATAGAGCTATAAACGAATAATAAGTGTTTTGCCAATTTATAAGTACGTATTATATTTTTATTCATTTACTATAGAGTTGTTGTAAAAATAATCATAACAATTGCTATTCTCAATTCGAATCAGCGGATCTACAACGCTTAAATTGAAGGTTTCAGTGGGCGGCAGTTGTCACTTACCATCATGACCTGTCTGCTCTATACTATAAAAAAACATACTTCGTATTGGCACAAGTCAAAGAAGTCTGAGAAATCTAAAAAATATGTTGTAATCAATCAAGATGATATGTTTATAAGATGATCTAATACGTTCCCAAAACGAAGCGACTCTATTTTAGATAATAGCAAAAATTGGTCTAGGACTACTAACTAAAAGGTCTAGTGGCTGCAAACATGCTCGATGCGCCTAAAATACCATGGGAGTTTCATGAGGATGCGGTAAGCGCACTTATACTGCACTTTGATGATGCTTTAGGCTCTTCGGGTGTATTTAAACCAGTTAACGGTGGTAGAGCCATACTTAGGCACGAATGGGCCGGCTCGACCGGTGCGATACCACGGCCTAACAGAAAACCGGTTGTAAATCAACGCTTGCGTTATATTTCTCCGAAATCCCGAAGAGGTTTCCGGAGGCCCAACTTCCCCACTCCTCTTACTTCTACCCTCATCCCCCCTCTTCTATTCCCTCGCCGCATCCCACATCCCTCATCACCCTCAAAGGCGGCCAGCGCACTTACGACTCTTGAGTTGCAGGTGTCCATGGACGGACATTTAACATTTTGAGAAGGGAAAACTTTATTGTGTCGGCTTCCCTTGTTCTATGTGTAAAGTGCACTTTTTATAGACTGATTTTAATGAACGCCCGTCTAATTTTAAAATATGATGATAATCATTAAAGAATAAAATTAACATAAATTATATTGTTTAGTCATAGAAATAGAGAATGCAGTTTACCTGCTATTCGAATAAATGTCATATAAAATATATTTGTTGGTAGCGCCTGTTCCTAGTGCCTGGATTCTGCAGTTTTATTTGATCGAATAGAATGTGAAGATAGCATAGTATGGCAAGATTGATCGGTTCATTTTATTACTAGGTTTTATTATTGTACTAGCCATTTTCCGAACTTTCAACTATGTTTATGATCACTGCTTGCTTGGGGTCATAGCGTGATGTTTTATAGTCTCTTTTCCTTACACTACACTTCACTGCTAAGCATGTGCAGTTATGTTATTGTTGACCCCAAAAGGGTGAAAGTAACAAGCTTATTTAGGCTATTAAACTAAGTATTATCTTATTCTCTAAATTACCCGTAAACAATATGGTAACCTCACTTCCTCGGTCACACAATGCAATCATTGTTTAGCAGCCAGTTTTCTGAGAGACCGTAGTAATACTCCGGTCGAGCTGACCCATACGTGCCCGCAGCATGACTCTCCCACGGTAGAATACTATGTCCAACGATGAACTAAAGTAATAGCTAATTGATTGATTGATGACGAACTATTATAAGTCTTATAATTACTAATAAATAATTATTACATCATTACTTTTCAAAACAATAACAAAAATATAATCTTTCGTCATCAACAAGTCCTTGGCCAAAAAATATATGCATAACTGTTTTTATTTGCACTAACAAAAGGAAGAATTATGAATTGAATCATGCGGCTTATTTGCCAACGTATGGAGTGACAGGTGCATCTGCGCTAATCCAGTAATGTATCAATATTGGAGCAAAACCTTCTTTTACAAGGGTACTAACTTTTTCACAACTAATATTCAAAATTATCTACTAAAATAATACGTTTATGTATGTATATATAACTTCTAGATTCTCTGTCACTAATACGTACTTGAAAACTAACTTCTCACTTTAGTTAATGCTTTAGTGGTATTTTCTTTTATACTATTGAAACGGTTTGATTATTTATACAGATATAGAGTTTAAAAACAAATAAACATGCTGTTGGACTGTGACGTATTTCTGATCGACGAATATTTGTACATGTTAAATATTGCTTCTCATATTGCGATGCAAGTCACGATCGAGCAGTGTTTTAATTCTGCCATCAAAGTGGAAAATTCGTTATTGAGGGAGCAAACATTCAATGTTACTTGTTTAAAAAATAGTAATTCGTTTAGTTGTACTGGTTTTATTTATATCGCCAACTTGTGTTATTACAAAACACAAACAATCAAGTTTTTCTCAAATCCTCAAATCGACAAACTTTTTTGATTGTACTTGTATATGTTCGCCCATTGTGATCAGTTTTTTTAATTCAAAGGGCAAAGGTTAAGCACCTAGTTAAAAGTTGTACAAGCCGTGATATTCTTAATTATCGATTATGGCAATGTATGCTACCTCGACCTGAATACAGATCTGCCCAACAAACTTGACCGACTCCTCAACAATAGCATTCGATTCATTTTCAATCTCCGTGAATACGACCATGTGTCTGTACATCTAACCCATCTGTCATGGAAACCTATTCGTCAGCGACGAAGCCTACGTGTTTTGACTATGTTGCTTAGCATTCTTTGCATCCCAACTTCCTATTCCTATCTCACTTTATAGATTTTTATGCTGCCATCTAATCACAACAGAGATCTTTGGTCTTCAAGCAACCGCTTACTCCTTTGTCCTTCACATAGCTCTTCCCTTGTTCATTCTACATTTTCTGTTCAGTCTATGCTATTATGTAATGCGCTACCTCTTGAGATTAGGATGTCAACCAGTCGAGACACGTTCAAAGCTAATGTTAGCAAATTTTATTTGAAGCAGTTAGCAGAAATATCTATTAAGATAGAGATAGATACTTTATATATATTTATACCTCAAAGATACTTTATATAATATTTACATAGTTTTATGAGTTATAATCAATTATGTAAATAGCTTTCAGTTAGCTCCCTGTTAAGATTGTTTCTATGCATCTGACCCTCTCTGTACCAGCCAAGGGTTGACTGGAAGGTAATACCTCTAAAGATAATAAGTTCACCCCGTGCAATATAAAATGGAGGAAATGTTAAATAAATAAATAAATAATAACATTTACAGGTATGTTAATGTACTCCAGTGGTTGCTTATACTCCTCAATTGATAAGTATAGTACAAGTAGTTTGGCATGGATTGCTTTTATTTCATATCTCTTTTTTTCAATGCATTTTCAACTTGCCAATCCTTAATCCGTTGCTGTCCATTCCGTCAATAGAGCCATATTATATTATACTTAGCTAAATGTTGGTATTTACTACGCCACTACCAACCTCGTGGATACAGGCATAAATGGATATGGTAATATATAATTTTCAATTATACAAACTATGTATTTATGGAGGAACGGATGACATGTCTCTCCAACACAAAGGAAGATCCTCCGACCAGGCGAGGTGATCATGCCTGGCAGACCGCAACCCAACGGTTAATGCCGGGAAATTATATACCAACCAGCAGGAGAACTCTTATATCGCGATGCAGGATCTTACTAAGTAGTTAGAGTAGTTGTTACGCAGTTCATCTTCGATATTGTATTGATGTATGATTCTGCTGTATATGGGGATTGTGGAGGTGAAACAAAACAACTAAAATTCAGATTTATACTACTAGTAGGGAAAAGCAAACCAAAGTAAGATTTCTTTTTGTAACACCGTGTAAATAGCTCATAAATTCCTCTTTATTCGTGTCTTACTACGGCAAAGTAACACATTAAAATTCTGTACACCTACAGCGTGCAGCGACAAAGATAAGAGACAGTTTATTATTTATGATATCTGAGTAATTAAGTAAAAGAAATGGCGTTTCTTATTCACTGCACAGTTATTTCACTTGTAGTTCTTTACTGTAGTGGTATGTTATACGTATATAGTGGAAAAATTAAGCATGTAAATGTATTAAATATAAAAGTTAATAATATAATTATATTCATTTAAATTGTTGTTATAATACCCACCTAAATTCTTTGTTATAAAATAATAGTTGATCAATTTATAAAAAAGAGTTCTTATTTATTTCTAACTAATGCCAAGTTGTGTTTTTTTTCTCGTAGTCTATGAACGTATGTTTCTTGCGTTTTAATAACGTGTTACCTATATACTTGACACGTATTGTGTGATTACATTTTATACAAAATGAAATAACTAACTGTCGAAGAAAAGGTTCTTGAGAATTATATTAAAACTTAACTAATTTAAAAGTTAACATAACCATCCACTGAACCTGTATTAATAATTGGAGGTTTATCTAAATCAATAAGAATTGTTAATTTGTTATTGTTGTTGTTGTTGTTGTAATTTGTTAATAATTAATGTATTTCCAGTATACACTTGTATTCTATAATTAAATACAAAAAGGTGTAGCCATTTTTGTTGCTTAAGGCTTACTAAAACAATATTTATTGTGAGTGCTTACCGTCACAGTATTTTGAATTTTATCTCAGATTTTCTTGAGAATTTGCGGTTGATAAGTATAATTTAAAAGAGAATTTGTAATAAAATGGCTACGGAATATAATATTAAAGGAATAGACTATTAGTTAGAACCAGCCTGGATTCTAAGAAAACAATAAGAGCCTTCATTTGCAGTTCCTTTTAATATTTGTAGTACAAAACGAACGGTCTAACGAACCGATTGTAGTCCGCACTGCAGTATTTTTATAGATAAGGCAATTGAAATGAATTTATTTTCTCTGAAATACAAAGTTTAGAAAGTTGCCATAGTTCACATGATTTAAAAAATGTTTTTTTTTTTTAATAAAAACTGCAATAAGAACCGATGTTATATCTTTGCAACATAAGAGAATCCTCCCATCAGCTCGAGAATCCAGCATCACGCAACGGAAAATTCATGTGCGTGACCCTCGACAAGAACTTAGTTTCATCCTCATGATAACATTTGCTAAACTGATTTGTATCAAGAATAAATTACATGTCTATATTTAATTCGTCCACCTTTTCACCTGTATCTTATAAGCAGGAAATGTACCTATGCGTTGCACTAAATAAAGAGTCATGCAAGCTTTATTAAATTAGTATTAGTTTTTCTTTCTTAAGAAAACAACTCCCTCATAATTATTTTTTCCTGGACTTGACAAACATAAACAACGAACACAAATAACACCCAAATTATATATGGCTATTTGTGGATCACACATATTTTCGGCTCATGTGGGTTTCGAACCCACGACCTCTGTCTTAGCAGTTAGGATCAATCAATCGATCAATTAGCCTACTGCAGTTCACTGCTGGACATAGGCTTCCCCCAATGTGCACCATAGCAGCCGGTCTTCCGCTTTCCGCATTCAGTCTATCCCATCTAACTTGTTTAGGTCGTCGGTCCACCTGGCTGGCCGTCTTTTTACCTATTCGTGGTTTACACTCTGGGAATCGTTGCTCCATATCCCATCGGCCCTTCGGCAGATGTGCCCAGCCCTATTGCCAGTTTAGCGTACTAGTTCTGGGAGCTATGTCCGTAACTATTTGTCGGATGACCTAACTTTACATGATGACGAGACTTTTAGTTTGGGGAGGCCCTAATGTTAGTTAGAATCACTAACCAGTAATTTTATAAGTATAAATGATGTGATACAAGTTTTTAATATCGTAGGTTTAAAAAGTGTTATAACTAAACACATAGATATAACACTATTATAGCTGAAACTATTTTATACATAACCTCTCTTAAATCATACAACGCCGACTCTACATCATAAAATTTCTATAAAATCTGACAGAGCATTTATTTAAAAAACTTGAGTTTGATTATCCAGAGAGGAAACTAGATCCGGTGCAATCACAGCATTCCGAAGCTAAGTGTTTCTATCAAAACACGAAGAATCGACAAGCACTTTGGATCGTATCCAAGACTTACTTCAATAGGTACGTCACTAATGTACTGGACACAGTCGGAAACTATTTAAGATGATGTCTGAATATTTTTGAACAAAAGCTAGGGTTAGCCTGCGTCTAGTTTCATTTAAATATTAATATGGAAAAATGTAAAACTGAGAAAATTGTTGAAATTAAAAAGGACAAGACGATTTTTTTTAATTTAATTAAAAAAATACAATAAACGAAATGTCATACATTTTAGCCTAATTAACTTTAAATTATAATGTGGTCAATAGAATAATTAAGTGATTAATTACTCAAATTTGAAACATAATTAATCCTCGTCATGACTTTTGTCCTTTGAATAAAAGAAGCTTTCCGGATCAAAAGTGAATCGACTTTTTAAATTTTAAATAAAATTAAATGCAATAAAATTTAAAGTAGTTAAACATATGTAAATGGTAGATATTCGAGAAATTATCATCTTTGTTCAATAAGTCTCGTACAATTTTAGCCTAGCTTTTATAATATCAGAATTTTTTGTTTTCAATTTTAAGATAAACATTGTTGAATTTAACAGTGATGCCATCTACAAAGTTTTAATTGCCTAAGTTATTTTTTATTTTTAGATAGAAACAGAATATACATACATATATTAAGTAGCAATAATCTGGAACTTTTATCCCCGTGGCCATATAAAACTTTTATATTGGTGAAAGTTCTTTAAATAAGCAACTATTTTAGCATAAATTAGTTATATTGTGATTTTTTAATTAGATAAACTATATGACATTTGGGTGTTTACATTACGTATGTAAAAATAGTGTTGTATTCTGAATTTACTTAGTTCATTAGCTTGAATTTGAATTGAGTAGCACGAGAAGCAAAACTTAAACCATATGCGTACCTATTAGAATATTTTATAGAGAAAAAAAAATGTTCTGTCTTATAAATTAGTAATATTTAATTAGGAACAAGAAATTCAAACTACACGTACAATTGGTCACATGCTAATATACCCACTTCCGATCAACCTATTTCATTTCATTAGAGAGAAGAATCAGATAAAAGATGAGAATGTATAGATACATGTTCTTCTCACAATCTTCAATCAATATAAGATTAATTTACATCACAACGACTACTAACATTAAAACAGTAATTGTAAAAAGACTTTTGTCTGAACTAGACGATTATAGCTCAGATCCCCAAGCACTCACTCTGCTACAACAAAGCTTTGCTGTAATTAAATTATTTAATGAAATTTAAAAAGACACATTACAATTTGTTGGAGAAGATGCATTAATTTTATATTAATACGATATACATAATAAAGAGAAAATAAAAAATAAAAAAGGAGAAAATAAAGCAACATGCCGGAATCCCGAAAATATATTTTGCGCTTGTGTAAATATTTTAATGTTATGAGTGACTCGCAAAGTGACAGGCAGACAGACATGAAATCTCTATCAGCCACATGTCCATGTTACCAACCAGGTTTTAAAAATGTATATAAGCTTACGTACTTCTTTTAATAGTTGCTCAATATGCTCCCCAAAACTTAAGTTACTGTCAATCTCCATACCTAGATATTTTATAGCTGGTCTATAAAATATCTAGGTATGGAGATTGACAGTAACTTAGTTGAACGAACAATAAGTTATAAAATTTAAGAATGAGTTTATGATAAATTTGATTAGGAAACAAACCCTTTCCAAATAATAGTGTCAACCGATAAGTAGACAATAAATTAGATATAATAATAATAATAATTTGCAATATTCTTATTATTAAGTCCATACAACACTACGGCTGAATGCTTGCTACATTGATTTTACTCCATCTAATTAAAAATTAAAAGTATACGCTGTTGATGTCAAAATTACGTCTCTTTTGTATTAAACTCACAACTCAACCTTCTAACTCCCTGTAATAGTTGCATTTGTTCATTTATTTTAGTCAAGCAAACTAATAGTAAATATAAAGAGAATTGTAATATTTTACGTTTTATGAATTTATAAAATAAAATAGTTTGAAAATGTTTTCCTCGCGAACTCGTAGAACCTGATTGCATGTTATTGTTGCCAACTGATTGTCAATTATTTTTATACAGTAGTTTATGCTTTAATTTATACTAGCAAAGGCCCCAATTTACAGCGTATTGAAAATATATTGATTTTCGAAAATGTGTTTCAAATTTTCTAACTTTGTATTGACTGTAATAGGAATTTAAAATTTTCATACTGTGAAAATACAATGCTATGATACTTATAGTCGTGATAACTCTAATACTCAATTGTTATTACGGTATCCGTCTTTTAGAAGTTAACCAACATAATTATATTCCCTGACTGCAAAACCGGAGGTCGTGGGTTCGATTCTAATACGGGACAAAAGTTATTAGAACTTAGACACAGGAATTATTCCTAATGCGGTAGTTGTATTTGTTTTTGAATATACAAGAGATGAACGTAAACAAACACAATTTATTATGTTCGTCATAACATACACATAAAATAACTTTACGTAATTTTTGACAACCCTAAGGTAATACAATTGGCTAATGATAATTTACTAAAGTAACAGCAAATAA
Organism: Tyria jacobaeae; assembly: GCA_947561695.1. Classification (NCBI taxonomy): domain Eukaryota; kingdom Metazoa; phylum Arthropoda; class Insecta; order Lepidoptera; family Erebidae; genus Tyria; species Tyria jacobaeae. Next base: position 4,122,516 of record OX387222.1, read on the forward strand.
GAAAATTGTTTTCTTTGGTCTCTCTCTTATTGATTTAATATTTTAGTGGAATTAAACCTTGTTATTGAATGTCGTTTATACATTAAGTTGGTACATGGAAACCGTATGAACAGAAAATACACCTTATTTACCTTTAGTCGAACAAAGCTTTTATATTTAACTTTATATTTAATTGCAAAATATATAGTTGCTTCATAAGATAGTAAGAACCGTCTTACTTTTGAAAATAATGTAGATTTTAAAAATAGATCACGAAATACTATTTTTCACAAGCCACTAGTTTGCAAACCCTCATTATTTATTACGATTCTAAAATTGAATACAGATTTCATGTGCGTCTTTGTAGACATATATTTCAGTCATGTATACGTGTCTTCTCTCTTAGCAGCTCTGACATTTAGGCTAGTTTGACCTCGCTTGCCGATACTCTGCAATCCTCGTTTCCTGATGTTGCAAGAAACTTTGATATGGTTCATATTTTTGCCTAGAGTAGTCCAGCTCACTTCCCTGATATCACCACCATAGTTTATTATATTTATATTAACTGGTTTACATTCTTAGCTCAAATCTTATTGAGTTACATGACGATCACCTACTGTTAGAGAAATTAAACTAAAACACTTTTCGTCACCGTGACTCACCCAAGCGATGGCATTTCATGGCAATTATTGCCAAGAAAGCTGCTGCAAAAACAATATACAAACTCCGACCAACACAGCAAAAACGAGACGACTACGCAATCAGTAAGGTGTGTGGGATAGTTCCTAGCCAACATATTCGCAATTCCGTTGAAAATGGTGACCCATATAACGTCAGAAAGTTTCTAAAATTACTTCGAGTTGGAAGAAAAGCATAACAAGAAACAATTCCTTAGAATTTAAATAGTAGAGATAAGTCATGTGGCAGTAGCCATGTTTTTTTTTTTTTTTTTTTTATGCGATAGGGGGCAAACGAGCAGACGGGTCACCTGATGGTAAATGACTACCGCCGCCCATGGACACCCGCAACTCAAGAGACACAAGTGCGTTGCCGGCCTTTTAGGTAGGAGTACGCTCTTTTCTTGAAGGTTTGAAGGTCGTATCGGTTCGGAAATACTTCAGGCGACAATTTGTTCCATAAGCTGGTTGTGCGAGGCAAAAAGCTTCTGGAGAAGCGCACAGTGGTGGAGTGCCAATCGTCCAGGTGATGGGGATGGATATTTTGTCGCGTAGGACGATGACGGAAACCAGCAGCCGGTATAAGTCCGAACAATTCCTCTTAACACTCCCCATGATACAAGCGATAGAGAATGCAGAGTGAAGCTACATCTCTACGCAACGACAAGGTGTCAAGTCGATCAGAAATATCTTGGCAGACGATGATGCGTGTCGCCCTCCGTTGAATGCGGTCAAGAGGGAGAAGTTGGTACTGGGGTGCACCTGCATAGAGATGAGAACAGTATTCCATGTGCGGCCGAACCTGCGACTTATAAAGTTGCAGGCGGGGGGCCGGAGTAAAAAACTGTCTCGATCTGTTTAGCACACCAAGCTTCTTCGAGGCTAATATGGCCTTACTCTCTAAGTGACCGCGAAACTGGACTTCGCTTGTTATATCGACGCCAAGGATTCCGATACTGGCTGATGCAGTTAGGGAAGTGCTCTCAAATTGAGGTGATACGACCAATGGCGTCTTTTTAGCGGTGAACGCGCAAACCTGTGTCTTCGTTGGGTTAAACTGGACTAGGTTAAGTTGACCCCGTCGATGTTTCGCACTCCCTCTAACGATCTTTTCAGAGAAGTTTAGGAATTTATTTTTTTAATTTGCCGAATCTCTGGTTATAGTAAAGTCACTTATGACTACTAAATTAGCCATATCACACAATAGAAACCTGAATTGAAACAAATAAAAAAAAAATTGGAGAACTGTGTAAGCTACTGTCTCGTTACTAATTGAAAAGATAAATTAGCTTGAATAGTTCCCTAATTTTATTAGATACAGATTATTACTATTATACAATTTCAATAAACAAGTTATAAATCAATAATTCTCGCTACTCAACCATAATTAGTTCTGACGTGTTATAAGAATGAAAGTATGAGTGTATTTCATCACCAAGTTGGTAAATTTGTAGACGAAAATTACAAGTGCTGATGCCCTTTACGATGTTTGCGTATTCAAATTTCAAATGACAAAATATGACTGATTTCACTGTAAAACTTTGTATGCGAACCATAAATCTTTACAAGCTAATTTAAAGAACAATACAAACATTTGAATACGGTCCCTGTCACTTGGTAATATATTGTGTTTGTTACAAAGGTAGGGTTTTCGGGAACATTCCTAGTTATTTTTATCCTTTATCCTCAACCGCACTGTTGGGGATTCAAACTTATTAGGATATAAAATGATAAGCCGTACTGCGTGTTAAATATTAATGTAATTAATGTAATCCCTAATTACGCAACCAAAGTCTTCTTATAAGTACGATTTCAACTTTTATGCACTGAATTATATCTTCATACCAAAATGTTCTTTGCGTTTTAACTTTCACAAATTTTCAGATGTATTTTAGATTATTGCAAAACGAACACAACCATAAGCTTCATAGTGTGGGTAACATATGAAGTTATAGTTTTAACGTAGTTTACTTTGAAAAAAATTCAACCTGCTACTCGTGATAAAACTTTTGTAATATTATATTCTGTTTTATTTTTTGTAAAAATCTTACGAGTACATTTTACATTAAATATTCGAGAGCTATTTAATAATTGGAGAGAGAGAGTACATTATTTCAAAGTTTGCATTATTAATTTATACTGCAAGTAGTACCTGACTATTCCTAGGGAAATAGATGACCTGATAGGGAAATACCCTGTTTCGATCTAACTTCCATACGTCAATAACATTATGACATCAACAAAATAAATCTATTTTCTGAGGAGATGGACTTTTGTCAGTGTTTTTAAGACCTGGAATCTAAACCCCACATGCGTTTCTCGTTTCTTTTCTCCATAACAATTATTGAGTGTTTGCACAATTTAAGGTCAGGGATACTCTCAGCTAGTGGTAAAAAATGTTGAATGTATTTATTTATTAAACGGGATCTATATATACGTATATAATCAAAATAATGACGCTTTGTAGAAAATGATTACAGAAATTTTAAATAAATCCTTTTTAGGTAGCATTTTATCGTTTCTCGAATAGAGTATCCATTTTATGAACAAATTTTTTTATGTATTTATAAATACATTTACAAATAAAAATATTTATATATATATTTTTTATTTAATTTATCTTAACTTTACAGGTACTTATTTATGGCATGCAGAATTTAAATGACATGACTGTTTTGATATTTATTATAATTCATACAGTTAAACACTTATAGGTTAAAACATGTCGTTCTAGAGTAGTTCTAGTACATATTTTAATTAAATTCTAACGTGGGAGAGTCATGCTTCGGCACGTATGGTCCGGCTCGACTTTCCCCTACCCTAAATGGTGGACTGCACAAGACTACTGATAAACACACTATGCATCGTTGTTTTCTATAATATATATATATACATATGTATATATAATATATATATACTTGCAACTGAAGATTCAGAAGAGATTCACGATACCTTAAAAAAAGATAGATATACTTATTCATAAGATTATAGATCATTTTCTTAGTAATAGGTTTGATAAAAAACCGGCGGGTAGTCGGACTCGTGCACGAAGGGTTCCGTACTGTATCTATAAAAACGGAAAAAAAATCATGTTTGTTGTATGGGAGCCCCCTTAAATATATTAGTATTTTTTTGTTATAGCGACAACAGAAATACATCATATATGAAAATTTCAACTATCTAACTATCGCGGTTAATGAGATACAGCCTGGTGATAGACGGACAGACAGACAAACATTCAACGGAGTCTTAAAAATAGGGTCCCGTTTTACCCTTTGGGTACGGAACCTTAAAATTATGTTTTTTTTTTAATTTTAACCTACATTTTTCACTCTTCGATTGAATACTTGCTTACAGCACAAGACTACTGATAAACACACTATACATCGTTGTTTTCTGTTAAAGCGGCCTTAGTAGTGTAACATGAGTAAAATAAGTAACGATAAATAAACTTATGTATACTATGCTTCTGCAAAGATACGTAAAACGTCAAAATATCAGTATTATTTGAAGAACATTTCGATTTGTCTATTAATAAAACTAATCAAAATTAAGTCTGAAACTACTTACTTACAATCATTTCGGGGAAACGCAACGCAAGCGTTGCTTCACAACCGGTTTTCCGTGAGGCTTATCGCACCGGTCGAGCTGGCCCATTTGTGCCTAAGCATGTCTCTACCACTGTTAGCATGTGTCCTAAAACGTGGTTGTCACCATTTGCTGGGTACTGAACGGAGTAGTATATTAGATCCAGAGAATACATAACACATCTCCTCTCCATTCCATCCTTAGATAGCAAACTCCACAGGAAACAAACTGTGTCACTTGTTTTACATTTTCGTTCGATCACGTTTATAGAATACGTAAGTTGTGTGAATAATAGTATACAGAAAACGTAATTTGAAATTTTAGAATATTAAATTCAACGATTAAAATAAATGGCGTCATAGAATAAGGAAAAAAGACGAAGAAATACGTTGGAAAAAATATAACGAAGGGGAATAACATCATTGATATAACAATTAAATGTTACATTTAATACTTTGTGAAAGGATGTTTATTTTACATTTCACAACGAATTTTCATATACCATTACAAAAGGTTGAATAAATCCTTCTGATTATTTTTCTTCTGTTCCGTTAATAGGAATCCATTATATTTAACATAATAATGTCGTCTTTGTAACTGAGCTGGATTTAAGGAAGTCTAGTTTAAAGGAGGTTATGTCAAATAAGGTTTTTACTCCGCTCAACATAGAGAAAATACATATTGAAAATGATAAATATGAAAATCAATATTGTCAGTTGTTGGTTATTATCGATTATTTTGAATATAGAATGCTAGTGGAAGCTGTAATATGTGACAGATGTACAGATACGCCTACTTAATTTTTGGGAAAAAAACATATCATAAGGCCCATGGAACACGAAATGCAGTAACATTAGACGGTTTAAGGGGAAATGGTAGTCATTCTCTAAAAAGTATATAATATGAAATACCAAAGATTACTCTTGGCCATTAAGCGCCGCAACTTAAAGCTTAAAAACGAGAATTTAACTTCAAACCTTATTCAAAAGGGAGCTCAAAAAAACGTTTTAACGAAATAAGATCAAGCCAAGTTCTATTTAAGAGTGAATGGGAAAAATTTGCATTTTAAATTCTAAATTTGCATAGCTTATGTAGAATTTCCTTTATTGTAACTGAGCCCAACTTATGGAACGTACTGGCTGAGTTAGTTTGTGTTCTTGTAAGTCCTTAAAGCATCTTTATTACGCTGTCTCCTATTATGTATAAAAAAATTAAAAGCTAAGAGTTTAGAAGTAGTAGGTCGAGTGAGTGCTATACTGCACAAACACATAGTAAAAACTGCTTTTCAACTAAGTCACCTATAATATTTTCAACGGATTTACAATGGATGCCGATCTCGTGACGGCCATTGGTGTGGATAGCCTTACGCTTGAGACAACTGTTCCACCCATGGTCCGAGGTTGCGTGGGATTCCACCGCTTCGTTTGAAAAGGTACGGGAGAGGACGAGTTCACTCCCGTCCCGCAAAAGACGCACCAGGCGCCGGAGAGTACCGAACGATCTCCAGTCTCCATGGGCACTGGCCTGGGGGTAACAGGGGAGCTGTCCGTTATCCTACCGTTTTACGCGCGCGTCCATGGGCGGCGGTAGTCACTTACCATCAGGTGACCCGACTGCTCGTTTGCCCCTATCGCATACAAAAAAAAAAAAACTAAGTCGTTCACCTCTTGGATCTATCATCAGATGATCTCCAAAATTATAATTTATAGCATTATCATTCAACTATATATAAATACTAAGTTTCGTTTGTACGACAACAAGAAAAGGTTATAATCGACTTCCATGATTTGTTTGAAAAAAGTAAAAACGTGTTAAAATGTTGTCTCTGATGAAATCGAAGGTCAAATTATGTTAATTTCACCTGCTCACAGCCGTCTTCCCAACTCATAAAAAGTAATTGTACCCAAATTATAGTACAAAATAACCAACGATAACTCTAACTGGAGCAATAAGAGAATGTTTGACGAGTTATTGAATATGAAGATCGGCGGTTCTGACAAGGACACATTAGTAAATAATGGCAGGGAATGGGTTTTTAAAAACATTATAAAAGTATAGTGCCTAGTTGTCAGCAATAAGCTTCCCCCTATTACGTTAGTAGGACAAAACTCTATTTGGCAAATGTGGGTGTTTAACACACCTCTGCCTGCCCCCTAAGTTATATAAGCGTGAGCGTATGAATACATGTGTATTAAAAGCTTTGTAACTGATAGGAACTCAAATCACTTTGTCTTTATTCAACTTCAAAACTATATAATTATTCTATAGAATGTTGTATGAAGTAACAAAACATGTCGTCATTTTTTGCTTGTGTTAAATATTTTACTCTAATGTCATGTTTCTAAAAGTAAAAGATGCTAGTTCACATATATATATGTATATGTAAATATAAAATATATCTATATATGTATCCGGTAAGGTTTAGACAGTTTTGCGTACAATAATTTACGTAAAAGACTTGATATTGATAATATCTGGAGTATGATAAACGGGAAAGTGATGATAGAAGAGCGCGATTGGGATATTGGAGATTATGAGAAATAACTCAAGCAGGCCAGGACCGCAAGCCATATACCGACCGAGCTCTTTAGATAACTCTGTGGCTTATCGCAAAACTCGCGATCGGCTGAACCAATTTGTATAAAGATGACAGAATTATTTCTGTCAGTTCTTCTAGTTTTCTATAAAATTGAATTATGAGGCATCTACCCGATTGAGCCTATATCCTAACTGTTTATATTCTACTCGTGCTCTACAAAAATTAAAAAAAAATGTTTTCAAGTTTCGACACGCTCAATATACCGAACCATAATCATAACACAGAATAATAATATTTAAAAAATCTGGTTACTTTATAATGTGGTATTTCAACTGATATTATACCAAATACCAATAAATGTTATACCCCATAATACCAAATTTCCCCCCCCCAACACCATACTTAACCAGATGAACATTCTTGTGAATTGTTCTGATAAATTATTTTGACGATGAGTGTCTGAATAGTGTATATAAAATAATAGATAAAAAGTTGAGACATAATTCTTTATTACGGTTATTAAATTACAAATTTAAATTAAATGTGTCTTCATTAGAACTTATTTGTGTACATTAATCATGCTATAAGAGTTTATAGGGGTATTTATACTGCCGATCGAGGCGAGGATCATTCCACTATTGTTATGCCTATTATGTAATTTGTAACATACTGTCTGATACAAACCTGACACGTATTTAATATCAATTTTGCCCATATGTCGACAAATCACCCAAAAATAGTTCACCCTCTGTATGCTTGATTAAAATCACTTTAAGCGTTGAATGCAATAATAAATGAAATACAAAAGGCGATTCCTTTCAATAACAAAGCTACTCTGTGTGCTTTTCGTGCTCGTTCATTCGAAAACATAATAGTGGGCTGGGCGCGTCGTGGTGTGAAAAAAAATATTTGGCCCGGGTTTATTAGGAAACGTGACGTGGTCAGAAATCACGTACAAAATCACATCGATAATCATTCGGTAGGTAAACTTTTCTTTAGAAGTTACGTTCACACGTACACTAAGTTTACACTTCCTTGACACCAAAAGTACTTTTCGAGTCTGTAACAAAGATCAATTTATTATGTAATATAACAAAAGTTTAAAACCAAAACTTTCATCTTCAAAAGCCTAACTGTTAATAGAAGCTAAATCTGAATTATTGAACATACGCACGTACGCCCATATCAATAATTCGGTAAGCAGAAGGGTCTCAAACACACATTTTGCATTTTGTGAGATGTAACAATAAAAAATTATCTTCTTCACAAAGCCCTTCTCCTTAGGCACTCCTCGAAACAAAGACATCTCTTGAACTTAACATGAACAAATTAAATTATTAAAAAATATAAAACCCCTGTATATAAACTCATAAAAAAAGTCACATCTACCTGCAAGAAAAAATCTTTAGGGTATCGCTGGAATCCTTATTTCAAGTAAGGTAATTAATTAATTCCTAATCTACTTAATTATTTAAAAAATATAATGGAATAAATAAACTCCAATACATACATACATGAAACCTGAAACACTCATTTTTGGGCAGTATTGTAAAAATTACATCGAAATAGTAGAATAGGTTAAGAGCAACATGTGAATGTGTATTTAAATAATATGCATGTGAGTTAATTACTGTGAACATATATAACATTCTCGGATAAGCAGCATATTATAATTAGTAATCTTGAAGCTACCAAATCAAATAACTTTTTCTTTATTTCATTTGGATCCCATTTTTATATCTTCGCAGTGAGTTCCAGGTTTCATGTCTACGCATACACACTCTGTTATTCTGTCTACATCTTGTTAGAAACATTATTACCAGACTGCACAAGAAAGCATTAATTATGGTTTCATGAGAGAGATACTTGTGTACTATTTACTACACACAACAAATAGAATACAATAAACATAGGAATAAGATATTTAATTACAGTTATACAATGGACGGTCTTCGCAGTTTGCGATACGTATTTTATATTTATTCTTGGTGAATCGATTTCCTCAATTCTGAGTGTCATGACCGCTTCTTTGAGTCTTAGCGAGTATGTCATGCTTAGGCACGAATAGGCCGGCTCGACCAGTGCAAGACCACAGCCTCCACAGAAAACCGGTTGTGAAGTAACGCTACAGTTGCATTTCCAGAAATTAATTATGTTTCCGGAGGCCCAACTCCCTCTATCCTTTTTCCCCTTCCCGCATCTCCCAGCTTACGAGTCTTGAGTTGCAGGCGTCCCCATAGACGAGGTTGTCACTTACCATCAGGTGACCCGTCTACTAGTCTGTCCCCCTCCCTATATTCTAAAAAAAAAACGTCAAGCTGTGTAGAGCAGTGCTCACAGTGGACCGTGGTGTTGACGGTGAAGCGAACTTCGTATGATTATAACGGTTTTGGCATTTAAATTATTGTTATCAATCTTCAGCCGTCAAATATTCTATAAACGTTAAATTAGAATAGACACAGCTTATATAAAACAGCCAATTAGTTTATTTTTTTTAGGATTAAGTAATTATGTAGCATTACATAACTTTATTTTATTTGTTTCTATGAATACATTTCACCACATCGTTATTGACAACCACATAGAGAGTACAGTATTTATCCATGCATTCAACTGAAAATAATATTATATACATATTGTTAGCGTGCTTCTCAAGATACTTAATTTTATCCTTACATAATTTTGACTTTAATTTTGACTTCCGTCTAAAACAACTCAATTTACTATTTTAAACAACTCATTTATTAACGATTGCTCGAGCGCAGACGTCCGCACGTCTGCCGCATACGTTGCACCTCAGGATGATAGAGTTGTATAAAATTGACACAACTTTATGCACTTTCTAGGAGGCATGTAAGCAGCAGAGTATTTAGGTATCAGGCGAGGTATATTTCAGGGTCACAGTTTGAGTCCTTTCTGGTTCTGCTTAGCCTTGAATTCGTTCAGTTTTTTAAGTTTGCTAGACGTAACTGAAAAAAATGGAAAATATATCAGGATGAACTTTGGAGTCGATATTTATCTAATGTAGTCATGCATGTAAAAAAGGCAGTTCTGTACAATCTGGAGGAATTGAACTTTCAGATTCCGCACACCATTTCGGAATGTCTTTCCGCAAATGAAACTTATAAGTATCGAGGTAACTCCCAGGCGTTGGGTATAAATGAATTAATTATAAAGAAATCGTTACAGAAACGTTTCTTGTTCGCTTGAAAAATAATTGAAAAATCTTTTTTGTAACGGCTTTTCTATAACAGTTGGGTCATACCAGTCCTTATCTACTCGCTTGGCATGCTTTAGGAAACCGAAATATATCATTTTGATTCAAGAAAAATTCAAGATTTTCGTATTTTCTTTTTTTTACATTTCAATTATTTAAACTTGTAACGTTGAAAACACTATCGGCCATGATGTGACATTGCACAATTCTTAAACAACTAAACGTCATTCGTTTTTATTGCTGAAACTTGTACTCACTCTGCTTGGCCTTGGAAAAGAGAATTGGTGCAAACCTAAGTATTTAAATTACAGATCGCAGACACGGTATAGCAAAGAGCTGCATGTATAAGAGTTTCGGGATCAGCTGTTGGGGTAACTGACCCGATAAGTTTTGGAAGTAGTACTTTTCCTACGTCTGTGCCAGCTGGCTGAATGAGGTGAGGATATCTACTTAGCCGGCCAGGCTGTATAAGCCGTCGAACCGTAGCTAAGTAGATAATACTAGGAGCAAGGAAAGGTGTCTATGTTAGCCGGCCTGACTGGTTAGTCCTTGAACCGTAGCTGAAGTGAAACACCAGAGAATGGTTGGAATCGACTTATATTTGATTAAAAGTGTGCTAGTTATATTTACATTTTTGACTATTAAGTAATGGAGTTAATTTACCGCACATTATATGGATTAACCAATCACATTTCTTATTCTATATTTACAATATTTACTGTGCACGCAACCAATCAGCTTACGTTCCTGTTGTCGTTGTATGTGTGCGTGAGTATAAATTAATGCATCGTATAAAACCGCGGTGTCGCGCGGATCGCGTTTATTCGCCGCTTGGTATGCTGTACGAGTGGATGCGTGCTGTCTTGATGCATTTTCAGAGCTATAGAGTACGTGGCATATGTACGCCACAGTACCCCCCCTCAAGCAAAGCGTACATTGACTGTTCTGCCGGTTCGGGTGATGTAGGCGTCGCGGTGAGTAGCGGGAATTGCTGCTGTACTCGGTATTGAGGTGGTTCTACTTGCGGGTGATGTACTTGCATTCGTTGTTATGTTTGTAGTCGAAGTATTTGTTTGTGAACCTGATTGTAATTTCTCGTCGTTATTCAGATGGGCTGGCTTCAATCGGTCTATGGATATGACTGTGGTACGGAGTGGTAGTTGGATTGTGAATTGTTTACCATTTGCACTTCGTTGAAACACTTTGTAGGGTCCGTCATATGGTGGTGTGAGTGGTGGTCGGACAGTGTCGTTCCGTACGAACACGTGAGTGCATGTTTCGAGATCTTTATAAATGAATGTCTGCTGATTTGATGAATGTGATCTTTTTTTCGGTGATAGTGACGTCATGGTTTCGGTCAGATGGCGAACAAATTCCGCGTCATCCATCTTCGGCTTTGTAGGCACGAAGAAATCTGACGGGATGCGTAGTGTAGATCCGTAGGTCATTAATGAGGGGCTTACAGAGGTGTCCTGACATAATGCTGTACGTAGTCCGAGTAAAACAGTAGGTAGTTCTTCGCTCCATTTAATACTTGCTGTTCTTGCCATCAATGCTGCCTTGAGAGTTCGATGCCAGCGTTCTATCTGTCCGTTTGATTGAGGGTGGAATGCAGTTGTGCGTATACGAGTGACGCCGAGTTTTTTCATTAGTGCATTAAATAGTGATGACTCGAACTGTCTGCCTTGGTCCGTAGTGATTCGTAACGGACAACCAAATCGTGAGATCCATCCGTCGTACACGGCTTTAGCGATTGTCTCGGCGGTGATGTCGCGAGTAGGTATTGCTTCTGGCCACTTTGTGCAGCGATCGATCATTGTAACTAAATACCTATATTCGTTTGACGGAGGTAATGGTCCTACTATGTCGACGTGTAGATGCTCGAATCGCGATGACTGTTGAAACTCGCCGAGTGGGCTGATAACGTGTCTTTGAATTTTCGCGCGCTGGCATCCGATGCATGACCTTGACCAAGTTGTTACGTCTTTGTTAATAGAAGGCCAAAAGAATTTGGAAGTTATAATTTTTCTTGTTGTTCGTACGCCGGGGTGACTTAGATCGTGTTGAGCTTTGAAGGCTATAAGACGATAAGTCAGTGGTAGATATGGTCGAATGTTCGATGTTGATATTTCGCACCATATCGGTTGTTGAACTCCGGGTAGATTAATCTGAGTGAATTTGAGATTGGATTGTTTCTTGCAGGCTTGTAACTCTGTGTCGTTTTCTTGGTCTATTGCTAATTGGTTATAGTCGATTGTGCTGTTTAGAATCTCGATATCTGCAATACGTGATAACGCGTCGGCCGCTGCATTTCGTTCGCCGTGAATGTACTTAATGTTTGAACAGAATTGACTTATGTAGTGTAACTGGCGCTCTCTTCTCGGTGTGTCGCTGTTGCTTTGAGTTCTCGTAAGTGCGTAGGTAAGTGGCTTGTGATCGGTACATACGGTGAGTTCGTTGCCCTCGATAAGTCGACGTAAACTTTTGATAGCGGTGTATATAGCCAATAATTCGCGGTCGTACACGCTATATCTTCGTTGTGTGTCGCTCATAGTCTTCGAGTAGAAAGCGAGCGGTTTCCAAATATCTTTAATTTTTTGTTGCAACACGGCGCCTAATGTAGTGTCGGAAGCGTCGGTGAGTAGGCATAGTGGTGCGTTAGGTAACGGGTGCGTGAGCGTAGTGGCTTCGAGTATGCTTTGTCGGCATTGCTCAAAGGATTTTTCTGCCTCGGTTGTCCATTGTATCGGTGACTTGTCGTTCTTCTTAGAATTATGTAAATATTTATTAAGTAGGTATTGATGTTCAGCTTGATGAGGTAAACAACTGCGGTAAAAGTTAATCATGCCTAAAAATCGTCTTAATTCTTGTACTGTAGTTGGTTTGGGATACTTTAGTATGGCTTGGATGCGTTCTTCAGTAGGTTTGATTCCGTCCGGTGTAACTTCGTAGCCGAGAAATTGAATTTTGTTTTTTCCGAACTCGCATTTGTCGATGTTGAGAGTGATACCGTATTGGTTTAAACGTTCGAGGACTGTGTGTAGATGTCGCTTGTGTACTTCTTCGTTATTTTTAGAATATATTAATAAATCATCTACAAAACAGTAGCATATGTCGTCGAGTCCGCGTAGTACTTCGTGCATAAATCGCTGAAATGTTTGACCAGAGTTTCGTAGGCCAAATGTCATGCAGTTGAATTCAAAGAGGCCAAACGGGGTGATAATTGCGGTTTTCGCGGCATCTTCTTTTGCCATAGGTATACTATAATAAGCCATCTTCATATCTAACTTAGAAAAGATTGCCTTGCCGTGTAACTGGTAGGTAAAATCTTGGATTCTCGGTATAGGGTACCTATCGGGTATTGTTGCGGCGTTAAGTCGTCTGTAGTCGCCACAAACACGTAGTGAGCCATCTTTCTTTTTGACGACGTGCAGTGGACTTGCCCAGGGGCTGTTTGATGGTTTGCAGATACCCATGTCCATCATTCTTTCGAATTCTAACTTCGCAGCTTTGTACTTGTCAGGCGGTAGAGGTCGCGGTCGTGAATATATGGGTTGTCCGGTGGTTTCAATATGATGCGTGACATCATGCTTCGCTGTAGTTTTTAATGACATTGGTCGTAGAACATCGGGGTATTGTTTTAGAATATCGTAGTAAGCGTGATTGTGATTAACTGTATAGATGGATTGTTCGGTACTGCATACTTTGATTGCGTTTACGCTGAGATCTGTCACTCGGTCGATAAGTTTTTTCTGATGTAAGTCTACTAATAACTTGTGTTTAGCTAGGAAGTCTGCACCCAGTATTGACGTCTTCACATCGGCGACCGTGAATGTCCATTTGAAACTTCTACGTAGGCCTAGGTTAAGCTCTAGTGTGCGCTGTCCGTAGGTACGAATTTCTGTTCCGTTGGCTGCGTAAAGCTTGTATGAGCTTTCTATTGGTTTCGAGTATCTATTCTTTGTTGCGGCTAGGACTGATATGTCGGCTCCGGTATCGACGAGAAACTTCTCTCGGTTATTGCTGTCTGTAACGCAAAGGCGGTGGCTACCTTGATTGACATCGACTCCCGCCACGGCCGGTGTCTTTATTAGTTTTCCTGATGCTTGCTGGTTTCAGTTGTATTAAACTTTGCTTTGGAACAAGGTAATTCACATTTGCGCGCGTCTTCTCCGAAGCGATAATGATAAAAACATAGCCTATCGACGTCGCGACTACTGCGAGAGCGCGATCGCATACGGCCTTGAAAGTGCGGCGGGCGGTGCGGCGGGCGGCGGTAATCGTGATATTTATTACGAAGTTCAGCTATTTCCAATGATAACTTTTCTATTTGTTTAGATATTAAGTTGATTTGTAGGTTTTTAACTGTAGTGCTACTCGATTCGTGTTGCGAAAATGGTGGTAAGCGTGCCGGCAGAGATATGGTGGCTACGTCGCTCTTGACGGTTATGACTTCTTGGGTGTCTTCCTTGGACATGGTGTTTAACGTAAAAAGTTGAGCGAGGCGGCTGAAACGGTGCGGCGTAGGTACTAGCCGTCAGCTGTGCGGTGGTAGGTACTACGACACGGCGCTACTCGTAGGTACTTTGGTACGGTAATGTTCGTAGTTTTTTGCGGGGTCACCAATTTCGGGATCAGCTGTTGGGGTAACTGACCCGATAAGTTTTGGAAGTAGTACTTTTCCTACGTCTGTGCCAGCTGGCTGAATGAGGTGAGGATATCTACTTAGCCGGCCAGGCTGTATAAGCCGTCGAACCGTAGCTAAGTAGATAATACTAGGAGCAAGGAAAGGTGTCTATGTTAGCCGGCCTGACTGGTTAGTCCTTGAACCGTAGCTGAAGTGAAACACCAGAGAATGGTTGGAATCGACTTATATTTGATTAAAAGTGTGCTAGTTATATTTACATTTTTGACTATTAAGTAATGGAGTTAATTTACCGCACATTATATGGATTAACCAATCACATTTCTTATTCTATATTTACAATATTTACTGTGCACGCAACCAATCAGCTTACGTTCCTGTTGTCGTTGTATGTGTGCGTGAGTATAAATTAATGCATCGTATAAAACCGCGGTGTCGCGCGGATCGCGTTTATTCGCCGCTTGGTATGCTGTACGAGTGGATGCGTGCTGTCTTGATGCATTTTCAGAGCTATAGAGTACGTGGCATATGTACGCCACAAGAGTATAAGAGTTAGGAAGGTTTAGAAGATGAGTATGAAGAAAAAACCTGATGGCCTGCATTTTTTTCACAACTGCTGTATTCAAAACTAGTTATTTACCACAGAAACACATATACACATACAAACCAATATCTTATCCTATGTAACCTGTGGGCTCCTGCCGCGATGCCCAGGATTCTTATGTAGAAGACGAAAGCTGAAAGAGATTGAGATCTTTAGTTTTTTTTTATATTATAGTGGACATACGAACAGACGGGTAACCTGATGGTAAGCCGCCGCAACCGCCGTCCATGGACACTAGAGAGTCGTAAGTGCGCTGCCAGTTTTTGAGGGTGAAGAGGGACGAGGGTATGCAGGGAGGGGAAAGAGATGGGGTTGAGGAGATGGGAAAAGGGGCTGGATGTCAAGTGAGAGGAATTAGGAGAGGGGAGTTGGGCCTCCGGAAACCTCACTAATTTCGGGGAAATGCATCGCAAGGACAAAACACTTCCCCTACAGACACTCCTTTTTTCGAACACATTTCTCAATAAAATAAACGACACATGCAGATTCGATTAGCATGTAAAGTAAGCCTTTATAGCTGACACATATACAGACGATCGGTTTTTGGAGCGATATTGTTCAGACTTTAGTTGCCTAAAAGAGTAATTTGGTCAGCTCAACAAACGGGGATTACAGATTACGGCATTCAAGGAAAATTAATTGTAAGAAAATAACTAGAACGCACGACCGAAAAAGGTTTGGTCCTTAACTGACCAGGGATCATTAAAAATAATGACATGAACTTTTCAGAACATGGTGGGTTACTGACCTCGTAATTAGTTATTCTATTCCTTCAAACGCTCAATTTGAATCAACTCTTTTACTAAGCTAAGAGTTTTAAACAGTGTAAAGCGGAAATAAGTAGTAATCAATCTCACTCATATTATTATGGACCTACCTTTATACTAATATCCTTTGACACAGTTATATACTAGCACTTATCAGAGTACTATACAAATACTTTAGGCACAAGGGAACCGAAACGCGACCCTCGTCAGCGTAGGAGCAGGTCAACGGAGCGTTGTTTGAGTAATAAATCTTACTTAACACGTTCAGGAATGCCACACAAATACATTAAGTTTTCATTCATGATAAGAATATTGTAAAATATGTAGTAGATCTAAAGGTCTTCTCGCACTGACGAATAACGAAAGAATGTGATAATAAACGAGCAACGAATTTACAAGTATTATGCTTCTAATCATTTACAATTTTTACTGTAAAAGAATTACGAAAATTTCTATTCTCAATTGGAATACCCAAAACCCACCCACCTTTTCTTTTTGCCCCTCTCTCACCTTTCCGTCTCATTATACTTAAAAGGCGGGCAGCGCACCTAAGTCGCATGAGTTAAAGGTCCGACCGACGACCGTGCTTTCCCGGAGTACTTCTCACTTAAAACCAATATAGACCCAGAAATTTTAAGAAATCAATAAAATTTATTGTAATCATTTGAAGTGATATGGTAAGGGTATCATAAATTTGTAACACAAAAACATCGATATCTACTTATTTAAATAAAATTCTGCATTCCAGCACAATACTATAGTTACTCTGTTAAGTTCCAGCTCTTTTTATTCTGCGGTAATAGCTAAACCTATATAACATTAATCCTTCTGTCGGTTCACTTGGCACTAAAGGAAGGAATCAAGTTGTATTTCCAAGCGGAAACGACACGGATACGAAGTCTGGTAACAGAAAATAACATCCATAAAAGGAAACTATCCGCAGAAACGCAAAAATGTTGTTTTCGTGAAATAGAAAACTAAGCTCGTTTATTTTTTATATTTCTATAAACGTGTCTTAAACTGAAATTATATCTTATGCAGGTAGAAAGCAACTTCAATTTTATCGGATTCCCTTCTTCAATGGGTTAATTAAACTTTTATATAAATTGTTTTTAATGAATGCCCGTCAATGACGTTAGTGGGACCACGTCTGCCTTAGGGGCCAAATGTATTTATTGATAGTGTCTGTTATAATTCGTATGAAATTATTACTTGGTTCCTGCAGTTATATTTAAAAATAAGTACAGGAGTTGAATCATGTGGCTTTTTGACAATGTATATGTATGATTGATCACCTGCGTGAATCCAGTAATTTTGTTTTTTTTGTTTTATAATATTATTTCAGGTAAACTTACAGCTAATAACACATATAAGTAAAAACATAGTAACCAAACGCCAATTACATTTTTTCACACATGTATATAGTATTTTAATAATTTAAAACACGTGGACATTGATGTATTATATACAAAATGGCATAAGTTACACTACACTATTATTTATCAGTTAGAAAAGATAAATAAAAGAAAATTTAAAAATTTCAACTAGGTGTCAAAGAAATGTAATGCAAGTAATATTAGAGCAAAACCTTCTTCTACAAGGACACTAACTTTCATACAACCGAGTTACCGAAATAACACGTTTATGTATATAGAACTTAAACTAGATTCTCTTACACGACTACATACTTGAAGACTAACTTCACGCTTTATTAAATGATTTAGTGTTTTTTTTATTTACTAAAAATGTTTTATTATGTAGGTATAGAGTAAAAAAAAAAAACAAATAAATATGATGTTGGACTGTGACGTACTTCTGATTGGTGAATGTTTGAATATTAAACATTTCTCATATTGCGATTCAAGTCACGATCGAGCAGTGTAAGCAGAGAGAATAGCAGATATGGAAACATTTATGTTATCACATCTGTTTTAAAGTCTGCCATCAAATTAAGAAATTTATTATTGAGGGAACAAACATGCAGTGTTTTTAGTTTAAAAAAAGTCATTCGTTTAGTATTAGTGTTTTTATATGTATTGCCAATTTGTAGTATTTAATACAAAACACAAAAATATTTACACATTATTACATTTCAAAAGTATATAACGTTTATGCACTTATTCAATTTTAGTTTTTAAACGAATATTCAAGAAGACGCTTGATTTATAATCGAATCGAATTATAATTTAATCAGCAACTGAATGTACCTAAAATCAAACAAATGAATTAACAATCGAATCCATATCTTCAGATTCTAACAATGATAACTAACGTTTTTCTCATACGAGTACAGTAATTTAATCACATTCAGAATAGACAGAACTCTGACCATGTATAACATTCACAAACCACCAGGAATCTACGGTAATATGATTGCGAATAAAAGGTGAAAGTAGATACATAAAATGGTTATAAAATTTGTGGACATAATATGAATCTAATCTTGACTTTACTAACAATGTCCATTGTTAGAAAGGTCATCCTATCTACCTATCTCGTGGTACGATTCACTGCGTCCATTGATATCTACGGCTTTTGTGGGTTGCCAGTCGAAAATAAAACTTTTATATTAACTGATCATGAGCGTGTAATATCTTGGTAGTCATCGGTCAAGGTGGCATTTTTATAAACTAGTAATACTATAGAAAACATTATTTCATGATTCTTTTTAAAAGAAAACCTCCGTACTAAGAACACCCCCATCAGCACCCTAAGATAAACCAGATAGGTTCTATTATATGAATAAGTCGGAACTTTTACCAGGAAAGGATTATTTTTTAGTCAAAGTGGCGACTGGTGAGAATGTGGTAGGCTCGGAGGGAACGGGAGCAGAAGGTACCAAGCAGCCTGGCTCCGAAGCCGCTGAGCGTAAAGGAGCTGCCTTTCCTAAAGCCTTTTACAGAGAGCTCGTCAACACTCATAACCTAAAATAAAACGATTTCAATGCTTGTATAAACTTAACTAAGCTGTTTTTTAAATAAACATACATAGACAATGAATGACAGTACAAGTACATTGTATGCATATATTAAAATTATATGTAATATTATTAATATTTATGATATATATGTCACCATTATTCATGCATCGCGGGGAACTTAACAAACATGCATATGAATGACACAAAGATCACGCAGATTAGGATCATACAGTATTTCTGTCCTATGTGGAAATCGAACACACGAGTCGAACAAGCCAGTCAAGTGGTTGTAAAATGCTGTCTGAAGCGTTACACTTTATTCACGTATCAACATATCTTTTACTAACTACACAATACACGGAAAAATAGAAGTAAGACCAACACAATGTATATAAAAATAGAGCAAGATTTCATTTTGATCGCTGAAATACTTAAGTTTACTACTTGTCTGACTTGTCTCTTTTAGTCCTTTCGGTCATTTCGTAGACAATAATATCTACAGTGCTACGACGTAGCCATCGTAGCATAGAAGTACATCTAGCACGTACAATGTACAAGTATTTAATAACATAATAAATTACTAACTAAAAATAAACACTGCATTGCAAAAATAAGGCAAACGATGGAGTACTGCAATGCACTACAATACTTTCATTAGCAACATACAAGGTGCTTCAGAAAGGTGCTCTCATATTTAAGGAGCTTATACTTCACCCCGTACATCTCTATAATTTTGTGGAAATTTCGTGAGTTTTAATACAGTAATTCTCTGATAATTGATCCCTAAGAGGTAGATAGACAAGATAGGTAATTCTGAGCAAATTCCACTCAGAGATAAATTGTGTGTGTCGAGGGGTTGCGTTCTCTATATTTATAGTCGACTAAAAAAATTTGATGATTATTTGTTTTCATTTGATTTAAGGTGTAAGGAGATGGAACATTGTTTTATATTAAAAAATAATAATAAATTATAATTGAGTTAGCAGATGCAAAACATATTGTAGTTATAAAAAGCGATATATAAGCCCGTCTTTTGTCAATTTCAGAACATCTGTTGTCAACTACTTGAACCTTTAACAAACAGTTGTGTATATTTAGAATAGAGTTTATTTAACAAGGAAACCATATGTATAATATTGGAAAACATTTTAGAATAGCATTTAATTAACTGTCTTTCAAAGAAGCAGGAGAACCCAGTTCGCTGTTTCTTTTTTTAAGTAAGTTACACGATGATTCGAAAATGGTTGGACTGATTTAGTTTATTTATACTTACCCCTCCATTTGCCAATCCCCTCTTTCCCCTCCTCAGTTTCAATTAACCTAAAATTCAGACAGCACTCTTGTGGTTCTTGAATTGCAAGTGTTCATCGTGGGTAGAAGTAACTAACAATCAGGTGACCTGTCTGTTCGTTTATGATGCGAAACTTAGGAGAATATGTTTTTGAAAGAACAAGCTAGCAGAGTTTGTAATGTGGCGAACTCCAAACTTTTTTAACCTCGAATAAGTTCTCGCTGTTTCTTTAAAGATTACTGCTATCTTTATTATAGTTCAGTACCCCGTTCGTGGAATTTCGAATAGTAACACACATGCAAGACAGTATTGTATCTCACCTTAAATAATGTATGGTGCGCCTTAGTGTAAACAAAGTATTTTTTTCTTAGTTCTGAAAATGTCTACTTTTGTGCCAATTAAATTGTATTTGCGGGGAATTTTATTGCAATACTTTATTCAAAAGAAATCTGAAAAGCTAAAGAACATAAGTTTCAACAAGAATTATATTCTTGTTGAAACTTATGGTGACAATGCTTTTTCAAATACTAACATGTAGAGACTGGTTTCGACGCTTCAAAAATAATGATTTTGAACTTAAGGAATAAGAACGTCATGGCGCACCAAAAAAAATTAAAGAGGAATTACTCGACCAAGACCGATGTCAGACGCTAGCAGAACTTGGAAAAATATTACAAGTAGACGAGTCAACTGTTTCAAAACGTTTAAAAGTTTTAGGAATGATTCAAAAGCAAGGACATTGCAAGCAAGGCATATGAATTAGAAAGCCGAGAGACGTCGAACAGAGTTAGGATCAGCACGGTGTAATTTATTATGAGCTTCTAAAACCGAATGAGACTATCACGGGGAATCGCTATCGACTTCAATTGATGCGTTTAAGTCGAGCTTTACAAAAAAACGGCTATACGAGCAGAGACACGACAAAGCGATTTTGCTACATGAAAAACGCTCGGTTGCAAAACTAGTGAAAACCTACCTGTAAACGTTTCAATAGGAAGTTCTACCCCACCCGCCATATTCACCTAACATAGTTCCTTCTGATTTTCACCTATTCCTTTTGATGGCACATGGCCTAGCTGACCAGCGCTTTCATTCTTATGAAGAAGCTACAAAATGGATCGATTCTTGGATAGCCTCAAAAGACATGTCGTTTCACGCGGAATTCATATATTGCCAAAAAGATGGGAGAAAGTGGTCGCTAGTGATAGACTATACTTTGCATGAAATGTTTTTGTTCCGTATAATTTAAATAAAGTTTTATTTTTTAAAAGAAGCAGCGAAAACTTTTTCAAGGTCCGATTATTATATTTTAAAATGAAATAGGTCTTGTTGAAAAGGCAAACTAATGAAAACTTTAAGGATACACTGCACATTACCTACGACATTTACAAGCTTTGAGAGAAACTTAAGTAAAATATTTAAAAACTTACTTGCGGTCAACATTGAGTCAGGAACTGCTAACTGGCCTTGCGATATTAGCCATTAAAAATTTAGACAGACTTTTAAGAGGTTATTAATTCTTTCTCAGAAAAACAACAGCGTGTAAATGAAAAAATATAGGCAAAGAATACCTTGACCTAAAGATCTCTTGATCTGTGTTCTACATTTGTATGTCTGTTGCCTTTACTGGCTAGTACCTGGGTAACGAATTGTTTATATCCTCATTTTTCTTCTTGGGATGTTGCCTTTTTTTCTAGCAAGTCTCTCTACACACACAGTCTATGTCTGTGTGGAGTTCACTCAGAATTACCTATCTTGTCTATCTACCTCTTAGGGATCAATTATAAGAGAATTACTGTATTAAAACTCACAAAATTTCCACAAAATTATAGAGACGTACGGGGTAAAGTATAAGCTAATTAAATATGAGGGCACCTTTCTGAAGCACCTTGTATGTTGCTAATGAAAGTATTGTAGTGCATTGCAGTACTCCATAGAAAACAATATGTCATAACATGTAGTAGACAGCAGTTATCACAAAATTACGCTTTCGTTTTCAATCGATTTTTTTTTTTTACACTGCTGCCATACATATGTACAATGTACAACGTTTCGCTTACATCGTTTGCCCTATTTTTGCAAAGTAGTGTTTATTTTTAGTAAGTAACTTATTATGTTATTAGATACTTGTACACCGTATGTACCATATGTACTTCTATGCTACGCTGGCTACGTCGTAGCACTGTATATATTATTGGCTACGAAACGACCGAAAGGACTATAATCTCCATGTATGTAAATACAGAATTTGAAGCAAATCGTAAGAGCTAATTACCAAATATATAAAATAAAGTTATGTAGTAGAACTGCTGGTTTCAAGTGCTTTAAGTACTGTACTACCGATGTTTAACGAGTGTTTTGAGATATATTTGTAGATGAAAATAAAATAAAAATTATTGATAAAAAAGTTTCACCTAAATCTTTACCTTTGTTTTCGATATACCCACGAAAAATAATTGTATATCCAAGAATTGAACCCTCATAATAAATATATTAAAATCAACTTGTTCTCTTCAGTTTTTGCACGTATTTTTTTTATATTATCTCATACGATTTTTACGATAAAATTGTAGATCTAGCCTGGTACGGGAGGGCCCAAAGAAACAATGTATTGACTGTGTGAAAGAAGATATAGCTAGATAGGGAGAAAACTCAATGAACTTCTCAATAAAAGAGGAATATAAGAGGGAAAACATTGAACAATCGACAACACTAAATTTGGGAAATTAGCAAGTAGATGATGATGATTTTATATTAATAAAAAGAATGTTGTTACTAACTTTTAATTTTTTTTTTCGTTACATATAAAGTATAAGAATGACAGTTAAAAAGTATTTTATGTCAGATAGGCCTACTCAATTCAATATCATAGAACTACTCTTCACGACAATGAATAGTCTAGTATATGACTTGGCAAGAAGGTTATCACAATTGTTTTAGATTCAAATAGGATTCCATTCACAGATGATTTGCAAAATATGAAACATGATGTCCGAGACCGTCAACAGCTTTTCCACAGTGACAACAAAGCGTGGAAACACAGGGAGCTCCGAGACGAAGGAGAAAAGTGGCATCGTCCAAGAAATGGTCTATGTTGGGCGATGGGAGTGTCTGAATCATAATGAAGTTACATAAAAGCTTTTACAATATAGTCCGCTAGCAAAACTATTTCTGAAATATTTTGCTTACTTTGCTAAGAATTGTCACAATTGTAGCAAAGTCCTATCGATAAAGAAATTTGGTGGTGGAAGGAAGATGTTCAGAGAGTCTTAAAAGATAAGAGAACGTGCTTTAAGAATAGCAAACCTCTCAAAAAACAATGAAATTATGCGGTGCGGTGATGGTCGTGGCGTAACCAAAAAGACAAGAAGAATGGAAGTCAATAGACGAGTTGGAAGGGGATGACCCAAGAAAGTATAGATGAATTGTGTTAGAGATAATATAAACCGGAGGGGGTTACAACAGAGATGACGTATGATAGGAAGTATACATATATATATTATTTCCTACAATTGTTCAGCATTTATATGTTTGTGAGGTACGTGAAAGATTATCAGCCATCATCAGTAAAGTCTCTTTCTACATCTTTAACGCTAATATTTCAGAAGAGAGGGCAGACATGAATGAAACTATAAGTAATTAATACCAAGGATGTTTGGCTCATATACCTACGAATATTTTCGAAAATGTATGCATATTTTTTTTCTTATGAAAATAGAAAAAACCTCCACAACATGACTGTCCTATAATTTGATCAACACGTACACGTTTGTAACAGAGTGTCCAAGTAAATACATACAGTCACGAATACCCGCGGTAAGTTTACATTCTTGAGACACGTTGCAGCAAGATAACCTCTGACTTATTACTGTTACTATTTAACTATATACGAATTTAAAACTTCAGTCATGCTTTTATTTCTATAACACTAGACGTATAATTACTAGAAGTTACCTCACGTTAATTTAAATTCTATCAATAGAATTAAGTACAACCAGTTCCAGTTATAGGCATGGTTTTTTTTACGTGTGAAACCCCTTCGGTCCTTCATCATACCGAGGTTTTCTTTTTGACCGTGTGTCGGAATTGGACCGACTAAAACAACACGGCGTGCCAACTGCCCCTGACAGAGGAGGAATCCGGGAACAGCTTTGGTAAGACATCCGGACCCCTCCTGGCGCCTGTTGCCCGCAACAGCGTGGGCATCACCTTCGGGTAACTTCCAATTAGATAACGTCCAGGCACACAAGGGCATCCCCTCCTCGCGGTTGGCCACTATAGCGGATATAGAAAAAAAAACCCGTCCCGATCACCCGCGGCCATACTCAGAACGGCAAATAAGCTACCGTAACCTACTCCAGTGGTTGCTTACACTTCCCAATCTATAAGCAATATCTTTATATAAACATTCCTTTACTTTCAATTTGCCTTAATCAGCTTTCGTCCTTTGCGTCAGTGAGAAACGTCTTGGCAAAGTCTGTGTGTTTATTACGATTTTGCTAACATCCTCCGAAGATAGAGACCTGAGTGTATGTGGTACAATTTCTTTTTTAATATGAAAGTACTTGTATAGGGAACGAATGTCATGTCTCTCTAACACAAATGGAACATCCTCCGACCAGACAAGGTGATCATATATTCGCAATTCATTAGCTCGTATCGTATGTATATATGTACATTAGTATCAATAGATTATCTACTACGTAGTTCAGTTTATCGTCGCCAGATGGTGTTGTTGTATCATTCTGCTGTATGTAGAGATCGCCACATCCTTTTTAGTATGTTGTAAACCTGACAACGAGGTTACGTGTTCCTATGAAAACGTATCGCATACGTACTATGTATGTCAATGTACATGAATTCCTCTTTATTCGTTTCTTACTGCGGCAAAGTAACACATTAAAATTCTGTACAGCTACAGCGTGCAGCGACAAAGATAAGAGCCAGTATATTATTTATGATATCTTAGTAATTAAGTAAAAGAAATGGAGTTTGTATCTTATTCACTATAGTAAATAACTTGTGACTCTATAATTTAGTTGTAATTTATACATGGAGCTTAGTGACTTATTATATTACACACACTAAAAAAATATCAATAGTGGAAGTACAGCAATGTTTGGTGGCACATTTGGTACACTGCACTGAGGTAATTTCTAATAATTATGATTCTATTTCTAATAGTTATTATTATTTTTTCTCTATATTCATATCAGGATTTGGTAATGGAATACCAGGGAATTTAAAAGGCGCATTGAAAGCGGTTATTAACATACTTTTAACAGTCAATTATTTAAAACAAAATTGTATGGTATTCCATGTTACAAAAGGATAGTTAATCAATACGTGAAAAAAAAAACGATTCGACGAACCTTCACATTTCGACAGTCATAGTTCTAACTAATGGTGTTTTAACGGAACCCAGACAGGATCACTTCGTTGTCCGCCTATCCGTCGGTCAAGACCCTTTTTCTACTGAAAACGAGGAGGGATCGAGCTGAAATTGATATCAATACTAAGCTTTGCTACCCTTTAGAGCAGTGAAAAATCATACTTCTTAGTTAACGCAGTATTATCTTTATAAAGCCGTTTATGCTCCGTTTATAGCCCATATTTTGATGCTCGCAAGAGAATCAAAACTGTAGGATACTTCCCATTGCCCTAAAAGCTTGAAATTTGGCAATAAGTAAGATCTCCAGTATAAAAGAAGAAAAAAAATGTTATTTTATCATGTAACAAAATCGTTTTACGATTACAAACTTATATTTTGGGGTCAAAAACGAATACAATGGGAGTAAAGAGGAAAAAAGAATGATAGGAGTTGGGCCTCAGGAAACCTCACTAATTTGGAGAAATGCAACGCAAGTGTTGCTTCACAACCGGTTATCTGTGAGGCCGTGGTATCGCACCGGGTGAGCCGGACCATTCGTGCCTAAGCATGGCTCTACCGCGTAAGATGTGGTTTCATTTAATTCTTCTTAATGGTGTGGGACATAGGGTTTGAGAAAATAGTACAGATACTAAATAATATTATAGATGTAATATAAGCGGGTTTCATATAATATTAACTGACTGCAAAAAGAGCTTCCCCCCTTTGGAAGTCAGTTCTCCACTAGAATAATTTTTGTGGGTATGTTACTACTCAACTTTGATCACATTTGAATTCAAAGACAATATTCCACCTCTAAGCCGCTAAAATATATTTTGTGGTTATATTATATACAAAATTAAATAAGCCTTCTTTTTTAATTGGATCTAAATCAGTTAAAATTGTAATTATTGTATAAAAGTATGTGCAAAATATAGTCTGTTGTCCGCATAAAATATAGCTTATTTTTCTATATTAAAATACAAAAAGACTTTTATTGCCTACTATGACGATAATTATGGAGGACGATAATTTTGAATTTTAATCTCAGAAACTTGAGTTTTTTCTTCCTAAACTTATTATTCCCATGTCTATTGGAGTTGGCTACTAGTCCAACCAGTTATTGCCTGAATTTCAGTTTTTCCACAGAGCGACTGGCATCTGACCTTGAGGGCTAACTAAATTCGATAGTTGGACTAATTGTCAGGATATTTGAGGGCACTGACTTCCCAATAATAATGATAATCTCAGAAACTTTATTACATTGAGGTTATGTATGGTATGTTATGTTTTATGTTTTTTGTTTATTCTTTTTGCTTTTTTTTATACACATTGACATTTTATATTTTACTTTTTGACATGAATACTTGCTTTGTTAAGTTTGATATTTATTTATTTTTGCTTTGTTAAGTTTATTTATTAATTCAAAAATTTAATTACTGATTATTTATTGTAAATGTGAGGACTATGTAGGTTATTTCTTTTTTTCTTTTCTCCTTTTTTCCAGTAATTTTGTTTTTTTTTAACGATGTCTGAATGTTTGAGTACTTTTGCGGCCTACCAAAATGTCCTTGCTTTGGTACTGTTCATAGGTTCGTTGAGCTCCTTAAAGTTCTAAGTTGAGCAACACGATCACTGACAAATGCTTGCACTGCTCTGACGGGTCCACTCAAATGAGCGTGGTGCTTTCTTCAAAAGCTCATCTCTAACGTTAGCGTGCATGGTTCTCATATGTTTTTGACCAGTACATCTGTATGGACTTTAAAACAGACTTTGACCTCTGAGTTTGTTTCGGTGTTTCTTCTCAGGGTAGTCAGCTAGGAAACACCGGCCTCATCTAGCATAAACTGACAAAAAAATATATATTGACGTGTAAAAGTGTTGTTATAACCAATTTACAAAATTAAGATAATTTATCATTTATCAATGAATCAGTATAATTGAAAGGATATAATTGAAAGGATAACAGTTATAATTGAGAGTTTAAAATTACTAAAAAATCAAATAATAAATTAACAGTCTCCCAGTTTATGTTAGCGAGAATCCTGACAAAACAACAAGAGCCTTCATTCGCAGTTCCTTTTAATACAAATACAAAAACAAATAATTTGTTTTCTGGAATATGATATACAATGGGTTTTACAATAAATAATAGTGTTCATACATATTTCATAGTTATTAGTTCTACAAAACGATCGGTCGAACGTCGAACGATCGATTATTATAGATAAGAAATTAAAATTAATTTATAATCTTTAAAAAAATATTAGTATAAGCATAGTAATTTTGAAACTCAAATTGTATAAGAACTGATAATATATTTCCAACACAAGAATAACACCCTCCGATCAGCAGAAGGAAGATTACGTTATGCAAGACCAGTACTCGGATGTATCCTCGTGGCAACCTTTGCTAAACTGATTTCAATTATTAATGATTTATATATCTTCATATTCACACAGTTTTCCAAGCGTTCCTTCAACCCTATATCCAATAAGTAGGTAATGTACGTATGCCCAGCACTTAATAAATAACCATGCAAACTTACTATAATATTAGTTTTTTTTTGTCTGAAAAGACAACTCCGTCATTAGGAATAACAACTGTAAAGCGAGGAACTTGAGAAACATACAGACATCAACGTTAAACACACAACGTCTAGTAACATGAACTCTACCACATAAAATTTCAATAATTTCTGATACAGGATTTCTTTAAAAGAACTGAGTTTCCTTATCTAACACGAAAACTAGATCCGGTGGAATCAAAACATTCCGAGGCTGTGTTTCTTTTAAAAACACGAAGAATCGACAAACATTTGGCATCGTGTCTGTCTATTCGAGACTTACTTCGACAGGCACGCTGCTAATGTACTGGACACTGTCCGGAACAATTTAAGATTGTGTCTGTACATTGTTGAATACAGGCTGGTTAGCGTGAGTCTAGTTCTAAATTAAACTTTTACCACAAAAAAAAATAACTTATAAAGAGACACAAGAAACAGATAAATTATAGAGCAGTGCATCTATTTTAGCCTTAAATTCTGAAATGATCATGAAATTCATTTTAAAATGATATCGAAATAATTAATTCCTGAAATATAATTATCGCCATCATGACTTATAAAAGAAACCGTCTGCCCTCCAATGATATAAAAAAAAAAAAACATTCCAAAAAGGGTACAAATGTAAAACAAAAACCAAAGTATTTAGAAATTAACCACTTTGTTAAATATGTAAGTCTCAGTCAAATTTAGCATAACTTTTATAATCTTTGTATCTCTTTTGTTTTCAATTTTAATATAATAATAATTATAAAATTGTATGCTTTCTTGGGAGTTTTTAGTGTCAAAGATTTTTTATTGATTTTAGATGTAAGAAATGTAGTGTTAAATTGGAACCGCCAATTGTACAAATTCAGATTTAGGAATATGTTATGACAATATTGTAATATATTTTATTTGAACAATAAAGAGTCTATCTATTAAGTACCAATAATCTGTAAATTTCACAGCAGCAGTTAATTAACTTTTACATATAAAATGTTAATACTCGTAGAAATTATTTGAATACTTAAACATAAACAAAAACATTATTAGTAACAATATTACATTTAAAATTACCTGTCATTAGTATTAAACTCACAACACAACTCTAATACCAAATAATTATTGCCTTCGCTTTTAGTAGACATGTTGTTAGTCTACTAACATTACGTTTTACATCTCTCATTTAAGTCTTCACATTCATTTAAACAGATATCTAACACATTTGTGAAAAATATCTTAATATATAATTATTTTAATTAATTACTATCATTTTACATATGATATATAGGCAGAGGCGAACACCCACTTTTTGCCAACAATAATTTATTCCCACTAACGTAGTAAGAGGCAAGCATATAGTCATCATCCGGGCACTATCGGCGTCTATATACATATATACCGTCTGATAGATAACAGCACCATTAAAAAAAATACATACAGAGAGGGGTGGTCTATTTTACTTTACCGAAAACCACACGGATTATATACTCTCTCTTCAAATCTTCTTAATAAAATAGTTTTATTGTTCCGTAAACCCTATGAATGTCACTCTCCTAAAGGCCTAAGGCTCTCATGTCACTGTTTAATGGCTTCATTTTAGCACGTCAGGATGTATCACACGGGTTGTCACGGACTCGAGCCCTCTCCTGATTGTCACTTTAAACAGTGTGGTTAACTCTATATCCATAAATTTCTGCTCGAATGAGTTAATCATTAGATAGCTAATGATTTTATAATGCGAAGTTTGGCCGTTTCCTAGTTAGACTGAAATGCGACCCCAACCTAGTTGGGAAATCGCGAAGGATGTTGATGGTTTTATAAATCACACCAATTCGGGGTTTTATGCTGAAATATTTTAGTTATTCAGGTATTTTTTGTTTATTGACTATAGGCTCAAATGATGCCGTTTTTAGAAACTTTTCACATTTAGCCAAATCGCTATGAATATTAGTGGAAGCAGGCATATATTAAAACACTCAGTAATTTTGAAATAATTATTTAAAAAAGACATCTTAAAGTTGTTGGAAATAAAATATTATAGTAATTAATACATACATACGAATTTATACAAGTACATAAGGTTAGTTAGTAAGGTAGGTTATAAACACCTAAGGTTTTTGATAGAATAGAAACATAATTAATACCGACAAAGCTTCCTATTTGCTGTAAACTAAAACATTCAGTAAAGTTCTTGTTATTCAATTTAAATTCTGTCATGACTAAGTGATATCTTGAACCGTTAGTTTAAAGAATAAATGCATAACAAACGTCTGATGCGCCATTTGCAATTCATAATGGCGTCACTACAAGATTTCTCGTTAAAATATGAATACCATGAATATTTTATTGTGGAAAAATGAAATAGCAACGTTAATTCAAGGTTCTGTAGGTGTGGGCGCGTAAGTAGGTTTAGGGTTGACATAAATAATTAAAGTTTAGATTTTTATTTTTATTGAACAACTACTAAATCGTGATCTAAGGCATGATGACATGTTTCCTACTTCTATTATAAATGCAAATTTGGAATGGATATTTGTAACTCAATCGCGCCGGAGCTTGTAAACGGATCTCTATAAAATGTTACATTGACAACAAGATTATAGTCTGGAATTGCATACACAATCTCTATGCCCAGTATATGTACCGCCGCAATTTGGAAGCTAAAGAAGTCGCGGGCAATAGTTAGTTGATAAACTATAGACCCAAAAGTCGCACTAAACGCGAACTTCCTTGACCGTTCGAATCTCCAAGGTAAATTTACTGCCAGCATCAATTTTACAGATAACTATAATCCTGGAACCTTCAAGTGAATCGTGAATAGGTTTCTCCCGGAAAGGCGTGTATCATCTTAATCTATGTCGTAACTTCCCTTCAAGTGAGTTGGAAGACAAACACCTACTCCTTGAATGAAGAAAAAATAATTGTTAAAAACTTACCGATCGCTTAAAACGTGATTTTCGTCAATAAAAATATTAAAATCTAATTAATTAAATTTCAGAAGTCAATTGGAGTCTAACATTAAATGTTTGAAATAGTTATATATATGTATATATGTAGTTATACGTTTTATGAACCTATCAAATGAAATCGTTTCAAAATATTGCAAGTAAATTCGTAGAACTTGATTGTATGTTATTGTTGCCAGCTGATTGTCAACTCTTTTTGTACAATGGTTTGTGTTTTATTTTACACTAGCACACACCACAATTTACAGCACATTGAAAATATATAGATTTTACAAAAATCATATACATAAGGAATACTTTTTTTTTTAATTCAAAGGAAATAGAATGCCACATAAAATATTCAAACTGAGTAAAAAAAACTACGTTAGGATATTTGTATTCGTGATAACTGTATTACTCAATTATTATTACGGTACCCGTCTTTGTAGGAGTTATCCAACCATACATTCTCAGGGGTAGCAAAAGGCGAATAAGGAAAATAATATACCGAAGAACAACGTAAACAAACACAATTTATTCTGTTCATCATAACCAGAGTAACACAATTTTGAAAAAAAAATAACCTAACATAATACAATTTTGCTTATCATAAGTTACACCAGTAACAACCCACAAGAAAATTGTTCTCTTTTTTGTATCTGTTGTTAATTTAATATCTTATTGAAATGAAACATTGTTAGTAAACGTCATTTATACATTAGGTTGGTACATGAAACCGTTTTAGACAGAAAATAATGTTTAATATTTACTACTACACTCAATTGATTGTCTCCATTATTTTTGTGGTATCTGGGGAATACGCCCTTGGAGATCTGTAACTCCAGACAATAAGAGAAGGAAAATAAAGTGAAACACAATACGAGGTTTGCGTATTATTCCTATTACTCGGTGCGCATAGGAGCCTAAGCATAGCTCTCACGCGTAACTTATAAAAATAACGATTCTAAAACTTTGCCTTTGTATATATGTATATAATCCAATGATTTGAAACACTGCTATAGATAGTAGTCTTTTTATATCTATCACTGTGTAAATCTCTTCTCTAAAGAGGATTTAAAAAACAAAGAATCTAATCCTTCAAACGCAGGTAATCATTTATAAATTGAGGATTGTGAAACCGTAGCCAAGTGCTTTCACAGTAGCCTTTACAAGCCTGTGATGAAAACCATTCTTAATCCATTAGACATATTACAAAGTAAGTAACCGCTGTAATCCCCTTTAATAAAAAGATATTGCGCTTCCCGCAGCTTAAAACCTACTTTATTACAGATTTTTCTTTAAGGACCTGTTAATATTTCAGCAAAAATATGTAAACAATTACGCGTGATTGCAGAAAATAAGTAACAAAAATATTAAGTAGAGTAATATTGACTTCTATTATATGTAATGTTTCGTTTTACGAATACGTTGATTTAGTCTAAGTTTCTTGGTGTGATATGATACTCAGATACGAGTACAATGCTGAAGACTAGCCGTCATCTAATCCTGATATTAAAAGCATGCTCTAAACGCCATGATAGAGTCCCTAAAACAATCCATAATATTGGCAGTGAAGTATTTTCACATGGAGAGAGTGCGTATTTCTATTGATACTGGCCTCAACGTTCGAAGGACTGTATTAAAGCCAATGAATATAATTTTGAATGAGCTTCATATATTTTAATACTGTTTATTATATTAATGTATAAAATACACACACACATACACACACAAACATTACAGTAATAAATGTTTAATGCAAATGCAAAAATATTTATGGCAAAAGTAGATATGTACTTACTATAAGTAAGTCAACATCCCATAATGTCGCTTAATACAAGCTTTACACCCGTCTATATATTGAAATTAAAATTATAATAATGAAAAAAAAAAAAAAACAAACATTTGTCATTCCGATCACTGCTCATAATAAATAGGCTGAAACCTATTCTAATCAATCAAGTATCAAAAAATTTAAACGACTTATCGAAATACTGCAGCCTTCTACCATTGATAAATGCTTGTCCTATACGCTAAGCCTCAAGATGGTAAATTTTTCAAATAGATGGGACTACAAATTAGTGCGATAAATTCAATGACGAAATACGTGACTTGAATTTCATCCTAATTTACGATCACTGTTAAGCAATATTCATTCTTAAAATGGTTAAACTGACAAGGTATGTTGATCATAGGGTATATAAAGTCGGAACTGGAACATTGCAAAAGAAAAGTAAGCAGCAAATGCTAATCTGAACAAACGATAAACAAATGTCTCATACTCTAAATTATTTATATTAATAGGTACATACTTTATAACTAAACAGTTGCAAAGGGGGCATCGACAATAGTTGAATACTCGATAGCTGGTAGTAAATTTTATAGAGAGAAATATAAAATAAAAACTCGTACCTCGAAAGGAAACAATTCGTTAATTGAATTAGTACTATTTGATAGTTTTAATAGCAATTAACCCTTAACCAGTAGTTATATAATTACTTTTTAAGGAATGGGTGTTATGTGCCACCAACACAAAAGGGCTGCACAGTGGTGACTCCGACGTGATTGGAGGCAGCCATCACGAAAGCAGTATGTCAGCATCATCAACGCCACCATTGTGTACGCTCCTACATTAACGAGCAGTAATCAAGTCAAAGTCAACCAACATCTTCAGCCTTGGATACTGCCTTGACTGCTGCAGCCTGGTTACACGTACGACCTCACCAGCGTCGAGGTACAGCACACTCCACCTACGGTTCATGTAAGCAGAACACCTCTCTACCGCCTACGCAGCAGGTGCTAGCTGCTACGCAGCAACCGCCCCAACTTAATGGAGACTTCACAGCAGAACCGCAAGACCGCAGACATACTTGCGGTCCTCCAGGCATGATCACCTTGCCTGGTTGAAGGCCCTAATTTATAAACCTAAAGATCATAGCTATAAAGCATTAAATATATGTATACCACATTCTTTACATATTTTAGATGAAATCACATCTGCAGAGGCAGTAGAATTAATGATACTCTCTAAGTAACGTCATTAATAACAAAATTTGAATGACACATGAATGAACTTGCCAATCCGAGAACTCATGGTGAATTCTCTCGAATCTTATCCTTCTACTTGAAAACGAAACTTTCTGGTTTTATCAGTTACAAAATAAGAACATGAAAATGTTACCTGTCATCAAAAAAAAAAAACCTAGTTAATACGTCAGTTTAACTGCGCTACTAGACTTACCCTACCATACCATATGTTGAGTTTCAAATATGTATATTAAGATTTAAATAGTCTATATTAATAGATTACTAAAGTAACTGAAACAAACGTTGTTGTAAATACGTAATCTACTACTCGTAAACAGTTATTGATTTGTTTTTTAATTGGCTGCACGGAAGGCACAGTGGTTTGAGTGGTCGCCTCGCTACTATGCTGCCGCGTCGTGTGGTGTGGTTTCGACCCTTTATGTTATCCAAAAATTATTATTCCGAGTGTGGGTGTTCTTTGTGTCAGTTATTTGAATGTTTATGAAGTCCCTTGCGATACAATTAATTATTACTAGCACAGTAGTATCAAACAATACAATGAAAAAGTAACGAATAGAAACTCGCTTTCACATTTGTAATATTTATTTATATAGATTATATAGAAGAAATAAAATTAATTAAAAATGTAGAACAGGCACAACTTTATGTTGACTGATTGCCTACAGATTTACTGAAA
This sequence comes from Tyria jacobaeae, assembly GCA_947561695.1. Lineage (NCBI taxonomy): Eukaryota > Metazoa > Arthropoda > Insecta > Lepidoptera > Erebidae > Tyria > Tyria jacobaeae. Next base: position 4,157,328 of record OX387222.1, read on the forward strand.
AACTAGATAAATAATAGTAGAGATACGAATGATTTCAGTTATAAATTATGTTTATTAATATGCTTACGGCAGTAGGCTTATCTCTATCAAAATTAGTGTTTGACCAAATTCTAACTGCTAATTTTTTTTTAATCACAAGTCCACTAGCTGCAGTACGTATTATTGCACGAATATAAGCTTTATCTTCTGATTCACAAAAGGATGCGTTGCACGCTCGTAGAATTTTAATTACTTTCTTTTTTTCGGTTAATTTAATGCCACCATTAATCCGTCGGCAATATTATATAAGATAAGAATTAAGCTTTTGGTTTTAACTTTCATCTTCAGAAATTGGAAGGTTAATCTTTTGTTTAAAAGTTTTGTTGTTTTCTATTATATATATTTCAATAGTAGCAAAACTAATTGTAAAGTTAATAAAGTATACATAAAATATTTATTTTACACAATATAGTAAGTTATTAAAGAGTGGTATTTTAATCTGAAAGAGGGGTCGGACTAAAAATTTAAACAAAGTTTAAATTAAAAGCAGACTTTTGTTTATTTTATGTAAGTCAGTATCGGCAAAAACTACTTTCATCTTAGTAGCTAAGATCTATGGAAACACTATTTCATAACATCAATTACCGACCTATCTACCTTATACTCCATTTTTTTTTTTTTCAGAATACCCCTATTAAGCCACTTAAAACAACAACATCATTGGCTCCGCCGTATCATTTAAGTCCGAAGCATTTAATTTAACTGTAAAGATTACAAGAATAGTGTATAGTCCGAAGCATTTAATTTAACTGTAGAGATTACAAGAATAGAGCATTGTGCGTGACCCACTTTGCTAGTAGTCTGCATTCGTGGACCATTACTCATTTCTGGCAGCGCGCTCAAAATTATTTAGGCCTAACAGACAGCAATATCGAAACAAGGCCTTTGTTTCGATATTGGTGTAAAGTCGTTAATAAATAGTTCAAAATATGTAACTTTTTTTTAAGTTACAGTAGATTTCCCTGAATGGTGTTTTATCAAAACTAGATATCGCGTTTTACGGTCATAATTATGTGACTGTGGAATGTTTTGTTTCTTTACATTAACCAGTATAATTTGACTATTATAGCCTAAAATTATAACATATCTACATATTCTATATTTTACAAGTAGTAGTAAATTATACTAATTTAACTACTTACTACTAAATTATTGAGAATACTAGTAACGTGGGTCACACATTACCCATTGAACCCGCAACCACTTGATCACAAGTCCGACGCCTCAGCCATCGCGCTACCGCCGCGTAAATACATAAATACATAAGCTCTATCCCTATAGCGATGGGCAGAGGTGAATAAAACACCCACATTTTGTATATAACGATTTGGTCCCACTAACGTAAGTGTAAACGTAGGAGCAAGCCTTTTGCCGTCAATGAGGCTCTTTATGACTGTATACATACTGTCTGATAGACAACAGTCCGATCCCTGCGCTGCCTTTTACGACACCCACTAAAAGATGTTTGGTCGCTCTACTGTACTCCACCAAAAACACGAGGCAAATAATAATTATAGTTTTCTCATAGTTAAAATCCACTTTCAACTACTACTGTATTGTCTCTCAATCGTTTTGATCTATTCAAAGGTTGCCTGGAAGAGATTGCGTTAAGCAATTAGACCACCTTATGCATGTACATATATATCAGTTTAATTTACGTATTTGTGTGATACTTCTTCTATAACAATGATATACACAAATAAAGTGTTATCTATCTATACGCGAAGGATTGTAAATTGTAATGGTGGTCTGTAATGTAACCAAACCAACCCCTGTACAAAAAGGAAAAATCTAAAAAAACGAGTCTATTATTAAAAAGCTTTTATTAAGAATTATAGGTTTTCTACAAACAGGCAAGAAATAATAAAATAATAAACATCTCTGTTATGTTTAATCTTACATAGATACTAATATCAAATAGTGATATCTAGAAGTTGTTTTTAGGCCCAAAACAAATTAGAAGTTATGAATACTTATCCTTTTTATACAAGTTCAGTTTCTGACACCCATTACAATAACACAATTTTAATACGTTCAATTTGAAAAGGTTGACAGTACATTTCAATGAATATAAGTAAGACCTTCTAAGATTAAAACATCAAAAAATAATTTAAAAAAAAACGAAGTAATCTAATTGAAAGTACAGATTTAACTCAATATAAAAAATAACACAATTCGGGAATGTATATACAACATTTTTATTCTGTTTTTTATTTATACGTAAAGAAGCTAGTTTGTCCAATAAATGTGCATAATGAGCTCCAATTTGCACTAACGCTGCGGAGTTACCTTTGTTTTCTTACATGAGTTTGTACATATTACTTATATCGTCAATGCCAAACGTACCAGTACACTTAAATTTGCAAGTTTGGACATGTTTTGACATATAGGCTCTGGAATGGCAGCCTCATCCGAGGTTTTCGTCATCGTTACAGGATTTCATTGCTCTGCCATGGAACTAGTTGCCGAACAAACTATTTGAGTAGCTGCAGTGTTTAGTAACTAAGTGGTTGATCAAATTCTAATTGCTAAATTGTGGGTGTTAATAGAGGTATACCTCTGACTACCTACTGTACTGTATATGTACATTGGTATTTAATTGTTTATATCTTTATATTGTTTAACAATGCAAATAATTCATATCCCTAGTCTACTTCTTGTCATTCAGCATGTAGGTAATCCAAGATGCTAAAAATGTTTATTCTGCGTCAGGATTGACCCGAAAAGATGCTAATTTTTCCAATGATGATGCATATTTCACTTTTAATTCCTCTAAAGCGATTGGGTTACCTTGGTTTTCTTTAAAGAGTTTACACATAGTAAAAAAATCTTCGATGCCACTAATAAGTTTGGCGAAACGTGAAACTAAAATTGCATTTTCATAGTCTGACAGGGTGCCTTGGGATGTAGTATTGAGTCTTGTTTCCTGTACTGAAGCCGTCACATCGATATTAGAATTGGAACAAGAACTGCTCATTGCAGTTGGTTTTGCTGACTCTGCTATATAGGTAGCAGTCGCAGTCGTTGTCACTTTAGGCTTTTCTGTAGTAGAAGCTTGATCATCTTCCAAAGAATTTTGATTATAATATAAGTGAGGAGTGCTTGAGTTACTCGCTACTGATTTTTTTATGTTCTTCTCATAGCATGAGCTTTGTGAGAATTTACGTTTCCGAGAGACTTTTAAAGGTTCCGATTCATTGACCATCACAGTTTCAACTGTAGCGGAAGATATTTTACAGTCCGCTGTAACGTGATCACCCAGGCAATGATCACATGTAAGAGTTACAGTGCAAGGACTTCCGAAATGTCCATATAAATAGCACCTGTTGCACTTAATAACACTTTTATCGTTAAATTTTTCAACCTGTATACTGTTACGTACTGATTTGATTTTGAAAATTCGTCTGCCCGCTGCATTCCAATTAACCTTAGCGATAAATATATCGAACAATTCAGATAAGCCATTACTACCACGACCCAAACGGTACACTTCATTAACAGCCACGTTCTGCCTCATTAGAAAATCTTTTATGCCATCGCAAGTAAGTCCACTAGGTGCAGTACGTATTATTGCACGAATATAAGCTTTATCTTCTGATTCACAAAAGGATGCGTTGCACACTCGTAGAATTTTAATTAGGTTCTCGTAGTCCTCGAACGTCAACGCGGTTAATTTAATGCCACCATTTATCCGTTGGCAATATTTTAATTTAATTGAGTGTTCATGGAAAAGACACAGTATCTGAATACATTTCTTGTAACTCGCTTGAACATATAATGATGTTGGAACCTTAGAACATTCACCTCCATGTGTAGGGTGGTCATCTTCATTACAGGTTGAACATCTTGTAGTTGAAGTATTGGCTTTTGCGGTAACTCTAGTCTGTATAAGCTGCGGTTTGTCTAGCAATGAGTTGTCCGAGGTGACACACTTACTATACGAAACCACAGCTTCTGTATCCGAATGCGATGATGAACAAAGTATAGTATCACGTTGAGTCAGACTAAAAGGATCACTTAGAGAGTATTTTTTCGAATATGGTTCACTGTCCTTATGCGGCGACGATGTCCTCTGAGTTTCAATTGGGGTTGCAGGTACTGAATGTGGAGGAAGTCTATCACTGGAACGACTTTTTAGTAAGTCAAAGATATCCATTTTCCGAATGAATTTTGGGATAAAAAATCCGGACATGGTTGTCACTTTCTTATTGTATAGTTAAAGATTTTTTAATATTTAAATATTTTTCGCAATTAAATTTACACAAATCACGAACTAGTAAATTGAAAAAGAAAATCTTCTGATTTGTTTATGAAATATACAACGGTGGGCACTTGACGAACTTCCAAACGATTAGTGAAACGGATAACCGAACCTTTTCCTTAATAGTTGTAGCCAACACTGAACACTGAACACTGACCACCCCTTCCACCTACCTGCTTTAGTGCAAATTAAAACTTTTGTTTTATTTTTATTATCTCTTTCTCCGTAGGTTCATTGTCTCTTACGAAACAATACTAATTTAGTAGAAATATTGAATACACCGGTCGGTAATTCATCTCAAGATAAGGATTAAGCTTTTGGTCTTGAGAAATTGGAAGGTTTAATCTTTTGTTTAAGTGCTTTTTTGTTTTCTATTGTATATATTTCATTATGAGCAAAACTAGTTGTAATGTTAAGAAAGTATACATAAAATATTAATTTTACACAACAGAGTAAGTTATTAAAGCGTGGTATTTTAGTCTGAAAAAGGGGTCGGACTATAAATTTAAATAAAGTTTAAATTAAAAGCAGCCTTTTGTTTATTTTATGTAAGTCAGTATCGGCAAAAACTACTTTCATCTTAGTAGCTAAGATCTATGGAAACACTATTTCAAAACATCAATTACCGACCTATCAACCTAATACTCCATTTACTTTTAGCAGAAAACCCCATCCTTGGCTCCACCGTATCATTTAAATCCGAAGCATTTAATTTAAACGTAGGGATAACAAGAAAAGTGCATATTGCGTGGCCCACTTTCCTAGTACTCTGCATTCGTGGACCATTCTTGATTTCTGGCAGCGTGCTTAAAATTATTTAGGCCTAACAGACAGCAATATATAGTTCAATATGATATCCCTGTATGGTGTTTTATCAAAACTAGATATCGCGTTTTTGTTCATGTTTGGTCATAATTGTTTGAGTGTTGAATGTTTTGTTTCTTTAAAGAAAAATTAAAATTGAATTTTTATTTTGCAAAATTCAAATGTATTTATTAAAAAAACTATTATTATATCATTAGAAGCAGACAATTTAATTTTATTTATTATATTTTACACTTTGGTATAATTGTTCTCTGTATATATACGAATTATTACATACATTATGTATGTTGTTGACTGGAATATTAGTGCCAGAGGCACGAGTTCAGAAGTCCAAATATTTATGTTTATATATAGAATAGAATAGAATAGATTATACTTTATTGTACAAAAATTTACAGTATTTATGCAAAAAAGAAAAGTAATGCAATGCAATTTCTGCCATGCTACGTTGGTATAGACAGAAAAAGACAAGATGCAAAAGAACAAACGGGTAGTTTAGGTGTAGAAAGAAGAGAGAAAAAAAGTGTTTTATTTAAGAAGAATCAAATTTAAAACTAGGTACTTATATTATATATATATATATATATATATATATATATATATATAAATTTACCTACAAAGATTGTAGCATATTCGCAATCGTGTGGTTTTCCTCACTATTTACTTACATGGAATTATCGAATCAAACGTTACTGATAAATCAATATTTATCTCTTTTAGAACAAAACACATAATTCTACTAAATTATGCATGAATGCACTTAACCACTCTATATATATATCGTCTTCCGACGCTCGGGACATACGAACGTTGCCGAACAGTGACGAAGATTTCTATGCGTATTATTACTTTGGGAGACCTGTACATACAATTATATATATAAACATGCTGTTAAGGCGCCTACGCAATTAACCTGCGCAATCTTTTGCATTTGTCTAGTTTTGTACGGCGGTTCCTCACAGGTGCATGATATGTTACATATGTGTCGGTATTTTTACAAATGTACTTTCCAATCGGTACTGTTCAGTCATTACACGTTTTTTACGCTGCTTTTATTTTAAAACTATTAAGATCCGTACATGGTCCATACGAGCTCGGCTATTGTTATATTCGAATATGAAATATATATATATAGAAGAATCTTCAAAATTATAGTGAAGAAAATATATTCAATCTTGGAAGCCGGTGTGGTCGGGCATTTGGACAGGGTGCACTAACGGCGTTAATTTTCGTTAGTTAGGCTGGATCGTCTCAGGCCCTATTACTTTCAAATCTAATAAATATGTTACGAATAAACTTGCATGTAACTTTATGCAAACTAGTTCGTCTTCTAGTAGTGACTTAGATGAGATCCGCAGCGACTTAATGCGCTTTTGGAATATTGAGTGTAAGCTAAGTAAAGTAGCAGAAATCATCAAACATGATTTTGATGTAGATAATTTGTTAACTGGGGGGGGGATGACTTTAATGAAGTGTTAACTATCCGCACAGAAGTCACCAATGTGCTGGCGTCGGCATGTATGCCACTTAGAAAATGGATGTCCAATCACCCTAGATGAAAATGAGGAATGAAAACTTTCAGATATCAATCTGAAATTTTTCATTCCTCATTCGATTTAAGTATGGGATCTAATCAACCTAGTAAGTTATTAGGTCTGGACTGGTTTGCGAATTCCGACGAACTAGGTTTTTTGTGTTGTCTAAGTTTGAAGTCAGAAAGGAACACTAAACGTGATGTGCTTTCCGCGATAGCGCGTATTTTTGACCCCTTAGGTCTGTTGTCCCCGTTTGTAATAACAATGAAAATGTTGTTGCAAAGAATGTGGCTTGACAAGCTTACGTGGGATGATCCTTTCATTTCAGAGCATAACTCTGATTGAAAGAATATTATTAATTCATTACCTCTTTTAAATAACTTTCGTATACCACGAAGAGCAATATGTAATTCATATAAAACTTTAGTGCTTCATGTATTTACAGACGCGTTCGTACGCGCATACGGGGCGTGCGCCTATATATGTAGTATGAATGACAACGGTGAGTACATGGTTCGTTTGTTAATAGATAAAAGTCGAGTTACACCGATTAAACCCACCACCATTCCTAGATTAGAGTTATGTGGAGCGGTCATTGGAGCTCGCATATACGAGAAGGTTTTGAATTCATTACGAGTTAAGTTCTGTCGTGCTTACTGTTGGACTGAAATGTTGCCCATAAAACTTCAGCCTCAAAATGTCCTTGCTTTGGTACTGTTCGTAGGTTCGTTGAGCTCCTTAAAGTTCTAAGTTGAGCTACACGATAACTGACAAATGCTTGCACTGTTTGGACGGGTCCACTCAAATGAACGTGGTGCTTTCTTCAAAAGCTCATCTCTAACGTTATTGTGCATGGTTCTCATATGTTTTTGACCAGTACATCTGTATGGACTTTAAAACAGACTTTGACCTCTGAGTTTGTTTCGGTGTATCTTCTCAGGGTAGTCAGCTCATCTAGCATAAACTGACAAAAAAATATATATTGACGTGTAAAAGTGTTGTTATAACCAATTTACAAAATTAAGATAATTTATCATTTATCATTTATCAATGAATCAGTATAATTGAAAGGAGAGTTCGTATTAAAATTACTAAAAAATCAAATGATAAATTAACAGTCTCCCAGTTTATGTTAGCGAGAATTCTGACAAAACAACAATAGCCTTCATTCGCAGTTCCTTTTAATACAAATACAAAAACAAATAATTTGTTTGCTGGAATATGACAACACAACACAAGAATAACACCCTCCGATCAGCATAAGGAAGATTACGTTATACAAGATCAGTACTCGGATGTATCCTCGTGGCAACCTTTGCTAAACTGATTTCAATTATAAATGATTTATATATCTTCATATTCACACAGTTTGCCAAGCGTTCCTTGAAACCTATATCTAATAAGTAGGTAATGTACGTATGCCCAGCACTTAATAAATAACCATGCAAACTTACTATAATATTAGTTTTTTTTTTTTGTCTGAAAAGACAACTCCGTCATTAGGAATAGCAACTGTAAAGCGAGGAACTTGAGAAACATACAGACATCAACATTAAACACACAACGTCTAGTAACACGAACTCTACCACATAAAATTTCAATAATTTCTGACACAGGATTTCTTTAAAAGAACGGAGTTTCCTTATCTATCACGAAAACTAGATCCGGTGGAATCAGAACATTCCGAGGCTGTGTTTCTTTTAAAAACACGAAGAATCGACAAACATTTGGCATCGTGTCTGTCTATCCGAGACTTACTTCAACAGGCACGCTGCTAATGTACTGGACACTGTCCCGAAATAATTTAAGATTGTGTCTGTACATTGTTGAATACAGGCTGGTTAGCGTGCGTCTAGTTCTAAATTAAACATTTACCACAAAAAAAAATAACTTATAAAGAGACACAAGAAACAGATAAATTATAGAGCAGTGCATCTATTTTAGCCTTAAATTTTGAAATTATCATGAAATTCATTTTAAAATGATATCGAAATAATTCATTCCTGAAATATAATTATCGCCATCATGACTTATAAAAGAAACCGTCTGCCCTCCTATGATATAAAAAAAAACCTTCCAAAAAGTGTACAAGTGTAAACCAAAGTATTTAGAAATTAACCACTTTGTTAAATATGTAAGTCTCAGTCAAATTTAGCATAACTTTTATAATCTTTGTATCTCTTTTGTTTTCAATTTTAATATAATAATAATTATAAAATTGTATGCTTTCTTGGGAGTTTTTAGTGTCAAAGATTTTTTATTGATTTTAGATGTAAGAAATGTAGCCTTAAATTGTAACCGCCAATTGTACAAATTCAGATTTAGGAATATGTTATGACAATATTGTAATATCTTTTATTTGAACACTAAGAGTCTATCTATCTATCTATTAAGTACCAATAATCTGTAAATTTCACAGCAGCAGTTAATTAACTTTTACATATAAAATGTTAATACTCGTAGAAATTATTTGAATACTTAAACATAAACAAAAACATTATTAGTTACAATATTACATTTAAAATTACCTGTCATTAGTATTAAACTCACAACACAACTCTAATACCAAATAATTATCGCCTTCGCTTTTAGTAGACATGTTGTTAGTCTACTAACATTACGTTTTACATTTCTCATTTAAGTCTTCACATTCATTTAAACAGATATCTAACACATTTGTGAAAAATATCTTAATATATAATTATTTTAATTAATTACTGTCATTTTACATATGATATATAGGCAGAGGCGAACACCCACTTTTTGCCAACAATAATTTATTCCCACTTGTCGGAGTGTAAACAATATAAATTAAGTTAGAAAGATAATTGTAATAAGTTAGCGGTGAGCGGAACCATATCTGTTGTCGCTGCGTTCGATAGATGGCGTAAGGGTTGAATTAGATCGCGTTATGGTTTCGCTCACACTCGGCTGTATACGAGGCGGATTTTTTATGGTCAGTGCGATTGTAATATAAGCGTTAATTTGATTGCATTTAATAAATTGCCGCCCTCTAGTGGAGGAATTATACGCAAAAGGAAAAGGGTGTATTAATTAAAATCTCCCCCCGTTTAGAACCTGTTCATGGTCCTATCGAACCGGAGTGGTTGAGATATTTTTAGTAGTCTTCGGAGGTGATAGCGGATCACCCAACTTGTTAGGACTGGTCAGCGGATTGTTGACCAGAGCAAGCCCCTCAGTCTGAGGGCCTCAGCTTGGACATCGAAGTTGCTGTCAAGTTGAAGGAGGAACCGGAGCTGTTGGTGCCGATCCGAACATTCACAGAGGAACAAACCACGGGAGGTGCTCAACAGAGGTTTCGGGAGGTCGTAGATACGCCACAGAGGGAGCTAAAAGGTCATCAACAAAAAGGTGTTCTGGATATCGGTATGTGTGTTGCGGTCAAGTGTCACTGAAAAAAAAAAAAAAATCTGTGAGTACAATTTCGCCTTTGTTTAAAAGAAGATCCAAACATAGAATATTTCAAGTCCGAAAAATAAAGTATTGAACTTTCAACCTTAAATTAGAGACGTTATTAACTTAAAAATAATTTGGTAGTATTAAGGACTTGTGTTAGTTTTAAGCAAAAACCTGTTGGGACGCGGAACCTATGCCCGATTTCGGTTCCAGAACTAATGTAAAAAAATCCTCAAAGGAACGTTTAACAGTTTCCCACTTGGAAATTATATTGGAGAATCTTGATAAACAATGGTCATTATTTTGTACCAATCATAACCAAATCATATCTAGTGTGAAGAAATCGGAGCTTCATAGCTCTGATTATCACAAAACGTGTATGTACGATTGTGTCGAGGAACTATACATAGATTTTAAGAGCGAGCTGAAAGAGAAGTTGCTTTACATTAAAGGTTGTGTTGAAAGTGCAAATAGTTCATGTTGTCATGAAGGAACAGTGATGAGCAGAGTAAAATTACCTGAAATTAAAATATGTTCATTTTCAGGCAAATACGCCGAATGGAATACCTTTAGGGATTTGTTTGTGGGATTGGTACATAATAATAAAAATTTGGACGACTCGCAAAAGTTCTATTATTTAAAGGGACATTTGATTGGCGAAGCGGAACAATTACTTAGAAATATAAAAGTTACCTCAGATAATTATAAGATAGCCTGGCAAAAATTAGACAGTACTTATAATAACAAAAGGTTTTTAGCAAATAATGTACTAAAACGTTTACTAAATCAAAAACAGATAACAAGCGAGTCTGCGTCTGAAATTAAAGCGATCCTTAACACTACATCAGAATGTTTAGAATCAATAAAAAATTTGGGAGTAGATATTGCTTCCTGGGATATACTTATTATTTATATAATAAGTGAAAAGTTAGATAGGGAAACCAGGAAAGCATGGGAGCTGAAAATATCTTCTGAATGCCATGAAAACTTACCTACTTTAGTCCAATTTTATAATTACCTTAATAGTCGCTTCCGCGGACTTGAAAGCTTGGAAAGCAATTTAGAGGGTCGTAAGAAAGACAAGCACCCCCGCGGAACTCAATCGTTCCATGTAATTAAAGATAAGATTAATGTGTTAACTTGTGTATTTTGTTCTGCTGATCATAAAATAACTGCTTGCAAGCAGTTTAATAAGCAGTCGAATGAAAAACGACGTGCTTTTGTTCAGGAAAATCGTTTATGCTTTGTATGTTTGCTTAATAACCACTCAGCCAAGTTTTGTAGGGCGTCGATCAGATGTCAAGTCGGTCCTTGAGGGTCGTAATACTACTGACGATGAAACCTCGGGGAATATGAGTCAGCAAAAGGGTAAAAAATTAGTTGCAAATGAGGAGGGATCTATTAGTAAACCGCTAGTTTCCTGTCTGTCTACAGGGAAAGGTAGAAAAACGGTATTGTTAACTACAGCTGTAGTAAAAGCTGAATCGAAAGATGGGTCTTATCGGTTACTTAGGGCGCTATTAGATCAAGGTTCCCAAGGTTCGTTTATTACGGAATCCATGGTCCAGTATTTGGGACTTAATAAAATTGCAACAAATAACACCGTGTTAGGTGTAGGTGGTGACAAGAGTGTGACCTCTAAACACACTGTTAGCATAAATGTTAGACCTAGAAAAGATCCTAACGTGCTATTAAAGGTAAATGCCTATGTCTTAAAGTCAGTCACAGCTCTTCTCCCGGTTACCAAAGTAACCCGGGTTGAATGGGATGACTGATGATGACTTGGCTGACCCGGAATACTACAGGCCTAACAAGATTGATATTTTGTTAGGTGCTGAGGTTTACAGTCAAGTCATTCAGGTTGGCATTAAAAGGAGCCTGAACGGCACTCTATTAGCACAGGATCCACCTTAGGGTGGATAGTATCGGGTGTGTCGGAGGTAGATAATACATCCAATGTTTATTCCCACATTACTGGGATGCCTTCGTCTCTTCAGGAGGATGACATAATTAAAAGGTTTGTGGAAATGGAAAAGGAGCCGTCTGAAACGAAGAAAATCCTCACCAAGGACGAGCAACGTTGTGAGGATCTATTTAAATTAACTACGAGACGAGATGATAATGGCCGGTACATAGTTCGTTTACCATTTCGGGATGCTGACCGCGTTGTACAATATGGCGAGTCCAAGAATATAGCTGTAAAAAGATTGAATAGTTTAGAAACAAAACTGAATAAAAACATCAAGTTAAAACAAGATTATTCGAAGGTTATACACGAGTATTTAGATTTGAACCACATGCAACCCATTAAGGATAGAAATAATAAAGCAGCTGTATACTTACCTCACCACGCGGTCATCAGGGAGGACAAAACAACGACTAAAGTTCGAGTCGTATTCGATGCATCCAGCAAAGGATCTAATGGTCTGTCATTAAATGATTGTTTATTGGTAGGGCCAACGTTACAAGCAGATTTACGTCATATAATTATGCGTTGGAGGAAACTTCTTATATGTCTGATAGCGGATATTGAAAAAATGTACCGTCAAATCTTGGTTGACAGGAAAGACACAATATTTCAGCGAATACTCTGGAGGGACAGTCCTGAAAGGGAAATAGAAGATTATGAGTTGATCACGGTAACATTTGGCACTGCCTCGGCACCGTATTTAGCAGTACGCGTTCTTCACCAGGCTGCCTATGATGAATGTTCAGGAGATCCAGAGATAGCGAAAATCATTTTAAATGATTTTTACATGGATGACTTAATGTCTGGTGCAGAAAATATTGAAGAAGGGTTTAAGATTTATACAAAACTTAGTACAGCCCTATCGAAGTGTGGTTTTATACTCAAAAAATGGGCTAGCAATAGCAAGGAATTATTAAATAGAATGAAGGATAGAGAAAGGAATAAGAATGAACCATTTAAGGTAGAAATAGATAATATCACAAAGATTTTAGGACTTACCTGGAACTGCGGCCACGATTTCTTTCAGTATTCGGTTAAGCTCCCGCCAGTATCTGAACCTGTTACGAAGCGAAAGATCATTTCCGATATTGCTCGTCTATTTGACCCCTTAGGATGGTTAGCACCGAGTATAATTTTAGCAAAGATTTTTATTCAAAAATTATGGTTAGCAGGTTTGTCATTTGATCAAGAAATTCCATACAATTTATTAACTGAATGGATGACTTACCGTAAAGATTTAACTTCCTTAGGAAACATAACAATTCCAAGGTGGTACAGCACGCAATCCAGTATTGTCCAGGTTCAACTTCATGGTTTTTCTGATGCGTCAAAGATGGCTTACGCGGCTGTTGTATACGTTAGAGTGGTAGATGTAGATGGTCAAATAAAGGTAGCGTTAATTACTTCAAAGACAAAGGTGGCTCCTATAAAGCAGGTATCTATACCACGATTAGAACTCTGTGGCGCCGTCCTTTTAGCTAAACTTATAGTGGAGGTAGCTAACGTTCTGGAAATCGAACAAGAGAATCTGTACGCTTGGACAGATTCAGAAGTCGTACTTGCATGGTTAAATTGCCATCCTAGCCGATGGAAAACTTTTGTAGCGAATCGCGTTTCTGATATATTGAATACTTTAGATACCAAGCATTGGTCACATGTTTTTTCTAAACATAACCCTGCTGACTGCGCTTCTCGTGGTGTAGCTCCCGGAGAACTTAGTTCCACTTCTATTTGGTTTAACGGACCAGAGTTTTTAAGTCAACCAATTATCGAATACAAGAAACCAAAGCATTTAGTTACCAAATTAGAGGAAGTTAAGGTTCATATGAGTATCACAGATTCCTCCTTTTGGTACAAATATTCAACTCTTTCAAAATTAGTAAGAGTTGTCGCCTATTGCAGAAGATTCTTGAATCTCAGGAGTAAAGTTACAAATAAGCAGGGTGATAGTTATTTGTCTAGTATAGAATTAAAGGAAGCGGTGACTGTTTGTATCAAAAAATGTCAAGAGGAAGTGTTTTCAGAAGAAATTATAGATCTTAAGTAGACCGGTAGTGTGACTTCAAAGGTGAAGAAATTCAGATCATTAAATTTATTTTTGGATTCGGATGGTATTATACGTGTAGGAGGCAGGCTAGAGATGTCCAATTTGGAATACGACCGTAAACATCCTATGCTTATACCTAAGGATTCGTTTCTCACTTCACTGCTTATAGCCGATGCTCATAGACAGACTATGCATGGAGGACCTCAAGCTATGATCACTTATCTTAGATCGAATTACTGGATCATAGGTGTCAAACTATTAGCTAAAACTTATTTCAGAAAATGTGTTATTTGTATTCGATATTCGAATAAGTCAAGGGTTCAATTAATGGGACAGCTACCATCTCCACGTGTGACCCCCAATAAGGTATTTTTGTGCACTGGTGTGGATTACGCTGGTCCTATAAGTGTGAGGGTTACAAAGGGTCGCGGCAATAAGTCTTATAAAGGATATATAGCGTTGTTTATTTGCATGTCCACACGGGCTATTCATTTGGAAGTCGTAAGCGACCTGACTTCAAAGGGGTTTCTAGCCGCCTTTAAAGGGTTTGTGGCTAGACGGGGTCGCTGTGCAGAGCTATACAGCGACAATGGTACAAATTTTGTCGGGGCTGCCCGGGAATTGCAAGAACTTTTCAACGAAGAAAAGTCTTCCATTCTACCAGAGATAGACGAACATCTCGCAAATAATGGTGTTAAATGGAGTTTTATCCCACCACACGCCCCAAACTTCGGCGGTTTATGGGAAGCAGGCGTAAAATCTACAAAATACCACCTTAAAAGAGTTATTGGTAATACAACGCTTACCTACGAAGAATTATCGACAGTATTAGCTCAGATTGAGGCATGCCTTAATTCTAGGCCTCTCTCTTACGTGGAGGATCAAAGCGAAATGACCGTGCTCACGCCAGGCCATTTCTTGGTAGGGGAACCCCTTGTTTTAGTTCCTGATAGCAAATATGAAAGGTCAATGGTTAGTAATCTCAGACGTTGGCAGCTTACTCAAAGAATGGTTCAGGATTTTTGGCGTCGTTGGTCTCAAGATTATTTAAATACCTTCTTACAGCGTCATAAATGGGCACATAAGATCCCGGAACCATCTGTGGGCGATATTGTATTGGTAAAAGAAGACGACTTACCCCCTGGTAGGTGGTTATTGGGCAAGATCGAAACTAAGCATCCAGGTCCCGATGCAATAACACGTGTTGTTACGCTCCGCGTAAAAAATTGTATTATTAAGAGGCCTGTTTCTAAATTGTGTGTGCTTCCTTTAAACACATAGTGATGTTTATCTTCAGTGATTAAGATATTAATATTGTTAGTTAGTTGTAAGCGCTTGGTTCATCTAAAAAAAAAAAAAAAAAATGTGGGTTATAATTCTGTGCTATGTATATGCTATGTACTTCTGAAATTGTTGTAACACTATTTCATAACATCAATTACCGACCTATCTACCTTATACCCCATTTTTTTTTTTCAGAATACCCCTATTAAGCCACTTAAAACAACAACATCCTTGTCTCCGCCGTATCATTTAAGTCCGAAGCATTTAATTTAACTGTAGAGATTACAAGAATAGTGCATTGTGCGTGACCCACTTTGCTAGTAGTCTGCATTCGTGGACCATTACTCATTTCTGGCAGCGCGCTTAAAATTATTTAGGCCTAACAGTCAGCAATATCGAAACAAGGCCTTTGTTTCGATTTTGGTGTAAAGTCGTTAATAAATAGTTCAAAATATGTAACTTTTTTCTAAGTTACAGTAGATATCCCTGTATGGTGTTTTATCAAAACTAGATATCGCGTTTTACGGTCATAATTATGTGACTGTGGAATGTTTTGTTTCTTTACATTAACCAGTATAATTTGACTATTATAGCCTAAAATTATAACATATCTACATATTCTATATTTTACAAGTAGTAGTAAATTATACTAATTTAACTACTTACTACTAAATTAGTGAGAATACTAGCAACGTGGGTCACACATTACCCATTGAACCCGCCATCACTTTATCGCAAGTCCGACGCCTCAGCCATCGCGCTACCGCCGCGTAAATACATAAATACATAAGCTCTATCCCTTTAGCGATGGGCAGAGGTGAATAAAACACCCACATTTTGCATATAACGATTTGGTCCCACTAACGTAAGTGTAAACGTAGGAGCAAGCCTTTTGCCGTCAATGAGGCTCTTTATGACTGTATACATACTGTCTGATAGATAACAGTCCGATCCCTGCGCTGCCTTTTACGACACCCACGAAAAGATGTTTGGTGGCTCTACTGTACTCCACCAAAAACACGAGGCAAATAATAATTATAGTTTTCTCATAGTTAAAATCCACTTTCAACTACTACTGTATTGTCTCTCAATCGTTTTGATCTATTCAAATGTTGCCTGGAAGAGATTGCGTTAAGCAATTAGACCACCTTATGCATGTACATATATATCAGTTTAATTTACGTATTTGTGTGATACTTCTTCTATGACAATGATATACACAAATAAAGTGTTATCTATCTATACGCGAAGGAGTGTAAATTGTAATGGAGGTCTGTAATGTAACCAAACCAACCCCTGTACAAAAAGAAAAAAATCTAAAAAAAACGAGTCCATTATTAAAAAGCTTTTATTAAGAATTATAGGTTTTCTACAAACAGGCAAGAAATAATAATACCTGGAAACATCTCTGTTATGTTTAATCTTACATAGATACTAATATCAAATAGTGATATCTAGAAGTTGTTTTTAGGCCCAAAACAAATTAGAAGTTATGAATACTTATCCTTTTTATATAAGTTCAGTTTCTGACAACCATTACAATAACACAATTTTAATACGTTCAATTTGAAAAGGTTGACCGTACACTTCAATGAATATAAGTAAGACCTCCTAAGATTAAAACATCAAAAAATAATTTAAAAAAAACGAAGTAATCTAATTGAAAGTACTCTATATAAAAAAATACACAATTCGGGAATGTATACACAACATTTTTATTCTAATTTTTATTTATACGTAAAGAAGCTAGTTTGTCCAATAAATGTGCATAATGAGCTCCAATTTGCACTAACGCTGCGGAGTTACCTTTGTTTTCTTACATGAGTTTGTACATATTACTTATATCGTCAATGCCAAACGTACCAGTACACTTAAATTTGCAAGTTTGGACATGTTTTGACATATAGGCTCTGGAACGGCAGCCTCATCCGAGGTTTTCGTTATCGTTACAGGATTTCATTGCTCTGCCATGGAACTAGTTGCCGAACAAACTATTTGAGTAGCTGCAGTGTTTAGTAACTAAGTGGTTGATCAAATTCTAATTGCTAAATTGTGGGTGTTAATAGAGGTATACCTCTGACTACCTACTACTGTACTGTATATGTACATTGGTATTTAATTGTTTACATCTTTATATTGTTTAACAATGCAAATAATTCATATCCCTAGTCTACTTCTTGTCATTCAGCATGTAGGTAATCCAAGATGCTAAAAATGTTTATTCTGCGTCAGGATTGACCCGAAAAGATGCTAATTTTTCCAATGATGATGCATATTTCACTTTTAATTCCTCTAAAGCGATTGGGTTACCTTGGTTTTCTTTAAAGAGTTTACACATAGTAAAAAAATCTTCGATGCCACTAATAAGTTTGGCGAAACGTGAAACTAAAATTGCATTTTCATAGTCTGACAGGGTGCCTTGGGATGTAGTATTGAGTCTTGTTTCCTGTACTGAAGCCGTCACATCGATATTAGAATTGGAACAAGAACTGCTCATTGCAGTTGGTTTTGCTGACTCTGCTATATAGGTAGTAGTCGCAGTCGTTGTCACTTTAGGCTTTTTTGTAGTAAAAGCTTGATCATCCTCCAAAGAATTTTGATTATAATATAAGTGAGGAGTGCTTGAGCTACTCGCTACTGATTTTTTTATGTTCTTCTCATTGCATGAGCTTTGTGAGAATTTACGTTTACGTGAGTCTTTTAAAGGCTCCGATTCATTGACCATCACAGTTTCAACTGTAGCGGAAGATATTTTACAGTCCGCTGTAACGTGATCACCCAGGCAATGATCACATGTAAGAGTTACAGTGCAAGGACTTCCGAAATGTCCATATAAATAGCACCTGTTGCACTTAATAACACTTTTATCGTTAAATTTTTCAACCTGTATACTGTTACTTACTGATTTGATTTTGAAAATTCGTCTGCCCGCTGCATTCCAATTAACCTTAGCGATAAATATATCGAACAATTCAGATAAGCCATTACTACCACGACCCAAACGGTACACTTCATTAACAGCCACGTTCTGCCGCATTAGAAAATCTTTTATGCCATCGCAAGTAAGTCCACTAGGTGCAGTACGTATTATTGCACGAATATAAGCTTTATCTTCTGATTCACAAAAGGATGCGTTGCACACTCGTAGAATTTTAATTAGGTTCTCGTAGTCCTCGAACGTCAACGCGGTTAATTTAATGCCACCATTTATCCGTTGGCAATATTTTAATTTAATTGAGTGTTCATGGAAAAGACACAGTATTTGAATACATTTCTTGTAACTCGCTTGAACATATAATGATGTTGGAACCTTAGAACATTCACCTCCATGTGTAGGGTGGTCATCTTCATTACAGGTTGAACATCTTGTAGTTGAAGTATTGGCTGTTGCGGTAACTCTAGTCTGTATAAGCTGCTTTTTGTCTAGCAATGAGTTGTCCGAGGTGACACACTTACTATACGAAACCACAGCTTCTGTATCCGAATGCGATGATGAACAAAGTATAGTATCACGTTGAGTCAGGCTAAAAGGATCACTTAGAGAGTATTTTTTCGAATATGGTTCACTGTCCTTATGCGGCGACGATGTCCTCTGAGTTTCAATTGGGGTTGAAGGTACTGAATGTGGAGGAAGTCTATCACTGGAACGACTTTTTAGTAAGTCAAAGATATCCATTTTCCGAATGAATTTTGGGATAAAAAATCCGGACATGGTTGTCACTTTCTTATTGTATAGTTAAAGATTTTTTAATATTTAAATATTTTTCGCAATTAAAATTTACACAAATCACGAACTAGTAAATTGAAAAAGAAAATCTTCTGATTTGTTTATGAAATATACAACGGTAGGCACTTGACGAACTTCCAAACGATTAGTGAAACGGATAACCGAACCTTTTCCTTAATAGTTGTAGCCAACACTGAACACTGAACACTGACCACCCCTTCCACCTACCTGCTTTAGTGCAAATTAAAACTTTTGTTTTATTTTTATTATCTCTTTCTCCGTAGGTTCATTGTCTCTTACGAAACAATACTAATTTAGTAGAAATATTGAATACACCGGTCGTTAATTCATCCCAAGATAAGGATTAAGCTTTTGGTCTTGAGAAATTGGAAGGTTAAATCTTTTGTTTAAGTGCTTTTTTGTTTTCTATTGTATATATTTAATTATGAGCAAAACTAGTTGTAATGTTAAGAAAGTATACATAAAATATTAATTTTACACAACAGAGTAAGTTATTAAAGCGTGGTATTTTAGTCTGAAAAAGGGGTCGGACTATAAATTTAAATAAAGTTTAAATTAAAAGCAGCCTTTTGTTTATTTTATGTAAGTCAGTATCGGCAAAAACTACTTTCATCTTAGTAGCTAAGATCTATGGAAACACTATTTCAAAACATCAATTACCGACCTATCAACCTAATACTCCATTTACTTTTATCAGAAAACCCCATCCTTGGCTCCGCCGTATCATTTAAATCCGAAGCATTTAATTTAACCTTAGGGATAACAAGAAAAGTGCATATTGCGTGGCCCACTTTCCTAGTACTCTGCATTCGTGGACCATTCTTGATTTCTGGCAGCGTGCTTAAAATTATTTAGGCCTAACACATTTGTATTCGAATATGAAATATATATATATATAGAAGAATCTTCAAAATTATAGTGAAGAAAATATATTCAATCTTGGAAGCCGGTGTGGTCGGGCATTTGGACAGGGTGCACTAACGGCCTTAATTTTCGTTAGTTAGGCTGGATCGTCTCAGGCCCTATTACTTTCAAATCTACTAAATATGTTACGAATAAACTTACATGTAACTTTATGCAAACTAGTTCGTCTTCTAGTAGTGACTTAGATGAGATCCGCAGCGACTTAATGCGCTTTTGGAATATTGAGTGTAAGCTAAGTAAAGTAGCAGAAATCATCAAACATGATTTTGATGTAGATAATTTGTTAACTGGGGGGGGATGACTTTAATGAAGTGTTAAGTATCCGCACAGAAGTCACCAATGTGCTGGCGTCGGCATGTATGCCACTTAGAAAATGGATGAAAGAAAACTTTCAGATATGAATCTGAAATTTTTCATTCCTCATTCGATTTAAGTATGGGATCTAATCAACCTAGTAAGTTATTAGGTCTGGACTGGTTTGCGAATTCCGACGAACTAGGTTTTTTGTGTTGTCTAAGTTTGAAGTCAGAAAGGAACACTTAACGTGATGTGCTTTCCGCGATAGCGCGTATTTTTGACCCCTTAGGTCTGTTGTCCCCGTTTGTAATAACAATGAAAATGTTGTTGTAAAGAATGTGGCTTGACAAGCTTACGTGGGATGATCCTTTCACTTCAGAGCATAACTCTGATTGAAAGAATATTATTAATTCATTACCTCTTTTAAATAACTTTCGTATACCACGAAGAGCAATATGTAATTCATATAAAACTTTAGAGCTTCATGTATTTACATACGCGTTCGTACGCGCATACGGGGCGTGCGCCTATATACGTAGTATGAATGACAACGGTGAGTACATGGTTCGTTTGTTAATAGCTAAAACCCACCTCCATTCCTAGATTAGAGTTATGTGGAGCGGTCATTGGAGCTCGCATATACGAGAAGGTTTTGAATTCATTACGAGTTAAGTTCAGTCGTGCTTACTGTTGGACTGAAATGTTGCCCATAAAACTTCAGCCCATTGTACGTAATCGCGTTGCAGAGATTTTAGACAGGGCAGGCAACTACACGTGGAGACATGTTCCAACTGACGTGAACCCAGCAGACCTAATATATCGTGGCGTGGACATTAGTAGTCTTCAATGATTAGAACTGTGGTGGAGTGGACAAAGTTTCTTAAAACAGACAGACAACACTTTGAATTCGAATCGTTGCCAGAAACTCCACCCTGTGTTACTTTAAGCGCTGTTGTTGAAGAGACTCAACGTAAATATTCTTTTATAAATATTAAGCGGTTCTCTAATTATTTAAGGTTAGTACGTTGCATGGCTTATGCTATTCGATTTGTTAGGTTGTGTAGAAAGCTGCCTGTTGCTACTTATTATTTAACTCAAGAAGAGTTACAGGACGCATTAAATGTTTTAATTCTACATAGTCAAATTAAATCTTTTTCCGAGCATAAATTGCTATTAAATCAACAAAATTTGCCTGCAAAAAATGCTTTATTAAATTTAATTGTTTTTTTGATAAGAATAATATTATACGTGTTGGAGGACGTTTAGAAAATTTCAAATTTCTCTTATGATAAAAAACATCCAATACTTTTACACTCAGCTCATGAGTCCACTAAATTATTGTTTGAATTTGAACATATACGTTTGATGCACCCAGGCCCACTGTTACACAACTATTAGACACAGCACAACTATTAGAGAATTCTTATGGCCTCTAGGCGAGTGAAATTTAGCAAAGGTGTACGATGTCATCGCCTTATCACAAGTGTGTACGATGTCATCGCCTCAAAGGCAAGGTAGTTGCTCCATTAATGGGTAACCTACCTCAGCAGCGGTTTATTCTAGGTAGCTATCCTTTTACTTGTACTGGTGTCGATTACGATTTCCTAATTATGTGAGCTAGTCGTCAAGGTCACAACTAAAGCGATCCATTTGGAGTTAGTAGGTGAACTCACTAGTACTATTTAATGGCTTTAAACCGTTTTGTTGCACGACGAGGTAAACTCGCAGATATGTATTCCGACAACGGCACTTCATTTATTGGCGCGTACAACGAATTATCTAAATTCCTAAAGTCTAACTGTGACTCAAGCTAATGATGGAATTAAGTTCTATTTTATTCCGGCGTACACTCCTCATTTCGGTGGACTCTGGGAGGCGGGTATTAAATTTACCAAATACCACCTTCAACGAGTGGGAAATTTTAATTTAACGTACGAAGAGCTCCACGTTAGTCCAGATCAAAGCTGTATTAAATTCATGCCCTTTAACGCCCTTATCTTCTGACCCCGAAGACTACATCCCACTAACGCCAGCCCATTTCCTTGTTGGTCGGCCGTTGACTTCTGTGCCCCAACCAGGCTATCAGGACCTCTCTGTAAGTCACCTGACACGTTTCCAGAGGATAGAACAGCTTCATCAGCATTTCTGGGTTGGGTTGGAGTAGAGAGTTTGTGTCAAAATTGCAGCAAAGGACCAAGTGGCGTACCTGCAAGGATGGTTTGAAGCTAGACTCTAGTAGTCGTTAAGGAGGACAACCTGCCCCCTTAAAATGGAGATTGGGAAGAGTCATCAAGATTTACCCTGGATCACATGGAATTGCTCCTGTTGCTAACATACGGACGTCTGTTGGAATTATTAGAAGAGCTTTTAACAAGATCTGTCCACTGCCCATTTTTACTGGTGTTTGAAAGCGTATCTTTCAACGTCCGGGGGCATGTTAGGGCGCCTACGCAATTAACCTGCGCAATCTTTTGCATTTGTCTAGTTTTGTACGGCGGTTCCTCACAGGTGCATGATATGTTACATATGTGTCGGTATTTTTACAAATGTACTTTCTAATCGGTACTGTTCAGCCATTACATTATTTTCTTATGTGTTAGAGGCATGCTTAGGCACGAATGGGCCGGCTCGACCGGTGCGATACCACGGCCTCGCAGAAAACCGGTTGTGAAGTAACGCTTGCGTTGCATTTCTTTTTAAATGAGTGAGGTCTCCGGAGGCCCAAAATCACCCACCCCCGCTAATGATAGCGCTGTTAACAAAAAGGATACCCCAGGGGGTACCAGCGCTAGCGTTGGAGAATCCCCTCCTGGACGTCCACCCTCAGCACGGAATATACCTGAGCGTGGACGCCCAGACTGCCCCTCGTACTATGGGGGGTGCTCAACTGGGCTTTCAAAATCTGCTCGGGGCAAGAGAAGGCATACCATGGCACCCCTGTCACGTTTACCGTGGATTTTTGGAACATCAGGGGCTTACATTCTAACCTCGACACTGTCCACCACCACCTTGAGACAGCAAAGCCGGCCTTGCTCTTTTTAACCGAGACTCAGATATCATCACATGCTACATCCTACCCCTGCTACCCTGGGTACGGACTGGAACACTCCTTTATTCCTAAGGCTGGTGTATGCGTGTACGTTAGAGATGATATCACTTCTCGCCGCCTCGGCAATCTTGAAGGACCTCTCCATCTTATGGCTACGTGTAGACTGCGACGACCATCCCCGCATCTATGTATGCCTCTACAGGTCCCATAGCGGTGATGCCGAAACGGACCGACTTACCGACCACGTCCAAATGGCTACAGACTCAGTGCTCCAGCAGGTCCCATCCGCAGAGATCTGTTCACGATTTCGCCTTGGCACATGGCTTGACGCAGCTGGTAGTAACGCCTACGCGAATCTCAGATGCAGAAAGCCACGTGCCTTCACTGTTAGATCTTCTGTTGACCTCACATCCTGACGGCTACAAAGTATCCGTTGAGGCCCCTCTTGGCTCTTCGGACCATTGCCTGATTAGGAGTATGGTGCCACTCGTTCACTTCCATTCTCCCTGATTCCCACAGGTGGCAAGTCCCAGCCCTGGTTTGGTTGAACCTGCAAAGCGGCGTCCCGCCGAAAGCAGGAATGTTACCAAGCTTGGGCTAATGCAGCGACAGCACGGGATGTAAAGACCAGCACATTAAAGAAGCAATTGAACTTTGCCCCCAGGTCCCTCAAAAGAGTAATTGCTGGGGCGAAGTCGGCTCACATCGGCAGAATTGGCGAGAGACTAGTGAGTCTCCCTCCGGAACTCGTGCATTCTGGTTTCTTGTCAAAGCTGTCCAGGGGAACTTTTGTAAGCCGTCCCTTCCACCTCTGCACATAGGAGAAAATTCGATGGCCCACGACGCTAAAGAAAAAGCCGATCTTCTGGGCAAACTCTTTGCATCCAACTCAACCCTGGACGACGGGGGAAATGCACCGCCATACCGCAGTGCGAGAGCCGCAAGCCGGAAGTCCGGTTTACACAAAGGGCAGTGCATTAAGCGCTTCTTTCCCTCGACGTTCTTAAGTCGAGTGGGCCCGATAGAATCTCTCCTATCGTGCTGAAGACGTGTGCTCCAGGGTTGGCACCGGTTTTAACGCGCCTTTATCGGCTTTCCTATTCTCTTGGCGTAGTCCCGAACTCATGAAAGGCAGCTCTAGTGCACCCAATCCCTAAAAAAGGAGATCACTCGGATCCGTCCAATTACAGACCCATAGCCATCAACTCCTTGTTCTCCAAGATAATGGAATCCATTATTAACTGCCAGCTCCTCCGGTACTTAGAAGACCACCAGCTCCTCAATGATCGAAAATACGGCTTCCGTCGGGGTCGTTCAGCTGGTGATCTTCTCGTTTACTTGACTCACCGGTGGGCACAGGCGATCGAGACCAAGGGGGAAGCGTTGGCCGTTAGTTTGGACGTGGCGAAGGCTTTCGATCTGGTCTGGTACAAAGCGCTTCTTGCGAAGCTTCCTTCCTATGGGCTTCCCTTCCTTTCTGTCTGTAAGAAAAGTGGTGTGCAATTGGCTCACCACTTTTCTTACAGACAGAAGCATCAAGGTCGTTGTTGACGATGCATGCTCCGACTCCAAGTCTATTAATTCTGGTGTCCCACAAGGCTGTATGCTATCACCCACGCTATTTCTTCTGCATATCAATGACATGCTGCAGATTAGCACCATCCATTGCTGTGCGGACGATAGCACGAGTGATACCCTTTACACTGGCCGCGCTTACATTTCTCGGGTAAACGTCATCGAATGCCGACCCAAACTTGTGTCTGAAATCGAAACTTCTTTATCAAAAGTTTTAGATTGGGGTCGACTTAACCTAGTCCAGTTTAACCCCAAAGATGCCATTGGTCGTATCACCTCAGTTTGAGAGCCTTTCCCTAACTGCATCAGCCAGTATCGGAATCCTTGGCGTCGATATATCAAGCGAAGTCCAGTTTCGCGGTCACTTAGAGAGTAAGACAATATTAGCCTCGAAGAAGCTTGGTTTGCTAAACAGATCGAGACAGTATTTTACTCCGGCCCACCGCCTGCAGGCGCAGGTTCGGCCGCACATGAAATACTGTTCTCATCTCTATGCAGGTGCACCCCAGTACCAGCTTCTCCCTCTTGACCGCATTCAACGGAGAGCGACTCGCATCATCGACTGTCAAGATATTCCTGATCGACTTGACACCTTGTCGTTGCGTGGAGATGTAGCTTACTCTGCATCCTCTATCGCTTGTATCATGGGGAGTGTTCAGAGGAATCGTTCGGACTTATACCGGCTGCAGGTTTCCGCCATCATCCTACGCGACAAAATATCCATCCCCATCACCTGGACGATTGGCACTCCACCACTGTGCGCTTCT
Organism: Tyria jacobaeae; assembly: GCA_947561695.1. NCBI lineage: Eukaryota > Metazoa > Arthropoda > Insecta > Lepidoptera > Erebidae > Tyria > Tyria jacobaeae. The sequence goes on from OX387222.1 coordinate 4,183,065, forward strand.
CGAGAAGCTTATTGCCTCGCACAACCAGCTAATGGAAGAAATTGTTGCCTGCCGTATTTCCGAACCGATACGACCTTCAAATCTTCAAGAAAAGAGCGTACTCCTACCTAAAAGGCCGGCAACGCACTTGTGACTCTTGAGTTGCGGGTGTCCATGGGCGGCGGTAGTCACTTACCTTCAGGTGACCCGTCTGCTCGTTTATCGTTTATATTTTTATCGCACAAAAAAAAACACGTTTTTTACCACACCGCTGCTTTTATTTTAATATTATTAGATACAGTCCGTACACATGCATATACGTACACATATATTATATACATTATATACCATGGGTTTATTAGATCGATAAATGTAGCAGTTAGACAAAAAGTATAAATGAGATATAAACAAAAAATATAGTAGCAAGCCAAGTAATAATCTTTCACCATTTTCTTAAATGTGGCCAGCGATTGGGCACGTCTGATGTGTAAAGATAGGTCATAGTACCTGGTTGAATGTGGAGGTACTGCCAGTTGCAATAATTCCGAGGATCTTAATGTTTTAGTGTGTGACTAAAACGCGTTCAAGCTTATCGAGTTGCTCCTCAGTGATATCGAGATAGCTGACATCGGCATAGTCGAGTATAGGAAGAAAAAGGGATTGTGCTAGCGTAATTTTAGTGACCGTTGGCAAGAAATTACGTAGGCGCCTCAAAGATCCTGCTGACGCGTCTAATTTTCTACTAACTTCACGCAATTGAAGAGCCCAGGATAAAGTTTTGTCGATTAAAATGACTAGGTTGTTAACAGCAGTGCTCATTGGCAGCACAGTACCATGAAACACAATGTCCGGTAATTGTGATCAAATTATCCGAGTTATCATCTTGGAACTTCCTACAACTATCATCTGCGTCTTAAGCGGATTCACCTCTAGACCATATTGTATGATCCATTCGCTAATACGAGCTAAGTCCGTGTGGATTATTCTAAATGCACCCAACAAATTATGTAAAGGAGCTTGCGTGTAAATTTGAAGATCATCTGCATAAGGGTAATAATAATGTATAGAGATGGAATCATTGTTAATTCTGAAAAGCAGAGGAGATAGAACTCCACCCTGTGGTACACCTACAGACTACCCACGTGAAGAGAACGATTCTTCAAGGCGCACAGGCTACTGGCGACCAAACTTTGAACAATTCTTGGAGATATGTTAATAGAGTGCAAAATGCTAGCAGGATGTTGAAATTTACGGTATTAAAAGCATTGCTAAAATCTAATTAGGAGAGTACCGTACCGTGCTCCATACCAAGCCTGATGTCGTCTGTGACGTTGATCAGGGCGCTAACCGTGCTGTGACCTGGGCGAAAGCCTGAATGCATAGGATTTGACAGTGAGTTTTTAAAAAGGAATGTATTTAATTGTTTATGTACGAGGCGTTCCAGAACTTTAGACCAAAAAGGAATTATGGAAATAGGACGATACTCGGAAAAGGAATTAGGATTGGATTTCTTTGACAAAGGGATGATCTGAGTCTCTTTTCAAGACTTGGGGAATATGTTACAGTAAAGAGAGTGATTTAGTACACAAAATAGGTAAAATTTCGTTTATAATTGGATGAATCATATTACGACTACAAAGTCACTGCCAACAGAGTTTGAATGTATTGACATTATGCACTTTTTAACATCACAACAGATATTTAGCTAAAAATGAATGTATTGGCGTTGTGCTTTTCTACACACCTTACTGTAGAGATTTCTCACGATTACCTGATGTGGGCCTAGATTTGTATTTACCTTTAGCTGCACCTTTATAACTCGGAGTGTTGCATGAATATTATAAAGTTCAGTCAGTTTGTTATTCAGAATGGTAACTCTTTCATCCATAGATTGCGCCTCGATAAGTAAGCTCCAATCTACATTACACGCATCCTTACGAAGGAAATTGAGGTTCAAGTCTCAAAAATTTTGCAGCAAAATTATTTTGGATTTAGGTTTAGGAGGAGATATTTCTCTCTTACCAACTGGTAAGAGAGAAATATTACCAGTTGGTAAGAGAGAAATATCTTTACAGTTAAAGTTGGTCAGCATCTCAGGGAAATGGGCCGGAATACTCTGTGCATTTATATGGACTACATTAAAATTGCTAGTAACATCGGAAAACTGGGCTTGTATAGTTTCAGATAGTGTAAGTATACTAAGAAAGCTATCATTGTGACTACTCGCTGATATAAAACTTTCATCATCGCTGCAGTTTGGCATAATTAAGAAAATGAATATATATATATATATATATATATATTGATATAATTATAGTTATTATAGTATAATTATTTATTTTATAATTATAGTATAATTATAGAACGAGAATATCTAGCGTAGCAATTTATCAAAAACGTACCATACAGTGCAAGTTTGTTATGTCAAAGTGACAATTGTATCACAATCAGTACGTTTTGTGAATATGAAATTGAAAAATAAAAGTTGTTATTGCTTTTGTCAGTGTAAAGTATTTGGAAAAGTAGAAAGTTAAGTGACATGGGTAGAACTAGAAGTTATAAAATAATACCTTGATGTTATCATGATACCAAAAAACACGAATGCCATTTTTTTTTTTATTGTTAGCGGCACGTCTTGATTTAGGCACCCCTTTTTCCACTGTAACGGGCCTCTGTGTGCTAATCTGCAGTTTTTTGAGTTGATTCCGTTAGGGTTGAGAACATATACCTGACCTCGTGTCCAACAATTCGAGACTCCAAACCGCTCACGCGCCGCCATGAATACCTCGTGCCCAGTTCTTGTGATGAACTCAGAGAACGTTATCCCGAAACCTTTTAGTTTTGTTTCAGTAAACCACACTTTGTCCTGTACAGTTACATCTTGAAATTTATTAATATGGGTCATGGCTTTTTCTGCAACTGTGCATCTCCATGTCGTCAGTAGTCAGTATCATGAGCCAATACGTCTACTTGTTGTCGAAATGCAGATATTGTGGTTACAGCAAAGGATTTAAAAGTATTAAAATCCAATGCTAGGTGTGCTATTTGAATTAGACAAACTTTTCTGTAGATCTGACTTAAAATTATCCATTTGATCTTCAATACCAGCCATGATTGTGGAAAATGATTCCTTAATAGTGTCCATGGTTAACATACTGTGCAAAGTTATTGATGTAAATAAAAATTCAACTAAGTAATCTTGAAAGGAGATAACACTTGACAGGTTGGTGCTTTATGTTAGCATTTACTTTATATAACTGTAGTTGTTAAAAAAATTTGTTTATTATTTATTATAATAAATAAACAAGAACACAAATTGCTATAGTAGTTGCAACTACCCATACATACCCAGTATATTATCATACACTGACTGAATGAGTATAAAATCAAAGTATATTATGTAAGTAGACTATAATTATAGTATATCTATATACTCTTATATTTAACAAGTAGTACTAAATTATAGTTTTTTCATACATACATACATAAGCTAACGCCTCTTTCCCTGATCCGGTGATTAAACACCCACATTTTGCCAATAACGATTTGGTCCCACTAACGTAATAGGGAGCAAGCCTATTGCTGTCAATCGGGCACTTAATGACTGAAAAAACAGTCCGATCCTCTACTCACCAAAAAACACATGATGAATAATAATAATAGTTTTGTCAAGGTTAAATCCACTTCAAACTACTACTGTCTCTGAATCATTTTGATCTATCTAAAGGTTGCCTGGAAAATATTCTATCCAGAGATTGCATTAAGCGATAAGACCACCTGATGTATGTATATATCAGTTTGATTTATATGATATACACAAATAAAGTGTTATCTATCTATGCCCAAAGGACTGTAAAGTGTAATGGCGGTCTGTAATGTAACCAAACCAACCCGTGAACAAAACGGAAAAACTAAAAAAAGGAGTACATTATTAAAAAGCTTTTATTAAGAATTATAAATTTTCTACAAACATTCATGAAATAGTAATGCCTGGAAAGATCTCTGTTATGTTTAACAAAATATTTCTTAAAAATTTTGATCACTGTATGTAGGTACAGATACCAAACAGTGATATCAGAAAGTTGTTCTTAGGCCCAAAACATTTAGAAGTTCTTAATACTTATTGTTTTTATATAAGTTCGGTCTGACACCCATTACAATAACACAATTTTAATATGTTCGATTTGAAAAGTTTGACAGTACATTTCAATGAATATAAGTAAGACCTCTTAAGAATAAAACCTTAACAAAAATCAATTTAAAAAAAAAACAAAAATCAATTTAAAAAAAAACAAAAATCTGCCTGGCTACGAATTAAAATCAAAGTAATCTAAATGAAAGTAGGGATAAAACTATATTAAAAATTACACAATTCGGTAATGTATACACAACATTTATATTCTGTTTCAGAGTTGATAGCAAAACAGCAGATACCAAATAGTGATATCAGAAAGTTGTTCTTAGGCCCAAAACATTTAGAAGTTCTTAATACTTATCGTTTTTATATAAGTTCAGTCTCTGACACCCATTACAATAACACAATTTTAATATGTTCGATTTGAAAAGTTTGACAGTACATTTAATGAATATAAGTAAGACCTCTTAAGAATAAAACCTTAACAAAAATCAATTAAAAAAAAAAAAAAAATCTGCCTGGCTACGAATTAAAATCAAAGTAATCTAACTGAAAGTACGGATAAAACTATATTAAAAATTACACAATTCGGGAATGTATACACAACATTTTTATTCTGTTTCAGAGTTGATAGGAAAACAGGATAGTTTGTCCAATAAATGTGCATATTGAGCTCCAATTTGCACTAATGCTGAGGAATTACCTTTGTTTTCTAACATGAGTTTGTTCATATTACTTTTATCATCAATCTCACTGCACCATTCAAAGAAACATACCAGTGTACTTAAATTTACAAGTTTGGTCATGTTTTGAGATGTAGGCTTTTTTTGTCATTGTTACAGGATATCATTGCTCTGCCATGGAACTAGTTGCTGCCCAATCTATTTGAGTAACTTCACTTATATTTATATCAGCTGAAGGAGAATGATCAGCAGTGGAGCTGCTGCCAGCTGTAGATGTATTGTCATATTTTAAGTCTTGTGATGGTTTATGGCTAAAAGGAAAAAAAAAAGAAAGGGAAATAAAATTGAAAATTATACAGCAAATATTAATAATGATTTCAGTTATAATATTCGTATGGCAGTAGAATTATCCTGATTAAAGTTAGTGTTTGATCAATTAATTGTAATTGCCAAATTGTGGGTGTTAATACAGGTGTACCTTTGACTACCCCTTCATAGACACAGGTATATGTACATTGGTATTTAATTGTTTACATCTTTATATTGTTTAACAATGCAAATAATTCATATCCCTAGTCTACTTCTTGTCTTTCAGCATGTAGGTAATCCTTGATGCATAAAATGTTTATTCTGCTTCAGGATTGACCCGAAAAGAGGCTAATTTATCCAATGATGATGCATATTTCACTTGTAATTCCTCTAAAGCGATTGGGTTACCTTGGTTATCTTTAAAGAGTTTACACATAGTAAAAAAATCTTCGATGCCACTAATTTGTTTGTGGAAACGTGAAAGTAAAATTGCATTTTCATAGTCTGACAGGGTGCCTTGTGATGTAGTATTGAGTCTTGTTTCCTGTACTGAAGCCGTCACATCGATATTAGAACTGGAACTAGAATTGCTCATTGCAGTTGGTTTTGCTGACTCTGCTATTTAGGTAGAAGTCGCAGTCGTTGTCACTTTAGGCTTTTTTGTAGTAAAATCTTGATCATGATCCAAAGAATTTTGATTATAGTTTTAAGAAATAGATAGATTAGGTTTTAAGAATGATGGAAAGTTTGAAACTCCTGGGAAACATAGGCAAGGCCGACCAAAGAAAGAAATGGATGATTTTAATATTTGTGCTCTGCGCCAAAAAATACAATTCTTTTACACAGTGCAAAAAGAGGTATTTTTTTGTCTTTTGCATGTTTTTCGTTTGTATGCCTAAAAAGCTAAATTTATTGTAGGTATAGTCAGATGCACTATCAATGGAACCCTTTGAAATTTCAGGTACCTACCCTCAGAAAACTGCAAGTGATCGCTAGAACTGAGCTGGATGTTGATTGTAGTCTAGAAGTTCTTCGTAAAATTTTAAAAACAATTGGGTTTACCTACAAGAAATGCCAAAATAATAGAAGGGCTCTAATCGAACAATCAAAAAAATAGAGACAATGAAAAACGAGAAGATTACTTGGCGATCATAAAAAAAAATAGAGATTTGCCAGAAGAATTAAAAAAATATATAATTTATCTCGATGAGAGCTATATTCACTCTTCATATAAGGTAAAGTCTTAGTTCTTATTGAGTATGTATACTTTTTGTTTTATAAAATGTTCACTATCAAGAACCTATTTATTTTCCCACCAGGTTACAAAATGTTGGCAATCTAGGGACATTACAGGTATCACAAAAGACATATCCAAAGGAAAGCGTTACATCATAGTCCATGCTGGAAGCGAAAAGGGGTTCGTGCCAAACTGCCTGCTTATATTCACTGGCAAAAATAAACTAGAAGACTACCACTCAGAAATGAACGCGCATAACTTTTCAAAGTGGATTAAAGAAAAGCTGATACCAAATCTTCACGAACCTTCCATCATTGTGATGGATAATGCACCCTACCACTCCGTCGTGACAAATAAAGCGCCTACCTCTAATTCTCGTGTAGACGAGATAAAACTCTGGCTGTTAGAGAATAATATTGATTTTGATCCTACACTTAGGAAGCCAAATTTACTGAGGTTAGTGAAAATAAACAAACCTAGCCCCATTTATGCCATTGATGAACTTTTAGGAGAACACGGGCACACGGTGGTACGGCTTCCGCCGTATCACTGTGATTTAGATCCTATTGAGCTCATTTGGGCTAACGTAAAGCAAAAAGTGGCAGCACACAATGTTGGGTCACGCGATGTGAAGCAACTTGCTGAAGAGGCCTTCAGCAGCATCACATCTGAAGTATGGAAAAACTGCTGCCATCACGTTGAGAAGCTCGAAAAAGAATATTATGAGAGAGGACATCACCTGTACCAAAATATAGACGAGTTAGTTATTCGCTTAGGCGATGATAGCAGCAGCGGAGACAGCAGCTGCTGTAGTGATGACAGCGCTGCTGATGAAGGTGGCAACGAAATGTTTCTGGGAATTGAATATTTAGAATCCGAGGATGAGAGTGAATAAATAAATCTCTTTTTTACCTATAATAATTGTATTTTTTTATTTGTAATAGGAAGGTAAACAATTGACAGTCTAGGCTTGATCGTGAAGAAAAAGTGTTAGTAAATTACGTGAGTGTAGTAAATTAAGTGACGACGTTTTTTTATAGACAAACATTACGTACGATTAGATTTTGAAAATTCGTCTGCCCGCTGCATTCCAATTAACCTTAGCGATAAATATATCGAACAATTCAGATAAGCCATTACTACCACGACCCAAACGGTACACTTCATTAACAGCCACCTTCTGCCTCATAAGAAAATCTTTGATGTCACACAGATACAACTCTATATTAAAATTACACAATTCGGGTGTGTATTCACAACATTTTTATTCTGTTTCAGGGTTGATACGAAAAGAAGCTAGTTTGTCCAGTAAATGTGCATAATGAGCTCCAATTTGCACTAACGCTGCGGAGTTACCTTTGTTTTCTAACATGAGTTTGTACATATTACTTATATCGTCAATACCACCGCACCATTCTAAAAAACGTACCAGTACGCTTAAATTTATAGTCTCGGGCACATCTTCAGATATAAGCTCTGGAATGGCAGCCTCATCCGAAGTTTTCGTCATCGTTACAGGATTACATTGCTCTACCATGGATCTAGTTGCCGCACAATCTATTTGAGTAACTGCAGTTTTAGTGATATCGGCTGAAGGTGAATGGTCTGCAGTGGATCTGCTGGCATCTTTAGATGTGTTGTCATATTTTAAGTCTTGTGATGGTTTATGGCCACTACTGGCTTTCAAGAGTCCATTGTCATGAAGAGGTTCAAATCGAGTGGGAGATATTTTACAGTCTGCTGTCATGTGATCTCCAAAACAATGATCACACATAAGAGGTAGTGAGCAAGGGCTGCCAAAGTGTCCATATAAATGACATCTGCTGCACTTAGTCAAGATTTTCTGATTACTGCTATCAACATATATAGTTGATAAGTTACATAATAATTCCATTTGAAAAATTCGTCTGCCCGCCACATCCCACTTGAACGTCGCGATAAACATATCAAACATATCGGAGGAGCCATTGCTGCCCCGCCCCAAGCGGTAGACTTCATTAAGAGTCACCTTTTCATTTAGAAGCGACTGTTTGATATCATCACAAGTGATATCACTAGATACTTCGCTGCGTATTACTGCATTAATAAGTCTATCTTCTGATGTTCAGAAGATGACTTTATGTTCCGTTAAAATTTTTATTACCTCCTCGTAGTCCTCGAACGTCAGCGCAATTAATTTAATGCCTTGAGGTGTTCGACGGAAACATTTCAGTTTAATTGTGTGTTCGTGGAAAAGACACATTACTGAAATCCATTTCTTGTGATTTACCTGCAGAAAGAGAGACGGAACCGTAGGCAATAGGCATTTATTTCCAAGTGTCGAGTAATCACTTTTCCTGATTGAATCAGATCCATTGGTTGCAGTTCCTGCAGCTGAGACGTTAGCAGTTGTGGTAATTCCAGAGGGTGTCGTCTCCGTTTCTTCTTGCAATAAAGAGTCGGAAGAGTCACAGTCACCACATGAATATATAGCTTCTTCATCCGATAACGTGGAAATGAAAACGAGGGAGATGGTGAAGCAGGTATTTTATTTTCACAGTCTTGAGGGGCTTCATATGGAGGGGGCGGTATTTAATCACCTGAGCGACTTTTCAGAAAATTATACACCTCGGTATTGTAAAATTTATCTCCCATAAATGTTCCGGCCATTGTAGTTGTGTTGGATTTACACAAATCATTAACCAATTAAAACTTGAACTGAACTGCCAGCCACAGAAATACGACTTGCTCATGAAATACTGACACTAGACATTCGTCTACACTGTTGATAATAGGTATAGAGAACCGAACCAAACTGAACTGAAACACTTCATTAACAGCCACCTTCTGCCTCATAAGAAAATCTTTGATGTCATCACAAGTAAGTCCACTAGGTGCAGTACGTATTATTGCACGAATATAAGCTTTATCTTCTGATTCACAAAAGGATGTACAGATACAACTCTATATTAAAATTACACAATTCGGGTGTGTATTCACAACATTTTTATTCTGTTTCAGGGTTGATACGAAAAGAAGCTAGTTTGTCCAGTAAATGTGCATAATGAGCTCCAATTTGCACTAACGCTGCGGAGTTACCTTTGTTTTCTAACATGAGTTTGTACATATTACTTATATCGTCAATACCACCGCACCATTCTAAAAAAACGTACCAGTACGCTTAAATTTATAGTCTTGGGCACATCTTCAGATGTAAGCTCTGGATAGGCAGCCTCATCCGAAGTTTTCGTCATCGTTACAGGATTACATTGCTCTACCATGGATCTAGTTGCAGCACAATCTATTTGAGTAACTGCAGTTTTAGTGATATCGGCTGAAGGTGAATGGTCTGCAGTGGATCTGCTGGCATCTTTAGATGTGTTGTCATATTTTAAGTCTTGTGATGGTTTATGGCCACTACTGGCTTTCAAGAGTCCATTGTCATGAAGAGGTTCAAATCGAGTGGGAGATATTTTACAGTCTGCTGTCATGTGATCTCCAAAACAATGATCACACATAAGAGGTAGTGAGCAAGGGCTGCCAAAGTGTCCATATAAATGACATCTGCTGCACTTAGTCAAGATTTTCTGATTACTGCTATCAACATATATAGTTGATAAGTTACATAATAATTCCATTTGGAAAATTCGTCTGCCCGCCACATCCCACTTGAACGTCGCGATAAACATATCAAATATATCGGAGGAGCCATTGCTGCCCCGCCCCAAGCGGTAGACTTCATTAACAGTCACCTTTTCATTTAGAAGCGACTGTTTGATATCATCACAAGTGATATCACTAGATACTTCGCTGCGTATTACTGCACTAATAAGTCTATCTTCTGATGTACAGAAGTTGACTTTATGTTCCGTTAAAATTTTTATTACCTCCTCGTAGTCCTCGAACGTCAGCGCAATTAATTTAATGCCTTGATGTGTTCGACGGAAACATTTCAGTTTAATTGTGTGTTCGTGGAAAAGACACATTACTGAAATCCATTTCTTGTGATTTACCTGCAGAAAGAGAGACGGAACCGTAGGCAATTGGCATTTATCTCCAAGTGTCGAGTAATCACTTTTCCTGATTGAATCAGATCCATTGGTTGCAGTTCCTGCAGCTGAGACGTTAGCAGTTGTGGTAATTCCAGAGGGTGTCGTATCCATTTCTTCTTGCAGTAAAGAGTCGGAAGAGTCACAGTCACCACATGAATATATAGCTTCTTCATCCGATAACGTTGGAAATGAAAACGAGGGAGATGGTGAAGCAGGTATTTTATTTTCACAGTCTTGAGGAGCTTCATATGGAGGGGGCGGTATATTATCACCGGAGCTACTTTTCAGAAAACTATACACCTCGGTATTGTAAAATTTATCTCCCATAAATGTTCCGGCCATTGTAGTTGTGTTGGATTTACACAAATCATTAACCAATTAAAACTTGAACTGAACTGCCAGCCACAGAAATACGACTTGCTCATGAAATACTGACACTAGACATTCGTCTACACTGTTGATAATAGGTATAGAGAACCGAACCAAACTGATTTAAACTAAAAGTCTTGCTCTTTATATTAATGGCACCCCCTTCCACATTTTGTAGATTGTATTTTTTTATACAATCAGTGTGCTACCTGTTTCAAAGCAAGTTAAACTGAAACTTATTGTGTTATTTTTATCATGTTTGATTATGCAGGTCCATTGTCTGTTACTAAACAATACAAATTTTCCGAAAGTAATGAAAAGTCGGGTCGTATAACATTCATCCCAAGATTAGGATTGAACTTTTTGTGTCGACTTCAGCATTCAGACATTTTAAGGTTTAAGAGTGTATTGTTTACATTGTTTCATTGTCTTAAATTATATCTTTTATTAACACCAAAATAAATATTTAAAGGAACTGTTCTATTTTAACACTATGGGCTTAAGGTGGTAGTTATTTATTTTAGCACGTGTTAAACTAAATATTGGTATTGCGTTTAAACTATATATTGGTATTGCATTATATCATTTTGTTTAATTCGAAAACTAGTTTTGGACTATGTTTTTTTTTTGTACCGAAAAATTATACTTAGAAAAAGTAGTCTCTGACTGTCAATGTGAATAGTATTATAAAGGCTAATTAGATATTTTAACTTATAATAAGAAACAGATTATGGGCTGCACAGGAAGTTAAACTTTCTCGTTTAGAAAAAGAAGACAAAGGTTTCTTTTACCCAGAAAAAGTGAATAACAGTATTCACTTTTTCTGGGTAAAGAGTCTCAAGAGATGGCTGAAACGGTTGACATGAATTATGTTAGTTTACATCTGAATCTACATTGACGCGAGTCCTTTGAAGCCACGGCTAAACTTATTAGGGTTCCGTTTATCAAAAAAAAAGTAACCCTTTTACTCAAGACCCTTACAGGTATATGTCTGCTGCCGTTTGAAGTTGTATGACTACGCACAGTACGATCAAACAATTAAACTAATTTGAACATTTCGGGAGAACCTAATTACTATTCCATTCCACATTCACGTTGACATTGAGTTACAATAATGTGTCTAGGTCTCATTGCATAAGAAAGAGAAGAAAAAAACAGTTTTTTTTATTTAACTTGCTGCTATATAACATAAAATATACTTTTTACTATTACAATCTTATATTTTGCGGTTAAAATGAACGTCGAAGTATAGGAGACAGCTACAAGGTTAAATTTGTCTTTTCGAAGAAAACAGTCGCAAATCAGCGAAAATCGAGCAAGGAGTTTTATTTTCTTTTATATGGTATAGGGCAGGGATGGTGAACTTTTACTACTATGGCTAATTAGGTCTTTTAACTTCATAATTTGTAACTTTTAGCAAAACGCAAGCAGCAAAAGCCAGCTTTTTTGTATATATATTTTGAACCATGGATGAAGGTGGAATTCAATTTCTTCAATTTCCAACTCTCTGTAATGATAAAACCTTCGATTTATAAATGAAACACTGAAGTGAATTCTTTAATACGTTTTCAATGTCCGACTTCTTATGTTTATTTAAATCCTTGGTGATTTTCATTTCAAGTTTTGGAAATTCTTGTAATTAATTAATCTTGTAATTTGGAGTCGAAAGCAAGTAGGTATAATTAAGTTCGAATGTATGAATGTATCTATGAATGCCACGTTTCTTTATTACGACCTAGGAGTCCAAACGTCTTGTTGGATATCGACATTTGTGGGGTTGGTGGTGATTGTGCAGCCCAGGGTAATACCCCAATGTTTTCCATACCCAAGTACTCACTGATCCGCATAGCTGTATGCGAACGCTCATTCTCCGATGACGGTACACTCTTACCTATCTTGTATCAGGCCTGAACCCGAATCGAGACCCATCGTAGAATAAAATTTAATCTCATTGCTTCTTGGTCCATTTTATGTGTTCCCTACATAATTCGTTTCATTCGTTGACATAGAAGCGATGTAAACTGGTTTCTTTAACTTTCTAAAGACTAGGAAAAAACCCTCATAATCACCTCGTGTCTGCGTCACAAAATATTCAAGGGCCTGAAAATCCTTTTCAATGCAACGCGTCAATCGTAATAAAACATGTAGATTATAAAAGTACCTACAACTTTTGTCTCAAGCATTTTTTTGTATCTATACAGACTTATATACAAATGAGTATCGGGCAAGTCAGGGGCGGCTCGACCGGGGCGATAACTCGGCCTCACAGAAAACTGGTCGTGAACCAACGTAGCCCAAAAAACAGTCTGACAAAGAAAACATCATAAAGAAAGCAAAATTATAATTGAAATTTTATTTAGGAAATTTCTGATACATTTATAAAATAACTATTATTATGTCATTAGAAGCAGACACTTTAATTTTATTTATTAGATTTTACACTTTGGTATAGTTGTCTCTGTATTTATAAAGAATTACTACATACGTTACGTATGTTGTTGACTGGAATATTAGTGTCAGAGGCAAGAGATCAGAAGTCCAAATATTTATGTTTATACATTATCATACACTGACTGAATGCGTATAAAATCAAAGTATATTACGTAAGTAGACTAAAGTTATAGAATATCTACATATTCTATATTTTACAATTAGTAGTAGTACTAAATTATACTAAATTAACTACTTACTACTAAATTCATCGCAAGTCCGACGCCTCAGCCATCGCGCTACCGCCGCGTAAATACCTAAATACATAAGCTCTATCCCTTTAGCGATAGGCAGAGGCAAACCTTTTGCCGTCAATGAGACTGTTTATGACTGTATACATACTGTCTGATAGACAACAGTCCGATCCCTGCGCTGCCTTTTACGACACCCACGAAAAGATGTTTGGTGGCTCTACTGTACTCCACCAAAAACACGCGGCAAATAATAATTATAGTTTTCTCATAGTTAAAATCCACTTTCAACTACTACTGTATTGTCCCTCAATCGTTTTGATCTATTCAAAGGTTGCCTGGAAGAGATTGCGTTAAGCAATTAGACCACCTTATGCATGTACATATATATCAGTTTAATTTACGAATTTGTGTGATACTTCTTCTATAACAATGATATACACAAAGAAAGTGTTATCTATCTATACGCGAAGGAGAGTAAATTGTTTTTTTTTTTTGTTATACTATAGGGGGACAGACGAACAGACGGGTCATCCGATGGTAAGTGACACCACCGTCCATGGACACTTGCAACTCAAGAGTCGCAAGTGCGCTGCCCGCCTTTGAGGGTGATGAGGGATGGGGGATGCTGTGAGCGGAAAGAAGAGAGGAGGGATGAGGAGATGGAAAAAAGGAGAAAGGAGATGAGGGGAGAGAAAAGGGGGAGGAGGAATTGGGCCTCCGGAAACCTCACTCAATTCGGGGAAATGGTTTCTGTGAGGCCGTGGTATCGCACCGGTCGAGCCGGCCCATTCGTGCCTAAGCATGGCTCTACCACTGAAAAAAAATTGTAATGGTGGTCTGTAATGTAACCAAACCAACCCCTGTACAAAAAGGAAAAAACTAAAAAAACGAGTCTATTATTAAAAAGATTTTATTAAGAATTATAGGTTTTCTACAAACAGGCAAGAAATAATAAATCCTGGAAACATCTCTGTTATGTTTAATCTTACATAGATACTAAATAAATCAAATAGTGATATCTAGAAGTTGTTTTTAGGCCCAAAACAAATTAGAAGTTATGAATACTTATCCTTTTTATATAAGTTCAGTTTCTGACACCCATTACAATAACACAATTTTAATACGTTCAATTTGAAAAGGTTGACAGTACATTTCAATTAATATAAGTAAGACCTCCTAAGATTAAAACATCAAAAAAATTAAAAAAAAAATCGAAGTAATCTAATTGAAAGTACAGGTTTAACTCTATATAAAAAATTACACAATTCGGGAATGTATACATAACATTTTTATTCTGTTTTTTATTGATACGAAAAGAAGCTAGTTTGTCCAATAACTGTGCATATAGAGCTCCTATTTGCAGTAACGCTGCGGAGTTACCTTCGTTTTCTAACATGAGTTTGTACATATTACTTACATCATCAATGCCAAACGCGTTTAACATGTAGGCTATGGAATGGCAGCCTCATCCGAGGTTTTCGTCATCGTTACAGGATTACATTGCTCTGCCATGGAACTAGTTACCGAAAAAACTATTTGAGTAACTGCAGTGTTTAGTAACTTAGTGTTTGATAAAATTCTGAGTGCTAAATCGTGAGTGTTAATAGGTGTACCTCTGACTACCTACTACTGCACTGTATATATTTACATTGGTATTTAATTGTTTATATCCTTATATTGTTTAACAATGCAAATAATTTATGTCCCTAGTCTACTTCTTGTCTTTCAGCATGTATGTAATCCTTGATGCTAAAAATGTTTATTCTGCGTCAGGATTGACCCGAAAAGAGGCTAATTTATCCAATGATAAAAGCCTTTCCTCTAAAGCGATTGGGTTACCTTGGTTTTCTTTAAAGAGTTTACACATAGTAAAACAATCTTCTTCGATGCCACTAATATGTTTGTTGAAACGTGAAAGTAAAATTGCATTTTCATAGTCTGACAGGGTGCCTTGGGATGTAGTATTGAGTCTTGTTTCCTGTACTGAAGCCGTCACATCGATATTAGAACTGGAACTGGAATTGCTCATTGCATTTGGTTTGGCTGACTCTGCTATATAGGTAGAAGTCGCAGTCGCTGTCACTTTAGGCTTTTTTGTGGTAAAACCTTGATCAACTTCCAAAGAATTTTGATTATAATATAAGTGAGGAGTGCTTGAGCTACTCGCTACTGATTTTTTTATGTTCTTCTCATAGCATGAGCTTTGTGAGAATTTACGTTTCCGAGAAACTTTTAAAGGTTCCGATTCATTGACCATCACAGTTTCAATTGTAGCGGAAGATATTTTACAATCCGCTGTAACGTGATCACCCAGGCAATGATCACATGTAAGAGTTATAGTGCAAGGACTTCCGAAATGTCCATATAAATAGTACCTGTTGCACTTAATAACACTTTTATCGTACAATTTTTCAACCTGTATACTGTAACGTACTGATTTGATTTTGAAAATTCGTCTGCCCGCTGCATTTCAATTAACCTTAGCGATAAATATATCGAACAATTCAGATAAGCCATTACTACCACGACCCAAACGTTACACTTCATTAACAGCCACCTTCTGCCTCATAAGAAAATCTTTGATGTCATCACAAGTAAGTCCACTAGGTGCAGTACGTATTAAGAGACCGCTGAACGGGATCGGGAGAGAGCCGATCCCGAGCGAAGGAGACGTCGGCGATAAAAACCGTCGACGGGACCGCGGGTCGCCAGAGGATGGGGACCTCTGGAGGCAGATTGATTACTGCGGTCGGAATGGCGGCATGATTGCATAGATATGCAAACAGCCTACATCGCTGGGAACGAGGGGGGACAATAATTTTCCCCCGGGACAGGGCATAATAAGGCACGGCGTCAATTCGGGGAGGACCTGAAATAACATGGTCCGGGTCCTCACCGAGTAGGGCGCCAGAGGCCGGCCGTCGAGGTGTTTTTTAGTGGAAACACCACATACTCCTGGCTCCTGTGTCCCCGAGGAGCTGGAGATCCGAAGGATTTTTCACCCCGTCAACAAAAAAAAAAAAAAAAAAAAAAAAAAAAGGTGCAGTACGTATTATTGCACGAATATAAGCTTTATCTTCTGATTCACAAAAGGATGTACAGATACAACTGAATATTAAAATTACACAATTCGGGTGTGTATACACAACATTTTTATTCTGTTTCAGGGTTGATACGAAAAGAAGCTAGTTTGTCCAATAAATGTGCATAATGAGCTCCAATTTGCACTAACGCTGCGGAGTTACCTTTGTTTTCTAACATGAGTTTGTACATATTACTTATTTCGTCAATACCACCGCACCATTCTAAAAAACTTACCAGTACGCTTAAATTTATAGTCTCGGGCACATCTTCAGATGTAAGCTCTGGAATGGCAGCCTCATCCGAAGTTTTCGTCATCGTTACAGGATTACATTGCTCTACCATGGATCTAGTTGCCGCACAATCTATTTGAGTAACTGCAGTTTTAGTGATATCGGCTGAAGGTGAATGGTCTGCAGTGGATCTGCTGGCATCTTTAGATGTGTTGTCATATTTTAAGTCTTGTGATGGTTTATGGCCACTACTGGCTTTCAAGAGTCCATTGTCATGAAGAGGTTCAAATCGAGTGGGAGATATTTTACAGTCTGCTGTCATGTGATCTCCAAAACAATGATCACACATAAGAGGTAGTGAGCAAGGGCTGCCAAAGTGTCCATATAAATGACATCTGCTGCACTTAGTCAAGATTTTCTGATTACTGCTATCAACATATATAGTTGATAAGTTACATAATAATTCCATTTGAAAAATTCGTCTGCCCGCCACATCCCACTTGAACGTCGCGATAAACATATCAAACATATCGGAGGAGCCATTGCTGCCCCGCCCCAAGCGGTAGACTTCATTAACAGTCACCTTTTCATTTAGAAGCGACTGTTTGATATCATCACAAGTGATATCACTAGATACTTCGCTGCGTATTACTGCACTAATAAGTCTATCTTCTGATGTACAGAAGTTGACTTTATGTTCCTTTAAAATTTTTATTACCTCCTCGTAGTCCTCGAACGTCAGCGCAATTAATTTTATGCCTTGAGGTGTTCGACGGAAACATTTCAGTTTAATTGTGTGTTCGTGGAAAAGACACATTACTGAAATCCATTTCTTGTGATTTACCTGCAGAAAGAGAGACGGAACCGTAGGCAATTGGCATTTATCTCCAACTGTCGAGTAATCACTTTTCCTGATTGTATCAGATCCATTGGTTGCAGTTCCTGCAGCTGAGACGTTAGCAGTTGTGGTAATTCCAGAGGGTGTCGTCTCCGTTTCTTCTTGCAGTAAAGAGTCGGAAGAGTCACAGTCACCACATGACTATATAGCTTCTTCATCCGATAACGTTGGAAATGAAAACGAGGGAGATGGTGAAGCAGGTATTTTATTTTCACAGTCTTGAGGGGCTTCATATGGAGGGGGCGGTATTTTATCACCGGAGCGACTTTTCAGAAAATTATACACCTCGGTATTGTAAAATTTATCTCCCATAAATGTTCCGGCCATTGTAGTTGTGTTGGATTTACACAAATCACTAACCAATTAAAACTTGAACTGAACTGCCAGCCACAGAAATATGACTTGCTCATGAAATACTGACACTAGACATTCGTCTACACTGTTGATAATAGGTATGGAGAACCGAACCAAACTGAACTGAAACACTTCATTAACAGCCACCTTCTGCCTCATAAGAAAATCTTTGATGTCATCACAAGTAAGTCCACGAGGTGCAGTACGTATTATTGCAGGAATATAAGCTTTATCTTCTGATTCACAAAAGGATGTACAGATACAACTCAATATTAAAATTACACAATTCGGGTGTGTATACACAACATTTTTATTCTGTTTCAGGGTTGATACGAAAAGAAGCTAGTTTGTCCAATAAATGTGCATAATGAGCTCCAATTTGCACTAACGCTGCGGAGTTACCTTTGTTTTCTAACATGAGTTTGTACATATTACTTATATCGTCAATACCACCGCACCATTCTAAAAAACGTACCAGTACGCTTAAATTTATAGTCTCGGGCACATCTTCAGATGTAAGCTCTGGAATGACAGCCTCATCCGAAGTTTTTGTCATCGTTACAGGATTACATTGCTCTATCATGAATCTAGTTGCCGCACAATCTATTTGAGTAACTGCAGTTTTAGTGATATCGGCTGAAGGTGAATGGTCTGCAGTAAATCTGCTGGCATCTTTAGATGTGTTGTCATATTGTAAGTCTTGTGATGGTTTATGGCCACTACTGGCTTTCAAGAGTCCATTGTCATGAAGAGGTTCAAATCGAGTGGGAGATATTTTACAGTCTGCTGTCATGTGATCTCCAAAACAATGATCACACATAAGAGGTAGTGAGCAAGGGCTGCCAAAGTGTCCGTATAAATGACATCTGCTGCACTTAGTCAAGATTTTCTGATTACTGCTATCAACATATATAGTTGATAAGTTACATAATAATTCCATTTGAAAAATTCGCCTGCCCGCCACATCCCACTTGAACGTCGCGATAAACATATCAAACATATCGGAGGAGCCATTGCTGCCCCGCCCCAAGCGGTAGACTTCATTAACAGTCACCTTTTCATTTAGAAGCGACTGTTTGATATCATCACAAGTGATATCACTAGATACTTCGCTGCGTATTACTGCACTAATAAGTCTATCTTCTGATGTACAGAAGTTGACTTTATGTTCCTTTAAAATTTTTATTACCTCCTCGTAGTCCTCGAACGTCAGCGCAATTAATTTAATGCCTTGAGGTGTTCGACGGAAACATTTCAGTTTAATTGTGTGTTCGTGGAAAAGACACATTACTGAAATCCATTTCTTGTGATTTACCTGCAGAAAGAGAGACGGAACCGTAGGCAATTGGCATTTATCTCCAAGTGTCGAGTAATCACTTTTCTTGATTGAATCAGATCCATTGGTTGCATTTCCTGCAGCTGAGACGTTAGCAGTTGTGGCAATTCCAGAGGGTGTCGCCTCCGTTTCTTCTTGCAGTAAAGAGTCGGAAGAGTCACAGTCACCACATGACTATATAGCTTCTTCATCCGATAACGTTGGAAATGAAAACGAGGGAGATGGTGAAGCAGGTATTTTATTTTCACAGTCTTGAGGGGCTTCATATGGGGGGGCGGTATTTTATCACCGGAGCGACTTTTCAGAAAATTATACACCTCGGTATTATAAAATTTATCTCCCATAAATGTTCCGGCCATTGTAGTTGTGTTAGATTTACACAAATCACTAACCAATTAAAACTTGAACTGAACTGCGAGCCACAGAAATATGACTTGCTCATGAAATACTGACACTAGACAATCGTCTACGCTGTTGATAATAGGTATGGAGAACCGAACCAAACTGATTTAAACTAAAAATCTTGCTGTTTATATTAATGGCACCCCCTTCCACATTTTGTAGATTGTATTTTTTTTTACAATCAGTGTGCTACCTGTTTCAAAGCAAGTTAAACTGAAACTTATTGT
The DNA here is from genome assembly GCA_947561695.1 of Tyria jacobaeae. Lineage (NCBI taxonomy): Eukaryota > Metazoa > Arthropoda > Insecta > Lepidoptera > Erebidae > Tyria > Tyria jacobaeae. The sequence goes on from OX387222.1 coordinate 4,203,023, forward strand.
ATTATTTTTATCATGTTTAATTATGGAGGTCCATTGTCTGTTACTAAACAATACCAATTTTCCGAAAGTAATGAAAAGTCGGGTCGTATAACATTCATCCCAAGATTGGGATTGAACTTTTTGTGTCGACTTCAGCATTCAGACATTGTAAGGTTTAAGAGTGTATTGTTTACATTGTTTTATTGTCTTATATTATATCTTTTATTAACACCAAAATAAATATTTAAAGGAACTGTTCTATTTTAACACAATGGGTTTAACGTGGTAGTTAGTTATTTTAGCACGTGTTATTTAAACTATATATTGGTATTGCATTATATCGTTTTGTTTAATTCGAAAACTAGTTTCAGATTGTGTTTTTTTTTTGTACCGTAAAATTATACTTAGAAAAAGTAGTCTCTGACTGTCAATGTGAATAGTATGATAAAGGCTAATTAGATATTTTAACTTATAATAAGAAACAGATTATGGGCTGCACAGGAAGTTGAACTTTCTCGTATAGAAAAAGAAGACAAAGGTTTCTTTTACCCAGAAAAAAGTAGATACTGTTCTCAAGAGATGGCTGAAACGGTTAACATGAACTATTTTAGGTTACATCTGAATCTACATTGACGCAAGTCCTTTGAAGCCAGGGCCAACTTATTAGGGTTCCGTTTATCATAAAAAAGGAGCCCTTTTACTCAAGACCCTTTCAAGTATATGTCTTCTGCCCTCTGAAGTAGTATGACGACTCACAGTACTATCATAAAATGAAAATAATTTGAACATTTCGGGAGAATCTATTTACTATTCCATTCCCCATTCACGTTGATCTAGAGTTATGATAATGTATCTAGGTCACATTGCACAAGTAAGAGAAAAAACAGAAAATTATAAACTTGTTGTTATATAACATAAAATATACTTTTTACAATTACAAACTTATATTTTGCTGTTAAAATTAACTTTGAAGTATAGGAGAGAGCTACAAGGTTAAATTTGTCTTTTCGAATAAAGCGGTCGCAAATCTGCGAAAATCGAGCAAGGAGGTTTATTTTTTTTATATAGTATAGGGCAGGGATGGCGAACTTTTACTGCTATGGCTAATTAGATCTTTTAGTTTCGTACTTTGTAACTTTTAGCAAAACGCAAGCAGAAAAAGCCAGATTCTTTATAAATTTTTGAACCAAGCATGAAGGTGCATTTCAGTTTCTTCAATTTCCAACTCTCTGACATGATAAAACGTTCCTGCAAAATCTTTGATTCATAAATGAAACACTTAAGTGAATTCCTTGGTGATTTTCTTTTCAAGTTTTGGAAATACTTGTAAACAATATACATATGTAATTTAGAGTCTATCTTGTAATTTGGAGTCGAAAGCAAGTAGGTATAATTAAGTTCGAATGTATGAATGTATCTATGAATGCCACGTTTCTTTATTACGACCTAGGAGTCCAAACGTCTTGTTGGATATCGACATTTGTGGGGTTGGTGGTGATTGTGCAGCCCAGGGTAATACCCCAATGTTTTCCATACCCAAGTACTCACTGATCCGCATAGCTGTATGCGAACGCTCATTCTCCGATGACGGTACACTCTTACCTATCTTGTATCAGGCCTGAACCCGAATCGAGACCCATCCTAGAATAAAATTTAATCTCATTGCTTCTTGGTCCATTTCATGTGTTCCCTACATAATTCGTTTCATTCGTTGACATAGAAGTGATGTAAACTGGTTTCTTTAACTTTCTAATGACTAGGAAAAAACCCTCATAATCACCTCGTTTCTGCGTCACAAAATATTCAAGGGCCTGAAAATACTTTTAATTCAACGCGTCATAAAGCTAATAAAACATGTAGATTATAAAAGTACCTACAATTTTTGTCTCAAGCATTTTTTTGTATCTATACAGACTTATATACAAATGAGTATCGCGCAAGTCAGGGGCGGCTCGACCGGTGCGATACCTCGGCCTCACAAAAAACTGGTCGTGAACCAACGTAGCCCAAAAAACAGTCTGACAAAGAAAACATCATAAAGAAAGCAAAATTGTAATTGAAATTTTATTTAGGAAATTTCTGATACATTTATAAAATAACTATTATTATGTCATTAGAAACAGACACTAGCTAGTGTCAGAGGCAGGAGATCAGAAGTCCAAATATTTATGTTTATACATTATCATACACTGACTGAATGCGTATAAAATCAAAGTATATTACGTAAGTAGACTAAAGTTATAGAATATCTACATATTCTATATTTTACAAGTAGTAGTAGTACTAAATTATACTAAATTAACTACTTACTACTAAATTAGTGAGAATACTAGCAACGTGGGTCACACATTACCCATTGAACCCGCAACCACTTGATCGCAAGTCCGACGCCTCAGCCATCGCGCTACCGCCGCGTAAATACCTAAATACATAAGCTCTATCCCTTTAGAGATAGGCAGAGGTGAATAAAACACCCATATTTTGCCAATAACGATTTGGTCCCCCTAACGTAACAGGGAGCAAGCCTATTGCCGTTAATGGGGCACTTTATAACTGTATACATACTGTCTGATAGATAACAGTCCGATCCCTGCGCTGCCTTTTACGACAAGCACGGAAAGATGTGCGGTGGCTCTTCTCAATTATAGTTTTACTCATAGTTAAAATCCACTTCTAACTACTATTGTCTCTCAATCATTTTAATCTATTCAAAGATTACTGTAAGAGATTGCGTTAAGCAATAAGACCACCTGATGTACATACATATCAGTTTAATTTACGTATTTGTGTGACACTTCTTCTATAACAATGATATACACAAATAAAGTGTTATCTATCTATACGCGAAGGAGAGTAAATTGTAATGGTGGTCTGTAATGTAACCAAACCAACCCCTGTACAAAAACGAAAAAACTAAAAACACGACACACACATTACACTACATTATTAAAAATACATTAATTCAGAATTATTCGTTTTCTACAAACATGCATGAAATAGTAATACCTGGAAAGATCTCTGTTATGTTTAACAAAATATTTCTTATAAAGTTTTAATTACTGTACGTAGGTAAAGATACCAAATATTGATATCTCGAAGTTGTTGTTCTTAGGCCCAAAAAAAATTAGAAGTTCTCAATACTTTTCGTTTTTATATAAGTTCAGTTTCTGACACCCATTACAATAACACAATTTTAATACGTTCAATTTGAAAAGGTTGACAGTACATTTCAATGAATATAAGGAAGACCTCCTAAGATTAAAACATCAATATATAATTAAAAAAAAAACAAAAATCTGCCCGGCTACGAATTAAAATCGAAATAATCTAAATGAAAGTACAGATATAACTCTATATAAAAAAAATACACAATTCGGGAATATATATACAACATACTTATTCTGTTTTTTTATTGATATGAAAAGAAGCTAGTTTGTCCAATAAATGTGCATATTGAGCTCCTATTTGCAGTAACGCTGCGGAGTTGCCTTCGTTTTCTAACATGAGTTTGTACATATTACTTATATCATCAATGCCATCGCACCATTCAAAGAAACGTACAAGTACACTTAAATTTACAATTTTGGACATGTTTTGAGATGTAGGCTTTTTTCGTCATCATTAAAGGAGAATGATTAGCAGTGGAGCTGCTGGCAGCTGTAGATGTTTTTTCATATTATAAGTCTTATGATGATTTATGGCCACTACTGGTTTTAAGCGATACTAAAAAAAGATATAAAATTAATTAAAAATATAGAATAAGCATAACTTTATGTTGACAGATTGCCTACAGGTTTACTACAAAAATTTATAGATAAACGTATGATTTCAGTTATAATGTATGATTATTAATATACTTACGGCAGTAGGCTTATCCCGATTAAAATAAGTGTTTGTTTAAATTCTAATTGCCAAGTTGTGGGTGTTAATAACACACCTCGTACCCCTGACTACCCCTTCAGGGACACAGTTATATGTACAGTGGTATTTAATTGTTTATATCCTTATATTGTTTAACAAAGCAAATAATTTATATCCCCAGTCTACTTCTTGTCTTTCAGCATGTAGGTAATCCTTGATGCTAAAATTGTTTATTCTGCTTCAGGATTGACCCGAAAAGAGGCAAATTTTTCTAATGATGATGCATATTTCACTTTTAATTCCTCTAAACCGACTGGGTTACCTTGCTTTTCTTTAAAGAGTTTGCACATAGTTAAGAAATCTTCGATGCAACTAACATGTTTCTGGAAACGTGAAAGTAAATTTGCATTTTCGTAATATGACAGGATGGGTGCCTTGAGACGTAGTATTGAGTCTTGGGTCCTGTACTGAAGCCGTCACATCAATATTAGAACTGGAACTGGAATTGCTCATTGCATTTGGTTTGGCTGACTCTGCTATATGGGTAGTAGTCGTTGCCACTTTAGGCTTTTTTGTAGTAAAATCTTGATGATCTTCCAAAGAATTTTGATTATTATATAAGAGAGGGGTGCTTGAGTTACTCGTTACTGATTTTTTTGTGTTCTTGTCATAGCATGAGCTTTGTGAGAATTTACGTTTACGAGAGTCTTTTAAAGGCTCCGATTCATTGACCATCACAGTTTCAACTGTAGCGGAAGATATTTTACAATCCGCTGTAACGTGATCACCCAGGCAATGATCACATGTAAGAGTTACAGTGCAAGGACTTCCGAAATGTCCATATAAATAGCACCTGTTGCACTTAATAACACTTTTATCGTTAAATTTTTCAACCTGTAAACTGTTAAGTACTGATTTGATTTTGAAAATTCGTCTGCCCGCTGCATTCCAATTAACCTTAACGATAAATATATCGAAAAATTCAGATAAGCCATTACTGCCACGACCCAAACGGTACACTTCATTAACAGCCACGTTCTGCCTCATAAGAAAATCTTTTATGCCAACGCAAGTAAATCCACTTGGTGCAGTACGTGTTATTGCACGAAGATAAGCTTTATCTTCTGATTCACAAAAGGATGCGTTGCACACTCGTAGAATTTTAATTAGGTTCTCGTAGTCCTCGAACGTCAACGCGGTTAATTTAATGCCACCCCTTATCCGTCGGCAATATTTCAATTTAATTGAGTGTTCATGGAAAAGACAAAGTATTGTAATACATTTCTTGTAACTCGCTTGAACATATAATGATATTGGAGCCATGGAGCATTCATCTCCATGTATAGGGTGGTCATCTTCATTACAGGTTGAACATCTTGTAGTTGAAGTATTGGCTGTTGTGCTAATTCCAGTCTGTATAGGCTGCGGTTTGTCTAGCAATGAGTTGTCCGAGGTGACACATTTACTATACGAAACCACAGCTTCTGTATCCGAATGCGATGATGTAGGAAGTATTGTATCACATTGAGTTGGGTTCAAAGGATCACTGTCCTTATGCGGCGACGATGTCCTCTGAGGTTCAATTGGGGTTGCAGGTACAGAATGTGGAGGAAGTCTATCACTGGAAAGACTTTTTAGTAAGTCAAAGATATCCATATTCCGAATGAATTTTGGGAGAAAAAATCCGGACATGGTTGTCACTTTCTTATTTTATATTTAAAGATTTTTTAATGTTTAAATATTTTTCGCAATTAAATTTACACAAATCACGAACTAGTAAATAAAAAAAAATCTTCTGATTTGTTTATGAAATATACAACGGTGGGCACTTGACGAACTTCCAAACGATTAGTGAAACGGATAACCGAACCTTTTCCTAAATAGCCAACACTGAACACTGAACACCCCTTCCACCTGCTTTAGTGCAAATTAAAACTTTTGTTTTATTTTTATTATCTCTTTCTGCGTAGGTTCATTGTCTCTTACGAAACAATACTAATTTAGTAGAAATATTGAATACACCGGTCGGTAATTCAACCCAAGATAAGGATAAAGCTTTTGGTCTTGACAAATTGGACGGTTAACTCTTTTATTTAAGTGTTTTGTTGTTTTCTATTGTATATATTTCATTAGGAGCAAAACTAGTTGTAATGTTAAGAAAGTATACGTAAAATATTTATTTTACACAATAGAGTAAGTTATTAAAGGGTGGTATTTTAATCTGAAAGAGGCGTCGGACTATACATTTAAACAGTTTAAATTAAAAGCAGCCTTTTATTTTATGTAGGTCAGTAGGCTCCGCCGTATCATTTAATTTAAGTGTAGAGATTACAAGAATAGTGCATAGTGCGTGACCCACTTTGCTAGTACTCTGCATTCGTGGACCATTCTTGATTTCTGGCAGCGCGCTTAAAATTATTTAGGCCTAACAGACAGCAATATCGAAACAAGGCCTTTGTTTCAATTTTGGTGTAAAGTCGTTATAAATAGGTCAAAATATGTAACTTTTTTTTAAGTTACAGTAGATATCCCTCCCTGTATGGTGTTTTATCAAAACTAGATATCGCGTTTATGTTCATACACGGTCATAATTGTTTGAGTGTTGAATGTTTTGTTTCTTTACATTAACCAGTACAATTTGACTATTTACTGTACCTTGATTTGTTACTGACATTTTCTTTTTTAAGGTGGAATATTTTATTTTTATTTTTATTCATAGCACCAACAACGCTCATCGATTCAGCTTACTAAAAATATCGGATTACCAACACAAATATACATGATGTAAAGCACTTACTGAAGTGCCTTATGTCTAGCCACATATGTATAAGAAAAAAAAACTAAATGTTTTGCATTTAATCCTAAAGTAGATTTTTACTCTTCGCTCTTTTCTTCTGCACTATTTTCAGAAAACTTATCTGAATGGAGAAAAATAATTTATAATATTGCGACTATAATGTAAAAAATCGATACTTGCAAATCACTGATACACGTAATTAATCTAGTTTGTACCATTAATCAGATTGGTTCCTTTATCACTTACATCTCAAAATATAAGACAGTCAATATAGATAATGAGGTAATTTATAGTTTTTGTAATCGATTATTCACTCAATATCTATAATCGATAATTTACGATTGATCAATTATTCCAAAACCAATAACCGACCTCCGTCACAATTCCTAGATCGAATATTGTAATGTTAAGATGGGGAATAAATAAAATATGAAATCAAAAAGTCGTTGTTTTCTATCATTTTTATAAAACATTTAATACAAATAATAATTGTCTATACAGAAAAATAGGCTTAGTACAGATTCAATAAATCTCTTACAAATTAAAGCACAGTTACATATTTGCCTAAACTGCGACTAATGCAATATGTTGGACCTAGGGCACGTACTGTACTAATTGTAACCTGCTGCCCTTAGTCAAGATTTTCTGATTACTGCTATCTACATATATAGTTGATAAGTTACATAATAATTCCATATGGAAAATTCGTCTGCCCGCCACATCCCACTTGAACGTCGCGATAAACATATCAAACGTAACGGTGGAGCCATTGCTGCCCCGCCCCAAGCGGTAGACTTCATTAACAGTCACCTTTTCCTTTAGAAGCGACTGTTTGATATCATCACAAGTGATATCACTAGATACTTCGCTGCGTATTACTGCACTAATAAGTCTATCTTCTGATGTACAGAAGTTGACTTTATGTTCCGTTAAAATTTTTATTACCTCCTCGTAGTCCTCGAACGTCAGCGCAATTAATTTAATGCCTTGAGGTGTTCGACGGAAACATTTCAGTTTAATTGTGTGTTCGTGGAAAAGACACATTACTGAAATCCATTTCTTGTGATTTACCTGCAGAAAGAGAGACGGAACCGTAGGCAATTGGCATTTATCTCCAAGTGTCGAGTAATCACTTTTCTTGATTGAATCAGATCCATTGGTTGCAGTTCCTGCAGCTGAGACGTTAGCAGTTGTGGCAATTCCAGAGGGTGTCGTCTCCGTTTCTTCTTCCAGTAAAAAGTCGGAAGAGTCACAGCCACCACATGAATATATAGCTTCTTCATCCGATAACGTTGGAAATGAAAACGAGAGAGATGGTGAAGCAAGTATTCTGTGGGGCGTCTTCTTCTTTTGTTACACCTACTAAGGTGTAGGCGTAGGTGTCCGCGGGTAAGAGGTTGGCCGCAGAAACTGAGAAGTTGCGGGGTTTGTAACGAGACGCTCCGCGACGTCGCTTTGGCCGCCTGGAGGTTGCCTTTGCGACGAAGCGGAGCCTGTAGAGGCTGTGCTGTTATGTTATGGGCGGAGGGGGTGCGACCTTGCTGTCCAGGTCGCAGGTCTTCTCATGGAGGGCCACTAGGATTTCCTGCAAGATGCAGAAGACGGCCTGGGTGTCGACTGAGTGGCTGGTATTTTCAGCCGGCTTGTTAGGAGTAGGCGTGATTGTCGCCTTTGTGGTAGCAGTAATGGGGGTGGCGGTAGTGACCGGCTGATGCACAGACGACACTTCCGCAGTAAGGTCCTGATGGTCTTGTTTAGGGGTGGCGGGTTTCCTTATCCGCTTGCCCCTCTTCCTCCGCCATCTTTTGGAGGAGGTGGTTGCTCCTTGTTGTTTGGGGGCATTTGCTTCCTCCATTAGCGAGGCCCCCCGCGACTTCTTGCTTGTGGGTTGTGGGTTCGCCGGTGATGGCGACCGTTCTCGCCCTTCTGTTTCGTGCTTCTCTTTGAAAGCCCCGTCTTTCAGTGGGTGTTGTTTGCAGGGTGATCCCCTCTGCAGTTGGCCCACGTTGCGGGCTATTCCCGTGGGCGCGGGCAGTTGGCAGCAGGGTGATTACGGCCGCAGTGCACGCAGGCTATGCGCCTGTGGCAGTGGTGGCTGCTATGCCTAAACTGCTGGCAGTGGTGACATTGCGCAGGCCTCTTCTTCCCGCGCCAGGCTTCTATTTTGACACCGGCGATGCCTAACATCTCGTCGATGTCGTAAATCCCCAGTGTGATGTGTGGAGTCCTCTTCAAAATTGCGAGGAGGATGCACCCTGGTTGGTCGCCGCGACTGACTGAATGTTGCGAATGTATTCGGGGTCGTAGCCCATTTCCTTGAGCTCCTGCTCCACCTCCTCCGGTGTCGCGGTGGCTGGTAGCCCTCTGATAGCGTGGGCTGCTCCTTATTTAGGGCGGGTGTGGACACGGCGCGGGTGAGTGGCAGCTTGCCCGCGAACAGTTGCGCAGTCTGCTGCGCCCTGTCGTGGGGTGGTGAGGGTTGTGGGGAGGGTGAGGGGCGGTGGCCTCATCTATGCTCTCCATCGACTACGCCGATTGGAGCGAAGTGGAGGAGGAGCACAGTGAGAGCGGTGCCGGTGATCCCATCGCGGAGTAGCGCGGAGGGGCAGCTCCGCGGTGCTGGGCAGGGGTGCGTAGCGTGGATGCGTCCGCGTGCGTGCGCGCGTGCGCGACGCATATAGCGTGACGCATAGTACGATCATAAAATGAAACTAATTAGAACACTTCGGGAGAACCTATTTGCTATTCTATTCCCCATTCCATTGGCCTAGAGTTATGATAATGTAGCTAGGTCTCATTGCACAAGTAAGAGAAAAAACAGAAAATTATTGACTTGTTATATAACATAAAATATAGTTTTTACGATTACAAACTTACTGCAGTTAAAATGAACGCCGATGCATGGGAGAGAACTACAAGGTTAAATTTGTCTTTTCGAATAAAGCGGTCGCAAATCAGCGAAAATCGGGCAAGGAGGTTTATTTTTTATATATATTAGGGCAGGGATGGCGAACTTTTACTGTTATGGCTAATAGATCTTTTACCTTTGTACTTTGTAACTTTAAGCAAAACGCAAGCAGCAAAAGCCAGCTTCGTTATAAAGTGTTGAACCATGGATGAAGGTGGAAATCAATTTCTTCAATTTTCAACTCTCTGAAGTGATAAAACGTTCCTGCAAAATCTTCGATTTATAAATGAAACACTGAAGTGAATTCCTTGGTGATTTTCTCTTCAAGTTTTGGTACTTGTAAACAATATATGTAATTTAGAGTCTATCTTGTAATTTGGAGTCGAAAGTGATAGAACTCAAGAATATGATGTTAAAAAGCATGAATACTTTAAGAATAATATATTTCAGTGACCAATGATGCACACTGTTCCACGTTGCGAACCCGAATGTCACGCCATCTTGCTATTTCTCTGAAGTAAACATAAAAGTTACTAATTATTCTAAGTTATTCTGAAAACCGTTCCAAAACATTTGTAAAACACTATATAAAAAATTATTAGATTTACAAAGCAAAATAAAGCAAATGTTGTCGCAATATTGATATTTAAATGTAAAAGGCTCAAAACTAATTTGTACTATCATTGTTAACATTTTACTAAATTTATTACATACTTATTACAATATAAACCGTATTTAAAGTTTATATAAATAAATATAACTTACATTTCTAACAAAAGCAAGTAAGTATTATTAAGTTCGATTGTACGAATGTATGCATGTATACCACGTTTCTTTATTACGACCCAGGAGTATAAACGTTTTGTTGGATATCGACATTTGTGGGGTTGGTGGTGATTGTGCAGCCCAGGGTAATACCCCAATGTTTTCCATACCCAAGTACTTACAGATCCACAAAGCTGCACACTCTTACCTATCTTTTATCAGACCTGAACCCGAATCGAAACCCATCGCAGAATAAAATTTAATCTCATTGCTCCATTGTCCATTCTATGTTCCCTACATAATTCATTTCATTTCATTCGTTAGAAGCGATGTAAACTGGTTCCTTTAACTTTCTAAAGACTAGGAAAAAACCCTCTTAATCACCTCGTGTCTGCGTCACAAAATATTCAAGGGCCTGAAAATCCTTTTCAATGCAACGCGTCATAAAGCTAATAAAATATTTAGATTATAAAAGTACTTAGAATTTTTGTCTCAAACATTTTTTTGTATCTATACAGACTTATATACAAATAAGTATCGAGCCAATAAGGGTCGGATCAACCGTTGCGATACCTCGGCCTCACAGAAAACCGGTTGTGAAGCAACATAGCCAGTAGTTTTGCATAGCAAAAGACAATCTGACAAAGAAAACATCATAAAGAAAGATAAATTATAATGAATTTTTCTTTAGGAATATTCAGATATATGTATGTATTTATAAAAAAACTATTATTATGTCATCAGATGCAGACACTTTGATTTTATTTATTAGATTTTACACTTTGGTATAGTTGTCTCTGTATTTATAAAGAATTACTACATACGTTACGTATGTTGTTGACTGGAATATTAGTGTCAGAGGCAAGAGATCAGAAGTCCAAATATTTATGTTTATACATTATCATACACTGACTGAATGCGTATAAAATCAAAGTATATTTACTTTGATTAGTATATAGTAGACTAAACTTATAGAATATCTATATATTCTATATTTAACAAGTAGTACTAAATTAGTCAAACTAAGAATACAAGCAACGTGGGTTACACATTACTAGTATTCTTGTTTACCTCCCCAGCTAAGCTATATGCTTGTGTTAGTTGTAGGTTTACGACAGTAGTGTACTGGGCGGGGTTTGAACCCGCCTCAGCCATCACGCTACCGCCGCTTAAATACCTACATACATAAGCTCTATCCCTTAAGCGATAGGCAGAGGTGAATAAAACCCCCACATTTTGCCAAAAACGATTTGGCCCCACTAACCTAATAGGGGGCAAGCTTTTTGCCGTCAATGGGGCTCTTTATGACTGTATACATACTGTCTGATAGACAACAGTCCGATCCCTGCGCTGCCTTTTACGACACCCACGAAAAGATGTTTGGTGGCTCTACTCTACTCCACCAAAAACACGCGGCAAATAATTATTATAGTTTTCTCATAGTTAAAATCCACTTTCAACTACTACTGTACTGTCTCTCAATCGTTTTGATCTATCCAAAGGTTGCCTGGAAAAGATTGCGTTAAGCAATAATACCACCTTATGTATTTGTGTGATACTTCTACTATAACAATGGTATACACAAATAAAGTGTTATCTATCTATGTCCAAAGGAGAGTTAAGTATAATGGCGGTCTGTAATGTAACCAAACTAACCCCTGTACAAAAAAGAAAAAACTAAAAAAAACTAGTCCATTATTAAAAAACTTTTATTCAGAATTATACGTTTTCTTCAAACATGCATGAAATAGTAATGCATTGAAACATCTCTGATATGTATAACAAAATATTTATTAAAAAGTTTTACATACAGATACAACTCTATATTAAAATTACACAATTTGGGTGTGTATACACAACATTTTTATTCTGTTTCAGGGTTGATACGAAAAGAAGCTAGTTTGTCCAATAAATGCATAATGTGCTCCAATTTGCACTAATGCTGCGGAGTTACCTTCGTTTTCTAATATGAGTTTGTACATATTACTTATATCATCAATACCACCGCACCATTCTAAAAAAACGTAGCAGTACGTTTAAATTCATAAGTTCGGACATGTATTGAGATGTGATCTCTGGAATTTCAGCATCATCCGAAGTTTTCGTCATCGTTACAGGATTACATTGCTCTACCATGGAACTAGTTGCCGCACAATCTATTTGAGTAACTGCAGTTTTTGTGATATCGGCTGAAGGAGAATGGTATGCAGTGCATCTGTAGATGTGTTGTCATATTTTAAGTCTTCTGATGGTTTATGGCCACTACTGGCTTTTAAGCTATCCATTTCCCATTGTCTTGAAGAGGTTCAAAGCGAGTGGGAGATATTTTACAGTCTGCTGTCATGTGATCTCCAAAACAATGATCACACATAAGAGGTAGTGAGCAAGGGCTGCCAAAGTGTCCGTATAAGTGACATCTGCTGCACTTAGTCAAGATTTTCTGATTACTGCTATCAACATATATAGTTGATAAGTTACATAATAATTAAATTTGTAAAATTCGTCTGCCCGCCACATCCCACTTGAACGTCGCGATAAACATATCAAACATATCGGAGGAGCCATTGCTGTACCGCCCCAAGCGGTAGACTTCATTAACAGTCACCTTTTCATTTAGAAGCGACTGTTTGATATCATCTCAAGTGATATCACTAGATACTTCACTGCGTATTACTGCACTAATAAGTCTTTCTTCTGATATACACAGGGTGACTTTGTTCCGTTAAAATTTTTATTACCTCCTCGTAGTCCTCGAACGTCAGCGCAATTAATTTAATGCCTTGAGGTGTTCGACGGAAACATTTCAGTTTAATTGTGTGTTCGTGGTAAAGACACATTACTGAAATCCATTTCTTGTGATTTACCTGCAGAAAGAGAGACGGAACCGTAGGCAATTGTCATTTATCACCAAGTGTCGAGTAATCACTTTTCTTGATAGAATCAGTTCCTGCAGCTGAGACGTTAGCAGCTGTGGCAATTCTAAAGGGTGTCGTCTCCGTTTCTTCTAGCAGTAAAGAGTCAGAAGAGTCTCAGTCACCATATGAATATTTAGCTTCTTCATCCAATAATGATGAAAATGAAAACAAGGGAGATGGTGAAGCAGGTACTGTATTTTCATAGTCTTGAGAGGCTTCATATGGAGGGAGCCGTATTTTATCAACGGAGCGACTTTTCAGAAAATTATACACCTCGTTATCGTAAGATTTATCTCCCATAAATGTTCCTGCCATTATAATTATGTTAGACTTACACAAATCACTAACTAATGAATACTTGAACTGAACTGCCAGCCACAGAAATATCACTTGCTCATGAAATACTGACACTAGACATTCGTCTACACTGTTGATAATAGGTATGGAGAACCGAACCAAACTGATGTAAACCGCCGCTAAGTCGTCACAACGCCCTGTAGAGTGCTGCGGTATGTTTATGTTCCGTGGTAGGGTTTTGGTCTGAACTGGCGTTCTAGGTGTTCCGCGAATATATCAGCACGGTCTGCTGCTCGATACCTGGGTTCGGAGTCCTCGATGAGTCTGATCCAGCTCTCGGTGGTGTAGGTACTCATCTCGGCTTTCACTCTCTCCGCGAGCCGGTTCAGTGCGGTCTTCAACGTGGGACAGCGCGAGCTCTGCCATTGCCTTCGGAGGCGTCTTTTGTCGGCTATAAGCGCCTTGATGGGTGCCGGCAGGAGTGGTAGTCGCCCCTGGGTTTGCGCAGTGGTTTTTTTTTTGCCGTGACAAGGGCTCCTCCGATGCTGTCCGTGAGCTCGGCTGCTCGGCGGCCGCGGAGTTGATTGGCCGAGATGGTGTTGTGGTCTCCAGTGTTTCTGTGAACAGTGTCCAGTCATAGATATAACGTGGTAGGGACGGTCCGCGTGGGTATGTCCTCGGCGACGACGAGTACGGGTTGATGATCCGATTGAACCTCGTCGAGTACTTGCTGTGTGATCTGGCAGCACAGGTGCGCGTTGTGCACGAGGATATCCAGTACGTCGGGGGCACCGTTCTGCCTGTCCTGATAGTGTGTGGGTGCCTCCGGGCCAGCAACCGTGTACCCCCGGTCTTCGGCGTCGTTGTGTAGTCGTACACTAGCAGTGTTTTGCGTGGTGGAGTTCCACGCTGGGTGCTTGGCGTTTAGGTCTCCGGTGACAATCACAGGGTGCGGCACGTCGAGTATCGTGTGCACGTCCGTGAAGTCAGCACAGATGGAAGGCGGTTTGTAGGCAGCGTACAATTGGAGTTGTGCACCGCCGAGGTGTAACTCAACACCCAGCGTGAACACTGTATTGAAGTCTGTTGTTTCTAGTGGCTGGTGTACGACTCTTCTCTTGATTAGCACTGCCAGACCACGGTAGGTTGCATGTTGTTCGGATCTCTCGTCCCACCGATAAACGAGGTAACCCGGGAATTTGATTTTGTCTGCAGGTCCCAGGAGTGTCTCGCTTATCAGCGCCAAGTCGATGTTCTGTTCCTGCAGTAGAGGGCGAAGGAGCGCGACCTTGTGAGCCAGGCCGCGGGCATTTACGTAGAAGAAAGTTATTTTAGCACGTGCTATTTAAACTATATATTGGTTTTGCGTTATATAATTTTGTTTCAAATGAAAACTGGTATTAGACTATATATTTTTGTACAGAAAAATTATACTTAGTAAAAGTAGTCTGACTGTCAATGTTAAAAGGCTAATTAAAGTAATAAAGGCTAATTAGATATTATATCTAATAATAAGAAACAGATTATGGCCTGCACACGAAGTTAATCTTTCTCGTTTAGAAAAAGAAGACAAAGGATTCTTTTACCCAGAAAAAAGTAAATACTGTTCTCAAGAGATGCCTGAAACGGTTGACATGAATTATTTTAGGTTACATCTGAATCTACATTGACGCGAGTCCTTTGAAGCCACAGCAAAACTTATTAGGGTTCAAAAAAGGACCTTTACTCAAGACCTTTTAAATTATATGTCTGCTGCCCTTTGCAGTTGTATGACGACGCATAGTACGATCATAAAATGAAACTAATTTGAACACTTCGGGAGATTTGCTATTCTATTCCCCATTCCATTGGCCCAGAGTTATGATAATGTGGCTAGGTCTCATTGCACAAGTAAGAGAAAAAACAGTAAATTATTGACTTATTGTTATATAACATAAAATATAGTTTTTACTATTACAAACTTACATACTGCAGTTAAAATGAACGTCTTTTGTCTTTTCGAATAAAACGGTCGCAAATCAGCGAAAATCGAGCAAGGAGGTTTATTTTTTTATAAATATTATAGGGCATGGATGGCGAACTTTTACTGCTATGGCTAATAGATCTTTTACCTTTGTACTTTGTAACTTTAAGCAAAACGCAAGCAGCAAAAGCCAGCTTCGTTATAAAGTTTTGAACCATGGATGAAGGTGGAATTCAATTTCTTCAATTTTCAACTCTCTGAAATGATAAGACGTTCCTGCAAAATCTTCGATTTATAAATGAAACACTGAAGTGAATTCCTTGGTGATTTTCTCTTCAAGTTTTGGAAATACTTGTAAACAATATATGTAATTTAGAGTCTATCTTGTAATTTGGAGTCGAAAGTGATAGAACTCAAGAATATGATGTTAAAAAGCATGAATAGTTTAAGAATAATATATTTCAGTGACCAATGATGCACACTGTTCCACGTTGCGAACCCGAATGTCACGCCATCTTGCTATTTCTCTGAAGTAAACATAAAAGTTACTAATTATTCTAAGTTATTCTAAAAACCGTTCCAAAACATTTGTAAAACACTATATAAAAAATTATTAGATTTACAAAGCAAAATAAAGCAAATGTTGTCGCAATATTGATATTTAAATGTAAAAGGCTCAAAACTAATTTGTACTATCATTGTTAACATTTTACTAAATTTATTACATACTTATTACAATATAAACCGTATTTAAAGTTTATATAAATAAATATAACTTATATTTCTAACAAAAGCAAGTAAGTATAACTAAGTTCGAATGTACGAATGTATGCATGTATACCACGTTTCTTTATTACGACCCAGGAGTCCAAACGTCTTGTTGGATATCGACATTTGTGTGGTTGGTGGTGATTGTGCAGTCCAGGGCAATACCCCAATGTTTTCCATACCCAAGTACTCCACAAAGCTGTACACTCTGACCTTTCTTCGAGACCCATCGCAGACTAAAATTTTATCTCATTGCTCCATTGTCCATTCTATGTGTTCCCTACATAATTCTTTTCATTTCATTCGTTGACATAGAAGCGATGTAAACTAGTTCCTTTAACTTTCTAAAGACTAGGAAAAAACCCTCATAATCACCTCGTGTCTGCATCACAAAATATTCAAGGGCCTGAAAATCCTTTTGAATGTAACACATCCTAAAGCTAATAAAACATGTAGATTATAAAAGTACCTACAATTTTTGTCTCAAGCATGTTTTTGTATTTATTATTATGTCATCAGATGCAGACACTTTTATTTTATTTATTAGATTTTACACTTTGGTATAGTTGTCTCTGTATTTATAAAGAATTACTACATACGTTACGTATGTTGTTGACTGGAATATTAGTGTCAGAGGCAGGAGATCAGAAGTCCAAATATTTATGTTTATACACTATCGTATACTGACTGAATAAGTATAAAATCAAAGTATATTTACGTAATATACTTTGATTAGTATGTCCAGCTCGCGGTCCACAGCTGCTTGCACAGCATCGTAGAGCAAGACTTGCCTTTGCACGAGAATATGCTGACTGGACTACGGAACAATGGAAGAACGTACTGTTCTCAGATGAGAGCAGAATAGCCTTAAGGGGTCCAGATGGACGTCAGCGTGTTTATAGGCGCAATAATCGAAACCGTGGGTTATCAGGGAGGATCCATAATGGTTTGGGGAGGTATCTCTTACGAGGCTCGTACCGATCTAGTAGTGTTTGATAGAGGCAGTGTGACTGCTCAAAGATACGTGGAGGAAGTCTTACAAGACCACGTCATACCTTTCGCACCATTTATTGGTGAAAACTTTAAATTAATGCACGACAATGCTCGATGCCATACCGCAAGATCCGTCACTCAATACCTCGATGAGGTCGGGATTCAAGTTTTGCCATGGCCGTCACGCAGTCCCGATCTTAACCCAATTGAGCACATTTGGGACAACCTAAAAAGACGTATTCGAGCAAGAATATCAGCTCCTGCGACCTTACAAGAGCTCAAGACGGCTGCGATAGAGGAGTGGCATAATATCCCTCAGTCGGATATTCAAGACCTCGTAGATGGATTGCCAAACCGACTACAAGAAGTTATCAGGGCCCGAGGTAGTAATATTCATTATTAAAATTTAAATAAAAAGAAAGCGGACGATTTTTTTCAAAATTAGTCATCACATTTTCATGCAAATTTTTTGCAAAATCTATTTTTGGCATATTTTTTTTCATTAAACGGTTTTGTTTAAAGACTTTTGTGATTTTATTTATCCTTAATGGCTGCTTTTAACATAACTTCCATCAAATGTGGTCAAAATTTTCCGACTACTGAAAATTGAAAGAAATACAAGGTGGGCGGTTAATTGTGCCTGTTAGTGTAGTATATAGTAGACTAAAGTTATAGAAAATCTACATATTCTATATTTTACAAGTAGTAGTAGTACTAAATTATAGTAAATTAACTACTTACTACTAAATTAGTAGGAATACTAGCAACGTGGGTGACACATTACTAGTATTCTTGTCAACCCCCCCAGCTAAGCTATGTGCGAGGGGTGGGTTTACGACGTAAGTGTACTGGACGGAGTTTGAACCCGCAACCAATTGATCGCAAGTCCGTAGCCATCACGCTACCGCCGCTTAAATACCTAAATACATAAGCTCTATCCCTTTAGCGATAGGCAGAGGTGAATAAAACATCCACATTTTGCCAATAACGATTTGGTCCCACTAACGTAATAGGGAGCAAGCTTTTTGCCGTCAATCTGGCACTTTATGACTGTATACATACTGTCTGATAGACAACAGTGCGATCTCTGCGCTGCCTTTTACGACACCCACGAAAAGATGTTTGGTGGCTCTACTGTACTCCACCAAAAACACGCGGCAAATAATAATTATAGTTTTCTCATAGTTAAAATCCACTTTCAACTACTACTGTATTGTCTCTCAATCGTGTTGTTCTATCCAAAGGTTGCCTGGAAGAGATTGCGTTAAGCAATAAGACCACCTTATGCATGTAAATATCAGTTTATTTTATGTATTTTTGTGATACTTCTACTATAACAATGGTATACACAAATAATGTTTAATTGAAAGAAAAAAAATAAGAGGTAGTTAAACAAAAGAAAATTAATTAAAATTAGCTCACGTTTCTGACTCGACGCAATCTGAGTACGGCCCTGTGCTTCCAGCAAAAATATTGAGTGACGGCCGTGCGGTCGTCTATTGTCTCGTAACCGCAGATATCGGCCTGGAATGTTCGGCAGATACTATGTAATATTTGCATAAATATTATAACATACCTACATAAATAAATCTAAAACCTTACAGAGCTATCAATTACCCGAATAAGATAATCGTATAATAATTATAGTAGTTTTTTAAATAGTAGTATGATTGTTATTGAGTACGTACTAACTTTAAATGAATATTACACTGTATTGTACATAATATTAATACTTTTTTTTTTACTATATGTAGTTATAATAGTACACAAGTTTTATAGTTTAATAAAATGTTGTTTTGCATTAAAAATACTGTATACGGACAACAAGACACGCAAACTATTTGAAATAGTAATAGGTAAAGGTATGTAGGTAATTAAGAATAATTTGTTAGTGGTTTGGATATAGTAAATACACAAGGGAAGGCACTCAGCTGCAATGGCCGATGCTGCGGTACGATGATGAACCGGCGGTGGCTGCAATGACTCGTGGTACACCTCCAGAGAAACATGCAAAATTGCTTGATACTTGAACACGACGCTTACGGCGCAATAGCTAGACCGATGCGTGTCAATGATGATTTGTGTTCTTGTACGGTCGCCAGATATTTAGAAGCTTCACTTTCTTAAAAAAAAATCCAAAATCGCATGCCTTTTACTTGATTAATTCAGTTTTAGTATTTTTACAATAAATTTTCTATTCTTTAGCGAGCTCGTAGATTGAGTGCGTGAAGCGAGTTTTTGTCGGTACTTTTATAAAAATATGTCACAGATAACAAATGAACGTAGGCTTTAACAATTACCAGAATGAACAGAAACAATGTGAAGCAACAATAAGCATGCAACCTCGACATAGAAGCGATGTAAACTGGTTCCTTTAACTTTCTAAAGACTAGGAAATAACCCTCATAATCATCTCGTGTCTGCGTTATAAAATATTCAAGGGCCTGAAAATCCTTTAAAATACAAACACGTCATAAAGCTAATAAAACTTAAGCCTATTGCCGTCAATGGGGCACTTTATGACTGTATACATCTGTCTGATAGATAACAGTCCGATCCCTTAGTCGCCTTGTACGACACCCACGGAAAGAGAACTACTCCACAGAGAACCACACAACAAGTAATAATTATAGTTTTTCTCATAGTTAAAATCCACTTCCAACTACTATTGTCTCTCAATCATTTTAATCTATTGAAAGATTACTGTAAGAGATTGCGTTAAGCAATAAGACCACCTGATGTATGTATATATCAGTTTGATTTACGTATTTGTGTGACACTTCTACTATAACAATGGTATACACAAATAAAGTGTTATCTATGCCGAAAGGAGAGTTAAGTATCACGGCGGTCTGTAATGTAATTAAAGCCAACCCCTGTACAAAAAGGAAAAAACTAAAAAAACGAGTCCATTATTAAAAAGTTTTAATTCAGAATTATACGTTTTTTACAAACATGCATGAAATAGTAATGCCTGGTAACATCTCTGTTATGTTTAACAAAATATTTCCAGGTCCAGATACCAAATAGTGACATCTCGTTGTTCTTAGGCCCAAAACAAATTAAAAGTTCTCAATACTTATCGTTTTTATATAACTTCAGTTTCTGACCCATTACAATACCACAATTTTAATGTGTTCAATTTGAAAAGGTTGACAGTACATTTCAATGAATATAAGTAAGATCTCCTATGATTAATTCATCAAAAGATCAGCTACGAATTCAAATCGAAGTAATCTAAATGAAAGTACAGATATAACTCTATATTAAAATTACACAACATTTTTATTCTTTTTCAGGGTTGATACGAAAAGAAGCTATTTTGTCCAATAAAGGTGCATATTGAGCTCCAATTTGCAGTAATTTGCATTTGTTGACATAGAAGCGATGTAAACTGGTTCCTTTAACTTTCTAAAGACTAGGATAAAACACTCATAATTCTAAAACCTCGTGTCTGCGTCCCAAAATATTCAAGGGCCTGAAAATCCTTTTCAATGCAAACACGTCATAAAGCTAATAAAACATGTATATTATAAAAATACCTGCAATTTTTGTCTCAAGCATTTTTTTGTATCTATACAGACTTATATACAAATAAGTATCGGGCAAGTAAAGGTCGGCTCGACCGGTGCAATACCTCGGCCTCACAGAAAAGACTGTCTGACAAAGAAAACATCATAAAGAAAGAAAAATTAGTATTGGATACATCTCTGTTATATTTAACAAAATATTTCTTAAATAGTTTTAATCATTGTTCATAGGTACAGATACCAAATAGTGATATCTCGAAGTTGTTCTTAGGCCCAAAAAAATTAGAACTCATTTTTTTTTCCCCTTCAATGGCTCCATCGTTTACCGATGATTTTACCAACGTCAAGGTGAAAAGTTGATTTATTAGTAATAGAGGTTAAATGTTTATGATAGAAAATAAAATAATAACTGTTTGTGCTTGTGAGTCTGTGGAAGAACAAAAGATGGTTAGGGCATCAATGAATAAGAAAAGACTATAAATGGATTTTGTTTAAGGAAATGAATTTCTAAAGAATTTTGAAAAGTGGGGTATGAACTTGGCCCATCTCTTAACTATGAGTTAAGAGATGGGCCAAATTAACGGGTCGAGATATCTCTTGAAGGAGAAGATCATAAAGAGGAATGATTAGTTTAGGGCAAGAGAAAAAGATATGGTCAAGGGTGCCTTCCTCGAGACCACACTCACATAGAGAGTGATCCCGAACTCGGAGTTTGACAATTAGAAGTTCTTAATACTTATCGTTTTTATATTAGTTCAGTTTGTAACACCCATTACAATAATACAATTTTAATATTTTCAATTTGACAGTACATTTCAATGAACATAAGTAAGACCTCCTAAGATTAAAACATCAAAAAAAATATTTAAAAAAAAACAAAAATCTGCCCAGCTATGAATTAAAATCGAAGTTAGTTGTTTAGGACTTGATTAGTTAAGTGAGTTATAATTATAACTTACTTCATTCTAATAACTTATAAGAATAAAAGGTCATTAAGCAGGTTAAAAACCCCAGATTCTAAGAATGGTCGGTTACTTAGACACCGCGTGTTATTTAACTATGTTATTATACCTAGTTTCGTTTTCATCCAAAGTTAATATTCTACTTTAGGTAAACAGGTCATATAAGGACGAATCCTTTATACAAAAGCGTTCAATATAGTGTCCTTTTGGCATTACTTCTGCGACATTTATAGGAAATTTATCCAAGCTACCCTTGAACCTTGGCTATGTTTCGTTATACGATATAAAAAAAATGGTTTTCAGTTTTAATGTTGGTTATTTAAGGAATATTTTCTGTACATGTAAGAATTCAACAACATGAATCTTATTTTAAACGACATGATCTGAGTTATGTCATTTAAAGTTCGTTGAATGTTTGTATAGTATTTTAAAACTCTAGTAAAATAAATTACGTGGTAATGAAACGTATCTCCTTCATTGAAGTTGAAACGTCAGTTTAAAACTTCAAACAAAAACGGTTCTTTAATTTGTAAACTTCTGATTCTGAAATATTCTGAATTTGTAGTTAGTTTGTTTCTATGAAATCGTGATAAATATTATTTTAAGCCTCGTTTTTAGCGTTTCAGCGACATCTAAAAAATACTTTTTATGAGGTGCTATAAAAGTATTATGAAAATTTTGAAGTAAGTTCAACATAACAATAATTTGAAATTAGAAACGCTTCATCAACACCTAATGGGTTGTATTTTGTGCCTTATAGTATGACCTGCTTAAAATACGTTTCTATACTTAAATTAATTTTAAATAAGCAGCCAATTACCAAATGAAAAAACAAAATGAACAACTAACAATACTAAGAGAACGCTTACTTGAACCTGTCACGCCACTCTGTAATTTTATCAGGTTTCGGATTGCCTAAACAATGCCGAAGACAAGGATACCTTCGCCGTCTCGGTCGCAAGGAAGCACCACTCCTCGACGAAACAAACCTCGTAGAAGCCGGAGTGTTTGTTCCCCCTCGCTTTCTAATGCCTCTGGCAGGCTAACGTCGATCATAGACCAATTTAAAGAAAAGAATATGGAATCATTTTCAATATCACCAATGAAATCGAGATGGTCAGTGTTAACGGATAATACAGACATTGATGAACCACAGCGTAAGTAAAGGCATTTTTTATACTAAAGACAGTATTACAATACTAATAGTGCTTTTGTAATATTCTTCTGTAAAATTTCTCTCACTTAGAAGATTTAAGCCAAAGACAGCAGTATTTTATGCCCTAGTCAGTTAAACAAGAGACTATGCAATATTGAAAGTTCCAATAAAACTGGGGCATAAATGTTTGCTTCTTATATGACTGGGTACTCAATAATAATTAGTTAGCAATTATATAACATTTGCTTTGTCATATTAAGTATTAGAATATTATCTAGTTCTATCATTTTATGAAGTGTTTTGTATAAGTTAGAGTATTAGTTGTTTCAGCACAATGTTATTGTTCTTACATAATATATTTTATATACTAAATAATTAAAAAAGGTTGCTGATACCTATGCCTTAGCAATAGTAAATCTATCACTTAGGAACATTATTGATTTTGTGTATGAAATGTACTTAGACATTTTCTCTACACATAAATTTTATGACTGTTGTTTGATTAGCTATGGTGTTTAAGTGTGTTGGTCTATTCCTTTGTTTTTGTTTACAATGTAAGTAGGATAAGTCCTGCTGCAAAAAAAACTACATAACTTAGTTCTGCCATACCCCAGGCGGGGATCTACTTCACATCACTTAAGGCACTCAAGTTATTGGTTACACACTCCAAACCATCCATCAAATAAACATCTGTTTTCTTCCATTGCATACCTTCTCCTTATATACCTTCCCCCTTTAATATTAAACTATCTTAAGCTCCCAAAGGGTATGGGTAATTACCGGCCCCTATTATTTTTGCTGGTAAGAAATTTAACTTGGTAATACAATGGTCTTTAACATGCCTCTATATATAAAGGTATGTATGTTACAACCCTCTAGCTCAGCTAAATACTTGTTTTAGTACCTCCAACTGGAATATAGACAAGACAACTACTGGAACCAAAATATCCTGATAGTTTTCATGGCCACACAGATTTTATTTAAGATTTCAGGTGTCACTGTGTTTTATACTGTTTAATATTCAAATTTCACTAAAAAATATGTTCTATTATTTTTAGGTAAGAGCTGGTGGAAAAATCTGAATGAGAACTCACAAGATTTTATGGAAGTGTTAGAGGATAATAAAGACACTGACTCAAACAATCCCATTGAAGATATCAGTGATATTGAAATTATAAGGTAAATTATTTTAGAAACTACGAAAACCCTACACATTTTATTTATTGAATAATGTTCTTGTTAGGCTAGCTCCTAACAAAATCACAATAATCCTATCTAATGTTTGAACCCACCATTCATTCTCACCTTGACCTGATGAGGGTGAAATGACTACATATATAAAAGTAGCTGTTCCCAGCAGTTTTCCTGCTTTTGTGGTCACTGCATTGGTCCTAAGTGTCTACTCCACTTTGAAGTTGAAAGTGTATATTGTCAGGGTTTTTCGGATGATGTGGCCGCCTCTTACAAAAGAGTTGGACCTAGGTCTGCTGGGTTTCCTGGAAGGATCTCCTCCAGGTCCTTTGCAATAGACCCAGTTGTGACAGAACACTGTGTGGTTTTAGTTGGTTCGAGTCCGACGTACCACCATGACCAATGGGGGTTTCTGCATGAAAAAAAGTGTTTTTCAGTTCCAACTGGAAGTTCCAGAGTTTAGCTGATTTAAAAAAAAAAGAAAATGATCTTGAACTCTATTTTATCAGTATATATATAAAGCATATTGCTACTTACAACTTTTAAAATTTTAAATTTTTATACCCAGTTATAGGTCTACTACTTTATAAGTATTAGCTATATTTGTTTGTGCAGAAAGCTACCAACCGCTGATTAAAACCGAATGTAAACACTAAGTAACTACAGACCTTAAATTGCTTGTTTTTTAAATACAAGAGCTGAAACTCGCTATCTCATTCCTTTAAGTTGTCTCGGCTATGGTTTGTATGTGATGATAACCAATAGTGAATGGACACCCCAGTAATGGTAAAAGGCTCAGTTCCCGCATTTGGACTCATGTTCGGTCCATTATGCGTTCAAGAGGCTGACTGGTTGAGCCAGCTTAGCTCATTCCAGAACCGGACACCCCAGTAAATGAGTTTTGCGCAGGGACATCGGATAAATTTACAAAAGTGGTAGACCTATACTTCATTGCACATATATGTTATTAAGAATACCCTAATTCTTAAATGTTATTTCAAAAAACAAATGTGTATTCCATGACATAAAAATAGGGGACAAAAATAGGAATGACTATATATAATAATTCTTATTTACAGCCAAGAAAACAAGAATTACTCTTCTTTAGACTTACCAGAAAGTAGTGACAATGAATCAATTCACAGCATAGTACTTACCCAACGTGAACTGTTTTTACAAAAAGAGAATAAACCACATAAGAAATTTGGTCAGCTTATTGGTGCAAGAGAAACATTAACAAAACTACACAAGAGTAACACTACATTTCATGAAAAAATAATCATTGCAGGCACTAAGGATTTATTTCAAGGTACAAAGAAATCCAAACCAGTATTTTCTGCAGCCTTACTAAATATGTCTGCAAACAAAACAACTGTGGACAAGACAGCAGAAAATATCGTTGCAGAGCCAAAAATACCTGTTAAGAATATCTTTGGTCACAGACCTGCTAAAAAACGTAAGAATATATTTGCTGACTTTATTGTGTCAGACAGTGAACATGAAGTCTCTGATATACAAGTCTTAGCAAAACATAGTTTGGTTAAGAGAACTAAAAATGATAAAATACTAGATAACCAAGTTGATGTAGATCAAAATATAGATATTGAGCAAAGTGAAAAAGTAAACCTAGAAGAGATGGTTGATGATGATGAATGTGAAAATGAACAAATGAATGAAAACCAAGCAGCTGTCAACAAATCTAACAAGAATCAAGAATTAAACCAAGCACAAAATAAATTTCATGGTCTGGTTGGGTCTAGAGAAAGCATTGATAAACTGCATCCAACCAACACCACTCACTATGAGGAAGTGGTTACTGCAGGTACTAAACATTTGTTTCCAAACATAGAGTCAAACACAATATTTTCATCAACTTTACTGCATATATCTCCCAAAAAAACAGCTGCAGATGAACTAAAACCAACAGTTAAAAATATGTTTAGCAACCGATCGTCTAATAAACATAGAAATATATTCGCGGATTTTCTTGAGTCTGAAAGTGAACATGAAATATCTGAAATTGTCCCTGAAAAGGAAAAATCCACAACTGTGGATCCTCCAGATGTAAATAAAGAACTAAGACAGCAATCTGATGCGATAGAAAATGTAGGTGGTGAAAGTACGCAAGGAAAGCAACAAATAACGGCAACAAAAACGAATTTTAATCTAAGTACTGAAAATAATCAAGAAGAGATTGTAAATGAAAAAGAAATGGAGGATGGTGCTGAAAGTGAGGAAGATGCAGAAATGAAGTATGAAGAAAGTGACGAAGAAGTCCCCGAAAAGAGTAAACGTCAAGAGAAAGGGTATTTTGATAGCAAACATCTTGAAGTAATAAGTAAAGGTGACATCAAAGAATTTAATAAAAATATTGATAATTGCCAAAATGAAATTAATAAAAGCTTTAAAGAAGTTCAAAAAGAAATTGAAATCCGAAGTGAATGCATACATAAGTTTAACCAAAAGAATGTGGAAGCAAATGTAAACCAAGAATCAAGTGTTGAAATGAATGACCATCAACATGGTGATCAAAATCAGAGAGATGAAAATATAGACAAACAAAAATCTAAAAAAGATTCACAGGATGAAGAAAACAGAAAAAACCAGAAATATGGTTTAACTAAAAAAAGTAGTGCAAAAATAAAAGAAATAGACCCCATGGGTAATATAGGCCCAGAACTTCATGATGATGAGGAAACTAGTGCAAATAGTAAAAAAATTGTAGAAGTTGAAAATTACCAAGAAACAGACGAAAGCGTTGATGTTGACAAAGCCACTGCAACAGATAGAGTATCCAAATCTGACGATCAGGAAGAAATTGAAGTACATAATTATGAAAATTACAAAAATGTCAGCTATAAACAAAAAAACAACTCAAGAGATGACGGTAAAATTATAGAAAATGAAGAAGATAATGCGGAAAGTGAAGTGGAAGATGAATATGAAAATAACGGGGTAGATAATAATGACAGTGAAATAGATGATGAAATCCAAGAAAACGAATTAGATAATGGTGTCAGTGAAATAAATGATGAAATCGAAGAAGATAAAGTCGAAAGTGAAGTAGAAAATGAAATAAATAAAGTTGAAAGTGAAGTAGAAGATGAAAATGAAGAAAACCAAGTAGATGAAGACGAAAGACAAGTAGAAGATGTTAATGAAGAAAACGAAATAGATAAAGACGAAAGTGAAGTAGAACATGTAAATGAAATAGATAATGAAGAAATTGAATTATATACTGAAAGTGAAGAAAGCGAAGGAGATAATGGTGAAAATGAAGTAGATGATGAAAATGAAAATGCTGAAGTAGATGATGATGAAAATGAAGTAGATGATGAAAATGAAAATGCTGAAGTAGATGATGATGAAAACGAATTAAATGATGTAAGAGGTGAAAATGAAGATGGTTATGAAAATGAAGAAAACGCAGAAGTTCATACAAAGGTCGCATCTAGTGATGAAGTTATAGAAGAATCACCGGATGTCACACACAATACAACTAGCAGAAATAGAAAGAAAATAAAATCTCCAGAGGTTGTTCTACATGACAAAACCAAACAACAGATTTCATTTATAGCCAAAGGGCGAAATACCAGTGTTAGAGAAACAAAAAGCTTGTACAAGGATTTAAATATAACACCCAGTTTGGCGCCACCTAGAGACAGCATAGGATTATCTGCAGGCGATTCTAGTGCCGAAGGTTCAGGTTGGGATTCCCATAGAACCACACGAAAGACCCTCAGACAAACCTTTGGTAAAGATTTCACTCCACGGAAGTCTTTAAGAGCTCTTGTTATGGAAAAATCTGCTAAACAAACTATGAACATACAAACATTGCAATCTGAAACAGCATTAATGCCACAAGCAAACTCTACGGAGTATCCACAAGATTCCTTTTGTAAAGATGATGAAACGATTGAATCCGATCATGAGGTCTCTAAAAGAACGCGACAGACGACATTGGAAACATATTTACAGAAGATCAAGCAGCAAAATATTGAAAAGAAATTAAAAATGGTAAGTTATTATCCTGTAGGTATATGAATGAATAGCATGAATGGCACCTGTTACATACTTCATTATTTAAAAAGTTACAGCTTTTGTGGCAAGTGGTAGTACTTTGGAACACAGTGTTAGAGGTTGACTTAGAGGCTTATGATACACCCATTATAAGTTTATAACTTTCCTTTTACTTCCTTCTTCACTATTTATTATTATTAAACATTTTGCTGTCCACATCAGCTAATTTAAAATCATAATTCCAAACATTTCAGGAACAAGCAATAAGGGACTCTTTAAAAGCTCCACCAACACAAGATACTCTAAGCTTATTCAAAATACCTTCAAAACCCCCACCTCGTAGACCAAAACCTACCTCAACTAAACCAAAGAAACAGGTTAAATCCTTATTATTTGATGAGTTACCTTCCGAAGTAATTGAGGATATGAAGTACAAGCCGCCTAAGAGGTTTCAGCCTTCCAACGCATCGTGGATCACTAAAAGACTGTATAAATACCTGGAAAGTAAACTCGAACCAAAGTGAGTATATCTAGAAATCATATTATTTAGCAAACAAAATAATTTTTAGGATTTTTTCTGATCATTGCCTAGCATGATCAGAAAAAATCCTAAAAATTATTTGTCAAACAACCTCTTTGTTCTAACATAAAGTAAATATCTCAATGCCGAACATTCTGCTACAACAAAACGTTTTAAAACTAGTTCGATGATGTTCAGAAACCGGTTAAGTGCGAGTCGAAGTCGTGCTCCGAGGGTCCGTACCTACCCATTATACCGCCATTATGACGTAATAAAATTATGTAGTATCATTTTTATTGATGGCTCGGGCTCAACAAATTGGGAAGTGCATAGTGTAACAATCGCTTTAGTGTTACTGTGAAATATTCTGCGCACACGAGCATAATATTGCAATAAATATTTTCTTTCACACAATAGCACAATTTTATTTATTTACCTTATTTGAGAGGTTGGTGCCAATTAAGCTAGTCCTCTAAATTGTATGAGCGTCCATACAACTCAGAGGACTACCTTAATTGGCGTCAAGTATGTATGTATGTATGGGACATACTAAATTACTACTTTAAATTTTTCCTTTATTTGTGCTGTAAGACCTTACTTTTTGCTAAATTTCGTGATTCTAGGTCAACGGGAACTGCCATATAGGATTTCGACCCAAAACCTATAGGTTACTTCCGGTTGACCTAGAATTGTCATTTTTTGTTAAAAGCAAGGACTTACAGCACAAGTAAAGGGAAAATCGCGGATAATAAAAAAGTTAAAAATTGAGGTAAATTTTGGTAATCACAATTATTTTGCGAATATCTAAATTTGCCCATATCTTTTTATCGTGTTGACGCCAGGACCTTGATTTTTATACACCTAATAGGGACTATAAACCTCAGAATCTGGTATAAACTTGCTAGATTCACCCGTTCCTGAGAAAATCAGTGGTGACACAAAGACAGACAGACAGACGGACAAGAGAGTGACCTTATAAGGGTTCCTATTTTTACCTTTTGAGGTACGGAACCCTAAAAACCATCATGTACAATTTTTGTAGTTTAATATTCTCCCTACTCAGAATTCTGTATAATCATAATTTAGTACTTTACGATACGAGGGACTTAAGCATTGAACCGTGGGAAGTTAGCGCACGAGCAAAGCGAGTAGAACACCGTCGATCGTGTGGTTTATTTGGACAGTCACGGTGATGCGTTTTTATTTTGTTTTTGGAGCCATTATATTTGTTATTCACATCGTACTAAAATATTAATGATAATTTTATGTTAAAAGTATTTTGTATGTACAATGAGCAGCACAGACGTTTTTATATGATCCAGACGTTGGTTTATTCGTATACGATTCACTAAGTATCCATTCAAATGTATCTTATGTTTTTAGCAATTGTTACCGTAAATGGTAATGGAAATTGTGTTTTTAATAATTGCACTGTAGAAAATTCAGTTCAAAAAAAAATATACAAAAAAACTAAATTATTTTATTTGAGTATTTTCCTACATATTTCTTGATAAATAACTTTAATATTTTGTTTATAATTTATTCAATATTTCAATAATGTTCATAACATAATCTAATGTTTTGTTTATAATTTAAGATACTCTAATAGATAGTACTAATTATAATTTTTATGTTTTTGTATTAATTATTGATGTAATATTATCATGTTTCAATAAACATTGGTTTCCAAATATTAAAAATAAGTTTTCAAATTTCCTCAAATAAAATTGCAAAGTTAATATACTACTCTAAATTTATCAAAACAAAAGAAAATACTACACTGATTTATTTAATGCTTACTTCAGCCGGTATGTATGTTGATACATGTTTTACAGTTTAAATTAACCATAAATGTGAAGATATATTATTGGTATTATAATATTTTCTGGTGATTTAAAAGTGATTTTAAGTCACTGAGTACTATAAAATATATTCTTACTACATAGCAGTTTCTGGATTAATTTATAAGGAACACAGTTTAAACACAGTGAACCCTATGATGTACACTTTTCATCACGCTCAGTTAGTAAAGTCCCTAATACTTTCGGAGGTTGTGAGTGAAACAAGGTGTGTGTGTTTATTTTACAAACTCTTTTCCAGATACGACTATAAAGCCCGCGTTCGAGCAGAAAAGTTAGTAGAAACAATATACCACTTTGCTAAGAATCTCCGTCGACATGACGTGGCGCCGGTCGACTCAGTGGATGTGCTCAAACACGAGCTGGCTAGGCTCGAGGTCGTCAAGACACACTTTGAATTTTACGAGTTCTTCCATGAGTTCATGCCCAGAGAAATAAGGGTCAAGGTAAGCAGTGTCAGTTTCTATAACTAAATTAGCTGGCCTGACAAAAACTATAAACTATGACAAAATTTATATAAAGTTAATTAAATGGCAAAAAGCGCTTCTAGTTTTCCCCTAATTTTCTAATTTTCCAGACACTTTCCTCTAAAAACCGTTTTTATTACGTACATTTAAAATAGTTTGCAGCCTCTTTGAAGTTATGTGAACAGAATTTCATCTTTATTTATAGGTAATCAGTTCATATACTTTATAATTGACATTAATTTTGTGACTACCTAAATATGTCAAAATAGTCGAAAAAAATTACAAGATACTTAAGACTTAATCCAAATAACATTTAACAGTGGTAAAGCCATGCTAAGGCACGAATAGGCCGGCTCGACCGGTGCACGGCCTAACAGAAAGCAGTTTTTTTTATCCCCGAAATTAGTGAGGTTTCCGGAAGCCCTCTCCTCTTTCTTCTCACCTCATCCCCCTCCTTTTTCCCATCTCCACATCCCACCTATTCTTTGCCCTCCCCGCACCACACATCCCTGATCACCCTCAAAGGTGGGCAGCGCACTTACGACTCTGAGTTGCAGGTGTCCATGGGCTGCACTGGCACACTTACCATCAGGTGACCCATCTGTTCGTCTGTACCCTTATATAATAATAAAAAAAAAAACGCTGATCATGAAATTTTAGTACATTCTGATCTGGTCAGTCCCGTTTCTGATGACGACATACCTTTTTTTTTACGTGTGGAATCCCCACTGACAGTCCCCTCCGAGGCTTTCAGAGGGGCTGTATGTCGGAATTGATCCGACAAATAGGAGGAATCCTAGAACAACTTGCGTAAGACCTCCAGACGATGACGATATACCTACCTCAAAGGTTTTAGACTCTTGCCTTTCCAAAGTTAACCGCCTTTTGCTTAAACATATTGTCTATAACGCCGTTCACTTCTGCTGCAAGTGCGCTTATCATTGATTTTCTATTTACACGTCACGACATTAAACGATTTTCGGTTATTACCATATTTTATATTCACCAAATGGATGCACAACAATCGCCCTAACACATGAATATTTTGTTTAAGGTTGTTCCTGACATAGTAAACAAGATTCCTCTGCCCCGACATGGTGTATTTGCAGACATATTGAGGGGAACTACAGTTCAGGGATAAACTGGTCACCAAATAATGAATTTTAATAATATGTAATAATGTTTTAAATTATTATGTCGGTATGAGATTTGTTAGTAATAAATGGAAATTATACTACTATACGACTTCACTAAATATTTTATTTAACTTCGAAGACGAACTTTGTCTTATTAGAGACACGGGTATTAGATCTATAGAATCGATAGGAAGAATATGCCTAGCGGACGGTTGTAAATATTTACCAATACGCGCGAGAAGTTTCATTGCGACATATAGGAATGTTGATACTATAGTTCGGTTTGTCGTTGCTAGATGGCGTACTGAACACATTATCTACATCAATCATTCTGCCAACGTAACAGAATGTTTATTAAACCTTACAATCTTTGTATAAAATAATAGAGTGAAAATTCAAGATCCAGTATCTAGGACTTATATTTTTTAATGATTAGGATACAATTGTAAACCTATGTTACAATACAATGGAGCACCATACACATAAAAATTATATTGCAATAATAATATAGGTACAGAGAACATACACTTTCAACATAATACGAAAAATACATCTCACTTACACGACTTAATTTATTATGTATATAGAAGGGTAAAGGCGAAGCTTAGTCTTAGATTATCTCCTATTTGGGGCACATTGAGTCTAACACGTTAATTATTACATATTTTTATTGCAACACTGAATTTCTAAACACAAGAATAATTCAAAGAAACTATTTTAAACGGAAGTGTCGCGAACTTCAACGAAACATAATTTTTTAGTTGAATAGCGTTTATTGGGGAATAATATTGACTATAACTCAACTACACTACGACCCTCAGGAACGAGCAGTGATTATTAATTGATTAAGCCCCACATTTCAACATTGTTAATTATTTATGTGCAAGTCGCTTATAAATAAATATAACATTCACCTCAAAAAAAAACATATAAGACAATTTTTTTGAATATATTCTCTAATGTTACATTCAACATTTTAACAAAATGTGTGTAGTTAAAGACCTCTACAAATAATTCAGGACTTTTAAATTTGAACTGCCCAATGCTTATTCATATTTAAGCAATAAAGTAACGGCTTGGATACACATTGCTTAAATATGTACAATATGTGGGTACAATATACATAACAACAAATACTAAAAGTGCAATGTTTTGTGACGTTTTTGTCTATTGTTACTGTACAATCAACATATTTGTGACTTCACACTGTACATCTTATTTTATCAATTAAACTGTTAAAAACAGTACCAGCAACAGACAGATATGATGATGTAAAAATATAGATTAGCAAATAGTGTTTAAGAGTACAAACTCAAGTGTAAAATCAATGGTATAACTATAGTAAAGGTGGAAGAGCCATGCCTAGGTACATATGAGCTCCATCAAGTATTACCACGGCCTTACAGAAAACCGGTTGTTAAGCAATGATTGGAAATACACAACGCAAGCTTTAGAGCAGTTTAATCAAAAATTAACTAACTACTATAGACTTATACCTCACCTTGCAGTTTATATTATACACTTCATGCCTGTCTAATTTGAAGGCCTTCCCTTATCTGTATGCAGTGAGTAAAAACTCAAAGTGGTTTCAAACTACAGTGCACAAGAATAGTGATAATTGGCTGTTTTATAGATGGTTTGGCACTGAATACATACATACAAAATTTCTGATTTGATTATATTGTTCCAATTGCATTAGGAGTTAAAAATCTAGCAATTTTTTAACACAGCTTTCTCATCCTTATAAACATAGATTTTTATTAAAAATAGCTAAAAGCTTAAAATACAGTAGAGACTAAAAATACTGGTTCAAATACACAAGGTCAACAAAATACTATGATTATGTGTAGCCAAAATACCATATTTAAATAAAGTCAATCTACCTTGACATTAGTTCCTCTAAATATGATAGAATATGAAATAAAACATAACGGGGGCAGCATATGGAAAAGTACACGAATGCGCGGAGATTTAACGAAACCATTATTTTCATTCAACTCATCTTGTATGCTTGTGTAAATGAACCTTAAACACAATTATAAATCTTATATAACCAATGCATGAATACGTGTTATAGTATTACCTTAAAATATTTACTTTCTCTTACTTTGGCCGAAACGGTGGCCTTACTTAGGCCGAAACGGTGGCAACTAAATAAATGCATTGCCCGTTAGTTAGCACAATTCATAAAATGCAACATAGTCTCTTGGAAATACCAAATGTCTAAAATTCATAAATAAATGGCAGTCGAAATGACTCGTCAAATTAATTAAAATTACAACACTAAATTATAACTATCTAAAGTATAATATAAGCTCTTTAAAATATACAAATCAACTTATTGCTTCATAAAATCAGTACATAAAGAAAATAATACATCATATTTCAATAGTAGTATTAAATTAGATAAATAAAATAACAAGCTGTCTAACGTTGCTAACGTTTGAATAGCGTACATTAACATACGATTGGTTAGCTGATGACACATGAAACATTTTGTAGAAAATTGCTATAATCTGTTTCTTTTGCAGTTATAAAAACGGATCTGAGACGGCGACGATGGGAATCGAATCTGTCCATACTTTCTGTATCGTTAATGTGTACTAGCGCGGTTTATTAGTACAGGGGAGTTAGTATAAAGATAATTGTTAGTTTGTTTTCGCTTGCAATGAAAACGGACAATATCATAGCGAACGGTGTGGTACATATTCCCTTTTTGGAAGCTAGTGTAGGAAGTAGCTAGGTTTTATTCTAGCTAGATTTATCAAGTTGAAGAAAATAAGCATTTGAAACAGTTAGTCCATTAACTTCATAATATCAAATAAAAAAATAATAATTTCGACAACGAATTTAAATGAATTTAATTTAATAATTTTGCAAGATTCTTTTCTAAATCTTGAATTTTAGTCAATATGATTTTAGTTTCAGTTATTAATTAAAAAACACGACTTCACGGAACACACAGTTTTTCAAGAATCGGTAAAAATCCTTTCCAAAATGTTATCAAACAGTAAAATAAATTTCATCACAGTCCAAATTATTTTAGGAAAATTACCGACTACATCTATCCAGTTTATCCAAAGAAAATTACAAATTGACTTTAATTCTACTTACTTGATATCAATACTAATATTGTATTAAAACTTGGTAATAGCTAAAATATGTTCAGTATTGAACTGGAAATTAGTAGATACTATATACACACAGTCAGTCGTGTTAAATCATAACATAAGATAATTAAGTCTTCATAAACATCATAGTAAAAATAAAACTACTTCTCCAGAATCAGGGAATCAGGAATGTGGAGCCTATCTCTGCTAATATTATAATGAAATAGTAGTTCGTTTGAACGCCTTAATTTTCCCAGTACTATTTGATAAAATGATTTCTCTTTGAAAAATTCTACAACTCAGAGTACATTTTTTTTATTTTATCAAAATCCATACAGGAGTAAACCACACTCACTAACTTTCACATTAATAATGTTAGTTTGAATTAAGAATATTGGAATCCGGTGCATTTGTAAGCCATTATGTCTTAGAACAAATTGATTCAGTAAATACCATATGATATTGAACGTCAAAAACTGCGACTTAACGTTTATATATAACAAAGGCTTAGTGCTTTCAAGTTTCCACATACATCAGTCATCATTACTTGTCATAATCTTTATATTCGAACTTTTATAGCTTATATTTATTATTGTTGCCCAATTACTATAATGTAGTGAGTACGATACTAGCCATTAATATATTCATGTATAATTTTTTTAATTAAAAACAAACTATTTAATAAATTTGTAAAAGAACAAAAAAGTATTAATTCATCCCCTTTAAAAAAAAAAAGACTATTTGCCTTGAAAGGATATCATTATCTTTTAAAATAAATCTATTAATTGCGAAAAGTTAGTATGACGTCATTGTCACTGAATACACTAAATAAATTTAAAATAACAATTAATTTTTAAAATAATTATAACCACCTTTGAGATATAGTTGACGTATAATAATAGAAATAATAATAACATATAAAGATATAGTAGCATATAATTAAGTCCAGTGTGTATTCAACACAGAGCTATAGGCAAAAGGTATATATGAACATATTTGAACATGTCACTATCAACATGGACATACTGAATGATGGCTAGTATCATACCCACATATATTAAGGCTGGTTATCCTGAGCGCGGTTGGCAGGGCAGTAGCTCTACGTAGTTGGCGGGGAACAGACCAAAGACTCCCTGAGGTCCTAGGCCCTGCCACCAGCCCGCGTCAATCTGCTCTATGTGAGTGATGATGTCGCCGGGATCGAATGTAATCTCTGAATCATCCGCTGTAAAAAAAATGTTATAGTATGTAACAACTACAAAGGGGTTGAGATTTTCCAATGCTTTTGGTGGTGCCATCTAGTAAATTATTTGTGCTTGTTTTAAAATAATACTATGAATATATAAATAGGGATGAACAAGAAGGTAAATACCCTTCTGTCATATTTGTTTATCCATTGATTTTCTTTTCCTTTAGCCAGACACGGTAAATAGCCTGTTGAATGAAAAAATAATGTATCTTTTCTAATGTTTGCCTCATCCTATGACACAGTATGTGCTCCTGTTCAGGTGTAGAATTTCATTGCCTATATCTAAAGTGATGTCTAGTAGTGAGTTGATGTTTTCAAGGATTTTTTAAGTACCAGCAATTGCAAATGAAATAAATCATTCTCGAAGTATACAATAAAGCAAATACACAGGTGAATTACCTGCTTGATAGTCATACAGGGCTCTGGCAGCAAGTCCTGGGTCATCATCCAAGTCCTCGTATATAGCATCTTCTTCCAGAGCCTCGGGCGATACATCTGTAACATAAACATTTGAAAGTGATCAGCTAAACGCTATAAAGTTTCGAGAGCCTTATTCGTTCTCGTGCGCTATATACCTGTGTATATTAAATGCATAAAGCTTTAATAAATAAATTGTAATACTTAATTTTGTCGTATCACATTATAGGACACAACTGATCGAACATGCTGAAAAATTTGAAAAGACCATCACAGCCCAGCAAAAACAACGAACAACGGCGTCACACAGCTACTTTCGAGATAATGTAATGAACTAATGCCTCTAGAGAAAATCCATCCATCCAAATCTATTAAGATACATACATACATGATCCCTATAATATCCATGTGTGAAATGTTTCAAAACTCTATCGTGTGTAATAAATGTACAGCTTAATACTAAACTTAGGACCTCGGTAGTATTCAATATTTGAAACTGTCATACGAAGAGCTGCGACATAGATAAGACGCCCTAATTTCTTAGAAATACCTAACTAGAAATTGAATTACACGAACGTGTTAATTTCCCTGTATTACAACAGATTGAAGCAAAAATTTATTTGACGGCAGTACACGTATGTTATATGATTTCATATAATCCATTAATAAAAAAATTCCTTTCAATTTCGTACTGTAAAATATATTTAATAGACTATATATATACTTTAAACATATTTTATGTTAACTTAATCTGAAATTCAGCAACATAAATATTTTTAATTGAATGCATGTTCGTTTAGCGTTAGCAAATAGCATAGTGAAGCCAAACTGCATACAAAACTGTAATAAATATAGATAACTAAACGATTCTCACCTTCAAGTGTAGTCCCATTAGGTTTCTTTTTATAATTAACATTCTCTATAACAGTGTTCTGCCTACTTAACTCGGATCTTTCATTCTCGTCAGTGACGTTATTCTTACTGTACGGTGATCGCTTTATAGTACTAAATTTATTATCACTATCATCGTCATCATTCTCGTTAGAACTAGAATAAGACGCATCGAACATATCATTCTCTAGAATATTCTGTTTAATCATCGGTTCACTTTGCTTCAAGGGTTCAATATCTCTGTAATTTTTTTCTTCGTATTCTGAGTAACTTATGGTACTAAATGATGATGGTACCGTTTCTGTACTGGGACTTAAGTCCGTCGATGGATCAATAATTGGTTCATATTGTATCTGTGAAGGTGTTTCGAGACTCAGTTTAATTTTGTCTATGTTTTTCAACGGGCTGGTCGATTCTGTATAAGTGGGCTCGGGGATCGGTATTTTGGGTAAGTCTTCGACTTTAGCCGGCGACTTTACTGGTGATGGCGATTTTACTGGTGACTGTGGGGATTGCGCTTGTGTGAATGTATTAATGCGTTGTGCGATCACCGAACTACGGACCGGCTTCTCTGGAGTACTGGCATTTGTTCTGTAAAACAAATAATCGCGTTAGATATTCCTTTTTACAGACGCCTCACGCCTTTCTACCTTTGGGGTAGGCAGAGGCAACAGCCCGCCACTTGATTCTATCAATAGATAGCTCACGAGCTCCTCCACTGTCATCAAACCTTTCAAACAAATCACGCCAATAAATATACTTAATCTACACTAATATAATAAAGCCGAAGTTTGTTTGAATGTTTAAACGCGCTATTCTCAGGACCTGATCGCTTTAAATAACCAGTTTATTGAGGAAGGCAATGGCATCACGCTGCGAATCTTAGAACGCAGGTAAAGCTGCGGGAAATGGCTATTGAGGGACAAACCTGGGCGCGTTGAGTTGTCCCTGCGCTAAGTTCTGCTGGAACATGGCGCGCGCGGCGGCCGTGGAGGCGCCGATGAGTTGGCGCGCCTCCGCCGAGCGCTGGCGCCTCAGCGCAGAGCTCGGGCTCAGAGCGCCCGGAGAGGACACTTCTGGGGTTGCAGTCCTGGTGCAAATAATAAAAGAACTGGATTATACCGTTCAAGAATACAGAATACACACTCAACTACGTTACTTACTTTTTCTGTTCTGCTTGGGCTCTCCTCTCTGCTTCCAGTTCATCTCTTTTTCTTGCAGCTTCTTCTGCTTTCCTCTTTTCCTGGTTAATAAACAATTGTAATTTTATTTTAATAGGAAATGAATATTCTTCTTCGAAAACAAATCAAAGTGATACAATACCTCTTCTCTTCTTTTCCGCTCTGCTTCTACACGTTTCTTCTCCTCCTGTTCCTCTTTCAACCAAAATTGATCCCTTTCTTTAGAATTTATTTCTTGAACTGAAACCAAAGTTTAAATTCTGAAAACCGTCCTTTCGTTTAATTACTTTGCAACAACTGCTATCCATCCAACTAAAAACCTGTAGCACCATTTATTCTATACTTTTATAATATATTATTCCATTGTGATCGTTTTTAGATCGTTAGGTAATTTATAACTCCTTGAAGTTAAAGCATCAAGGTAAAATAGTGGAAAATGAACATCTTTAAAAGTATCAAGATATCCCGCCACTGTCAAGTATCCGACGTATCCAGTCAAAAACCTACTATCCGGCACATACCGGATAGTGGCAAATATCCGGCCGAATACCGAATAGCTAATTTAGGTACTATATTTAAATCTTATTACATTTTATTATCCATATATAAATTAACAACAAAATTAGGTCGTATTCATTTTGTACTTTTATTTCCAAAGATAAATTACGGTATGGGAATACCTATTTTATAAACGTTGATTAATTATGTAACTGTCGCGTATGTAATTTAGGTCCATACGGATATATAAAAAGAGTATAACTTCATTTCTTTTCAAATTTCAAAAAAAAGAAAACAATCTTCACCAATTAACAATATAAGTTAAAACTGGCGGTTAGATTTTTTTGTGTGTTACGCCTTAATTATAAGACATTCTTTCACATCTTAAGTAGCCAACCGATCATTACACTCGTAAAATATGGCAAGCACGTTACAGTGATAGAAAAATGACAGAAGGTTAGTCTTCTTCAATCACTTTTAAAAAGTGGCATATTGTATACACTGCTGCAGGGTGGGTACATACATATATCATACAAACAACGAAGAACCTCGTACTCTATGATTGTGCACCAACTATAAGGTTTACCATTGCTATATTAAATACATACATACATTAATAAAATCACGCCTGAATCCCTCGAAGGGGTCGGCAAAGTACGCCTTTGCCGACCCCTTCGAGGGATTCAGGCGTGATAAACGCCCACATTTGCCGATGTTCATTTAGTTCCAAATACGTAATTGGGGACTATTGCCGTCATCCAAGCTCTTTTGAGAATTGGATGGAAAAATTTGAAGTGTGTGACAGGAAAGGAAGGATAGAAACGAAATGGATCTTGCTTGTACAGATGGATTGTAGACTATAAGCAACAGCTCAAGCAAGTCAGGCTCGCATACCTTAAACTCTGACTGGCTGGTGCCAATACACTAGCCTAAAAAAATATTAAAAATAAAAAACAAAAATCTGACTGCGCCAATATCTGAGATCTTTATTTATTAAATTGTCTGTGGCAACTGTGGCTGCTGTCGGAGGCATCTGCTCACGGCGATATTTTGTTGCTCTACCTATATCACCAACCAAATTATGAGAAGTGAGCGTGTTATGCCTCCGACAGCGTTTGTGTACTGTCAACTAAGATTATTCAAAACCAAAATAAAATATTCAAATTGAAATTTTGTTTTTATCTGATCAGTTCTTCAATGAATTTAATAAATAAAGGTAGCAGATCTTGACGCAGTCGGGAATTATTTCTTTTTCTGTTTTTTTTTTTTTTTATTTTGATGTACCCATTCTCACTCTCACGACTAAGACGAATCTATTGGCTCCACTCACATAAAAATACGACAAGCCGTTTAGGCTCTAAGGCCTGCCAAAGAAATATACATCCATACACTCGAAACACAACCCTCCTTTTGCAGTCGGGTAAAAAGTACTCATTTTCAAAAAGCTCTGGACTATAAAAAGTTGGTAGCAGTGCTCTACAATCCGACATATTTTATAATTCGTCACAGTGCGTTGCTCCTAACGTTTGTCGGATTACAGCGGGTCTGCTGTATTCGTTTAATTTCGTTTCAGCGCTTTTCGGGGTCTGCCTTGTGCATGGACACCTCCCGCACCGCTCTAGTTACGGCACGGCCTATTAAAAAAATCGATTGACCTCCCTACGCCATTGAAACCATAATCCGAAAATTGTTTAACAATTACCTACACAACGGAATAAGCGGACATTTTGGAAATAAGTTGATATTAAAACTGTCTTATAAACATTTAAAAACTAAAATTATTAACAGCACTGTACACAAAATGAAGTTGAGAACACTAGAGATAGTATTTATCCATGTTGGATTACTAAATTCTCTACCTCATGTCAAGGTTATTATATCATAAACGGAGACAAATCAAAGTCTCCATCGAAATGTACCTCTTCTTAAACTGTTCTTTCTTTTCTTTATTTCTTCAGCACTTTTTCGTAACATGATTCCTTTATAAAATTGCGATACCACAGTCCCAGTCATTTTCACGATTTCAATATCACTTTTTCTATACCATTATCTCACACGTCTTGTTTCACACTGAAGAATATCACGTCCAAGTTTATATTTACATTTTAAAACTATTATAACAGTAAATAAATCCTTTGTAATGATGCACTATTGTTTTTGAAATAATTGTAAACAGAGTGCCAAAGATGACTTATTCGACAACTTGTTTAGTGTTTGATGTTGAATAACTGTACTTTACATAGTAGAAACCTACTACTATGGATGGATATGTTACTCAATCATGCAAAAACGGCTGAACGGATCTGGACGAAATTTGTCGCAGAGATAGGTTAAAGTCTGAAAATCACATTTTATATCGGAAAATGTACGGTTAAAAAATATCACTTTTATCTAAATTAGCAACAGTTAGTAGAAAATAAGACGGAATTTCGACGTCTATAACTATTTTTTTTAACAAGGAACGATAAAAATTGAAGGAGTTATCAGTCAAGCATTCTAGAAAGGCGAGAGACGAAAATACTACACACTCAGCATTTTCTCTTTGATTGTATAATGAGGCCTATGTACCATCCAAACCTACAAACGCTCCCATACACACATACGCTCACGCCTGTATCCCCTAAGGGGTAGGCAGAGGTGTATAATACACCCACATTTTGCCAATAAAATTCAGTCCACTAACGTAATAAGGGTGAGCATATCGCCGTCAACCGGGCACTTAATGACTATACATACTATGTGATACAACGTCTTTTCTTTCCTTGGTTGATTGCAAAATATCGCGACACACTGTCAATGCCTACATAGCAAGACTATTGGTCAAAAAACTTCATTCTATCAGCAAGTTTCAACGAAACGCCATGTGAGCGTTGTTACTTAGCTATGATGATGGTATATTTCCGCCCCCACAAATGGAACAATTACTACGAGGCAATTGGCTTTGTGTGTGGTCTAACAATGGATAAACAAACGTGACATAAAGGGTAGCACATCCTTATGGCACGTCTACAGTCCCATTTAGACAATTTAGACTCAGTTATAGCGGTTGTCTGAACATATGCATGCAGTTTCACTTGTAAGTTTAATTCGGCTTTTTTTTCTTTTTTATATCATAGGGGGGCAGGCAAACAGCCGGGTTACCAGATGGTAAGTGGATGAGCATATGGGAAAGGGGGAAGGGGACAAGGGTGAGGAGAAAGGAGGGCGGGAGCTGGGCCTCCGGAAACTTCACTGATTTCATGGAAATGCAACGCAAGCGTTACTTCACAACCGGTTTTCTGTGAGGCCGTGGTATCACACCGGTCGAGCCGGCCCATTCGTGCTTAAGCATGGCTCTACCACTGTTGTGTACCAAAAATCTTAGCATTAAATGTCGAAAGATGAATTACAAAATGGACAATGACACCAATGACGTGTAAGACGTGTATTGAGGAAATGCTACTACGTCTCATTAGTACAGGAACTATATCGTTAAACTCACATTTTTGTTCATGATTATCATAGTACCACGAAAGGACTTTAACGTAATTTCTAATAAACAGGTCGTATTGCTTTTAACCTTAACAAATATATTACATTCCTTTTCTTACTTTAAACCCAATTAGAAAAAAGGTGAACTTTCTGTGTTTCACTGTATTTAGTTTTTTATGTTTTAAAAACCCTACCGTAGCCCCATCGTAACAAATTAGGATTCGATCATGGGGTACCAGGGAAATTACGAATTACTCTTTAAATTGCAAGTTTTTACAATTTAACGTATTCCGTAAGGGAATTGGAATTGAAGGTGGTTACCTACTTATTTAGAATACAAATATACCGCATCACATACAATCAACGGACACAAAGAATGCCTAGAATGGGGACGACAATTTTGGTCACACACGGGACAAACATTTGTGTGATGCACATGTGGGAATCGAAACCACGACCACCGGTTCAAGAGTCAGGTCACTTACCCCTAGAACCACAGACCAGTCATTATAGTGAAAATTATAAATGACAAAACTACATATTTATAAAATCATTCACCTCACTCACCGAATATGAAAGCTATTCCCTTTAAAATAGCTCTCTTATTCGGATGGATAAATATGAATAAATAAGTACCTTACCTGGATTAACCTTATGATACACAGTCCCCACAGGACCACTAGGCGGTAATTCCTCCGGGCGACTTGTCTTGAAGTTGAACGCTGCCCCTGCCTTGGCCAGCTTGTCCAAGATAATCTTTTCGTCGAGATCGTCTTCAGTCCGAGCGTGCATCGTGAGGTGGTGACCATGGAAGAAGTTCGCTACATGTTTCAAGTGATTTGCACAGGTGCCTTTACGGACTGTCGGTGCACCCTCACCCTAAAAAATAATTTTAAGTTCATTGTTTTTATACAGTCTTACCTATTTAAAGATCCTACAAGATCAACTTTTTGGTAAAACCAAATCACCAGTGAGGGGTTGTATACCTCTTCAAGATGGAATTATTTTACTTCGTATAATTACAATTTACGGGTTATGTGGCAATAACTGTACGTAAACCTGGTTGGCAATTCACCATACGCGATATAGACAATACAATATTATCTACTTGAGAAGATATCTACTCTCGATATGAGGCTTGCCTAAACTTTTAAAATCTCATCTTTGATTTTAAAAGTTTAGGCAAGTTTTACCCAACTGCTCAAAAAAGAGGTAATGATTTTCGAGTATATGTATGTATTAAGTTCGTCTGTCTCATCCTGCAGTATAGACACCTTAACTGATTCGGAAAGTGAGGTGTCATTTAAATCGTGAGGTAACGGTAGCGAAAAAAAAATACAAAAGACGTTAATAAATT
Source organism: Tyria jacobaeae (assembly GCA_947561695.1). Lineage (NCBI taxonomy): Eukaryota > Metazoa > Arthropoda > Insecta > Lepidoptera > Erebidae > Tyria > Tyria jacobaeae. Next base: position 4,247,284 of record OX387222.1, read on the forward strand.
GTGTTATACTTTTTAGTCCGTTCATTACGATTCTAGATATTCACCAAATACTAACATTTCATGTCTAATTTTATACAATTTATTTATCTATTAGCTCACCACCGCGTAGTATGTCGACAAAAAGCAGCTACATATGTACCTCCCCGGGGTTCCAAGCATACTCATACCAGATTTACTTTAAAATGAGTTTAGACGTTTAGTAGTGAAAAGTAAGTAAGGAGGACAGTTTATGGCCTAGCAGACCTACTGGTACCAAAGCATGTCTCTAGAGTTTAAAGCACCATACTTTATGAAAATTCGTGATACTGGTTTGGAGTAAGAAAATATTTAGGAATTAGACTTTATATTCCATGTTTTTACGATTTATTTACTATTATTTAAAGTCAATTATAACCTAGAGTTGTCCCGGCGAACGATAAAGAGTCAATAATAAATGTAATATTATGATATAGTTACATCCAAGGTCAACAGCCTTGTTTATCAACTCAGTATTTTCCCTTTCCAAGCTGACGGGAACTCGCGATACCAGCGTGTCAATAATACTTAACTTCATTCAACTATTTATTTATTAAACATATACACACCTTAGATCTTATCGGCGGCATTTCGGCGTACCGAAGTATTACATATATTATGAAACAAATAAAATATAAATCCCATTTAACTAACTACTTTTATAATTTATTAGCGGTTCTTCTCAGTTTTAATCTTGTTTATGGTAAGAACTATTCTATCTAATACAAAAATAATCTTTCAAGCCGGAAGATGTTTCAGAGATTATCACAAACAAATAAAAAAACTATAGTTTAAGACAGACGAACAAACGGGTCCCCTAATGGTAAGGGACAACCGCAACCCATGGACACCTGCAACTCAACTGATGAGAGGGAGGGAGGGGAAGATAAGGGGAGGGGAAGAAAAGGGGAGGTGAACGAGGACAGGGGGACCCAGTGGAGGGGAAAGCGGAAAGGGAGCTGAGGGGGTGGGAAAGAGGAGAGGGGGGGTGAGTCGAGGGGTAAGAGGTACTGGAGAGGTAATAGAGGACTTGAACCTCCGGTACCCTCACTCACTCGGCAAGGCAAGTATTATTTGTATACTGGTTTTCTGTGAGGCCTTGGTAATACTCCGGTCCGGCCCAATCATGCCTAAGCATGCCTTCTAAATCTAAATATTAATTCTGGTAGTATACATTTTTTATACTTAGTTGTATTGCGGGAGATTATAAGTAATAAGCAATATATATAATAAGATGTGTTGTAATTACATTTTTTTTTTATTACTTTAAATCGCCATAATATGTATTTTCTTTTCTTCCTATTCCTAGCCTTATTATTCCCATGTCTATTCGAGTTAGAGCCACTTGCATCTGACCTCCGCAACTGAATTCTATAGGTGGACTAAATATATATACTATAAAATATATATGTACATTTAAGTAAAATAATTAATATAAGTCTAATAAAATATTATAATTAATACGTAACGTGATAAGCACTAATTTATTAGGTACAATAGTTATATCACAAATTCCCTATAACCATATACATAGTTCTTTTTTTCCGTATGATGTTATTTCTATAAATATACATACAATAACAAACCGCATTTTTTTTATAAAATGAGTACTTATTACCTCTCCTATTATGTCATACAACCACTGCCAATGAATTAATTAATTCCTAACCGTCGAGTGTTCAGAGGAGATTTTAGGAGACGTATTTTCATGTCGCTCTTTAAAGCTGCCTAAGGAAACACCTACCGACCTTAATGCAGACCGATGTTGACCATAGACAAAGTGAGATTTCTTTCTTATCATCTCTGTTACTAAGGCAGCTCCCATTTATGAACGTAACTCACGCTCAACTCGACGAGAAAGTTGGGTCATCTTGGATACCTCCCTACTCTCTGGTAACATGTAGTTAGCTCTTGAGATGCCTTGACAGACATCGCTTATTACCGACACAGGTTGAAAGCCCTTAAGACTAGGCAAGATACAAGCCGTCAGTTTTTTTTTTTTTTTATGTAAGACTACCATAGTGACTCCACTTTGCCTGACGGAAAGCAATAAGTGGAGTCCGACAGTGGTTTTTCTTCTCCCGCATTAGGAATTAATTCTGTGTCGCGAGTGACTTCACTCAACGACTCATACCAACAACAGACACAAAGAACACCAAGACTTGGTACAATTATTTGATCACAAAAATTTTTGTACCGTGTGTTTGTATCAAAGTATGTATGTATGTGTATATTTTGCTGATGGATGTATTTAACGATGCATATACTTTCTGTGAACTGCCACACAATCTGCTAACTATAACTTTTTGTTTTTGAATTAGACACTTGTTTTTTAATTGTTTTAGAAATTATATAGCCATGAATAAAGGATAGTGTAAAACAATAGCAATTATAGATGACAAGAATGGTAAACAGTCCCTTGTTATCAGACTATTCTTAAAGCAAACAAGTGTCTTATTATACCAATACCAATAGTAAATAAAATTAATGTTTTGTACTTTATTTCTTCTAGTTTTTGCGTAACATATCTGAAATTGTATCATAAAACTACCTCTGTTTCTATTAGTGTTTAATATGATTTGTGAGGAGGAGAAAAATGGGAAGATAGGGGAAGCTTTTACCCAAAAGGAGTCCATTTCTAATATATACTGAAGTATGTACTAACATTAGAATAGGATAATATAATAACATTACATGTAAAAACCAGAGCGAGAAATGGAATAAAAATCTATATTATTATTATTTATAAACTGGTTGATGGATGCAGTTTTGTGTTTTTGGAGCTCTTATGGGACAAACATTTGTATGAAATACAAATAATTGTCCCTTGCAATGCAGGATTTTATTCTAGTGTGGATGTTGTCTGTTATCTTTATAATAAAAAAAAATATGTTGAAGCAGTCTATTTACTTTGGTATTGAAACCTCATGCGTATATATATTGTTAGCCCAGAAATAATTAATGTTGGAAAGGGGGTGCCGTGAGAGGTGGCGGCGGCAGGGAGTGAGTCTATATAAGGGGCTGCAACGCTCATTTAAGGAGATCGCGCGCTACAGTCAACTTGTAAAGAGGACACTCTGTCCTCTCTGTCGTTCGTGAAGGAAATCCTAATCAATGTTACTGTTAGATTACTTATTTGATCATATTTGTATATTTGATTTGTGTTTAAAATTTATTTTATAAGTACAAAGTGCTGTTTTACGGTTGTAAATCTTTTTTTTTATTATTTCCACCTCTGTTCTCCTAAGATCAGAAGTGGGATAACATTCTCGCGCGTCCTATCCCGCTTTGCTATCTGGTGTAAGGCAGTCTGGCTAGTAGAAAAATATTTAAAAGTTAACGAGAGTTTCTTCTTGATACCCTACAAAATTTTCTTGTTTTCGTTCGCGTGATTGGTGAAGGTGCGGTAAAGTATAACCTGTGTACATCTGGTGAGTACGTTCCAGTTTGTTTATAGTGAAATTTAAAAGCGAACCATTTTAGTCGTTGCTTAAGCATTTTGTCATTTATATAACCCAATATACACATATTGGCCATTTACATTAAGTAAAAGTTCATTAAATTACCACAACTACCCTCTACTTTTTTAATACGACCGTGCATCAATAAAAGAAAAAGACATGCCTAACGATAGCCGTAAATGTAGAAGGCGTTCTAAAAACCGTGATTCGCGCCCTAGCAATCATACCTCGCGTCCTCTGGACAAAGGTTCACATTTTAGTGACCGTCATTTAAGCTCTATCCGCCGATACTCGCGGAGTCCTACCCGCAAATCATGTAGTCCTAACCATAATATACTAACCGAACAACTGCAAAATATTCTAGATCGATTGACATCACTTGAGGAACGGCGCCATCTGTCTCCACCGCAATCGCGTGAGCGAAGTAGTTGCGCTTCTCCGGGGACACCGCAGCAGTTGCCTCTGACTTACCTAGAGCATCGAGAGTCTACGAAACCAACATCATCAGGGCATTCCAAGAGTGCCAATGTGAACTTTGATGCCAGCGCAACAGATCGTATTGTAGATGCAATGCGATCAATCAGCACGATGGTGAGATCTAACCAAACATATTACATTTCGAATTTTGATCCAAGCGTTAATGATATAGACACTTGGTGTGAAGAGGTTGACCGCGCTAAGTTACTAAATTACTGGAATGATAATGAGTGCCTATCTCGCATTGGAAATTGTCTAAAAGGTGACGCCAGGACCTGGCTTAATGAATGGTTTACCAACGATCGCAGTTGGAGCAACTTTAAAAAGAACTTTAAACCCTTGTCCTAGGACGCCGGATGTTGCGAATATACTATAAGAGGTTATGAGCACTAATTTTGATAAATATCAAACATACGAAAATTATGCAGGTCTGTCTACCCTTAGGCTACGCATAGTCAAAGGGTGCGATGTACTCACTTCAGCAATAGTAATATGAGGTATAGTAGACCCGCAGATCCGTGCTTCAGCTACTAATTCGAAACTTAAATCGAATGAGTTATTAGTTTCTTTTAAATAAAAAATAAAATAAAAATTAGCAGCTCTCGTTATCGTCCTTTTAGGCCCCATCGGGATATAGAAAATCGTAAACGGAGATTTGAGAAATGTAAAAGTTTCCTGTGTGGGCAAATCGACCATAGACAATCCAGTTACCCTTCGAAGGGTACTCTAGACTTTGACTGATGCTTGATTTTCAAAAATAAAAATGTTCCTTTGTATCAACTAAAATTGAGTATTTGTGACGTACGATTAGTCAGGGTCAGGTACAGCCGAGCGAACATAAGGTACGAGCCTTAGTAGTCTATTCCAAGTACCGTTAAAGGAGTACGTAAATTCTTAGGTATTGCCAGCTCTTTCCGTCGCTATATAGCTGGGTTTGCTACCTAAACCGCCCTGATAAGTAAATTGACAAAAAAAAGGGTGTACCTTTGTCTGGAGTAATGAGCAAGAAGAATCACGGCAAAGTATTATCTCGCAACTTACGAGCGAATCCGTGAAAGCTATCTATGATTCCGATTTACCCATTGAAATTCACACGAGAGATGCACAGATAAAGGGCTTCTGAACGCCGAAGGTAAATCAACATCAGCAAGACGTGTCGACAAATGATGATCGGAGACCCCCTCGAATATTTGAAACAAATTCACTTGTATTTGTTATTAATCAAGCGAAGGCGACTGGAAAACAAGACTTGGGCATGCGCGGGCCATATCATGTGGTCATGTCGCTTCCCTATGGCCGGTATGAGCTACAGCTGCTGGCGGGGTCGCATGGAAAGGTAACCCAAGTTGCGGCTGAATTTATGGTACCCTGGCGAGGGGAGTGGACTCTCGATACGTGCGCCGCCTTCTTCGACGGTAAGCCTGTATTGCACCTGTGTGATAAGCTAACGTCGTGCCTATGTCACTTAAGTGTAGAATATTATGCTAATGTAGTGCCTCTGTCATACTATAAGAAATATGCTAACGTCGTGCCTGTTTCTTATAAATAGCGATATGCTAACGTCGTGCCTATGTCGCTCTGAAAAATGTCCTACTGTGAGAAATACGCTAACGTCGTGCCTATGTTTCTTACAAACAGAGATAGCTAACGTCGTGCTTCCTCTCTGGGTGGACAAACATGGATTCCCCATTTATTAAGAAATATGCTAACGTCGTGCCTATGTTTCTTATAAATAGCGATATGCTAACGTCGTGCCTATGTCGCTCTGAAATATGTCCTACTGTGAGAAATACGCTAACGTCGTGCCTATGTTTCTTACAAACAGAGATAGCTAACGTCGTGCTTCCTCTCTGGGTGGACACAGTTTTCCCAATTATCTAGTCGTGCCTATATTTCTTAATGTCTCCCCTTCTTGTTGGGTTGGATAAACCATTACTCGAGTGTCCTACGGAGTATGATTGTCGACCCCGTGAGAATATTACATCTGTGATAAGATGTTACACGAGGCTTCACTACGTGGCTATGTATAATGTACGAAACATAATTATTAAGCAAGTTCCGTTTATGTGCAGATCACGATAATGGCCACGAGGAGTCCACGCCTGAGCCAGCTGTCTCGGTCGACGGTATGATTTCCGAGGCGGTACATACGCCGGGTACTTCGGCCGCCGCAGGAGCCCTACCACCTGAAGCATAGGAGTACGAGGACGTCCTCCAGTCAGGAGAGGCCGTGTTAGCCCAGAAATAATTAATGTTGGAAAGGGGGTGACGTGAGAGGTGGCGGCGGCAGGGAGTGAGTCTATATAAGGGGCTGCAACGCTCATTTAAGGAGATCGCGCGCTACAGTCAACTTGTAAAGAGGACACTCTGTCCTCTCTGTCGTTCGTGAAGGAAATCCTAATCAATGTTACTGTTAGATTACTTATTTGATCATATTTGTATATTTGATTTGTGTTTAAAATTTATTTTATAAGTACAAAGTGCTGTTTTACGGTTGTAAATCTTTTTTTTTATTATTTCCACCTCTGTTCTCCTAAGAATATATACTAATATTATAAAGAAGCAGAGTTTGCTTATTTGAACCTACTAATCTCAAGAATGACTAATCAAATTTGTAAAAACCTTTCTACATCAGATAACAATAAAACATGACATAAAGTTGAAACTGCAAGCAGGTTTAACTTCAACATGTAAGTTTTACAGAAAAGGCTCTGTAATGTTTTTGTAAAGTAGATCAATAGTGGAAATAAAATGCATTTAACAATACATATGATGATAATGAATAAATATAAAATGTATTCAATTTACCCTACTATCTACTAGTCTCTTTTTTAAAAGGTTTTTGGAAGATTGTGCAAGTTAACAGTAAACAGATATATACACTCCCACAGACTCTCACCTATATTCAATTCCACTAACATAATAGGGGGCAAACCTATTTCCATCAATCGGGCACTGTATGACTCTGTTTATATTTCTGATAGAGAATGGTAGAGAATCAAGGAAGAGTGGTGCGGTGGCTGTATTCAACTCCATCAAGAACCACGCTGCAATGTGCATGAACAACTTTATACTGTCTATTGTTGTATTTAACATCCTACCGTTTATTGCTAACATTTTTTCTAGTATTATACATGCTGTCAATCTTACTATTAAGACTATTCAAATGATACCTAAAATCCCAACAAGCCAAATATACAAAGGAATCACCGTACATACATACACTTGAAAAACTAAACCATTCCATTTTCAAAGACAAATACATAGCAATTATAATGGTCCAGTCTTTCAATAATATGCAACTCATAGGATTGAACCTAAGATATCAACAAACAAAGACAATAACTATCTTATCTATAAAATTTAAATTGTTGTTCTTACCTGCCAGTTGATAAGAACATATTTAGATATGCTCCCTGTTGGTACATCAACTTTTAGGAATGCATACTGTATTTTCCCACTGTTGAAGTCGTCTATTAGCTCCATTAACCCTCCATCACCTTTACTGATAAATTTTAAGTCATTTGTCATCCCATCATAACCAAATAAGGCCCTGCAATAAAAGTATTATAAAATTATTTTTTAAAGAACTTTCCTAGTGATTCATGACATGATGTATTCTTCTATTGGGTATACATTTTTTTAAATATAAAGTGATGACTACTACTATAAAATGACTACTGTTCCTAAAGGTTTAAAAAACTTTACTTTAACACAGAATAACATTATCACCTCTCAATAAACTATGGAGTGGGAAAAGTTGATAATCATTTAATTTAAAAATCAGTAAAAAATCATGAAACTTTCAACAACTTCATTTTTAACAAAATTATTTTTCTTGTGATAGATTTTATTTAATACTATGTAGCAAGGCAATGTGTATTTACAACGCAAGTGAATGCACTATTCAACATTGTGTAGTCATTGTTACCACTTATGAAGTTCATTGTAAACGCAACGCTAATGAATTCAATTCATTATTTTTAATCAGCAAAGACTGTTTATTTAATTTCCCCAACAAGTAGGTCGGGGATTCTAAAATTTACACTTACCAGTTGGTTTCAGATTTCTCGTCTAATACATCCTTCCACGCAGCGATTAACGCCTCTTTATGTTTATCTAAATTTATAGACATCTTACATTATTTGCACTAACTTCTACGCGAAATAAAGGAGCCGAATTATTGTAAAAAGCAAAATAAAACGCCAATGAACCGCCTGACTCACAACAATTTTTGCTACAGATAATAAATGCTGAAAGGTTTACGAACTTTGTGACAGCAGAGCTCTAGAGTTGCCAAAAAAAAATTGTTATTACCTTACATAAAATAAAAGCAAATAAATATTTAAAAAGATTTTTACACAATTTCTATAATTTTTGTTTATTTCAAATAAAAAATTGTGAAAATTTTTATTTATTTTTACACAAAACTTAATTTTGATATGAAAGTGATACACTCCGCTATGTTACATCAGTTTTTGTGTTACTGTTGTAGAACAATACGTATTGCTCATCTATTATTCACAGGCGTCTTCGATATCGTTTTTTATTAAAAGGAACGAGATTATTATTTAATAGTATCGTGTTTATGCAAAGTACCTTCTGTACCCTATAGGGTTCTACCTTGCGCGCGCATTGATATTTTACAATAAGCCCTTAATACAGTAGGTATCATAGAAACTTTCATTCATAACAAAACGAAACTCGGTAGTCACGACAGCGATCGCTTCGCGGACAAACGCCGCCATCTACTCATCATGATTTATTTTAGTTTAACATAACAAAAATGTGGGTAGATGTAAGTGCGCGCGAAAAACAAAACTATATTACGCAAACTAATGGATCTTTCATACCCGGGTAAGCAATTTGGCAAAGTAGTTATATATATTAATATTTTGAATTTATAAAAAATATTGAAGGTAACATCTCTACATAAAACACATACATGATCGTAGAAAGAAAAACATTGTAAGTTTTATTATTTTATAGCATCTATGTACATGTGAAAATAGGTTAAACATATTTTAACCGCGAGAAGTTAGTGTTTGCATTTAAGCACATCGTAAATAAATAAATAAACATACATTTCATGAGCGTTTTGGTTAAATGATTAAGTGCCAAAGCTGTACTGTGCTCACCTATGTAGGTAAGTTCAACTTTCACTTTCTAAAAGCTAGATTAGAAAATAAGTACTAGACAACTACTACTACTACTGCTACTACTACCACTACTACTACCACTACTACTACTACTACTAGAGACTGTTATTATACAATCTTAAATGGTACGGTCGTAACTAAAACACTTTAAATGTATATATAATTATCTACTATTTACTATACTTATCTAAAAAGTAATGTTTGTTATTTGCGTGTTTGTATTATTCTCTGAATTACATGACCTGTCTTCATATTTTGCAGATCCCAAAAAAAACATTCTGGCGTAAAATACGCTATTTTTAACAAAAAAAATTGGCTTAACAGTACCTAAGGTAGGTATAGGCCTGAAGCAGCTATTGTTGCAATATGTTGTAAGATATGAATATGTAAAGCCACTTCAAGTACCTAGTAATTAATTTTATATTTTATAAGAAATTATATATTTACTGCTCACATTTCATAATTAGCCATCGTGTAGTACTAAGTATTATGTATTCTGCGGCACGAGTCCACTTGGTAAGTAGGCAAGTCGCTAATTAGTAATTTTACCTGATTATTAGACAGTCATAGTTGGACCGCAATTCTTACGAACAAAGTACAGTACAAAGTATAGTAAGTTAAAAGTCATAAATAATGACTAATAAAGTGAATTTATATTATTAAGAAGGTGCAGTCAAATTTGTGATATAAATGTTAGAATGGTTTTTTTTTAAGCTGAAGGGGGACAGACAAACAGACGGGTCACCTGATGGTAAGTGACAACCTCCGTCCATGGACACTTGCAACTCTTGTCGTAAGTGTGCTGCCCGCCTTTAAGGTTGATGAGGTATAGGGGATGCGGGGAGTGGAAAGAAGAGAGGGGGGATGAGAGGATGTGAAAGATTAGAGGGTGGATGAGGGGAGGGGAAAGAGGAGAGTGGGAGTTGGGCCTCCGGAAACCTCACTAATTTGGGGGAAATGCAACGCAAGGGTTACTTCACAACCGGTTTTCTGTGAGTCCGTAGTATTGCACCGGTCGAGCCGGCCCAGTCGTGCCTAAGCATGGCTCTACAGCTGTCATATAGTTTTATTTGTTACTGTAATGTGAGAGATACTTAGAAGATGAAAAATGTTTCTAGTAGTAGGTAGTAGTCGTTCTTCTCATATAGTACCTATTCTATGATCACGATCATACCTTTTTTATTGTTTGTCTCTTTGAGACTACAGAGATTTAGATTTTTTTATAAATGTTCTATTTGAATGATTGATAAAAGACCTTTAGGCCTCTACGTCATATTCTAAAATATTTTTAAAACCTAAGGACATAGGTTTTTCTGATAATTCTTTTTATATTACTACGAATGAATTTGTAATTTTTTATAAGGTTATGTTTATATTACATATTTAATGTTTTATTTTATTTTTACTAAGTTTTTTTTGCTACTTTTTATTTGTAAGTATTCTGTCAATTGTAACTCACAAGAAAGGTAACACACATTATACTATCTGTACTATAATTACTATCCATGGAATCAATGTTATCAAACATAATTGTATTATGTATAAAATGGTGACTTAAATATAGACTTACGTTACTATAACTTATACATTTTGGTCCAATCCTGTGACCTTTAAATCAAAAGCGAAGGTTTTTTATTTATCTAGGTTACAAATAACAAGTAAAAAGCTTATTTACATTTCGTGTCGTGTTTTCATTATAACAGTTCGTTAAAATAGAAACCGTTAAAAGAGAAATAATGTTGGGCACTTCTCTATTTTTTGGCTTTAACATGAAATTCGAGTAATATCTATTAACAATAAAATACTTGTTAAAAAACATTTGTTCTAATAGCATTTACAATGTAACTATAATCGCTACAGATTGATGTAAACTGCACAATAAATTCTTAAAAATAATTAAAAGGAACACGAATAAAATAAAAAACAAATACAAAGAACACACAAACTGGGGACCACTATTAGACCACACAAATGTTTGATGTTAATTGAACCCCTACTTCTGGCTCAGGGTCACTAACAAATATACCAACACGCCACTCGCTTATACTACTTACCTGCTTAGTTTATATAATAAGTACTAACATAACGGCATATTATTATATTATACAATTTTTTATTTGCCATAAGAGCAAGGACACGTGCTTAAATGTTTTATTAAATAAGACTAAAGATTTAGGCCCAGGATCAGAAAAAATCTTCCAATAATTTTTTTTTAGAATACATTCAATACTTCTTGTTCCGACATGTTTTCTCGTCGCCAATATCAAATTTATAAGCTCTCACAAATCGTGTCCTTACCAAACAAAACAAAGTAACCAAAAATTTATTACAGGGTAATGTAAAGTCTGCTGCGTGTCTCGAATGCCTATTTATAAAAAAAAAAATACGTTGAATTCTTTAGCAATTTCTGGCTAAGTTTCATTGCGAACAAGCTTTAGAAATTATTTAGGAAACGCAAATTAGGTGTAAATTCTATTGGGATGATATGGAAACTTCTTTTTTTCAGCGGTTTTATTTAATTATTTCTTTTTTAATAGAATTATATAGCCTTTTATGTACAGCCAACTTGACACACAGAAGTACGAGCGGTCGAAAGGTGTTTGTCTAAATCGCTTTTTCGATATATTTGACTCAGTATGAGACTTCCTTGAAAACAGAGAAGGTGAAACTTGAGAGAGAGAGGATTAATTTTTAATTTGTAATTATTAATAGATATCAGACGTATGAAATTGATTTTTTTTTTTATGCGATAGGGGGCAAACGAGCAGACGGGTCACCTGATGGTAAGTGACTACCGCCGCCCATGGACACCCGCAACTCAAGAGTCACAAGTGCGTTGCCGGCCCTTTAGGTAGAGGTACGCTCTCTTCTTGAAGGTTTGAAGGTCGTATCGGTTCGGAAATACGGCAGGCGACAATTTGTTCCATAAGCTGGTTGTGCGAGGCAAAAAGCTGCGCTGCTGGAGAAGCGCACAGTGGTGGAGTGCCAATCGTCCAGGTGATGGGGATGGATATTTTGTCGCGTAGGACGATGGCGGAAACCAGCAGCCGGTATAAGTCCGAACAATTCCTCTGAACACTCCCCATGATACAAGCGATAGAGGATGCAGAGTGAAGCTACATCTCTACGCAACGCCAAGGTGTCAAGTCGATCAGAAATATCTTGGCAGTCGATGATGCGAGTCGCTCTCCGTTGAATGCGGTCAAGAGGCAGAAGTTGGTACAAGGGTGCACCTGCATAGAGATGAGAACAGTATTCCATGTGCGGCCGAACCTGGGCCGGAGTAAAATACTGTCTCGATCTGTTTAGCACACCAAGCTTCTTCGAGGCTAATATGGCCTTACTCTCTAAGTGACCGCGAAACTGGACTTCACTTGATATATCGACGCCAAGGATTCCGATACTGGCTGATATAATTGACTATTATGTAAAAGGGGAGTTCGATTTTCTTTTTGTAGTCTATATATGTATATAAATTATAAAATGTAGGGAACCTATGCTTTTACACGCTTTCAAGGAAGACAAAATAAAGGTCATATCCTATTACCGTCACCCGTTTTCAGGTCGTAAAAATATGAATAACCTTCCCTGCCATGACTTTAAATTTTTGTGAACCCAAGGTTAGCATAATCGGGTAATGCTTTTCACATGACATAATCAGGCATGTTATTGGATTGGAGAAGGTTATTAAAATGTATAGTATAATTATGTGTAATGTTTTTTTTTGGCTCCATTTGTATCTATAATTTATGAATTGTTATACTTTATTTATAAATACTAATTCAGGGTATTCTATCAGGTCAATAGAGCACTATAACAACAGCTTGACAGAATTACCTACTTTAGATACACTTGTAGTCACGACATCGGCTTTACAGTTAATCAATTAAAACTGTAATGAACAATAATTGAAGTTAATTTGCTGGCTGCGATTACAATAAAAAAAATGCAAATTAGTATTTATATTAATTTCCATAATTTATAAATTAACTAACGCTTTTTTAATGTTTTATTACGAAACTGGGCACAGTCAAGTCGTGGTGCGAGACTTGTAACTAACGCATTTTAAATTTATTATCTTGAGCTAATCATTATAACAAAGACTATCTTTCTTTTTTCATTCTTTAAAAGACGACTCCCGTCTTAAGAACAATTCTTGTGTCTCGGGTGACTTTACAAACATACATACAACGGACACAAATGACACCTATACCCGGGACAACTAAATGTGGATCACACAAATGTTTACCCCGTATGGGAATCCAATTCACGACCTCTGGCGTAGCAGTCAGGGTCGCTAACCACTAGACCAACAGGCCACTCTAACTTATTTACTATATATTTTTTCGCTCATGCCATAGAACAGCAAACCTGGCTTCTGCGAGACACTGCAGACTCAACCCCGTTTCCTCTTCCGAGACCATTTTCTTCCTACTTTCTCGTCTTAAAATTAGTACATTCGCATTAGAAAGATGTTTCGTCTAGTTTAGACGAGACTCTCTCGACTTATTTGTAATAAAAGAATCTCATTAGAATGTTATTCAACCGTACCATGATTCCTAGCCATTACAAGCAAAACATTTGTACATAATGTTCAAAGGCTAATCCAATGACACAAAGTGTATTACATATTTTATATTTCATGTGCAAAAAGAGCATTATTTTGCGACTTGTGATTCGAGAAAGTCGAATGCGAAAATATTTATTCGCTGTTTACTAAACGTTTTCTCGACTTGAGTGAAAATAGTATCACGCTGTTGCCAACAATGTGAGACGACTGAGCGACAGAATAATCATGATAATTCGAATTCTTTGATAACTCTCGGAATTTCTTTAATTTGTTAACTATCTGCATCCGAAAGATACTACGAAATGTTAGCCAAATAGAACCTTATCACAAGGTTACAAAGACGAGTATTATCTTTGACACCTTCAGGGGTTTTTTTATAGCACCAATAGCAGGCAAGCGTTTAATATTACACATAATTGAAGGTTTATTTTTTTCCAATGAGTTACAGGTGTGCTCTCCAAATCATCTGTTTCAGCAACACAGCTTTCTTTAATTTCCTTTTTTTCTCATCTACCTTTCCATTCCAATATATGTAGATACATAAATACACATGCGTTTACCCCGAAGGGGTAGGCAGAGCCGTCTCAAACGTCCACTTGTAACAGTAGTAGAGCCATGCTTAAGCACGAAAGGGCCGGCTCGACCGGTGCGATACCACGGCCTCACAGAAAGCCGGTTGTAAAGCAAGTCTTGCGTTTCATTTCCCTGAAATTAGTGAGGTTCACCCTTGGGGGGGAGGGGCCCCTTTTCCCATATCTTCATCCCCCTCTCTTCTTTCCCCTCCCCTTATACCTTGTCATCCTCGAAGGCGGGCAGGACACTTACAACTCTAGAGTTGCAGGTGTCCATGGACGGCGGTTACCACTTACCATCAGGTGACCCGTCTGTTAGTCTGTCCCCCTATAATATAAAAAAAACTATAATTATCTAGTCGCACTTAGGTAACAGGACCCAGGCCTATTGACACTGTATAACTGTACTTTTACGACACCCACGGTAAGAGAGTGGGGTGACCCTACTCTACTCCACTGAAAATCAAACGGTACTCCCTATACCTAATACGTAAGCAGGACTAAATTAAAAAATGGTATCATATGAAACGTCTCTGCTATCCTTTCAGATATGCAGGTGTAAATGCGCTGTAACAATTCTTTCAATTCATTCTAAAGTAGATCACGAACCTCCCATTTAAAACGAAGCGGTTACTTGACATCCTGAACTCGAATAGGAGCGCATCAGAGAAGAACTGACTGCACATATGTAGAACGAAGAGTCAAAAGAACGCAAACTCTGAGTTATGAGGGGGATAAGAGAAATTTATTGTTTGTGAGACATAATATGCATGTATTTACCTACTGTTAACCGATTTTCATTCTTTAATTTTTCGACGTCTACTTGCAAACGTATTTTAGTGATATCAATAAAAAAACTTCTTTCAAATACATAGTTTTTTGTCTTCAAAATATGTGATAACGAATAAAAAATCAATTAAATTCCTAGTTAATGTTGCCGCCTTAGAGGCAGTGGTCAAAATCGCTTCTGCATTGACAAGGCTTCAAACTTCCAAAGATTAACCTTTTAATACGGTCATCGTCAAATAGATAATATTAAAAATAAGTAGGTCACATGTTCAATGTGTGTTATATGGGAGTTGGGTCTCCGAAATCATCACTAATTTCGGTGCTTCACAACCTGGTTTTTCTTTGAGGCCGTGGTAACGCACGCACGCACGCATCGAGCCGGCCCATGGCCAAAGCACGGCCCCATTCTTGAGCTATGCCCAATTTATCCTTATATGCTTTTTTCCTTTCAATATACTTCTACAATATAGACAACATCTACATATCCTCCTACATCTACAATATCAACCATTACTTGATCAATAATATTCTGATTAAAAATATGTTGATATATTTTATCTGTCGCTGTCGGCCATGGTGAACATTCAGGTCCCCATGAAGTTGACTAATATTCATATTCAATGGAAAATATAATAAATTATGAGACATTTCCGGGTCGCACCTTTACCTAAAATGTGAGGAAATTTGCCAGATTAATGTTAGCGTAAAAGCGTTTCAAGACCATGCGAAATGGGATCCACTATGAGTGATATTTTTAAATTAGGTTTAAATAGAGCAGCGTTAATCGGAATGCAATCTAGAGAAAGTGGTTTCATTCATTTTATGTAGGTTCGTTTTTGAGATGCATTATGTCATCAAGTAATTTAAAGTGATCCTTCGTAAGTATTAAAAAATGTGCTGTATTTTTTCTATCGTCTATAATCCTTACTCCACTTCATCCACTTTAATATTAGACTTCGCTGGCTTCCAATCAGGCTTCGTTTTCCGTTGGACAAACAACCAAAAAAAAATCATATTTATCATTCTTTTGTACCAATTATATAGATAATAACGTAATAATCCTAATATCAAGTAAATAACGATTATAGCACGAACATAGAGCACAGAAACATTAAAGAAAATAGTAGCACAACTTTAAACGACAAAACTTTCACAAGAAATATCACACTTATTTAGTAACAAACTAGATCTCAAACTCAAAAGCCCATTATTCTAACAAGCATTCCAACTTTAAACTATCTTTATGATCAATGACCTTATTTTTAAACTTATTATCTGAACAACAATAACCAAGTTATTTATGTGTGTTGATACGCCTATTATTTCAAATGTACTACTGCTTACAAAGCGGAAAATGAAAATGCTTGATAAGAAAATATGATACTGTTATCGACTCCCGCCTCGTTCCCACCAATTTTGTTATTGGGCAAAGCTCTATCTTTACTTATATCTGCTTTAGTAGTCTACACCAATTTCTTTGATGAAGATGTAACATCAATGTTATTGTAAGAAAATAATGAAATAGTAGAATAACAAATAAGATGTTTTTTAAAAAGGATATAAGGAAGTATTTTACTTATTAAAATTAAATGTATTACTATAATTTAAGGTTTTGAAGAACCTTCATATCCCCCTTTACGGACACTTCGACCGCTAACCTAGCGGAACCGAATAAAAAACCTCTGTCATGGCTGAAACACTATAAAATTTCCAATTTACTAGATCTCTAGTTTTGCTCTATTGAGTTGATGTATAATAGACCTAGACCCCTTGTAGGAAACACACTTTTATCCATAGTACATATTTAGAATTACATTGCATTCTGGAGATCTACACTTAGCTATAAAGTTAGTGTTAAACTCTAGCTATAGTATCAGGTGCCAAATCAAAAGATTTACGAATATCTAGTACCTAAGTGGAAACTACACTAGATATTCTATATCAGATAACATCACGGTCATTAATTTTACGCAAGATATAAAGATAGTGTCTAGAGAAAGTAACTTATCTAGTTTGATTGTTTCGTTGATAGAGAAACCACTTCGATTGTTCTCACGGACTCGATTCGCTTGGCTTCCTTCTATTTAGTTCGCTATAGCCGCTTAACGGCATAATGTACATGTACAATTTTTATTTATACTATAGGGGGGGGGGGGACACGAATAGATGGGTCATCTGATCACCCGGTCACCTACAACTCAAGAGTCGTAAGTGCACAGCCCGCCTTTGAAGGTCACGAGGGGTGGGGGCATGCGGGAGTGCAAAGAAGAAAAAGGGGACGAGGCTATGGAAAAAAAGAGAGGTTTATGAGGGGAGAGGAAAGAGCAGAGGATGTGTTGGGCCTCCGGAAACTCACTCATGTCAGGGAAATGCAACGCAAGCGTTGCTTCACAACCGTTTTTCTGTGTGGCCATAGTATCGCACCGGTCACCGAAACATGGCTCTACCAAAGTTAAATACAACAAGTAATTATGATCTTTATTATTGACGTAAAATAATTTGAACGTTGGTCGTAGTAATTATATCTACAAGCATTGTTTTATTATTCAAAAGGTTACCTAGCTATATTTTTAAACGCAATCTTGTGTAATATTTTGACGGTTGTTTGAATGTTTGCGAGTTTTAAAATTTCGAGAGTCGACTATATTTATTAAAGACATGTTTGAATGTTTGTAAAGTCACCCGCGACACAGGATTGAATAATACTGTAGGTGGAGGTGTCTTTAGGAAAAGAAAAAAAAAGATATTTCTTAGGGTTAAAAAAATAGGTATTAGTAAGAGATGTTCAAAATGCGAATGTGTGTGGGTTTATTTGTTACGCTCCTAACTACTTAAGCGATCATGACAAAAGAGCCCTTATTCCTGTGTTTACAAACAGAAACAACAGACTCAAAGAATACCCTGACTTGGGACAATTCGTTGTGAATACTAAAATTTCTTTTGCCCGTTTGAACCCATGAACTCTGGCACAGCAGTCAGGGTCGCTAGCCCAACAGGCCAGTTAAGCATCACCGCGTGTTTCTTTAGGTAAATCTAAATTGAGCTGTATAAAAGTTTTATTGCATAAAATCATATTAAAATTGATCGTCCAGATCTCTCAAAATATCTCAGTACTCAGGAGTCACGACACCCTTACTTAGTCGTAACAACCGACTAAGTAAGGGTGTCAGGAGTGTATTGTTAAGTTCAATCCCAATACTTTCGTAAACTTGACATCAGTTGCAAATCCCATGGACTTATACAGAATAGGTACATTCGTACGGAACCGTAAGAGTTCTTGAACCTAAATTGTATATGACGCCTACGTGCCATAATCGGATTTAGCCAATTTATTTTTATTTCACGAACAATCTACTTATTAAAGTGTGTATTTCGCTGATTCCTGACTAATATCGGACACGATAAGGACCCTTTATCAAGGAGAGTGAAGCATCCTGAAACGGTATGACGCCTAACAACGTTTACGTGACGTATATTTTTGAATGAATATGAATTACGAATGTTTTTATTTTTTGAACAATTTAGAAATACATTTTTACGGTATGTACATAAAATTCTATGTGCTTGCCAAGGCTTTGAAGTATCCATATGCCAAATGTATAATATAAAATGTAGATCAAATGTCTTTTACACTTAACCTTTAACTAGTATGCGGTATATTATTTTAGAAGTAATATAATGTTGTAGAATATCTCATATTACGGATACGTTTCACAGGATTGTTCACATTAATTTAGATCATTAAAATAGATTAAGTAAGTAGCTATAATAACTGTTATACACGTCTAATTAGTATACAATTTATAATAAATAGGGATCACATTTCATTAAAATTGGGTAAATAATTGTTTAAAGACCCAAGAATTACGAAAATAGAATAAGGCAAGAACGTGGGGGAGCCATGCTTCGGCACGTATGGGCCGGCTCGACCGAAGTATTACCACGGCCTAAGAGAAAACCGGCTGTTAAACAATGTACGACATTGCATTGTGCGACCGAGTTAGTGATGTTACCGGAGGTTCACCCTCCTTTCTGCTTTCCCTTCCCCTTTTTCCCCTCCCCATTTGCCCACCCCCTTTTCCGTAATTGCCAGCAGTCTTGTGGCTCTTAAGTTGCAAGTATTCATGAGCGGCGGAAGTCACTTACCTTTAGGTGAGTCGGGCAGTATTTAGGGACTGTCGATATAAGTGAAAACTAAGTAGGAATACATATAGCTCATGGGAAGCTTGTGGTGACGATGACGCGAGACTTTCACGCTTTTTGTTCACCCAAAAGTACACATATATACACAGTATACATATAGCTCATGGAAAGCGTTCGATGACGATGACGCGAGTTCCATAATTTTTGTTCACCCAAAAAATGCTCAACGCGCCTAAAGAAGTTTTCACTTCAAAAAAGAAACGCGTCCGTGAACGTATATGAACTCTATCATGCCAATATTATTCTCGGAACTCGAAGCACTTATAAACCAGTGGCCCGACTGACCACTTTTCTATATACAACAATTGCTAAAACACCCATATCAAGTATTTACGTGGGTAATCATCGCCCGTCGCAATCCCCCCTATAATATTAGCCTAGAAGGTTATGTCATTCAATAGCATTAAACGAGCGTATCATATAAATAATCTCACACAATTACATCATAATACCAAGGCGTTCTTAATCCACACAGGGTGGAATTAGGTCATGGACAATAACCCGACCTAGGTTTGACCTGACCAAACCCACATTCACGCAACTGACAGGTAATCTAACACTTCAAATCGTTCTGTTTTATTCTGATATTATTTTTCGTTTATTACGTATTAACTGTGTAAAAAGTAGAGAAAATGGAAATTTTAAATCAAAATCATTTATTTCAGTCCAATGACGGGTGTTTTTATATTGTCCCTCAGACTGAGTCAGTCGTGAAGCTAGTTGCCTGTTCCAATACGTAGAGCCTATAGAGAAGAACAGGCAAGAAACTCCAGGACACTTTTTCAACATTTTTAATCTAATCGAATTGAACTATAAAACTGTAAGCTACCATGGGATAACCAAGCTTAGGTCTCAGAGAAAACTGGTTGTCGAACAATGCTTGCGTTGTGTTTCACCGAGTGAGTGAGGTACTGGAGGCCCAACTGCCCCACTAATCTCTTCTCTCCCCCATCCTCATCACATCGCTTACGACTCGTAGGCCGCGGTTATCACTTACCATCAGGTGACACGTCTGCTCGTTTTTCGATATAAGGGTGTAAACACTACCTATAGATAACACTAAATACTCACATGCACATATACAAATATAAAAATAAGTGTCAATTCTTTTCCATTCAATTTCCTTGGTATTGCAGATTTCCCTATTAGCCATGAGATTCTGATAGACCTACATATAATGGTATTTTTTAAAGCGTAACTATTTGTGTTTTTTCCTTGTAGTTGTTTTTACAAATAGATCAATCTTAATAGATACAGCCTCGATTACAGTAAACAGGAATTGCCCTTGAACAGAAATACTGTTCAAATAACGATTAAGTACCTTTAATATAATCGATTGCATGAAATGGCGGATGTACTATCATCGAATTAAAGATTGTATAAACGATAAACATTTGTTTTGCAACGTCTTCGATCAATCACGCAACTTGAAAACCTCGTACGAACTGACTTTACTATTTTATGACTGTCAATTATTTCGACAGTTAATAGCCGTGTGGTTACCGATGGAGAAGAGTAAAGCCATCACATACCTTCCCGTGGGTAGGGTAAGAGGCGACTAAGGGATCGAGCTGTTGTCTATCAGAAAATATAAAAATGTATATACAACTATATAGTTAGTGCCCAGTTAACGGCAAAAGGCTTGCCCCTATTATGTAAGTACAAAATTATTGTCGGCATAATGTGGGCATTTAATGTGCATTTGCTTACCACTTTGGGGATCAGGCGTGAGTTTATGGACTTATATACGTACATTCCATACGTGACGTATGAAAACAGATTTAGCTATTGCTGATAGAAATGACTGCCCCTTTAAAAACGTTTCGCAGGCATAATGATATGGTATAATTATGTGTGTATATGGTTTTGAACTTGACACTAACAATATTAAAGTCACTGTAATCAAATTGTTACTAATACAATATCAATGAATAATGTATCGTCTGTCTGAAATAAATTATAGTTATTCTCTTTATTAAAGGTAAATAACATATAAATTACATTTCAAAAAATAGAAAACAAGAAAAATATATAGTAGACCTTGGACGGAATACAGGGACCAAGACAACGTGTTAAGGACAACTGCCTTCTGCATCAGTCCCTTGATCCAGATCCAAGAGCCTCTTAAATTGTTGATCGTGGCGCTTAGCTAACAATCGGCAAGCAGATATTATTAACAAAAATATTTTATTGTGTTTTATCTATCTTATGAAACAGTTTTAAGTAATTGCCCTTTGTCACTGCTGCTTTGATTGTGTAGATATTTTTTTTTAGTTTTTATTTATGATTCTGCTATATAAAATCATCCTGCACGTAGGTATTTGTTTATTTATTTTAGAAGCATACAAGTTTCCTAATATAGTTCCTATTGCATACTATAGTGACTAGTAAGAAATCCATTCATTCATAGATCAGTGACAGAAGACAGTAAACATAGCCGAATCTTGTATGGCACCGAGCCAAATATGTTGTTATGATTAAGTCTACTGATAGCTTATGTAGGTCCGTTAGGTCATTGTTTAAATAGTTTTAAGGTTCATTTTACACTGATACTCTATTAGATTACCTAAATCTATTTTATCGAAATTATTTACTACGTACGTAGGTATTTTATAAGGGGCGTTTCCTGGCTGTTTCCTTGCATACTCGTAACTGTGTAATTCGTTGAACCCATTCTTATTATATTTTATATTAGGATGTTTAAAAAATAGTAAACTCACGTATCTTTTTACCGTCAATTCTAACTTTTAGGTGAAATTCGGCCGTGCGGGAAGATGTGTAAAAATATTATTATAATTTTTATATTTATTCTATGATTTCTAAGGAATTGAATATTAACGAACTCTTATGATTAAATTCTAAAATATACAATCGTTCTTAAATATTGCAGTAACAAGTCCCCCTATTATTAAAAATCTACTAAAGAACTATCGTAGACATTACTGCATTATCTACTTCCTCTTTTTTTGCTGACGCTATTTCGATATGTTATGCCGTATGTCACTGCCACTATTAAGAAGATTCTAATGACACCTCACATGTCAAAGTCCATCCAGGCTCTAGACTAGTTAATACCGTGCCAAAGCAACATCATACATACACTCAAAAAATATAACCCTATTCGTGTGCATACAAGTGGTCGCCAAGGTTCTTGTAGTTGTAGTAACTACATACTGACTTCAAGTTTACAGCTATCTAAAACATACGCTCACGATATGAAGTGATAGTAATTAAAGATTGCGAAATTACATATCAGTTTACAAAAGAGTTTAGTGGCTGGTTCTAGGAACGAATCAACGCAGAAAGGCCGCACGCGGTGTACCTCGTACCAGGCACCCTCTGATATCTTGCTTTGCTTTAGATACCTACGTATACCTACCAACATCCTCACCTACATTTTAGGGCCTTAAACGGGTCGTAGTTACGTGATCAAAGCACATTTGTCAGGATTCACTAACATCGGTTTTCCTTTGATACCACTTTCTAGGTAACTTCTAATAAACACTTATAAAGTTTCTTCAGGGAATTAGTTAGTTATAGATAACTTAGTTTTGTATTGATTGGTGGCTGGGTAATTTGAACCTTCATGATTATTAAAAACAATATAGGCACACAACAATCAACATAAATACAAATAATACTATATTTACATACATACTACATATAGTGCCCGGTGACGGCAATAGGCTAGGCTTAATTTAGTGGGGCCAAATTCTACTTAACAAAATGTGGTTGTTTAATACAACTCTGCCTACCCTCTGGGATATAGGCAGATTTATGTTTGTATGTGTGCATAATATACACTACAATTAACATATAGGTACTATTATGAGTGCCAGTGAAGCTAGTGGCGGTTGTATACAGTGACATAATATATTTTTAGTGGTTATACAGCATCATCTTAATCGAAGGACTACACTGTTCAGAGGAAAATTATAAGTTTTGTATTTATAACTAGTTCAATCGAGTGATATATATATTTACCTTTTGTCACAATACAATATAATATTTCATAACCGACAAAAAACATTTTCTTTTAAATCTATGCAAATACATATAAATAAATACAAATAAGGAATTAAGGAAAACGGGACGTGGCGACAGAACTTGGTAGAACCCGTTGAAAATCCGGATAGCTTGTGACAACTTACCAATATTTTTTTATAAATTAAACAATTATGTATCTAGTTTTTGGCGGTTTCTTTCCACTGGGTACATCAAGACTTAACCTTACTTTCGTTATGTTTAAAAAAAACCGACACATCGAATGATCTACTTGCGGAATTAGTGTATAAAACTGGAATTCAATAGTACAACAATCGCTCTTATCCAAACCTTAAAAACCACACAGAGGTATGATTCACTATGGCACAGATAAGATAATAGTTACTTCGCTATGACATCGCCTTGAAAATTTAGAGGACTATAAAAAACTCTGCGAGGAAGGGTAGTTTGCAACTCCCTGAATCACTAAGAAGTTCTGGAGCCCGAGCAACTGTGTCTTTTATACAAGACCCAAGTTCGCTCCTGCGTGGAGTACTGCTCTCATCTCTGGGACGGCTATGCGCAGTATTTGCTTGACGCTCTCTATCGGTTGCAGCGGCGTGCAGTCCGCATTATCGACTGTGGTGAGGTCACCCAGTCTCTTGAGCCTCTGCAGTTGCGAAGAGATGTCGCCTCTATCGCCTACATCACGGGGAGTGTTCTGACGAGCACTTCCAATTAGTCCCACCTTCTCCCTTCCTCTACAGGACTACACGTGCTGGCCTGCGGAGTCACCGTTTGAGCGTCGAAAATATATGTACCCGAACTAAACGGTTTGGCTCTTCTTTCCTGTGCCGATCGGTGAAAGCCTGGCATTCCCTACCAGAGCACGTGTTTCCTTCCCACTTTGATTCCGGGTCTTTTAAGCGGGGCGTGATAAAGCATCTCACGAGGCCGCCATAGTGTGGGTGACTATGCTGCATTGACTAGACACCACCACTCTTTGACTCCACTTATTGTTTTCCATCAGGCAAAGGTGAGTCACTATGGTAGGCTAATATGCAAAAAAAAAGATGTACTACGCTGACACACGCAGAAATGTACATATATATATAGTACATCTTCGGCGAGCATGGACTCTGGTCCTGGGATGGGTTACCCTAGACTCCAATCTCGAAATCATGCACACCACGAGAATTTACATTTCCTGACGTTCGGAAAAGGTGACAAGGTGCACCAAATTTTAACTCCGTTGACCTGTGATAGAACAGATGTTGGATAGTTTCAACTATGTGGATTTAGGCACACTTTTGAACAATAAAATAAGTAGAAATAAGACTCGTAGTTTTCCAAATGACAAAAAAAATGAAAAAAAATGGTTTAAAACCAAGTTGTCATATAGAATCAGCACGTAGTACTCTCGACGGTCAAAAGTCAGTACGGATATTATTTTCAAAACAAAGGCATGTAAACTTTACGAATTATAAAAGGCGAGCGGCGTCTACAATACTCACAACTTTGTTCAATAAAACCAGTAAAACTAAGCAATATCTGAAGGACAGAGTTTTGCAAGCGGGTGCAATGAATTTATTATTTGTGACTTTAATTTCGTTGGTGTCTTATTCTTACGCGACCCTAGATTTCACACATCGCTGTTTGCTGTTTATGAGCGGTTGTAAGTATTAAGAATTTTGTTTTATTTATTGATATAAACATGTTGTCTGTGATAGTTGCAAGATAGCGATGACGTAATGACTGATGATACAAATTGTAACTTACTTTAAAAAGAAACCGTTCATTTAATTGTAGGAAATAAGAGAACATAAATAGATGTGTTTAACAAATTGTTACATTAAATTTACAGGACTTCTATTGTTATAGTACCATTAAGTAATGAGACAAAAGAGTTACTTGTTAGTATAGTGGTTAGTACTCTGACTGCTGATCTCGATGTCGGGTTCGATTCCCACACGGGACAAAAAATTTTTGATCCAGTAACAGTTGTCCCAAGTCTATATATATGTATATGTCTATGATGGATAAAAAGTATTATTATTACTTTGTATCCATCATATATGTGTATTTGTAAAGACACAGGAATATTTCCTAGTGCGGGAACTGTCTTTTTAAAAACTCAAGACCAAAAATAGAATTTCTCCTTTCAGGCGTAGATCACTGTCCACGGATGATGCACCCATACAACACTCGGTGTGACGGTGACACAGTATCCCAACGGACTTGTACTAATCCAGAAGTAAGAGTTTTAGGTAATTATAGTTGTTTACATATCAATGATAGTTATTTGGCTCTTATATACTCGTATTCATATGTATTCATATAGTTATACATATTTATGCGTATTTATATACACATATGATACTAATGCGATCAATGGCGCATTGCATACTTTTAGTCAGCCAGCCATCGAATCTCAATGAAGATTCGCGTGGCTGTGCATAGAACTGTGTTGGTGCCAACACTTATGTATGGCAGCGAAAGTTGGGTATGGCAGAAGAAGCACGAAAGTAGAATTAATGCGATAGAAATGAGAGCATTGCGGAGTATAGCTGATGTGAAATCGAGTGACCCCCCTATGGGAAAGAATCGTGTTTTTTTTTTTTTTTTTTATATTAGCCTACCATAGTGACTCCACTTTGCCTGATGGAAAGCAATAGGTGGAGTCAAAGAGTGGTGGTCACCATCCTCATTGCATGTCTAGTCAATGCAGCATGGTGACCCACACTATGGCGGCCTGGTGAGATGCTTTTTCACGCCCCGCTTAAAAGACCCGGGATCAAAGTGGGAAGGAAACACGTGCGCTGGTAGAGAATTCCAGGCTTTTACCGATCGGCACAAGAAAGAAGAGCCAAACCGTTTACTTCGGGTACGTATATTTTCGACGCACAAACGGTGACTCCTCAGGCCAGCACGTGTAGTCCTGTAGAGGAAGGGAGAAGGTGGGACCAATTGGAAGAGCTCATCAGAACACTCCCCGTGATGTAGGCGATAGAGGACTGCCATAGAGGCGACATCTCTTCGCAACTGCAGAGGCTCAAGAGACTGGGTGATCTCAGGACAGTCGATAATGCGGACTGCGCGCCGCTGCAACCGATCGAGAGCGTCAAGAAAATACTGCGCATAGCCGTCCCAGAGCAGTACTCCACGCAGGAGCGAACCTGGGTCTTGTATTTCATTTTGTGTGTTTGGTACACCAAAAACCCTTTTTATGAGCGTGTCAAAAATGCCATCATTGTAGTTGGAAGTACTTATAACCAAAGACCTTTACTGGAAATACTAAATGACGTAACAAATAAGTTTAAATTACACTTGCTTTAGTTTCACAAATACTTTTATTTGTTATTATATTTTGCCATGCGACTTCACAGCCACTCCAAATTAATTTTCACTGCCAAATGAGTAGCGGAAGTTATCGCTCTGTTGTAAAAACTTTCATTTTTTTTTTTTTGACGTGTGGAAACTCCCTCGGGCCGTCATGTCACCGGGATTTTCAGTGGAACGGTGTGTCGGAATCGCACCGACTAAAACTTTACGGTGTGCCATCTTGCGGCTGACATAGGAGTAATCCGGGCACAGCTTTGGTAAGACATCCGGACCAAGGCTGACTTAATGATTCACTTAACCCTTAGGTTAGTGTAGAAATATTTAATGGTTGGTGCAAAGGCAAGATTTAATTTTTACCTGAAGATGCTGAGTGCGTTGTTCCGGGCAACAGGCGCTGGGAGGTCCGGATGTCGTACTAAAGCTGTTCCTGGATTCCTCCTATTTCAAGCGCAGTATGGCACACCATGGGGTTTTTGTTGGTCCGATTCCGACGACGACCCGAGGAGGTTTCCACACGTAAA
This sequence comes from Tyria jacobaeae, assembly GCA_947561695.1. Taxonomy (NCBI): domain Eukaryota; kingdom Metazoa; phylum Arthropoda; class Insecta; order Lepidoptera; family Erebidae; genus Tyria; species Tyria jacobaeae. The sequence continues at coordinate 4,274,377 of OX387222.1, forward strand.
GAAAAAGGCGAGATATAACTCTAGATTTATTTATACTAATTTGGTGGTCAAAATCACAGTAGACGTACACATTACAAGAGGTACACGCTGTTAATACAATTTTCCCATCTACAGTTCCTAAAATTTCTGGTGGATTGGCTTGCCCTTTATTACGTTTAGCGGGAGTAAATTGTAAGTGGAAAAACTGTGGTGCTTCAAACACCTCTACCTATACCTTAGGCGTAATATATGTATGTATTAATAAATAATTTCAGGATTCACTTGTGGTTGGTCTCGATGCGACTGCAACGGAGATCTTTTATTAGATGAAGAAAATGGACTTTGTGTACCGCCGAGAGATTGTCACATGCAATTAGGCCCCAAGTTTCGTCCCAGGTCAAGGCCGGACCAGCGGCGACCAGAAATGAATAACAGAGTAAGGATACCCAGTGAAGGAATAGAAGACGATCGGACTACTCTTTAGAAAAATAAATATTCTATATTTATATTAAGTTTTTAATTTCTTGCCCTTATTTATAAGAATTAATTAGATCGTCGTGGGTTTACGACGGTAGTGTACTGGGTGGGGTTTGAACCCGCAACTATTTGATCGCAAGTGTGACGCCTCAGCCATCACGCTACCGGCGCTTTGTAAGTTAATTGAATCCGGCTTATTCGTTACAGTGTCTGACTTAAAAACTTGTGAGAGTTATACATAGACAGAGTGTGCCTAACAAGCTATCAAGACTTACTGTATGAAGTTCAGAATTCTTATAGTATCCTCCTATAATGAAGGCTATTTCTATTCTACCAGGTCACTCTCTTTATACTTTATTGGAGATACAGCTTTACTGAAAACTGAAGTGTAGTTGGAGCAAACGGATTAGCCATTTTTACTTGTAATAAATAGCAATGTAGTTCGTCAGTCAGTAATTTTTGATAGCTTAATCGGCCGACTTAACCGTCAAATGCACGCACTGAAATACAGATTCATGCTGAAAGGCAGAACTATCAAGCTACTAGGTTTATTAAATATCACAGCTGCGCAATATCCTTTAATATAATATAACTTTATCACTTGACAGGCGTGTATAATATAAATATGTACAATTGAGTCTTATATTTCTATTTTTTAAAAGAGTATGGTCTAACCATTCTACATATTTAAAAAATGACCCTTGAGTAATTTAGACTGAATGACGTAATAGAGGACAAGCCTGTTGCCGTATATCGCTCTGACTTTATATATACTGTCTGATCGATACCTAACAGTTCAATCTCTTAGTCGCCGTTTACGGCAACCACGGAAAGGGAAAGAGATGGCCCTATTCTGCTCCAACAAGAACCACAAGAGAAAAGACAAGAGTGGGGGATGAGGGGAGGGTAAAGACGAAAGGGGCGAGTTGGGCCTCTGGAAACCTCGCTAATTTCAGACGGGGCACTAATGTAAGTTCAACCGCCGCCCATTGACACCTCCAACTCAAGAGTCGTAAGTGAGGGTGATGAGGGAGATGAAAGGGATGAAGGGAGAGGACAAAAGAGAAGGGTGTTGAGGGGAGGGGAAAGAGGAAAGGGGAACTTGGGCCTCCGGTATCCTCACTCACCGCAAGCGTTGTTTGTCTACCGGTTTCGAGTTCACTTATGCCCCTGGGACCTCAAATAAACAAACATTCAGTAATAATTCTCAATAATGAGTTGTTTGTGATACCTAATCCAGTTTACAAAATGAAATGGCTTCACGGAACAAACACTATTCAAAATCAAGACAAAGACGAACAAACAAGTATATACTCTTAGGGATGTTCCATTCGTCGTCATTTTCCAATCACATCGGGTTCAAGAAAGTCGACATGCAGTACATAATTGTATTTATGTGTTTTTTTATTAACGTCATAGAAACTAAATATTACGGTACAGTTGGAGCTAAAGATTGCCTTTCTTATAATGGAACGTGTGAGTAACTTTTACATTTTAAAGTTTTTGGTAGGTTTAAAAGCAGGTTTCTGTTTTAACCGCAGCTATTACATATTATAGTTGAAATTCTCTTATTATTTTTATGGGTTTACAATGGTAAATTTAATAATCTAATAAAATCTTAATAATTTAATAAATTCATAGGAAATCTATATACTTTCAAAAGAGGGGTATGTGCAATAACACGTGTTTATTACCGGTCACTCATCAATGAAGTTTTATCCACTCATATATCCGCCAATTTCGCATACCTAGTCCAAAATGTATCTGACACATATAAGATGTAGCATCGGGAGTTTTCTTTAAGCTTAAGCTGTAAGGTCATTCTGTAACATTTGCAACGCTACTGTATTTGATACTATGAAATGATTTCAAAAGACTGTTTTTTTTCTTTAGCTGTAAATGAATGCAGTTTCATAACCTACCTTTTAGGTAAATATTTACCTACGGCCTATTGTATTTTCATTGGGATCAGTTGTAATCATTATTAGTTGTTTATGTCCTACAGTATATATTATTTTCCTTTGTCTTTAAACCAGCTTGAGGCTAAATACATTCTCTAATTATTTAGGGATAATCTTTGTTCCTAGGCTAAAGTTTTGGCATACTAACAAGTGACAAGTCAGTTATGTAACTCTCACTTGTTAGAATTCTGAGCTATACTTACCTAATTTAATTAAGCTCTTTTTGTATAGTCTTATCATTCAGTAGAAGTAGAATAGTGCATAAATACATATACTCACGCCTGTATCCCCGAAAGGATAGACAGTGGCGTAATTAACGCCCACATTTATATGATTACAACCTACCCTTTTGGGAATTAGATGAGAAACTTCTGAGTATATCAACAGAAAAGGGAGGATAGTAGGGGTATAGTAATAACTCAAGCAAGTCAGAGTCGCATACTTATAACTCGAACTGTCTGGTGGCAGAAAGTCCGAGCCCACTAATAGTAGTATAGCATGGGTTATAATAAATATTTTATATCTAATATTTACTTAATAATACTTACTTATTTACTTAACTGATGATATAAACTGTTATTATTTATTAAACTCGAAGAGCTGTCTTATAGCGTACCGATTGTACTTTATTATTACTTCTCAATTGTGGCCAGTAAGGTAGGTATAATGCACCGTTGTATAATGCGCCTAACATATATGTTTATTTTATTTTGTGTATTAATACGTTATAACTAACAAAATTAGTATCATAATCAATTACAGAAAATTGTAGGCAGTCTACTTATACTTTGTGTTTAAAAATATTTCAGGTGTATCCGAGTGTCCCGAGAATATGCATCGTTTAAACAGCGAATGTCGTCCAACTCCGTCGCAACGAACTTGCGACGAACCAGTCGCAGTATCAATGGGCATCATTTGCGATTGGTCGAGATGCGACTGCGATTTTCCCTTCGTTCTACATCTAGCCTCGGGATATTGCTTCCTCTACGAAGATTGTCCTGATTTGATTTCTAAACCGAAATTTGGTTGAATGTAATATGCGCGAATGATGTTGTTATAAGGAATAAATTGTTATTTTTGACTTGTGATTTATTTTCTGTTAAATTCTATCGTTTTGCATCATACCTGCTCATAGTTAGGATATTACTTACACATATGATTATTTAATAATCAAAATAACACTAAAACTAGCTTTTAGCCGACTTCCAAAAAGAAGAAAGTTCTCAGTTCAGTTGTATTTTTGTGTGAGTGTCTTATCACAAAACTCCAGCTTCTATTAACAGATTTAGATTTTTTTATTTGGAAATTTGTATCCATTACTTTTATATTTGGAGAAAATTATGTACGTAATCAATATTGTATAAAATCATGTCCTTTCCCATCCTTTTTCATCCAACTAGAATGGAAAATTAATGTATTATATTTATTTTTAACTATTGCTTCCGCCGATGTTTGAAATATTCACATATACAATTTCAATAAAGTCGTATCAGCCGTTTGGTAGTAACAAGGTACCAGATAAATAGTTAGATAGATAGATGTCGTTAATTTCGCATTCCAATATTATGATTTCACAATGTCTCTAAATTTAAAGAAAAATATTGAAAATCGAAACAGTAGCCGATGTTATTATTATCTCAAACAATTCATCAGAACACAAGTAAGCTAAACGTGTCTTTAAATACTTAAAGATAAGATTCTCTTAGTTTTGTTGTAGAACATTATGAACAAATGTATATTTTTTTAAAACAGTGTGAACAATGAACTTATATTAATGGTCGAGTGGTCTGAGAAACTTAGTTAAAATAGTTTAATTTAGATAGACTTAATTTATTCCGTGGAGGTTATAGTTCATGTACATATACTATATAGTTACGTATTTCTCTTCATGTTTCAGGTACACTGGACATTGTCCGATGCTAAAGTTCCGCTTCGGAAAATGCTACGGAGATAACACACGCCAAATACTGAAAGAAATACGAACAAAAGGACTTTTCAAGTACCCAATTGTTTTGTCATATCTATCGCAATAAAACACCTACATCTAAGATTACTTATGGTCTGCACAATGACAAGGCAAAAGTACGTCTTAAAAGGGGCTGCGTCGTCGCACCCATATGACGCTGTCATAGCTTTAAAGAAATTGATTGCTAGGCCGTCAGTATGAAAAACTCTTCTTACACACACAACGGGACAACATAATTTTATTACACTTGTACGAGGTCATTTTTTTTTTAATTTAAAAGGGCGACCTAATGCCGCGTTTTTAGTTATTTTGGGAGAGTACCCTAGTTATGTATTTTTAATGGTAATATCTATAACGTTTAATGTTAGGAGGTCATTACTAGAGCAACTATAAAAAGTGGAATAACATTACAATAGGAACAAATCCCACCTTACGTAGCAAATTACACACGTGATATTTCCGAATAGCGTTTGTCGAACCAGAGGCGGCTAATTCGTGACTAAGGACATTGATATTTTTTTAGTGTCGTACGTGTTAATTAGTTTTTTTTTTATATACAAAAATGTCGACAAACAATCACAAGAAGCAGGTGATAATAAGAACTTACAGTGGCTCTAAGCCATAAGGGTCACACTCGCAACAGACGTTTTCCATACAACATACAGCTTTAATATCAGAATGATCCAACTATCGGTCATTAAAAAACACCAGTGCAAGATGGCCCTGAAGATGCACACTGTAATATCATTTATGCATTGTCAACCATATTCCAAATTCTCATCGATCTCCCACCGCATAAAACTGACTAACTGGTAACGCACATAAAACCTACCGATTGTTCTTGCTGGGGTATGAGTAAAGAAACTATCCCATTAAATGAAATTTTAAAGTATTAGTAAATGGAAACCTACCTTCTATAAAAAAGTCTGTGATACTTTGTAAATGTTGTTATAAATGTTAGCAGGTAAGAAACCTAATAACTTTTTTTCCAGTAAACCGCTTGAATACCGACCACGAGACAATTACGAGCTCGAGCGCCTTCCTCGCTACGACCAGCCACAGAGAGACGTATACGACGGTATTAGGAATAGACCAACAGCTCACATGACTGGATACACAGGATACGTACCTGGGATGAACTTTAGGTATGTTGTACTGCTGTTTGGAGAATACAAAAAAAAAAATTCAAACGAAATGAATCCCAAAGCCCCCATGCAGCAAATCAAAAATATGACTCAATCGCCCTGTAACAAAACCAAAGACGTGGGTAGGAAATGCCCTCCACTGTAGATTTTAACCGTAACCCACGCCTACCAACATATTAATAACCTTTACTCAAAACTGTTAACAATATAATGTTAAATGTTATATAATGTTAAACTCTAAAAGTCTAGTTTAGTCATATCACAAATATAAAACAAGCTCGCATAAATGTGTTGTGTGTGTGTGTATATAGGTGTGTACACACAAGACACGAAAAACCTAAAAGAAAAAAGAGAAAAGTTTCGATTCCTTATACAAATGTACTTTTAAACAGTAGTTGGTAAGTTAATTTGTATGCCAAACTTTATTTTTACTACCTTGGTGACGCAAATTCGTCAAGTCGTGGACACGGAGATTCTGAAATATTATGACAATCGCGCGATTTAACTCTACTTTACTTACTATCTTCGTAAAACATTTGACGAAAAGTCACATTCGGAAATATAAATCACTTTCCGTTGTGAAGGTTTGTGAATTAGAACATTCTTTTGTACTGGTTTTTATTTTCTAGCAGACCTTAGTCCCCGTGGATACGGTTAAAATGGAAATAATTATAAATAATAATATATATATATATTTTCCCCGAAATTAGTGAGGTTTCCGGAGGCCCAACTCCCCTCTCCTTATTCCTGTCCCCTGACCCCCCGCCCCTTTTCCCATCTCCTCATCCCCGTCTCTTTCCCCTCCCCGCATACTCTTATCCCTCTTCACCCTCAAAGGCGGGCAGCGCACTTACGACTCTCTAGTTGCAGGTGTCCATGGACGGCAGTTGTCACTTACCGTCAGATCAACTGTCCGTCTGTCGTTCTTTTATAATAAAAATATATTTAAAATACTAAGTAATATTACGTTTTACGTGTAACACAAAATAATCAAATAACTACTATACTCTGGAGCGGCGACGAAGAATACTCCTTGAATGACCTGCCTTGCTAGGTTTTGGTTTCTGGATTAATTCGTTGGCAGTGGGGACAGTCTAACACGGACTTCCTCAGTAACCTTAGACTCCTACAATTGAACAGTGTGTTACTGATACGATCGCTCACAAAAACAACATACGGGACTAACGAGGCTGTCTATATATTATATATATATAAATGTATATATATATATGTATATTTATTACGTATTTTTTAAATAGTTCCTTTAAGATTCATGTCTATCTAAATATGTTTATTTTTAGCTACGGCAAATCATACGGACGAACAGCAGATGACTGTATGGCTAACTTCTCTGAAAGGCAACGTGAAATAAGACGTAAGGCAGATTTCAATAAAAGTTATGTAAGATCGCGAAGTGCACCAAAGATGGAAACTATACATTCGAGAGACGAAATTCGACGCGATCTAAGTCGATTTAGAGAAATTAACAAATATAAAGGTATGTCTTTTGGAAAGCCTTTCACCAAAGTTATCATTGCTTATAAAAAACTAAGACCTCTCACTGCTGTAAAGTACATTTCAAAATGGAGTTTCACAGGGGTTTTTTAAGTCCCTTTGAAAAACCTATTCCCACTTTATTTCTTCTTTTTACAGAAAACACAATATCTCCAGAATTTCCGCCGATAGCTGGCTACACTGGTCACATACCACGCATCAAAGGTTCAGAAGCGTCGCTAAGTCAGAGATATCACTGTGCAGCAAAACGTGGCTTAGAATTAATAAAACTCGAGAACGAAAAACGGAAAGAACTTCAAAACGCTAATGCTAACGTCAAGGCCATTCTGAAACGAGATGACAAAAAATATTCCTATTGGAATTGGGGATAGCATACAGCCAGAAGGATGTTTTTCCAAAAACGCCGGTGAACATTCTTCTATAAAAAGAAACGATCAGTATTTTCTTAGCAAAAAATAAAAGAAATTTGAGTCAGTATACTAGAAATAGATATTTATTTCATAATTTTACAGACCTATTTTCTAGGTAGAGAGTAATCTTAAGACACCTTCACACAAGATTTACAGAAAGCTGCAAATGAATTGTTGGTATACATGTAAGACTTAATCTGCCTTCCCTGGTTATTGTGTTCTCGTGACCTCTAAAAGAATGATTGAAAATATTTTTAGTCAAAAACTTATTAGTTGTTGTTCAAGTTGTGTGTTCCTGAAAAAAATGTGATTCAACATTTTAAAATCATGGTTAATGAAATATTTTTTTCACTTACAACTTTGCACAGATAAAAATGCATTCAAAGAGTATTTACTCTATACTCCTAATTTGACAATGCATATAGTACAAATGCTATAGTTTTGTTAAGAGTTATGTTATAAAGAAAATTAAACTACATAGTTAGTAATACTTGTTTTATTAATATCATATTTTTATAAAATATATTATTTACGCTTTAGAGATTAAAAAGTAACTTAAATAACTGAAAAATATTATTTTTTTATCAGAGAACATGTTCAGCATTTTTGGCTTTAATTATAACTGGCTGCAAATATTCAACCATACCATATGAAAATAGTAAAACCTGTCATGTTCTACATGACTATAAAATATGTCTATGCTATCTTAAAATTAAATAGCATTAGGATACTAAATTAGTATTTAAATCTATAGCTAATGACATGATTGACCACTGATCAATATATTTTTTTTAATAACATATTACATGCCTTCAAATAACAAATAAAACGAATAACTAATATTAAAGATTTTTTCGTTCGAAAACTATATCTTCTGGTATGTTTGCATTTACAAGTCACCAATTTATTTACAAATCATTAAAAAAAATGGAAAACAGTTAACAATATTAGTAATATTTATATATATATAAATGCTAAAAAAATTTATAAACACAAAGTATTTATTTTTCTGGGTAGGTTAACGGTGGGTATTACTAATATACTTAATGTAATCTGATATATACTGAATTTATATAGTTGCATTCATTCATTACATATATATCCCTAGTGTATATAGGTAAATATAAGGCACATACATCAATCTAGTTAGAGACAGGACATAATTATCAGCCGACTATCTTAAAAGTTCGTTGTAAAATATATATTCAAGATTTATAACAATACATTTTAAAATTTCGTCATTATACAAGAGCAGTCATACACGCTACAGTAAAAGATAGAATGTTAAGCTATATGCATTTTCCGAGCATCATCTGAACACAGGCCTGACAGGATCAACTATGGTAAATAGGATACCTTAGAAATAGCTGCTTGTAAGATAAGATGCCTTTATGTTTTCAAATGGTGAAGCAATATGAAATATTGCTTTCAATCCATATCATTTATTTTTAAATATATGGAGTAAGAGTCAATATTATATGAGAATTTTGTAATCAGTTGCTTTAATAAAGTTTAAAATTCCATATTAATGTTATAAATGCGAATGTAAGTTTGTTTGTTACATTATCACTTAACTCCGAAATTACTACATTTTATATACACAGGGGTAGAGTAGAGGGTAGTTTTCATAACTCAATAATTATAATATCTATGTCGACATATAACCTTATTAGTATTATAAATATTTGTTATGACAAGTAATATTTAATCTATAAAAATTGATACATAACTCTTACATACCAGTAGGGTTTTAGAATATGACTATAATGAACTTAGTATTGTAATAGATAGTTTAAATTAGTATTACTATTGCTGCACAGACATTTAGAGAGTTAGGTATATTGTTGTTTGATTTATTGGGCACAGAAACACTAAAAGGAATTCAATTTGTATCTTAAAAGAAATTGGGATATTACATACATTTTATGTGAGTTTGACAAAAAAAGCTTGACTAAAAAATACTAGTAAACACACAATTCATATACAAATCTAGACTGTTTAAAATATTAAGTGTCGAAGAGCATAGAGAAACTTTTATATATATATCTTCCTCTAGATATTAATAGACTATTTCATAAAAAAAAATATATTTTACAGTAGTGCATTCTATCACAAGAAGAAATACCAATTCACAACCGTAATTTGAGTATATTTCTGTTACATTAGAACTATTTACCCCTAAAATGATACTTGATGTTCACATACCAGTATGCAATATTTGAAAATTCCAAAAATTTGAATAATGCTTCTTGGTAGTAAGAAGTCAGTATTAGAACATGAGAAAATATTTCAAATCAAAACTTCGGAAAAAGCGGAACTAAATTAAAAATTACTTTAAGGTTTGTCTACAAATTATGGGACACTAAAAATATTAAATACTTTTTAGAGAAGTTGGCCAAGATAGACCTTATGACTTAAGTATTTCGCTTATGTATTAACAATCAACAATATGAATTATCTTTTGTAAATGTTTGAAACGAAACTGATTCTTATGCATGACCTGTTAATATTTCTGAGCATGTAGACTTTGTAGAATGTAGAATTTGCTATTCATAAAACAAATGTCTTATGTCATTTTCACAGAATGCCAGGTCATACCAGATTGTCGTATGTCAATAGTAACATAGTAGTAATTAGGATAGCTGTATATTATAACGATAAAGCGTCGTTTAATAAGAGGCACCATAGGTAATACAGATGTAATCTCCGTTCACTTTGCCCTCAGGAACGCACGACAAACGAAATCTGATGAGGCATTATATGTTTAAAGATGTCGTGGATATGCAGATTTAAAATCGAACAACTTACAAAACAAATAACTAAAGACTAACTTTCCGGAACAAGTTCAACTATCTTACCGGTCTTTTCATCCACACCATCGACAACTTCATTATTTTCATTTTCGGCGGGAATAATTTGATCCGGTTTTTTATCTGTGGCAAGTTCTAACATTAAAGTCTCGAGCTTTTGCGCCTTTCTGGTTTCGTTGTGGGTGATTAAAGCGCACAAATGTTCAGTTAGCAACTCCTTCTTCTCTTTCTCTTTTTGTAGTTGCATTTTGGCTTGCAAGAACTCCATTTCTACTTTTAGGTAGTTTTTTCTGAAATATAAATTATGGTGTTAATTAATTCTAGAAGTATAGTTTTCTGGACCGCCATCTATCCAACACATAACTCCGGGCATCCTTGGGTAATGTATTTGTAAATTAAATAAGTCAATATAGAATATTACTGTACTATTAATAGGTATCTAATGTTATTATGTAACTGATTGAATACTGTATGGTTTCAGTGGGTCAAGTCTGCCATGATTGGAATATTTTTCTAAAAGAAGAAATTTATTAATTTCAGCGTCCTGGCTGGTATTGAGAAATTTCACATAAAAAATCACAACTTCACAAAAACACAGAAGTTTTCACCGTGAATAGCTTCTTTTTAATATTCAAAGTAATAGTTACTTTTATTTTGCTATTCCCCGCAATTTCAGCGTTTTTACTCTCAGCTCCGTTACTAAGCGTAACGATAGCCTTTACCAGTCTATACCTGACGTTGAAGAATTTTTCAAATCAGATTGGAAGTTCTTGAGATTAGTTCGTTTAAACAAACAAACTCTGCCTACGTATAATATTATTAGTATAGATAAAAGTATACGTCCACTAAATGCTTAAGTCTACTAAACTTTTAACATAGATTGCACAGACCAATTGACAAAGGGTCTGGAAATGAAATTGTCATTAGATAGAAGATAACATTATAAAGGAATTGGTGAAGACGTAAAAGGTAAACAAGCTAAACCCTATTGTCCAAAGATGAGAGAGAAAGAGATTGCTAGGAGTGTAGGGCGACTGCGACAAAAGTAAATCTACCGATACTGTAACATCTGAACAGCTATAGAATTTAAATTTATTTTATAATGTACACCTTGTATGAAGCCATGTTTCCGTTATACAAGTTAACGAAATTTAAGGCATATACAACAAAGGCTCGACCGGCGCAATACCATGGCCTTACAGAAAACCGGGTGTGAAGCAACGCTTATGTTGCATTTCCCAGAAATAAGTGAGGTTTCCAGAGGCCCAAATCTCCACATTCCACCTCTTTTTTACTCCGATCCTGATCACCCTCAAAGGTAGGCAGCGCATTTACGACTATTGAATTGCGGGTATCGATGGACGGTGGTTGTTACCATCAGGTGAACGGTATAATAAAAAAAAAAACGATATGTATGTATGCATTTGGAAACGTATTAGTATGTTTATAAACCGTCTGGCTACCATAATACAGTGTCCTGCTTTGTTTTAGATCAGGGGGTCGCACGTGAGATATCTGAAGTAATTATTATGTTCAATCTACAGTAATAATTGTACCCTATACTGAAATTTTAAAGTTAAAAACTAATCAAGCATGCCTTACTTTATTTGATACATTACAAACTAGATATTAAAAAAAAAACAATTTCCTCTACTTACTCAGCTTCCGCGTAACTTAAGCACGCTTGATCGATCTTTCCTCGCAACACGGCGACATCCTGTGAGAACTGGCTGTCTAGTACCTGCAACTCTTTCTTAATCTTCTCCAGGCGCATCACCTCTTCTGCTGTCTGTTTTGTCCTGCAATGTACAAAATAAGAATAAAAAGACTGGACTGTTTGTCTAGTGTTAGTTGTCTATGGTTAGTGAGGTCTTGTCTGTGGTTAGTGATCCTTTCGATTCCCACACAGGACAAAAAATTGTGTGATAAACAAATAGTTGTCAGGAGGCGGTGTTTAAGGAGAATGCTTGTGAATCCTTACACAGAAATCATTTCTAATGTGTGAGCTGTCTTTTTATATTTAAAAAAAAAGTAATTAGTTTTTTTTTTCTTTATTTAACAAATTAACATTAAAAGGGAATGATTTGCTATTATAATTCATTTCTACCGTGAGAGAGCCATGCTTAAGCACGAATGGGCCGGCTCGACCGGAGTATTACCACGGCCTTACAGGAAAGCGGTAGACCAAACCTACCGTTTTGAACTAAATAAAAATTGCTGATTTGACTTAACAATCATCTGGGCTTATCTATCCTAAACGAATGCCATATCATAAATGGTCTACGGTAACAACTAGGTATTAATGCAAGATATTAATTTATTATTTGCGGGACAAATAATTTTATTACGGTAATGTGCCTTAATTATCATATTTAATTAGAAAAAAAGTTATTTTAACAACTACTCTTTATTTAAGTTGGGATGTGAATAGCGCTTGGAGACATCACGGCATAGGTACTGGCACTTAAGCCATTCTATTTGTTTAAATAACCTAGTTAAAAGTAAAAGTGATTGAAATGCGGGTTAGAGTTATGTAAGTACTGGCCACGGGACAAAAAGCAATTTTCCGGGGACAGTCTCGGAATTTCGGCCATCTGGCAGGCCTATTTAAAACATATAACTTAAGTAATTAATTGAAAATGAAATTAAATGAAGGTTTGGTATTTTGGGAATGAGATTATATTTTGTACACAGGTAAAGAATTCATGATTTAAGAAAATTCTACTATTTAGGAACCTACGTAAACAAGTGATTACACAATTCTCACAAATGCAACTCAAAAATTTCTACATAAAATATTTCATACAAACATATCTATAATACTTAATCTAAACCCATCTTTTACTTTTTTATATTTTTTATAAAATGATGTCAGTTTTACATAAAACGTATTATTGTCAGCAATTTTAATAATAATTATAATTTAAAACTTCAATAAATATCAAACAATAAAAATAAAAATAAAACGAATACAAAGTTATATACAGTGTCATGCATTTTTGTCAGCCAAATAATCATGTACTTTGTATTACATGCTTGTTTACACAGCGTCTGTTACATGCAATTTTTAAATTCCCGTTCAATTAGATTCTATATTAGATATATTTTATTACATTAGACTTCTTTCTATCTCTCCTAATATAATTATGTCTTTCACATCGTTTTGTAAATAGATGTAATTTTTTTCTTACGTACATAATGTTTTTATATACACTACCGTCCAAAAGTTTGGAAGCAACAAGATAAAATCAAATAAAATAAAAGTAAGCCATCTTAAATTTTTTTTATTGATACAGAATTAAAAAAATAGACAAAACACACTTCTACAACAATGAAATTAAATAAGTAATATAAAAATTAAATTAAATTTTAGCTTCATCGAAGTGTCCACCCCTCTCTTTAATTACCTTCTCGCATATTCTAGGCATCCTACTAATTAATTTCATAAAATACTGTTCATCTAACTTCTTCCATTCGCTCTGTAATAGTTGCCACAAATGTTCTGAGCTCGTAGGAGATTGATTTTTCACCCTTCTATCTAGTTCATCCCAAACAAGTTCAATGGGAGAAAGGTCAGGTGATTGAGACGGCCACTGCATGATTTTCACATCTTTTTTCTTCCTTAAAAAGTTCTGGAACAGTTTGGACGAATGTTTCGGGTCGTTATCTTGCTGAAAAACGAACCCAGGACCAATAAGATTCAGTCCACTGGGTATGGCGAAATCCTTAAGAATTTTCAAATAGCGTTCCTTGTTTAGTTTTTCGGTTATCCTCACAAGACTTCCGAGTTTATTATTGCCGAAACACCCCCAAACCATGACATTACCACCACCATGTTTGATAGTAGGCACTGTACAAGCTTCTGAAGCTCTCTCTCCTTTAGATCGGCGCACAAAAACACGTCTATTGGACCCGAAAATCTGAAACTTCGATTCGTCACTCCAAAGAACTTTTTTCCATTGGTTTATTGTCCAGTTTTTATGTTCCTTTGCCCATTCTAGTCTGTTTTTCTTATGCCGAATTGTTAGTTTTGGTTTTTTAACTGCAACACAACCTCTTAGCCCCGCAGACAGTAGTCGTCTTTTAACTGTTGTTATTGACACGGGTGTTCCTCGCGTTTCATTCAGAGATGCGGTAATTTGTGGTGCAGTTAAGCGACGATTCCGTTTAGAAAGAACTCTGATGAAGTTATCCTCTTGACTTGTAGTGGATTTGGGCCTACCAGACCTTTTTCTATCTTCATTTTTGCCAGTTTCTTTTTTTCTAGCGAGGGTGTAGTGGACACCTTTATAAGAAATTCCGAGTTTTTTTGCGATTTGGCGTTCACTGTAGCCTTCCTCACGCAGAGTACAAATAGCGCTTCGCTGTTCAAGTGTGATTTGCTTGCGTTTTGCCATTTTCAATAAAAAAAGACGGTCAAGGAAGTAGTCGAAATCTTTTGAATACAGACGATGTTAATATCACAACCTTCGCGTTCTAATGCTCAAGTGTGACTAAATAAGGTCCAAAAAAGATAAAACTACAAAATATTTTCAATAAAACCGCATCAATGCATGAAAGAAAGTCCCCGGCGGATGAAGTAATAAAACACCTGTTTCGTCAAAATCCAGGAATTTGTTAAAACTCAAGGAATATGCACTAGTAATCCTTTTGTTTTGTGTTAAAAAATCACAAAAGGTCATAAAACTTTATTTTATTGCTATTATTTACCGCAGGGAGTCGGCAATCTTTTGTTTTGTTTGAAATCAGGTGTGCTTCCAAACTTTTGGACGGTAGTGTATATACTGACAAGGCACCGCCAGGATGTTAATCTCTTTAAATATTTCCCTAAGGGATTCGCGACTAAGTGGATTATGGAATATGAAATGGCTCTAGCCCTCTTTTGCAGAATGAAATTTTGAAACTGGCTTCTATATACAATATAATGCTCGCATATGTCTGTTAATTGGTGGACCTTCCTTACTGTACATGCGACAGAAATGAGCCTCTTCAGAAGAGATGTTAAGTGAGGGGACAATTTGTAATCGTATTTTATTTATTATCCTTAAGGACATAGTTTTATTTACAAATTCTAACTTTCCGTTATTCATTCAGATTTCACATTTACTATGTCTGATGTTAGGCAAAGAGAATCACTCAATGTTTATTTTTTTTTTTACTTATCAACTACAGATACACAAATTTGTATAACGACACAAAACACTAACCATATCGCCTTTGAGACTAGATTATAAAACTTATTTAGGTTAACCATTACTTAGTATACATTTATTTTTAAAATACCAATCAATAAAAACGTAAAGCATTTGTACTGAGCAACACGAGACTGTTCAAGAGATATCTTAAAACCACTTGAACACTGATAAGAAAATATGTATCGAGTTGGAATCTTCCTAAAATGTGTGGATGGATCCAATGTGTATGATTCTTAAAACTAATATTAGTATTTTAATTTTAAGACCTAAGGATTTAGACGTAAGAGTTCATTCTTGTGAGAGTTGCAAGAGTTTTAACAGTTTTCTTGGCTGAACGGGAAATGTAATTTGTTTATAGAATTGTTTTCTATGATTATTTATAACGCCTGCAGATATTGGCTAACGTAAATCTAGTTAAGGAGAACTTATAAGAGGTAACAAATCCATAATTTTAATAAACCACAATATTGAGGAACTTATACTCGTAGCTATACCTATAAAAGTGTAATGAACTTGTACTCGTCGGTCGTGATATTACACCGATCCAGCCTAAGCATGGCTCTTGCGCGTACATATTTATTTTTAATATATGCTCATGCTATGCATGACGGTGAAACATAAAAACAAGAGGCATTCCTATATTTATTTATTTTTTTATCATGAACGTACCCATAAACTAACAACGTAAGAGGCTACATATGTACATAATTGAAACCATAAAAAAAAACGTGATCAATCAATCAAATACAATACATCAATTTTTGATATTAATATCACTAACTCTAAACATACGAACACTAAAAGTTTTTCAAGGTAAATTGTAATAGTATATTAATTGCAGAACGGCTTAACTTTTATGGCATTCTCACAGTTAAGAATAAAAAATACAAAGTTGCAGAATAAATTAAAATAATAATAAATTTAAAATGTTTAACCTTCTTCGTCTACGTGTGGGTCAAGGACATTCAATGGTATACATTCTTATCCGTAATGTACCTTATTTTTTTTATGCAAATAACTACTTTACGCGATGAAGCGCGATAAGTAATTTAATTTAAATGTTCACTGCTTATATGTTTGTTAAAATTAGAGTTATATTTGTTCACCTACTCGTATTATTCATGGCTACTTATCTTATTAGACACTGTCGCAAAAATGATTGAACTCTACAAAAAGATACAGCGCTTCATTTATCAGCTAAGCTCTGGAGACTTCCTGTACGACCTCAATACAAAGTGCTATTTCAATTATGATTATCTGTAAGAAAGGGGCAGACTCACCGTTGGACTTGTTAAGCAGTTGTGCTACATATCAATTCTAAAACGTATCGTCTAAAATCGATTTTTAAGATATACATTTTTAAAAATAACAACATAACAATATACATATATTACAAAATACAGCACCTCAATGACTTTCTTTTTTAATTTATATCCAGTATCACTGTGGATGATGTAAGAATTCTGATGATGCTAAAACATCCAAATATGCTCAGGCATTAAGAAGTTATAGTATAATAAAGAAACCTACATATTATTATTAAAGAAAACACACAACAACTTCTCTTTTGGCAACTCGTGTAAAAAGCGATCTATGATATCAACATGCCGCATTATAGCAGACGCATTACAATTTATTAAAGGCATGGTTGGTTCAATCGATCGCTTTCTTCGTACTACAACACGAAAGATTAACTTATTGCTCAAAGTCAGATTTGCCTTAAACTCGCTGTATTACATACCTAAATATAAAAATAACAAGTATTCAAAGCTTTCGACAAAACCATTTAAGAAATATTGCAATAAGAATTATCGCAAATAAGTACTGACTTCATTACTTTAATGTTTTACTTTTACAGTAATCAGATATATATGTATCAACAAAATTTGCACAAGATATCACCGATTGTGTCAGAGTACGTTCTATATTTCCTCCTATCTTTATAAAATAGTTTGTCTTTTTTTTCCATTGACGGGGTGGAAGATCCTCATGGATGTCCTTCGCATATGGGGTGGGCGAAGGACATGCAGGGTCTGTATGACTCTTATCGGCTAAAAACCACCCTGGTGTTAGTCAACTTGCTTATGATCACGGGAGCAAGAACCGTACTTGCGTTCTGTGTCCGTGTCATTCGAAAAGAGAAAGCTCCATGTTTTCTTTCATGCCACTCTAGGAGGACGTGCCTTGCCGCAGGTATAGCGCCTTACCCCGCACTGGGTCGCGCAAGTCGTTGCTCCGACTCTGCCACCAGGATCTAGTGGAACTCATCCCGGTGTGTCTGTTCTTCTCGATGCTCCGGCAGCTGTGCCTGCATCCAGTACAGCAACAAAAGGAGTACTGCGTCTAAATCCTAGTGCGCTGATCCTGCAAATAGGCTGGCAGCCTCGAAGGAGGTCGTGCCGAAAGTCTGACCCAAAATCCCATCGGCATCGAGGACGATTCCCAGGTACATCATCGTAGGCTCGACGTAAATGCAGACGCCTCTCACATAAATAATTAAAATAGCTTCTATCACGCAGGGCGTTTCATTTGTTGGCTACCTTTATGCATCACAATGAAAATATCTGCTTTACGTTCCGAAATAAAACGCTTCCTATTCGCCAGCGTCGTAATCTGCGAGCACTAACTTATCTTTTCTCGTTTCTTACCTCCCCATCTCCCCCTTCCTATTTAACTCCCTACCTTCGTTTCCTGTGCTCTAATCATAATAGAAACCTTTGTTCCATAAACAATAAACTTGTCTTGTGTCCCCCTCATTACTCAGACTTCGTGAAGTCTTCGTTCTACGTGCAGTCAGTTCTTCTCTGGAATGCTCTCCCACTCGAAATCAGGATGTCCACTTATCGCTTTATTTAAAAGAAGGGTACGCGAACTCCTTCAAAACGAATTGGCAGAATTGTCGCAGCGTTAGCATATGATTCGATGAATGAATGTTAAAACTTTTATTGTATTTGTATCTGTTTGTGTGTGTGTATTTATTTATATGTATTTGTATATTTGTGTGTGATTTTACTGGTATATTATATTTGAGTAATCCAATCCAATCACATGTACACTTATTTATAATATTACCTTTAGAATATGTATATGTATGTATATACATATACACTACCGTCCAAAAGTTTGGAAGCAACAAGATAAAATCAAATAAAATAAAAGTAAGCCATCTTAAATTTTTTTTATTGATACAGAATTAAAAAAATAGACAAAACACACTTCTACAACAATGAAATTAAATAAGTAATATAAAAATTAAATTAAATTTTAGCTTCATCGAAGTGTCCACCCCTCTCTTTAATTACCTTCTCGCATATTCTAGGCATCCTACTAATTAATTTCATAAAATACTGTTCATCTAACTTCTTCCATTCGCTCTGTAATAGTTGCCACAAATGTTCTGAGCTCGTAGGAGATTGATTTTTCACCCTTCTATCTAGTTCATCCCAAACAAGTTCAATGGGAGAAAGGTCAGGTGATTGAGACGGCCACTGCATGATTTTCACATCTTTTTTCTTCCTTAAAAAGTTCTGGCACAGTTTGGACGAATGTTTCGGGTCGTTATCTTGCTGAAAAACGAACCCAGGACCAATAAGATTCAGTCCACTGGGTATGGCGAAATCCTTAAGAATTTTCAAATAGCGTTCCTTGTTTAGTTTTTCGGTTATCCTCACAAGACTTCCGAGTTTATTGTTGCCGAAACACCCCCAAACCATGACATTACCACCACCATGTTTGATAGTAGGCACTGTACAAGCTTCTGAAGCTCTCTCTCCTTTAGATCGGCGCACAAAAACACGTCTATTGGACCCGAAAATCTGAAACTTCGATTCGTCACTCCAAAGAACTTTTTTCCATTGGTTTATTGTCCAGTTTTTATGTTCCTTTGCCCATTCTAGTCTGTTTTTCTTATGCCGAATTGTTAGTTTTGGTTTTTTAACTGCAACACAACCTCTTAGCCCCGCAGACAGTAGTCGTCTTTTAACTGTTGTTATTGACACGGGTGTTCCTCGCGTTTCATTCAGAGATGCGGTAATTTGTGGTGCAGTTAAGCGACGATTCCGTTTAGAAAGAACTCTGATGAAGTTATCCTCTTGACTTGTAGTGGATTTGGGCCTACCAGACCTTTTTCTATCTTCATTTTTGCCAGTT
This sequence comes from Tyria jacobaeae, assembly GCA_947561695.1. Classification (NCBI taxonomy): domain Eukaryota; kingdom Metazoa; phylum Arthropoda; class Insecta; order Lepidoptera; family Erebidae; genus Tyria; species Tyria jacobaeae. Next base: position 4,293,984 of record OX387222.1, read on the forward strand.
TCTTTTTTTCTAGCGAGGGTGTAGTGGACACCTTTACAAGAAATTCCGAGTTTTTTTGCGATTTGGCGTTCACTGTAGCCTTCCTCACGCAGAGTACAAATAGCGCTTCGCTGTTCAAGTGTGATTTGCTTGCGTTTTGCCATTTTCAATAAAAAAAGACGGTCAAGGAAGTAGTCGAAATCTTTTGAATACAGACGATGTTAATATCACAACCTTCGCGTTCTAATGCTCAAGTGTGACTAAATAAGGTCCAAAAAAGATAAAACTACAAAATATTTTCAATAAAACCGCATCAATGCATGAAAGAAAGTCCCCGGCGGATGAAGTAATAAAACACCTGTTTCGTCAAAATCCAGGAATTTGTTAAAACTCAAGGAATATGCACTAGTAATCCTTTTGTTTTGTGTTAAAAAATCACAAAAGGTCATAAAACTTTATTTTATTGCTATTATTTACCGCAGGGAGTCGGCAATCTTTTGTTTTGTTTGAAATCAGGTGTGCTTCCAAACTTTTGGACGGTAGTGTATATATAGATCTCCATAATATTTTAACTCATATTTAATAAGTGTAATCTTGATTATAGAATTATTTTAAATAAGAAATAAAACAGTGTTTCATATGAACTTAACCGGAAATTATACCTACACGTTTATGCAATGTAATATAAACGATGTATATCTATAATAATAACTACAAAGCAGTTACATATATGTTGATAGTGGGTTTGATAAAACTGTTTCCTGTGAAATTATTTTTGTATTATTTGTATTTTATATTTCGTTTGGTTATATGAACACAGTATACAACAGTATCTAAAACTTAGTAACTTTAAATAACTATGAATAAGTAGCTTTCTTTAGAACACTACTGCTGAACTACTTTCTATTTATTTTTATGGCATGGACATCTACAACTCAAGGGTTGTAAGGGCCCTGGCCGCCTTTGAGTGTAATGAGGGGAGGGGAATGAGGAGAGGAGGTTTGGGTCTCTGGTACCACCGCTTACTTAGTAAATACAACGCAAGCATTGTTAGACAACCGGTTTTCTGTGAGGCCCGGGTTTTTACTCTGGTGGAGCCAGCCCATACGTACCCAAGCATGTCGCTCCCACGGCAAAAAATCATTCGCCGCCTACCTTTAATCTAAACGCCCTCCACTTCAATAATAATGCAAGTACCGTTTTTAGCTATTTGTTGTTACGAAAATTAAGTTAGAAGATGTGATACCTACATATTCCCATTTTTCATAATGTACTGGAATTATTGTTAACACCTTTATAACACACGGAGTACAATAAATAATTTAGTTTTCAAAATTAGAAATACACATCTATACTACGCTGATTATAATATCGTGTGTATACAATGCGTGTAGTACGTGTAAAATGGGTACACGTAATTGGCATTTTATTGAAAGCTGTCACGAAATATGCCAATAGAATCTTCAAGATATATGGTGGTTTAAATAAAGTGCCGTTAGTAGTACAACTATTACTGTTTTTATACCGTAGTAGATAAATATTTGATGCTTCAAAGATTTTATACATTCTTTGAGCATCATCAGATGTTTGCAAGTTATTTGATTGAGATGATTTGGGTAGAGGGCATTCAGTCAAAAGTAGTGCTGACGGGTGTCGCAACACGGTTAACCTTTAGACTGCTAGAAGAAATACGAATAGTGGGAGGAACGATTACCAGACATATGGCCCTGAATCGACACCTATTCACATTCAACGTGACAGACAGCCCTATATGCATGGGTTGTCTAAATGCTGAGGAAACGGCCGCCCACGTAATCCTAGAGTGCAAAGGAGTTTCTACACAATGGGCTAGGATCCTCGCGGGTGCGAGGTCGCTCCTAGAAGGCTGTGAATGCCCCAGGACGCTTGTAGGCTTCTGGAAGGAACTAGGCTGGCTCAACTATTCAGCCTATCTGTACGCATAATGGACCAATTAAGAATCTTATTATAATGTTATCTCTATGAGCCCATTTAAGTGAGCTACAGTTCGAGTTACAGGTACACAAGCTATTGCTTACATTTCCCAAACCCATCCGCGTAAGTAATATCCCTTCCTGATCTTTTTCCTTAGGCTTTCCCCATATTAAGTTAGTGGGACCAAATTCTTATGTGCAAAATGTGGGCGTCAGCGTTTGTATCTATGTTGATTAGAAAATTGAACAACCATCTAAAATTAAAAACACGAGAACATAAATGTTAGGTTTTCTATAGAAATTATATTAAGTACGTCATATTTATAGTTCAACAACTTTTTACAGGCAGTCTTTAGTTTCCGCTTTTCTTTCTTTTCTATTCAAGTACACATGGTGTGTGTAAAAAAAAAACAAAGATCATTAGTGAAAAACAAATTTCTACTTTATAACGCAATCGCTAGGTTTTATATTTAGCTTGCCTCGAAAGAATTTTGCAAATCAGTTTTATTGTCAGTTCAATCAGTTACTGAAATTTGCACATGCACTAAGTATTTCTAATTATTCTTACATGGATAAAGCAATTAGGATATGTATAATCACAATACGATAATTAGGTAAATACAGTGTAATAATAAGTAACAAACAGTTTACATATTAAAAAAAACACAACTACATCAAATGTCTAGCGATCAAGTACGTTTTAGAGTATCGCCACTTTTGAGGATTATTATTTAACTTTTTTGGATCGTTATTTATTCTTTTTAGTGATTTTTACTATTTGAATAAAAAGTTTTATTTATTTATTTATTTATTTATATCTTTATTGTATACATACAAAATTACAAAGAGAAAAACAAAGGATGAGTTACAAAATATGCAAATGTTACAATAGGCGGTCTTATCGCTCGCGTTTTCTTTAAGTTTAAGAAAATCAACTGTCAATCAGGATTCCTAATCCATTTTAAAAAATACATTAAAATGTTTGTCTCGGAAGGTTTTTGGATGGGTGGAAGAACCGATCTCATTTGGACCAGGGGCAACCCCAATGCTCAGATTTATGAGGAGGGGATTGTTTCAAACGACATTATTCCTTTGCGAAGCCGGTTGGGTGATTCGTTTCTACTTATACACGAAAACGCACGTCCACACACGGCTAGATTCATAACACGCACTCTTGCCGATGCTCGCATCAAGGTTCTGCCGTGACCATCTCAATCACCAGACCTTAACCCGATTAAGCACGCATGGGATATGGTCCAACGAAGAGCAATGCAGAGTATGGATGCCATGCATACCGCACAGCAACTTTTTGACTTGTTTGAAAGAACGTGGGCGGCCATTCCTCAAAGTGATTGTGATGAACTGATTTAAGCATGCCAAATCGCTGTGATAGTGGAATTCGTGTCAATGGTGGAAACACAGATTATTATTTTTTGAACTTTACAATAATAAATTAAAAACTCCTCACTTTATGGCATTTAATTGACGATATTAATTTAGGTATATTCCACAATTTCCAAAAATTGCATTTTTTCTTAATTTTTACCATATGTAGGCATTAGTTGTTAAACATAGGAATTACAGTATGAAGCCTGTCTGGAAGACTAGATTTGGTAAATATTAATTGGATTTTTTTTTTATTTGTAAGCCTACCATAATGACTCCACTTTGCCTGATGGTAAGCAATAAATGGAGTCCAAGAGTGGTGGTCACCATCCTCATTGTATGTCTAGTCAATGCAGCATGGTGACCCACACTATGGCAGCCTGGTGAGATGCTTATATTATATCAGGGAGGGATACACAGTTTATTATATATATAAGGAGGACCTTGGTTTCGTCATGTAATTAAACAAAATATGAGTTACCTGTCTGCAAGTGCTCTAGCTAGCATTTCTTTCCTCTTCTTATTCTGCTCTTCCATCAGCTTCTGCCTCAGTTGTAAATGTTCTAACTTCACTTTATGATTTGCTGTTTCCTCTTCTGAATAATTAATATCCATACCTCTTACAATATCAGGGGTAACACCAGTGCTGTCTTTCCTATCTAATTCTGTACTTTTAAAACTGTCTACATTATTATTTGTATTAATTGTTTCTGAGGTTAAGATAATATTTTCTTTATCAGGTATATTTTTGTTTCTATCAAAATTCTCTTTATCATCATTATTTATTTCCATATCAGTTGGTGATTTAGTAGTTACCGGTGATCTTAAACTAAGCTTACACTTTTCAAAGTCTATGTTGTCTATGGCTTCATCTGAAGACTGTTTTGTAATGGTCTTAAATTTCATGTTTATATTCTTTGTGTATCGAGACTTGCCAAGTAGAGCCGGCTTCAAATTATTTGTTGCATTTACTTGTAGATCTGTGATCAAAATCAAATAATGACATTGAAAAAATTATATCACAAACATATTTTTAGAAATACTTAAGTAAGTAAAAATAAGATGATTTACTACAAATAACTGTAAAAATGTTTAAATAAAAATAAAACAATACACAAGAATATTATTAATATTTATATGTACATATATACGTATTTTTTCCAAAATTAAAGCAGTTAAGGTACTCCTTATAACATAGCTCTGTAAGTTTAAGACCAAGAAATTTGGTAAAGCCATTCCAGAGTTTAGGAACAAATAGACAAACAAATAGTAATATCAGGGAGGCACTGTATTAATTTGTTACTTTATTTGTAAAATAAATAGGATGTGTCACATCACTGATAAAAACCAACATAACTAACACATTCATTACAGCCCTTTTTGATTGTTTATGAAAAATCTCAAACACTTAACTTAAGACAATTTTATGTTTTATGAATAGACCATTAAACTCCAAGCCAACTTATTGAAGGCCCCCACCAGCAACATTTCTACTCATACAGATAGTGTAATCAATGTTTGATGGCAGTATACACAATCTAAGTACCATATAATTACAAAACGTAATAATATCACAGACCATAACACACATTTAAATCACATAATGCAATCAAACAAAAGGATCTATATTACTAATAAGATTACTTACTAATTAAAAAATATTAGATTTTATCAATACAATACCTTGGCTATTATCTGATAGGATATGATAACTAAACAAAACAGTAAAAATGAATCATACTATTTCTAATTAAAGATTTAACTAAACTTGATTTTAAATCTGAAAAGACAATACTAGGTGCTCAACACACACTTCACAGAAAACCGGTTGTGAAGCAATGCTTGTGTTGCATGTCAAAAAATGAGTGAGTACTCCTCTCTTTTTTTCCCCATTACCATCAGGAGACCCATCTAATCGTCTGTCCCCCTATAATATAAAAAATATGTTATGGGGTTTTTACATTGTCCAACCCAAAGAGTTTCAGCCATCAATTTTTATTTCAATGTCCTGAAATCCCAATAGTTAGTATGTCATGATATAGATAATGTTTTGGATTTGGTCGAAAAGAAAACAACATCATGACAAATACATAAACATTTTATTGTAACACCAAAACGTAATCATTAAAATGTTGTATGATATCACAGCATTGTCTAAGATACTATATTTCAATCAGAACAAAGCATGATTCAAAGTTTCAGAGTTATTTTATTAATGCTTTGTGGTAAAAAAAGCCCTATAAGAATACATGTTGGTCTTTTTAGCCAAAAAAGGTACCTGATGTGTAACTGAACTTTGAGATTGTGACAATCAAAAATTTAAAAGAATACTGAAAGTTTCAGCGGTTACTTTAAAGACTCTTTTGAAAATATCAACCTCCATAATCATAATTATTTTTTTAATTCAGGAGTTCTAATTCAAATTACATTTTAAGTTTAATAATTATTTTCTACAAAACTACAGGCAAACCGGTTATATTGACCCAGAACAAAGGTCCCAAATGAGTGCTATATGGCCACCTTATCAAAAACATTGCTATTATGATCTCATTAAATGACTACATTTCACTAATATTTTTGTAGAATTAGATCTGTTAGAAGGACCAGCTAAGCTGTATTGTAATAAATTTAAATAGGTATCCACATCTGGCACAGTAACATGGTCAATGGCTATTAAAATTGCAAATAAGTGTGGAGTATAGGGTCTTTTGTAATTCTTTGAAACAAAACATGTGCATGCAGTAGAGTCAAAGCCCACTTCTTCATTTCTCTTCAGTTAGTTTCCTACTTATCTATACACAAGAAGAACCAAAACATATTGTGGACTTAGTTGTGAAACTTTTAACATGAGAAAAAGGAAACAAATAAATATTGAAGAAAAATCCTGTATTATATCAAAGCTAAAGAGTGGAATACCAAAGACAATTTCAACCATTTGGAAAGAGCAAGAAAAAATTCAAACGCATTTTGATAAAAATTTTTGGAAAATGAAACAAGCCAGAACAGCGAAGCATACAAAGATTGAAGAAGCTTTCTGAAAGTGGTTTAAATATCAAAGGACTAATAATGTGCCAATAAGCAGACCATTTATACATCTATATATCTAATATTTTTTCCAATGGATTTATTAAACAACCCATGTATTTATATGTACTTACACAATACACATTTTATAATACCACTTCATAAAAAAATAGGACTTCGTATGTCAAAAACATCACGGGTTGTTAGGACTATCGGTTTTTACAACTAAATATGACTAGTTTCTTTAATAATTTCACTTAATTTGGACAACATTTGTATGTATGATTTTTGATGCAGATAACGTTTTGATATATATAATTGCATGTTTCAATTCTACGAATTGAAATAATTATAATATCTACTTTTATTTATTTTTCTAATGGTATTTTGAAAAAATAATTATATAAGAAGAATATTGTAGGTCGCTTGTTAGTCACTCATTTAAATACAGCAAATTGGTAATTTAGAAAATAAATATAAATTAAATTAATAAAGTCAATATAATACATATATATATATAAAAAGAAATAAGATTTTTCAAGGATGTATTTACCGCTCTGTGCGCCAGATTCACCGGATTTGATACGTTTTAACTCTTCTTCACTGAATCCTGAGAAAGAACTCATTGTAAACCGTATTCAGCAATTAACATAAGTAGTCACTTCAATCATATATAAGCATTAAACATATTTTTATTTCCCTACAGAAAAATCTTAACTTTTGCGTACGACACTGTATTCACTGTATTGATGACTTTGACGTTTGACAAGATGGTAAGCAAAATTTGACATTCATTTCGGTGACGCAAACTCTGTGGTCGAGTGTTTGGCATGTACCACAGCATACTCAAAACACGAAAATACACGTATGTACTACATTCCAATTTTAATTTTAAAATTCCATGTGATCATCAATATTAAATAGCATCAGAACCAAAACTAAATACATGCTCTGTGACTTTAGCAGTCTCTCCAGCCCTAGAACCATTTTCCTGAATGAAAAGTAATACCCGTGAACTCCGACTTCAAGTACCTACGTTCCCTACTAAGAGAAATATCATAAATAGCACTCAATCATAAAATAATTACTGTCTATAATCCTACTTACATTGATAGTAATAATTAGGAGTAGGTATCCATAAATAATAAACATATATTGGCATTAATAAAATCTAAACTGTGAACTTTATCCTAAGTGGTCTCACATGTCACAAATTTTTGTGTATCGATTTTTAAAAAGGGAACACTGCTTAACTTCGAGCATTTGAGTCTGATTATACTGATATAAGTGTTCTGTGGTCTGATTAAGTCTGAATCCGTTTTGAATGATAGATTGCAGTGATGCCAACTCCGGGGTTTTCCCCCTAAATTTAGGGGGAAAAAATCTATACAGGGATTTTTTTAGGGGGTGAAATTTTTTGGGGATATTTTTAGGGATAAAATTTTATTTGTATTTTTTAAAAATTTTAAGGAAATGCTGGTAAGTAAATGACATAAATTATATAATAATTGAAATTACATTTCATAATGTGATGAAATTAAAGAAAAATACTTAAAAATACTAAATAACTATTGTTATTAACTAATTATTTATTGTTTTTATTTATTTCTTTATTTATATTGTAATGAATAAATACTTGGTCCGTCGTTGGGGAGTTTTGTTTTGAATTTAGTGGTTTTTGAAATTGCTTTAGGGGGAAAGTTTTCAAACAGTTGGCGACACTGATAGATTGAACTGAGAAGCAATTGAAGTAGAAGCTAGCTTGTTTGAGGCGGCATACATTTTAGGTTATATTTTCAGTCGCCAAGTGTAAAAGTAATAATCAAAGATATTTCTTTTTATTTTTTAACTGTAGTGTGTAGATTATACCAAGTAAATTTACAATTAATTTTATTTTTTAGAAATCCTTCAAAATGGCAGCGGCTATGCCTATAAACCCTAAACCTTTTCTCAACAGTCTAACGGGTAAATCTGTGCTAGTAAAATTAAAGTGGGGCCATGAGTACAAAGGTTTACTAGTATCTGCAGACGGATATATGAATCTACAATTAGCAAATACAGAAGAAATGGTTGATGGTACATGTACAGGTTAGTTTCTTATCCGCTACTTTTTACTCTATTAGGTGATGTAAATATAACAATAGTGTCGCGAAATACTTGTTGATGTGATCAATTGCCCTACTTCCAAGCTAAATGAATTGTTATCGTCAATTGTTGTAAATTAGTTGTACAGAAACAACATTCTATTTGATTATATCAACAACTGGGGTTCCTGGAGGATTTTTTGTTTTTTCCTGATTTAGTGTATATAACTTTGTATATTTAAATATGTACCAAAACTATAGTTTATTTCTATTACAGTCTGAAAACCCCATTCCTTATACATAATTTGTTTGTGGCAGTGACATTAGAAAACTATATTTTTACACTTTCTGTATTGTTAATGTTTAGCGCTGTTTATTAGTACACGGAGGAGAGAAGTGAGCCTGTGATTATGCAGAGAAAACTAACATACTTACCTATCATACCTATAGATCATTATTTCTTTTTGTAGTAGAAACAGACTATCACAGAAAACAATATTAAATTTTTCTTCTTTTCTCTTTTTTCTTAGGTAATCTTGGAGAAGTCCTCATCAGATGCAATAATGTATTGTATGTAAGAGGGGCTGAAGAGGAAGATGAGGAAGGAGAAATGAAGGAATAATACTTAATAATAGAATAACTTTAAGGATTTTTCTTAAGTGCATAGTTTATTTCCGTGATTTAGACCATAATACACTCGTATTGTATTTAAAGTTTTACAACATTTTATGAAAATGTTCTGTGAATATTCTTATTTGAGTAGATTTCTACATCTGCATAGTATTTTTTTGAGTCAAAAGGCTTATTACTAGTACACCATAAACTTAAAATGTGTTTGAATATTCATCTTTAATATGTTTTTTTTTTTGTTTTTGAACATTAATATTGGGCTACAAATTGTTTAAAACAGAATGTGTAATATACCTTACTACTTGTACGAATTCCGGCATGTGTGATCTCTTACATAATGTCCTAATTTTATAAGTTACATTTAATATTAAACTCCAAGTAAATACATGGTATTTTTCATTTTTGTCCATTCCAAAACCCATGTCTCCCAAAAGGCTCTGGCTACCATACTCACAAATATTAAAAGACATCAACAAGCTGCTTATAGTAGTAGTTGCGGAGGCTTCCTTAGGGTTTTCTGGGTTTCTTGCAATAGCCCCACTCGTGATGGAACATCATGTTGTTTTACTCAGTTTGAGTCCCCTCTCCCAGTTTGTGTACCTACCTAGCACCTGGGAAGTGATTACCTGTGAGGGTTTCCACACAAAATAAAAGTTTGCACTATCTGTTTGTCCCGAAATCTGATCTCATCTGTAAAATTAATCATTGGAGGATCAAATCGTTTGAAATCGACATATTAATTTTAGACAATTCAGGTACATCTATTCTATTGTTTAATAACAGCTAAGAATAAGAATAATAGATCAAGAAGTTGGCGTCTATCGTTCAATGAAACCATTTCGAAGTGTTGATACAATTTCATGTCAAAAGTAAATGCGACATAACTATGTATAATACGGTCAAAATCAGTAAGCATAGTACATTACCCACACTAAAAATCTAGTTATGCTAAAAAATCCATATATTTTTTCGTATGTTTAACTTGGTAGTAAAAATTTAATTTGGTATTAAAAAATATATATATAGAATTAATGGTACTATTTTATGGACTTTTTTAATTCGTCGATTTACAAAGTATAATCGCCGGCAAACTTCTTGAACATTGTGTAACGTAGTGGGGGAAAAATTGCGCATCTACATTTGCGAGTATAAAAAATAGTATCCAATATTTATGTAATTGTAAAACTGTCTTTTTTGTATGTATTAATTTTGAATACGATAAAACATATAGGCATTTTATTACTTTTTTTTTAATTTCTAATATAAAATTACTGCTATATTACACCCCAAAGTTACACATTTGTTATTAAAAATTTCGATAAACAATTTTATTGGCAGCCACATAATATAAAATTGCCTTTGGTACTAAATATATATGTCCATATTCTTGATCCCAGAATTTACTCTTGAGGTAAATAAGATATTCCTTCCATTACTTCAAAACCACCACAAGAATTGGTGCTAGGTATAGATAAATTATCGTCATCACTATCATTATCACCAAAAATTATAGATTTATCACTGACGGAATTTACAATATGATCACTTTCAATGCACGCGAGTGTACTTGTAAGTCAACGGGACGCGAACGCTGGGTGAGAGGCAAAGGTCGACTGATCTACCAATAGGACGATCGAAACGACGTTATCCACCGTCGCGCCCCGCACACCGCACCACCAAAGGGACCTAAAATACGTTTCTGCTCATTCAAGGGCAGTTCAAGTTGTTTGCCGGGAAATATACAAGGAGGAGCAGTGGCGTAGCGTGCCTTGTCGGGGCCCCGTATAAAAATTTTTTTGGAGGCCCTTATATGGAGGTAAAGATTTTTCACAAAAGAAAAAAAATATTGTGAGAAGTAATATTTATTTATCACATAATTTACCCATTTTACAAATAAAAATCGAATTTTAAATATTCACTCTCCTTGCCTTTTTATCGGCAAACTGATTTATTAAATCATTTATGGCTGATGATGATTTTAGTTTTTCTAAAGTTTCTGCCTCTATGGACAATAGTGAGATGTCTGACAGCCGTTCTTGTCCCATCGAAGTTCTTAAGTAATTTTTTATTACTTTTAATTTTGAAAAACTTCTTTCTGCCGTTGCGGTTGTAACTGGAAGGGTCAAGAATAAAAAGCATGCTGTGATTACCTCGGGAAAACTGGATGCAAGACTATTGAATTTTACTAGCAATAATTCAATGAGTTCTTTAATGAAATAAATTTTTTTAATTTCAGAATTTAAGCATGTTTTTAGAGCCTTTAATTGGTCACAAAGATTAAGTGAGATGTCTTTACTGTATTTAGCAGACAGTTTTCCGGAAGCGTTTAATATCTCTTCGCTTGAAGAAGATAGGAGTTTCTCCGGTTGTAATATTTCGAATATACTACTCAGGTTGCAAAGGCTCTGAAATCTTTCTTTAGTTTGAGAAATTAATATATCTAAACAGCAATAGTATACATTGACTTTGAAATAGGATTCCGGGTCGGAAATTCTCTCATCTTGTGATAACTCATCAAAAAAACGCTTCGTTATCTTTCGCCTACTGTTTTTAAAAACAGTTGTTACCCCCCACTTTTTTGCTAAATCTTTGGATTCATTTAGCAAACTATTAAATGAATTCTGATTTCTTAATTGGCACAGTCTATTTAAAAGATTACTTAATAAAATACTAGATTTCTGTAAGTCATTATTTTCATGCTGTAGAGCTTTAGAAACAGGATTAATAATTTCAAATAGTGAAGAAAAAAATGTAACGAGCACTAAGAAATCAAAACTCTCTAAAATATTAATTATACTTTTACATTCTTCACGTTCATCTTTTTTATTTGAAATTAAATTTAGTTGGTACAAAGTTTTCATGATTAGTAAAAAAAATTTCTTTACTGCTAATAAAGCGTCGTTCCTAGAAGACCATCTGGTAGGACATACCTTTTTAAGGGTAATCAAATATTTTTCAGATGAATCGTCACTTAGCATAGCCCAGCGTTTTATACTATTGCCAAAAAAAGTATATATTTTTTCTAAATTATCGAAAAAAGTCGATACTTCACGAACATGTCTCGCAGCATCGTTCAAAACTAAGTTTAAAGCGTGCGCAGCACAATGAACATAATCGGCATTTGGAGCATGCTCTTTTATTAGGGTTTGTAATCCTCCATACACACCCGACATAACATTTGCTCCATCGTATCCCTGTCCTCTACATTTAGTCTAATCAATTCCATATTCTTTAGTCAAATTTAAAATTACAGTTTTCAGACCTGCAGCACTGCAATCGGTTACTGCTATGAATCCTAAAAAGGACTCACAGATTTTTATTTCTTTAGGCACATTATCATCATTTTCTGTAACCGAGATATATCGAAAAACTACAGATAGTTGGTCAATTTTTGACAAGTCTTGTGTTGTATCCAGAATTATTGTCAGAAATGGAGCTTTTTTAATTTCTGAGATAATACTGTTCCTAACGTTAGTACCAAGCAAACTAATAATTTCGTTTTGAATCGTAGGGCTTAAATAATTTATTACACCTTTCGGTTTTAGAAAAAGTTCTTTTAAAGTTGCATCATAGTTAGATAGCAGACGTGAAATTGCCATAAAATTGCCAGAATCAGAATCATGCCCCCTCAAAGGTAGATTACAAGATACTAAAGTAATTATAACATTAATTATACGATGCAGTACATCTCTCCAGAATGTAATTTTACTATCGATTTCACTTTTCAATAGAGTATCGATGGTATTTCCTTGCAACCAATTATTATAAGAGAGTGAGGCACTAATATGCTGCTGTGACTTTTCATGGTCAAGAATAGTTTGTGTGAAATTGCTTCTAACCGAAACACCGTTAACCCAAGCAGAGGAGTACGATTTGTTTTGACGATCTGCTAATAACCAACAGAAGTGACAGTACGGTTTGTTTAAAACGTTAGAATAACATAACCATGGTCTTATAATTTTTATGCCTGCCTGATTGAAATATGAATAATAATAAGCTGAAAAAGGTCGGTTATTTTCTGAAACTTTTGGAAATGGTCCTTGTGGTTTAAATGGACCCAATTTAAAAATTATTTTTCGTTCGCATTCAGTTAAATTGTCACCAAAATTTCCTCTATCTGATGAAATTATATTACAATCTGCATTATCTGCAGATATATCAGAATCGTTGACTTGGGGTTCCTCGATTTCTGGATGGACATCCGATAAAGTATGTGCTTGGCTTTCTTCTATTTCCGGATGGATATGTGACGAAGAACATGCTTCAGAAGAATCTAAAAATAAACGAGTAATTGTTAAAAAATAAATACGAATGCTTTGATACTAAACTAAAAAGAGTTATATATAAATAAATAACGTTACTAAGGGTCACAGTTAGAGTGTTCAGTTCAGACGCACACAGATTCTACGCGGATTGTGCTCGCACCTATTAGTAGATACAAAATCACCAGCAGCCCGTCCGTGCATTACTATACACCTGCGTGCTATTTAAACGCAGCGCGTAGTGTAGTGGCCATACAAAACGAGAACCCGAAAGCGAGTCTGCACATCTGAAGTTCTCAACACGCAATTAACGATACGATACGGACTGATAAACAAACAACAAAACAAATCGATCCTATAGATAAGTTAGAATTTTGTTTTTTTTAATCAAGGCACGGAACCCTAAAAACAGTATAATTGTGAAAACCGAGGGGGGAGACAACTTTTTGTGACGGACAGATGGACAGACCGAAATTAAAAGATTTCCTTGTTTATCACTACGGGCCCCTAATAAATGGGTTGGGTAGTAGTGTAGTACTTACCTTTCCAATCTAAATCACTCACAGTATCTTGTCTCTGAAAAAATGAAGAAATTTTGGGCACTTTTTTTATAACCTCGTCCCTTTTCTGTTTAATTTTTCTTTTCTCAGCGCCGCTGGGATAATCTCTTTTTCTTTCACTCATTTCTTTTACAAATCGTTACTAATACTGCTAAACCAGAAGAACAATATTGTTTGTACTGAATTACAATGTAATGCACATTTATATAAAGCGCGTAAATAAACAGTGCACTGCACTCCGTGGTCCAACATCCAATGCAAAGTACAACAACGTACACGTACATCGCGATATCGATGAAGGATTCCCGGGGATTCCCCGCTGAGTTGAAGATGAAGTAAGTAAAACGGGGAAGTCCCGCAGCCCGCCATAAAAAAAAAGGAATTGCTTTATAGAATTTTGTCATTTGTAAAATAAAATAAATTAGAAAGTTTTTATTCTTTTTCCTTACACACTTTGGGGGGCCCCGTATAATTGATACGGCAAATACGGCGGTAGCTACGCCCCTGAGGAGGTGTATAAGTTTAAATAACGCAATAATAATTATTTATAAAACCATATTGACCGCAAGTCCACACCACATTGACCGCAAGCAAGTATATATGTAATTGAAACAAACAAAATTTTGTTTATATTATTTTTAATAATTAACAGATATTTACAGAGATCACAACGTTATACAATCACACATTACAAGGTCTACTAAGTATATTATTATTGTGTACTAGCGCAAGTACAATAAAAAACGACAGTTTGAATAACCAGAAATGTTTTTTAAGGCTTAAATGAGCAGTGACATGAGTTCGCGGCGGTGAACAAATAGAGGTGACAGCATTAAATAGACTATTTTTTTTGCATTCCTTATTATGCTCATTACACAAGGTCCTAGGTATAATATATAGATGTCATATTAATACTAGCTGCCGCCCGCGGTTTTCCGCGTGGTGTTAATAAAAAGTAACTTATATCCTTCCCTTCACATTCCAAATGTAATTAAAATCGGTTCAGCTATCATGAGGTAACAGACAAATAGATTTTATTTCTTTCGCATTTTCTATATGACTATAAATTTTAGAATAAAAGAAATACGCACGTAAGTAAAACCGTACATACATATATACAATTAATGGCTTAGGTGAAATCTTTGTAAGCACACATTTACACTTATGAATCAATAATGTCAAGCACGGTGTACATTTTATACCATTTTTAGTCTAATCAAGGGTTATTTTATAGATCTTGCTTATTAAATAAATAAGCAGTAATTAACATAAATTTTAAGAACACGAGGATTATTGCTATTTGTTGAAATTGTTTGTGCACGATATAACATCAAAAATAATGTATATTAATAATATATACATATACATTGTACATTAATAATATATTTTTTTTTACTTTTTGTTAGACACATCTTGTCTTTAGGTCATATTTAAATACATATTTATTTTCTACTTAATGTTTGATTGTAACAAAAAGTTAAAAAAAGTATGTAGGTAAAATTGTGTGCACGATTAGTCCTCGCTACAACATGGCTTTTCCGCTTGTTTTTAATATTCCATGGTATTGTTATCACCCTCTCGCTGGCGACCATGATTATATCTATGGTTCAAAGCGAGGTGCGTGGGATTCGCAATACGAGGCAGTGATGATTGCTAAAGAAGCGGTGGAAAGGGAACGGGAGAGAGCTAGTACTCTTCAGTCCCGCAGAAGACGCACCAGGCGCCGGAGAGAGCAAAACGATCGCCGGCCTCCATAAGCACTTGCCTGAGGGCGATGGACGGGGCTATCCATCGCCCTAGTAGAAGCAGGCCTGAGATGGTGGCGCGACGTATTCGTCCGTGCCTCTCTAAATCAGAGGTAGGATCACACCATACTGGGGTCGCCTTGTTAAGAGGCGGCCAAGTCTGCCGGGGTCACAGGGTTTTCCTCTCTAGGTATACCTGAGGTTCCGGCTACAAGACGCGATGATGGAACTCTGTGTGGTTTTAGTCAGTTCGAGTCCGACATTACCTTACCGGCCTCGGTAAAGTGACGACCTGTGTGGCCTTCCACACAAAAAAAGAAAAAATAATGCTATTGTTATTACGATTGGAAACTACATAATTTTACTTAGCCTAAGTATTTTCATAGCTTTCATTAAATATAATCACATCTATCATAAAGTAGAAACATATGAACAATTATTTGCATAAACATCAAATTAGGCACAGGAAATATTACATGAAAGTATGCAGTTGGTCTGTTAGGTTTTTGCCCCATTTCTGCCGTGTTTCTAAATGTAACGTCCATAGTAATTCGTAGAGATTTGCCCCCATTTCGAAATTACTACTATTTATTCGTTTTTTGTCTATACAAAGATAAAATACAGCTACATCATCTTGTAGCTTATAGAATATTATATAAATATAAAGCAATATTCTATTTTTAAATCAAGTGTAACAGCCAATAAGTTTAGGCATTCTAATTTTAAAATAGTTCAGGTTTAAAATAGGTTGAACTTTAGACGATTTGAAAAGAAAACTACATGAACATATAAAACATGTACATCTATTACCACAGTTAATTTAACCCAAAAAGTGTGAAAAAAAACGTATACCTTTAACATAATTACGTTATATTGCCATTTGTGAAAACTGCACATTTAAATGGAGAATATACTTTTTTATGAAGCATTTTATACTAATGCTATAATATATTACTTAGAGATTGGTACTCACTCTATGAAAGTGAGGGTAAGAGATGATATGGCCCTCTAACAGTGTAAATTTTCCCTGTCAATATGACTGAGAAGAAAATTGTATGATTATGATACACTATTATTTTTAGCTAACAAGTGAAATGTATTATAATGAAGGGCAAAATATAATATTAACTTGATCTCTAACACGCTACACATATTTATGAATAATTGGAAGCCGCAAAATATAAAATCTTATATTTATATCAAAGGCATAAACAAAAAATAATGATTTTTATTTTTCAATAATGTTATAGATTTATAAAAGTTAATGTTCTATCAGTATAGTTTTGATTACTTATTGCTATACATTATGATTATTCAAATTTAAACTTACATAATAAAACGTTACTTATTAATATTGTTGATAGTAATATGCAGTGATAGCTATAAATCTTCTGTCGAGGAAACTTTGTTCTATTTCTATGTAGCCTCCGAGTTCTTTTGCCATAGATAATAACTGAAACAGAGGTATATGTAGTAAAATGTTGTAGGATAGCTTTAAAAGAGATTGATGAGTATCTTTCCTTTTTTTTAAAAAATAACTACATACATTTGTTGTAAGTTTTTCACTATGTGATAGATTGTATTGTTTGCGGCTAAAAAGGTTTTGGTTAGGCTTTTGTTTGGAATAAATTAGATTTTTTTAGCTATTACCAATTTTAAAAAGTAGGTTTGAATTCGGGTGCGTCTTTTTTTCTGGATTTTGTTATATCTTTACGTGTTGTGACAATAATTATTTTATTAATATTTTTGAAAATAACGGCTTTAGAAATAGGAAAATAAGATGAGAGGCTTTTTTTTTCTATCCATGACTCCAAAGACTAGATGAGGTGTCCACTAAAAGTACTTTTCAATTCAATTCAATTCAATTTCTACTGAAATTTACTATGAAATTTTATTTGTCTTAGATTTTGTAAACAAAAAAACCAACCTGATCAGTTCTAGAGTTCCTGGGTAAATAGACAGATATATTTTCCGATACTGTTCTTGCTACTCTGACCAGTTCAGATAACGGCCGAGGCTCCAACATTGTCTCTAGATCATACTCTTGGTTCTGTGAAAGATAAACCAATAAATGAGCAAGCGTATAGGGTGACTATAAACTTCTTTATTCCACGTAATTAGCTGCTGTTCTGTAAGGGCCTTGCTGGACGTTGTCTGATCTCATATCGTCATATACATAGCTTTAATTTTTTTTAAATAGTTTTTACTACAAACTTCACTTCAATTCAAACAAAAAAAACTGAAGAGTGATCTAGGGTATGACAAGGAAACATTATACACCATGTATATGTATATATCCAAAAAATATAAACCTTCCAGTGGTAGAACCATGATTAGGCACGAATGGGCCGGCTTGACCGGTGCGATACCACGGCCTCAGAGAAAACCGGTTGTGAAGCAATGCTTGCGGTACATTTCTATTGGATTAGTGAGGTTACCGGAGGCCCAACTCCCTCTCTCTTCTTTCTCCTACCCGCATCCCTCTTCTCGAGTTGCCATGTGTCCATGGACGGCGCTTGTCACTTACCATCTGGTGACCCGCCTGTTCGTCTATCCACCTATAATATAAAAAAAAAAACCTACCTCTGGGGCAGTCGGATGAAATTGGTATGGTCCTTGTCCCAATTATGTTATCATTACATTCTTTTAAATATACAAATAAACTATAGTCTTATATCTAATAACAAGAATCTACTTCACATTTCAACTAAGGGTTATAAAATGCAGTATATATTATTTATTTAACACTAGTTACAAACTAATGTTAACTTGTTCCTATTAACATTTATAGAACTTACATCAGAATAGCTGGGTCCGCCCCAAGGCGGGCTGAGGAAGACCATGTCAGCTTGTAGTGTAGGAGCCAGCTCAAAGAAGTCACCCACTATAAACTCTATACGGTCTAACACACCGTATACTGAGGCATTGTGACGGGCTAACTCGATCTTGGTGGGATCTATATCTATTGCTATTACTAGTGAAAAAATACATACAATGATTATTAAAACCTGGATTTAATTTTAAAGTGTAGATGGCTGTTATATATTTTTTTTTTCAAAAATTTCAGAGATACTATATAGTCTGAATTAGTACATAGGTTAGGTTAGGCTTTTTATCAAGGAAAAATGTACGTTTCAACATTTCGATGTCCAAGAAAATAGAAAACCTATTTTAATCACTGAAAATATACATCTCTAGCAGGCAGTTGCAAAATAAAATTGTGAAAAAGAAAAAGCCGTGTAAATGTTACAAACGTTTTAATTTTAAGATATTATCACCTCTGTTTATCATAAATATTTTTGTTATTGCAATTATTTAATCCACTATTGAGAAAAGATTAATAGTTTAAAAAAAATGTTTGAAAGTCAGTGTAGCTGTACAAATTCTGAACTGAACCTAATAAAGGTTTGACATACCTTTCTTACAAGCTAGTGCGAACTGTATGGTATTCCCTCCAGCACCACAGAACGCGTCCAGTACAACATCGTGCGGGTACTTGTGAGCGATGTGGAGAGCTACGTTCTCTGGGGTCACGCTGAACCAACTCTCGCGGTCCAGCTTTATACCTTCGTCAAATCTGGGTAGTATATTAATGAATATTTTATAAATCATTACATTTCTGCAACCCCCCTTGAAGCTTGTGATCGAACACCGTAGTCGATTCGAATGCTTTATAAAATAGTTTGATTTAGAGTGGTGTGATTGTTTCCAAAAAAAAATAATACTTACTGCCATCACTCATCAACTTACTTTGAAATACTGTAATACGTGATAACGCTTTATTGCAGTTGTCTTTCGTGATAAATTGTAATAAGCTGTATTTTGATCCCTTATTTTTCCACCTTAGAGATAGAATATTTTTTTTTAATTTAACCAAGACAGACCTTAAGTGGAATCAAATTAAGAATTATTGGAATCGATCTACAAATGACGAATTTTTATCGCGGTAGAGCCATGCTTAGGCACGAATAGTCCTGTTAGACAGATGATACCACGGCCTTAGCAAAAACCGGTTATAAAGCAACGCTTGCGTTGAATTTCTCCGAAATTAGGGCGGTTTCCGGAGGCCCAGCTACCCCTCTTTCCCCTACACTCATCCCCCATCTCCCGTTTGCCCTTCCAGCCCCATTTGTCATCTCCCGAAACGGCGGACAGCGCACTTACGACTCTTGAGTTGTAAGTGTCCATGAACGGCGTTTGTCACTTACCATCCACCATCACCATGACCCGTCTGACCCACGAAGATATCGGTAACATGTATTCTCCATACCACATTTTTCCCAGAGGCTTATTAGTTAAACTAATTGTTTTAATGTATCAACCTTATTTGAGGTAATTTAATCCATATTTTGCAGGCTTGTGTTTTATGAGTGGATACAGAAAGTTAACTGTTGCACATTAAATCTAATTTGATATATTGGAACTTACCTGAAAAACAAAGAGTGCCTCTTCTTCCAATACTTGTACATCTTAGGATCGTCCCTCAGTTCCTCCGGCATGACAGATGTGTCTACATCATCCCCTAACTTGGAATATCGTTTCGGCTTCCTTTTTCTTTTTAGAGGTACTTGCTGTGACACTGAAGACAACATATTGCTATACATTTAAATATTCTATTTACTACTATTTTATACAGCGTGTCCCCCAAATGGAACACTTATTTTAACCACTGAAAATATACATCTCAAGCAAAAAAAAAACATCAGAATCAAAATTCATAAAAACGTTTTTTTTTGTAACTGCATACAAAAAAAAAACGTTTTTATGAATTTTCAACCGACTTCAAAAAGGAGAAGACTCTCACAGTCGACTATATTTTTTTTATGTTTGTCGCCTCATAACTTTCGACTGGGTGAACTGATTCTGATGTTTTTTTTTATTTGAAAGCTGGTGTTTCCCATCTGGTCCGATTTTAATTTGGTTTAGTTCTGACAATAGCATCGGTGAGAAGACCCTATAAGTCTCAAGTGGACAAATAACTCAATATCTTGCCAACCTATTTTGATGATTCTTTTTTATTGGAAAGGATGTACTTAGATGAGAGTTTGGTTCAGTTGTGATAATGGCATCTATGAGAAAACCATATGTCTTAAATTTTATGATATACGCATTGAAGTCAGTTGTCTACTTTTTTAAAGTCAATAGCTGATTGATTATTTGCAAAACAAAAGGTTTAACATCTTTCCTTTTGCAGATTCCACCTGCATACATTATATATTATACTATAGGGGAACGAATGAACAGACGGGTCACCTGATGGTAAGTGACAACCGCCGTCCATGGACACCTGCAACTCAATAGTCGTAAGTGCGCTGCCATACTTTAAAGGTGATGAGGGATGGGAGGATTAGGGGATGGGGAAGAAGAGAGGGGAGATGAGGAGATGGGAAAAAGGAGAGGGGGTGGTGAAGGATGAGGAGGAAAGAGGAGAGGGGGATGAGGGATGAGGAAAGAGGAGAGGAGGAGGAGGAGGAAAACCTCACTTATTTCGGAGAAATGCAACGCAAGCGTTGCTTCACAACCGTTTTCTGTGAGGCTATGCCTCAGCATGGCTCTACCACTTCTTATCATTATCATCATATATAACATTATTACCATATATATATTTTTATTTTTTTATACTATAGGGAGACAAACGAACTTGTCGTAAGTGCACTGCCCGCCTTTAAGGGTGATGAGGGATGGGGGATGCGGGGAGGGGAAAAAAGAGAGGGTATGAGGCGGTGTGAAAGAGGAGAGGGAGGATGAGGGAAGAGGAGAGGGAGGATGAGGGGAGAGGAGAGGGAGGATGAGGGGAGAGGAAAGAGGAGGGGGAGTTGGGCCCCCGGAAACCTCACTCATTTGGGTGGTATCCTTACTTATGGTATCGCACCGGTTGAGCCGGCCCATTCGTGCCTAAGCAATATAACAATACCTGGAAATTGAAAGTCATGATTTTTAAATGGGTGGTATGTCTTTTTTAGTGGTTAAAGTAAGTGTTCCACTTTCTGGGACACACTGTATATACTGCTGAGCCGTGAGGCTGATTCCCATACAGGACAAAGTATAGTCAATTTGTGCTAATATATATTGAGCAAAAAAATATGATTTAATACTGCAATGAGATACTAATTGCATGTAATATTTATATGAATGCTTATTGTCCTTGGTTGTCTCCATATTTGGTTTTCTAGAAGAGATCACTTTATTCTATTCTTTTCTTTTCTAAATATAATTATTAATGTTATAATTAGTATATTAAGTTGATAAATATGTAGGGAACCCCTGTTTATAATGATTTAATAGAAAGTGTTGACGTTTCGCCGAAGTTTCTATTTATACAAAATAATTAAAGATGGGTTGTAATTTCTTTACATAATTTTAATAATAAATGATAAGCATGACTGCTGCGGCGAGGAGTGCCTAGATTGACAGGCGAGGAACCTAGGTAATCGTCAACAATACAGACACGACCATATATGTATATACAATATTTATTTATTGCTTTATAACGTAAAATAATGTTAAATTTTTTTTTATGACACTTTTTTATAAAAAAGTAAAGTTTATAAATAAACTTTTATTTTAATGCAACTAAATGTGTTTTCATTATAATAATGATAACAATAGTTATAAATTACAAAATGCTTATTTGCACTAGGGATATAATTTATTTTAACTGAGGTAACTACCCAATTCCGTAGGTTATTGATGTTTTAATTAATTATTAATTATGTATGAAAAACTTCTTGTAAATATACTCTTCTTAGTGGAACTGTGAACAACTTTAACTTTAAATGTGTCATTCAACACATACCTGACTTATCCTCACAATCTTCAGTTTCTTTTTCATCATCATCATCAGGCAAAGGCACATTGGCTGCTTCTGCCACTTTGCTGCTCTCATCTTCATCCAATGATGGTAGTTTAGTTAACTCCACCTCATCATGAACAGCATTAGTGGTATCATACTTATTATCTATTTCTGATTTAACCTCCGTGCAGTCATCATCTGTCTGCATATCTCTCTCATCTTGAGAATCTTTGGCTGTCTGTAATGTTTATATTACTTTCAAAAATACTAACTAAATTAACTAGAATATTTATTGAATTATGTAATAAAAACAAGTAACTTAATAAACACTAGTTTTACCATAAGCTACCATTAAACTAAAGAGCCACCATTTTTTGTTAGTTACCCGTTTTTTTGTAGAATCATGTTTGTGTTTTAAACATTACTTCAACAAAGCATTCCAATTAATTAATCTTCTCAGTAGGTTGTCTATTTTTCCCCACATATCTTTAACTATATTTGGATTACTACGTGTGAGGTTTATAACATAAAAAATGCTTAGCGAAAATCAAGGCATTTAGTGACACAGACATGTGTGACGATTGCCAACTCGTCTGTAAGTACATCCATCATAGTTGACATGACAAAAACCACCACGGAGAATAATGAGCCAGTTTTTAAAATGAAAAAAAAAAACCGTCGGGGGTATGTCAGAGGATATTAGCTTTTACGGTGTAAATACTGAGAACTTATTGAAGAAAAGCAGAAACAAAGAAATAAAAGCACTTGGCGGCTGCTAATAAAGCCCTGGAAGAAAGAATAGCATATTTAGAAAGTAAGGAGAAAGAGAAAAGTACATAAATAGTTGGATTGTTAGAATGTGAGAATGAGGATCTGGATTCCACGATTAAATGACCTTAGCAAATGAACTCGGAATAGCTTGCAAACAAGCAACGTGAAAAAAAGTCGCGAGCGGTAGTTATCAAGCTAAATGCGTGACGCCCAGGATCAGTGGCTACGAGAAAATATCACTAGCTAACCAACGATGACATATTTAACAATCGATACAAGCCACGAATGTATGGGAACGAAGATCTCACCTAGTAAATGCGCAGCCTGCTCTGGACAGGGAATAATACGAGCTTAAACCCGCTAATAAATATATTTCGGTACAAAACGGCAAGGTTTTCATAAAGAAGGGTGACCCCCTATTACTTATAAATAAGAGTGATCCGCACTTTGAGTGACATCAACGGGTATACAACAACCGAATGAAAAAACGTGAGGGTGTGGTATATATGTAAATTATAATATTAATACATATCTTATAAACAAAGTTCATAAAAATCGCAATAAAATAGCAATTTTTTAAATAATCAACAAAATAGTAGAAAAGAACATTGTAGGGCAGATCAGTAAAGGTCTTAATTATTACTCGCAAAACTCATATTAATTACTGGCTCGAAACGTGTTCACTATTAGTGGTCGCGTACGAACCATTGCCGAATCAACAAAAAAAAAGGGGAACATAAAAGATTTTAATACAAAGCAATAAGGTCCATTTACTTCGTAGCGTTTTTCAGCGCAAACGAATATAGCCGATGTCACTTATATAAGTGGTAGACCTGTACGTTTCATTTTAAAGGACGCGCAGTGTTGCTTCCGGAGGAGCCGAAGTACGGCCACTTTGTTGCCCAGGTTCACTGATAGGCCCTAGACCGGCAAAAGCAGGTGGTGGTAGTGTACATTGATTTGAAAAAGCATTCGACACCCTGGTACAGCTGCAGCTGTTTAAGCCATGAAGGAGTGTGGGATAGCGGGGCCACTGAACAGGTTGCTCCGCGCTTACCTCACAGGGCTAACTCTGCGGACTGTCGTTGGTGGAGTCAGTGGTTTGCTCGCTGCCAGTGTGAGCTGTATGCATGCGCGCATGTGTTGAGGTGGTGATTGGGATTACAAGCACCTGGCATTAATAATAGACACTATTTTCGCATGGAATGATTGGTACTGGTAAAACCATAACCTTAGAGGATAGGGCCATCCTTTATACCGTTTACTATGCACTGGTTGTCTCTCTGCTTTCTTATGGACTGTCTAGCTATGCTCGTATGTTTTAAATTTAGTTGGATAAATTGAAATTGTTACAAATTAGATTTTTGAACTTTTAATTTACAAAAGTATAAAGTAGCAGTTTTAAAAGTACAGATTAAATTATTAACAGCTATTTATGGTTTGCAAAATGCTGCCAGTCCATGAGGAAGTACAACTGATTGAACGATTTGAGTTGAACAATTCTGTAGTGATGTATTGAGATGATGAAAGATATAGATGCATAAGGCCTCGCTTAGTACCTAAATTGTTCAATAAATTTCCTTTTGGCCTCACTAATAATGATCTCACAAAACAAGGGTTTAAAAACAAATCAAGAGTTTCGTTTCTACTCCATTGTAATTATATATGTACTTAAGTTATATAATAGAAGTAAATGTTTATAAGCACTGTATTAATTAGGTTAATATAAATAGGGAGTCTGATCTACCAACAAATTGCTGTACAGTTTGGCAGGGAAGTTATTTTCAAGTTATGGCAAAGTCTAATTAATACATATAATATTATTATTATACTTTGTAATACTAATTGTTGCCTATCTCACCGTCAAATGAGGATTCCCATGTTCATCAAAATAAGTTTTTTTACTACTTGAAAATCGTTTATATCGCGGTGGCCGCAGTTGTCGCATTCGCTTTCTAAACATAACCTCTCCTTTTGGTAATTTGTCTGTATGTACACAGAACCCCATCATTTCAAGAGTTTCTTCCACTTTAACTTGTTCTTCTTCATTTTCTATATCAACAGCTAGTTCATGGCTGAAAATATAACATTAATATGGGTGGTTTAGGTATATTCATTCATATTTAATAAAAAATTAAAAAGAGTTATATCTTGTTTATAATAATAATATATTTATTTGCATAAAATGAGGTACAAAAGGCTAATAGATTAAACATAAACATAATTTTCAAAGGAGGTATTATTCTAACAGAGTATTTACTAAAGACGGTAATAAGGTGTGAAACATCACGCTACCCTAAATCTAGCAGTGACCAAATATTCATTCAAACTTCAGATAGTTTTTTCACTAATTGAAAAATATCCACAAATATTTATAAATTATTTGAAATCTATGAAACCTACTTAAACAAACGAAAATGATGCTATCCACTATACTTACCTTGTTTTCTTTGGCCTCACCGGTTTCTCCTCTGGTGGATCATCATCACCATTATTATAATTGGAAGAATTAACATTATTAGGTGTCACAGGCTTGATACAATTTGATGAATCTGATGCACTATTTACTACTTTTGTTGTTGTTGATGAATCTTTAGTTTTAGAGTTATGATCTCCGGCGTCAACTGGTTCAGTATTGTTACTGACAGTTATGGTTTCATCTTTTAAAAGATTTTGTAGTAAAATACCTACAGAAGTAACATACCTTGTACTTGTTTTCTTCCTTCTCTTAGGTTTAGCTTTTTCTTCCAATTTGATTTCATTTACTTCATTCTGTATCTCTATAATCGTTGGCATCTCTTGGGAGTTACTCTCACTGTTTTCATATTCAACTTGACTATGTAGTTCGAGGATAGTTGCTATCTCTTGAGAATTACTTTCATTATTTTCATATTCAACTTGACCATGTAGCTCTAGGATAGTTGCTATCTCTTGAGAATTACTTTCATTATTTTCATATTCAACTTGACCATGTAGTTCTAGGATAGTTGCTATCTCTTGAGAATTACTTTCATTATTTTCATATTCAACTTGACCATGTAGCTCTAGGATAGTTGCTATCTCTTGAGAATTACTTTCATTATTTTCATATTCAACTTGACCATGTAGTTCTAGGATAGTTGCTATCTCTTGAGAATTACTTTCATTATTTTCATTTTCAACTTGACCATGTAGTTCTAGGATAGTTGCTATCTCTTGAGAATTACTTTCAATGTTTTCATATTGAACTTGACTATGTAGTTCTAGGATAGTTGCCATCTCTTGAGAATTACTTTTACTGTTTTCACAATCAATATCTAAAATTTTGTTGTTAATTTTTACAGGTTGTTCAGGTGTGATATCTATGTTGGTATCAGGCATTTCATTATCTGATCTATTGTGGTGTTCGGTATATTTGGCTAGATGTAATGCATACTGTTCACCAAAATGTTTCTTCCACAAGAACTGCCAGTATTGTTCTGTATCTAATTCTTCAGAAGGAATTTGTTCTGCATAGTCAAATTTTTCATCGATATTCACTATTCTGGTCTGATCATTGGAAGGGTCGTCAGAGGACGACGACATAACACTATAGTCATCAGTGGGTGTTGAATCTGATGTTACATGACTTGATGTGACATCATAACTGGAGAATGTAAGTTTTGTAACATTTGTCATTGAGTCTGTTCCCGCCAAAGTTCTTGGGCTCAATATTCGTTCATGTTCTGAGCATGAGCGTCTTCTACCCACTGGTAGCCATTGTTCATCATTACTTGAATCATTATTTTTATCCATCTTTCCCTGTTGATTTTGATTTGGAGTTGCAGTGCTCTTCTTTTTATAAGGATTAACTTTAGAATCATATGAAAATTTTCTTTCCCTCATTTCATCATCTGCCTTTGGACTAGGATCTGATTGCTTTGGATAAATCTGATCAAAAGAATGTTGCTTAGGTATATTATTTTCATCCATTACAAGTTCATTATTTTCACCTAAATATGTTGGATTTATGTAGTCGCTGTAAGTCTTGATCCAAGAAGCCCAAATAAGTCTTTCACCATTGACAGACCAGAATTTTTCCCAAGTATTTTCAGACTGGTAGTTTTCATCTGCCTCTGTGGTGCCAAAATCATGGTCCATGCGTTCGAGTTTATCATGAGTATCCGAGTGATAGTCTTGATATGTGAGATCTGCACCACTATCACTCGGCTGTAGAGCATGGGACAGTGCCTGGTTATGCACCAGATCATGTTCATCTGTAGAACAACAGTTGTCTGTGTGGGAAGCACTACAGTAACAGCTGGCACCATCATCTCTCTGTAAATTTATACTAGATTTGTTACAAACAAAATTCTGAACTTGTAACAATAACACAAAATTGTTTGACTATGTGGGATGTCAAAACAATACAAAGTAAATTCCATG